>SJYO01012347.1:4179277-4819921 GCA_006410555.1 Capra ibex
TAAAACTATTTCCAGTCCTGACGACTGGGGGCTCACTGAGACATAAGTAGGGATACACATTGTTTTCCATATATTCGTTTGGGGTTTTATTTCTTTAGCCTAGTCAAAGGCCTTTCTGACTGTGGGGGTACAGCAAGAAAGAACGAGGAGCAAAAAGACCGACTTAAGGGTAGACCTCNGAGGTCATGAAACCGGTGGAGTACGCTTCTCAACTGAGTAACCTTTTCTGAGACTACGACCCTCCCTAACCCCCGTCCTCCTCTTCCCCTGTTGGCTCCTACTCTACCGACCTACCGTAGTGCCTGAGCTACCTACACTCAGACTCACTTGAGGCCCTCTACCACTACCTGTCCCTCCGAACCGTACGACACTAAGTACCCCAACGTTTCTCAACCTGTGCTGACTCTCTGACTTGACTTGACTTTCCTTTTCTTAATGTGAAATTAAGTAACCTAGATATTGAGTGTTCCTATTCTCTTATACTAAACCCTGAAACGAAACCTTAAATTGAACTCTTAAGCCTTAAATTAAAGAAACACAAAAGTCAGAAACTCGAAATTAAAAGGGGACCGTTATACTACTATCGTAACTCGTCTATAAGTTCATACTCCCGGAGGATATAACCTCCGTAACACGAAAACCTTATATACAACAACAAATTAGAGTGACGTACGGGAGATGATCCGGCACACAGATCTTTATTACACCCTCCTCTTTATCTTACTCCACTGGAGATTCGTGACCCATCTCGTTCCTAGACCCTAACTAACTTTATTACATGACAAGAGTAAGTAAAAATCTCGGAAGATTTGGTTTCAGATGTGACGAGTGGTCACCAGGTCCAACGTGTCGTCTCGGGACAACCTTAAGTCTCTTACCGAAGTACTTCGAGTCTCATATCGAGACATCCTTCACTAGAGGAGACCCTGGGTATCTGTGTAAGACCCTTTGGTGTCCGAGTAACGGTTCGGTTGACCAAATCTCCTTGTTTGTCAACCTCTACAATACCTTTTATAAGTAGGGAGTGAGAAACACTACGAAGAGATGTCTCTCTTTAAAATTCAATTCCAAAGGTTCGGAAACGTGATGGTGAAGGAGTGAAGAGTACGTGACAAGTGGATGATAAAAACACCCTTCTTTAATCATTTAGTCCAAAGGTTTAATCCACCTCAGAAGATAATATGGAGACTTTATAGTTCTTAAATCAAAGGAAAAGGGATCGGTGGGTTTCGTTACTTACCCTTCGTCACTATGACCCATCCAGAGGTAGACCTTTCACAATCGTTGGATTAAACAAAAATAAATTCGGTGTAAGAAGTGTGATCGTTATTTTCATTACTGTAAAAGTAGAAGTAGACGGACATTGATATAGAGGTTGTCAAGATGTAAGTTCGTCTCTTATTCCCAAAATAATCGGTTAAGTCGCCTCTTCCGTTACCGTGGGGTGAGGTCATGAGAACGGACCTTTTAGTGTACCTGTCTCCTCGGACCATCCGACGTCAGGTACTCCTGCGACTCAGTCTATGCCGACTCGTTGAAGTGAAAGTGAAAAGTGAAAGTACGTAACCTCTTCCTTTACCGTTGGGTGAGGTCACAAGAACGGACCTCTTAGGGTCCCTGTCCCCTCGGACCATCCGACGGTAGATACCCCAGCGTGTCTCAGCCTGTGCTGACTTCGCTGAATCGTCGTCGTCGGTTAAGTCTAAGGATATGTAAGATCAACAGAATTCATAAATTTAATGGAAGTTATAGTTTTATTCTTGTAAGTGAAGATACATAGATGAGGTCAAAGATTTCGATACACTCTTGAGTGGAAGGTCTTTTTTTACTTCTAATTCATTTGTATGAAAGTATCGAAAATTTTTAGGAGAGTGTAATATCAAAACTGTACTTTATCAGTATTTAAAGTACTTATAATGTAAATATAACCTTTATTTTCTACAGTATATATATTATAAAATTATAATTAATTTTTTAGCTTAGAAGAAGTACTCGGGAATAGAATAGGATGAGTCATTGATCTTTTGGGTTCTAAGAATCCACCTGTAACAGAAAGAAACCTGATATCGTTAGCGGGATGAGGGTGGGTTAAGATAAGTACTCCTTAGAGGATGAGGTTCTGAGAACTATTCTCCTTCAATGATGACGAGTGAGACCCTTGGCTTAAAAAAGAGGGTCGAAAGTGTACTGGATCGAAGATGGTTATTATATGTGTGTAATCTAGAACCGAATCTCAGACCCTATGTGTCTTCGTCCCTCACACGTTTTAGTTAAGAAAGTTATAACGGTCATTCTAGTTGTCAACGTAGGTAGAGGGTTTCGACCATCGTTATCTTTCTCAAGGTCGTAATAGAGATAACAGGTCGTTACTAGTACCTCCATGAAAGTTACCTCTATGAGTAAGAGTCGTCACAACAGAACTACCTACGTAAGACGTCTTACTAAACCTGAAACTGATCCATCGGAGGTTCAGATCAAAAGTTCGTCAGTGTCGTTAACAATTGGTTGATTATCGAATCCTTCTTCTCAACCGTTCTTTTGTGTCTTCTTGTTATGTTTTTTCTAGAAGTACTGGGTCTATTAGTGCTACTACACTACTGAGTGGATCTCGGTCTGTAGGACCTTACACTTCAGTTTACCCTAAATCCTTCGTAGTGATGCATGTTTCGATCACCTTCACTACCTAAAGGTGAACTCGATGAAGTTTAGGATTTTCTACTACGACACTTTCACGACGTGAGTTATACGTCGTTTAAACCTTTTGAGTCGTCACCGGTGTCCTTACCTTTTCCAGTCAAAAGTAAGGTTAGGGTTTCTTTCCGTTACGGTTCCTTACAAGTTTGACGACGTGTTAACGTGAGTAGAGTGTGTGATTGTTTCATTACGAGTTTTAAGAGGTTCAGTCTGAAGTTGTCATGTACTTGACACTTGAAGGTCTACAAGTTTGACCTAAATCCTTTCCGTCTTCTTGGTCTCTAGTTTGACGGTTGTAGGTAACCTAGTAGTTTTTTCGTTCTCAAGGTCTTTTTGTAGATGAAAACAAAATAACTGATGTGGTTTCGGAAACTGACACACCTAGTGTTGTTTGACACCTTTTAGGAAGTTCTTTACCCTTATGGTCTGGTGGACTGGACGGAAGACTCTTTAGACGTGCGTCCAGTTCTTCGTTGTCAATCTTTCCCTGTACCCTGTTGTCTGACTAAGGTTCAGTCTTTTCCTCAGACAGTTCCGACGTATAACAGTAGAACGAATAAATTGAATATAGGTCTCATGTAGTACTCTTTGCGACTCGACCTACTTCTTGTTCGACCTTAGTTCTGACGGTCCTCTTTATAGTTATTGGAGTCTACACGTCTACTGACATGGAAATACCGTCTTTCGATTCTTTTCGATTTCTCGAGAACTACTTTCACTTTCTTCTCTACTTTTTCCACCGAATTTTGAGTCGTAAGTCTTTTGATTCTAGTACCGTAGGTCGGGATAGTGAAGTACCCTTTATCTACCCTGTGTCACCTTTGTCACCGACTGAAATTAAAAACCCGAGGTTTTAGTGACGTCTACCACTGACGTCGGTACTTTAATTTTCTGCGAATGAGGAACCTTCCTTTCAATACTGGTTGGATTTGTCGTATAATTTTTCGTCTCTGGGAAACGGTTGTTCCCAGGTAGATCAGTTTTGACACCAAAAAGGTCATTAGTACATACCCACACTCTCAACCTGATATTTCTTTCGACTTACCGTTTCTTAACTACAAAAACTTGACACCACAACCTCTTCTGAGAACTCTCAGGGAACCTTACGTTCTTCTAGGTTGGTCAGGTAGGATTTCCTTTAGTCAGGACTTATAAGTAACCTTCCTGACTACGTCTTCGACTTTGAGGTTATGAAACCGGTGGACTACGTTTCTTGACTGAGTGACCTTTTCTGGGACTACGACCCTCTCTAACTTCCACCCTCCTCTTCCCCTGCTGTCTCTTACTCTACCAACCTACCATAGTGGTTGAGTTACCTGTACTCAAACTCATTTGAGACCCTCGACCACTACCTGTCCCTTCGGACCACACGACGTCAGGTACCCCAGTGTTTCTTAGTCTGTGTAGACTTACTGACTTGGCTTGACTTGACTTGACTCGGAATCATTTAGACTAAGAGACGAATTTAATTGGTCTTTACCAAGACAGTGAACTTTCATTTTCAGGACTACCTATGGGACAAGTCCATTGTGATAGTTAAAGATGGTCATACTTGTCAAAGGGTAGACAAATTTTGTTAGAGAAAGTTTCATTCAGGAGTCAACATGTCTGACTACAGGAGAAAGGAAAAAGAAGATGTTTTTCATGGATCCAGACGTAACAGGTCATTTCGTCGGTAATCAGTGTCCCCGATAACTCGTGGACTCCATTGCAATAAGACTCAACTCTACAAGACATTCACACTTTTTGTTTACTTACAGTTTCTGAATAATGTTTTTTTCTACATCTTATGGAGGAATTGTTACAAAGTATAATTAATGTATAACTTTAATATAAGACTTTTATAATCCAATTTATTTTATATAACTTTAATTAAAGGAAACAAAGAAAGATGAAAATTTTTATGTCGATGATCTTTTTAAAATCAATGTATACACCGAGTGTAACATAAAAATAACCTATCCGTATACCCTCTCGTTTACGAATATGTAAATATATAATATAACAATAAGACAATTGACATTAGATTACGGATCAGGAATTTTTGTTATTTTTAGTAAAGAAGGTGTTATAATAAACTTTAGATTTAATAAAAATAATTCCTTCCCGTTCCCCGATTACATTATTTTCACGGGTCCACGGACTGTGTCACGATACATTAAACAAAAATAATAAAATTACTTGGAAGTAATAGTCACACACTTCCTCTATAATAATATTTACCTCTATATATGATTCTTCAATCTATCAAAAGGGTACCTATAAATAGATAATGTACCGTCTCGGTCAAGACTTTGTCTAGTCAAACAGAAGGTTCTTGATAAACGTAATAGGGTTCCCAATGTCAGAAAGGAAGGGTGAAAGTGGAGTAATTGATAAGTGTTCTTTCGAAGGTTTTATTTAGATGTCGGATACCTAGTTGTCTTTGAGAAACGAAATTAGATATGTAAATTTGGGGGAGTTAAAAAGATAAAATCTTTTGATATCATAATTATAAAGGTGATTCGATATAATACTGACACAAAGTTTAACAGTTTAAGTCATTGATTACGTTTTAATTTGAATGACTTTCTGTAAGAATGGGTTATTTTAAATACTTGGTTTTCGTGAAGAGATAAAGAAGACAGAAGATCCAGATCCAAGAATCCAGATCGACTTGAATCTTGATAAAATTTGTATTTGATAAAAATTTAAAAGATAAAATTAGTTGACAGATAGACTAGGTGAACCTCGGGAACTTGGTTATACTTGTTGAGGTATGTATCCATGTCCACCAGTTTAATGAAAGACACACGTTCTCCAACAGATCCTCTATATAAAAATTCAAGACTTTATAATTTTTGACCCCTTATAAAACTATTAAATATCTCTGTAGTCATTTATGATAAAAAATTAATACTCCATGGTCCTATAATCCTGAAGGGGTCGCTGAGTCACCGATTCTTAGACGGACGTTACGTCCTCGGTATCCTCTGTGCCCAAGCTAAGGACCCAACCTTTCTGGGAGACCTCCTCCCGTACCGTTGGGTGAGGTAATAAGAACGGACCTCTTAGCGTACCTGTCTCTTCGAACCGCCCGATGTCAGGTATCCCAGTGTGTCTCAGCTTGTGCTGACTTCACTGAATCGTGTGTAGTCCTATAATCCTCGTAAACTTTGGTATGTATTTTCAGGTCCTTTTTTTATTACGGTGATAAATATCCAAGTTTTATTTACGGTTTTATTCCAGTACATAACGAGAAGTAGAACAAGTACACCGGTCAACAGAATAACAAGTGTGACAAGTGTGATAAGCGACTTATGTCCCATCCGTTCCGTACTGTATTCTCCGACCTTCTTCTGCGTCTGTGTAAATAAGAGAGGACCGACCGTGTCTTCGGTATTGTGACGGAAAGAGGACCGACTGAATCGTCGGTATCGTCGTCGGTATTGTATTGATATTCCATCGGTATTGTATTGGAGTATATTGTATTGGTACTACAGTGAGGTTACATTCGGGTTACGTCGTCGTTGGTCCCCAAAGTACCAATTCAAGTATGTCCACATGGTATGGTGAGACCCGAAAAGGTCCACTTCGAATATATAGTTTTCATCGGGTACAGGTTCGCTAATAGAACACTGTGTGTACACGTCGTCATATTCACTAGAGTCGACAATGTATTAGTAATAAATGTTTTACAAGTCGTTCTCGTTCTTCGACACCCCGTTCAATCGGACTGGTGTGGTAGAACCGATTAAACGAGAAAGGAATGTCCAGTGATTAAGTCTGAAATCTGATTAAAAGTGGTTTTGAACCATAAAAAAATTGGAAACTTGAAACATCTAATTCAGACAGGGTGTATGCACAAGTTGGTTTTGTCATGATAGGAACGATAAGCCACCACTCGTATCTTCGTTATACACGGATATCTTAGTTCCCGGAACAACTTTTAATTGTTTTTAGGAGTTGGAGACACACAGTATTAAGTCAGATTCACTATGTGGAGACATAACCATCCCCTGACCCCGAACTCTTTCAATCTTCCCCACAGCGTCGTACAGAAAACTTTATTATTTTAAGTCACATGACATAAGAGGATTCATCGAAGTAAACTTGTGATTTCTAAAAACTATAAATTTCCCGGTATTTTATACGAGTTTCCTCTCTGATTACTTTATATACATACCGGGACACGATTTCTTCTCGTGTCTCATTGTCACTTCAACTCTTATTGTAAGAAACTGAAGTTTATGTCCTTACTAACAATATTTACCTTTACTAGACTCCTTCAATACTCCAGAAACCTTCCTGTCTGTTTCTCTTAGACTCATGGTTTTATCTATTTTTTATTTCAATCGACCTTATCTTACATTTTCTTTACTTTCCCTTCAGTCTTTCTTGAAAAAACGAAATCAAACATTTATAGAACTGACCGTCCGATCTCTAAAACCTATAATAGGGTATACAATGTCCCAATACTACTTTTGTACCAAACTAATTTAAGACTTGATTACTCTAGTTTTACACCTTTTACCCCACACTCTGTGTACTATTTGTTTCGTAACTGTTTTGACACCGACATAATGTATTATTATCACCCTCTGAAATTATGGGGGGAGTGTGGATACCTATTTAGTTGATTTGTCTTTTAATCGTTCCTTTGTGTTTGAAATTTACCATGTTACCTGGTCAATCTGGAGTAACTATAGATATCCTGTATAGTGGGGTTTTGTTACTTAAAGTGGAAAAAGAGTTCACGTGTGTCTTGGAAGAGGTCCTATCTAGTGTAGGACCCGGTATTTAGATCGGAATCATTTAAGTTTTTTCAACTTTAGTAGAGTTCGTAGAAAAGACTAGTGTTACGTCATTCTAATCTACAGTTGATGTCCCTTTTTTTGATAATTTTTATGTTTGTATAACTCCGATTTGTTGTACGAAGACTTATTGGTTGTTTAGTGTCTTTTTTAGTTTTTTCTTTAGTTTTATACGTATCTTTTACTTACTTTTCCTTTTGTGTTGTTGGGTTTTGGATACCCTAAGTCATTTTCGTCACGATTCCCTTTCCAAGTATCGTTATATTCGAAAGGAGTTCTTTGTTCTCTTTTTAGTTTATTTATTGGATTGAGATGTGGATTTCGTTGATCTTTTCCTTCTTTACTTCTTGGGGTCCCAATGATCTTCCTTTCTTTAGTATTTTTAATCCCTTCTTTATTTAACTTTTTCTTTGTTTCCTCTGGTATCGTTTTTAGTTGTTTGGATTTTCGACCAAGAAACTCTTCTATTTATTTTATCTGTTTGGTAATCGGTCTGAGTAGTTCTTTTTTCCCTCTTATTAGTTTAGTTGTTTTAATCTTTACTTTTACCTCTTTAGTGTCGTCTGTTATGTCTTTATGTTTCCTAGTATTTTCTGATAATGGTCGTTGATATACGGTTATTTTACCTTTTGAACCTTCTTTACCTGTTTAAGAATCTTTTCATATTGAAAGATTTTGACTTGGTCCTTCTTTATCTTTTTGAATATCTGGGAAGTGTTCTTTAGTTTTGACATTAGTCTTTAGAAGGTTGTTTGTTTTTTGTCTGTTTTTCTTTTTTTTTTTTTTTTTCGGTCTGGTTTTGGTCTGTCGAAGTGTCTACTTAAGATGGTTTTTAATTCTCTTCTCACTTGTGGATAGGATGAGTTTGAGAAGGTCTTTTAACGTCTCCTTCCATTTGAAGGTTTAAGAAAGATACTCCGGTGGTAGTGGGATCGTGGTTTGGGTCTGTTTCTACGGTGTGTGTGTGCGTGTTTTTTTTTTTTGGTTTTTTGTTTTTTTTTGGTGTCCGGTTATAGTGACTGCTTGTATCTACGTTTTTAGGAATTGTTTTAAGATCGTTTGTCTTAGGTTGTTGTATAATTTTTCTAGTATATAGTATTCGTTCATCCGAAATAGGATCCCTACGTTCCTAAGAAGTTATAAGTGTTTAGTTAATTACACTATATGGTGTAATTGTTTAACTTTCTATTTTGGGTGTACTAATAGAGTTATCTACGTCTCTTTCGGAAACTGTCTTAAGTTGTAGGTAAATACTAAATTTTTTTGGAAGTCTTTCGTCCGTATCTTCCTTTCATGGAGTTGTATCATTTTCGGTATATACTATTTGAGTGTCGTTTGCAATAGGAGTCACCACTTTTTAACTTTCGTAAAGGGGATTTCAGTCCTTGTTCTGTTCCCACGGGTGAGAGTGGTGATGATAAGTTGTATCAAAACCTTCAAAATCGGTGTCGTTAGTCTCTTCTTTTTCTTTATTTTCCTTAGGTCTAACCTTTTCTTCATTTTTAGAGTGACAACCGTCTACTGGACTAGGAGATGTATCTTTTGGGATTTCTGAGGTGGTCTTTTAATGATCTCGATTAGTTACTTATATCATTTCAACGTTCTATATTTTAATTATGTATCTTTAGGGAACGTAAGAATATGTGATTGTTATTCTTTTGTCTCTTTAATTCCTTCGTTAAGGTAAGTGGTAACGTTGTTTTTCTTATTTTATGAATCCTTATTTAGATGGATTTCTTTGTTTTCCGGATATATATCTTTTGATATTTTGTGACTACTTTCTTTAGTTTCTACTACGATTAGCTACCTCTTTATCTGATACAAGTACCCAGCCTTCTTAGATATATCACTTTTACTCATATGATGGGTTTCGTTAGATATCTAAGTTACGTTAGGGATAGTTCGATGGTTACCATAAAGAGTCTTTGGATCTTGTTTATTAAAGTGTTAAACATACCTTTATGTTTTTCGGAACTTATCGGTTTCGTTAGAACTCTTTCTTCTTACCTGGACCTCCTTAGTTGGACGGACTGAAGTCCGAGATGATCTCTCAATGTCAGTAGTTCTGTCATACCATGACCGTGTTTCTGTCTTTATATCTAGTTACCTTGTTTTATCTTTCGGGTTTCTATTTAAGTACGTGGATACCAGTAGAATAGAAACTGTTTCTTCCGTTCTTATATGTTATCTCTTTTCTGTCAGAGAAATTGTTCGCCACGACCCTTTTGACCAGTTGGTGAACATTTTCTTACTTTGATCTTGTGAAAGACTGTGGTATGTGTTTTTATTTGAGTTTTACCTAATTTCTAGATTTAAATTCTGGTCTTTGATATTTTGAGGATCTCCTTTTATATCCGTTTTGTGAGAGACTGTATTCAGTGTCGTCCTAGGAGATACTGGGTGGAGGGTCTTATGACCTTTATTTTCGTTTTTATTTGTTCACCCTTGATTAATTTGAATTTTCGAAGACGTGTTGTTTCCTTTGATATTCGTTCCACTTTTCTGTCGGAAGTCTTACCCTATTTTATTATTGTTTACTTCGTTGACTGTTTCTTAATTAGAGTTTTTATATGTTCGTCAAGGACGTCGAGTTAAGGTCTTTTTATTTACTGGGTTATTTTTTTACCCGGTTTATTGATTTGTCTGTAAAGAGGTTTCTTCTGTATGTCTACCGATTGTTTGTGTACTTTTCTACGGGTTGTAGTGAGTAATAGTCTCTTTACGTTTAGTTTTGGTGTTACTCCATGGTAGAGTGCGGACAGTCTTACCGACGATAGTTTTTCAGATGTTTGTTATTTACGACCTCTCTCACACCTCTTTTCCCTTGGGAGAATGTGACAACCACCCTTACGCTTGATCATGTCGGTGATACCTCTTGTCACACCTCTAAGGAATTTTTTGACCTTTATCTTGACGGTATGCTGTTTCGTTAGGGTGACGACCCGTATGTGTGACTCCCTTGGTCTTATCTTTCTTTGTGCACATGGGGTTACAAGTAGTGTCGTGACAAATGTTATCCGTCCTGTACCTTCGTTGGATCTGCAGGTAGTCGTCTACTTACCTATTCTTTCGATACCATGTATATGTGTTACCTCATAATGAGTCGTAATTTTACTTACGTAAACTTAGTCAAGATTACTCTACTTACTTTGACCTCAGATAATATGTCTCACTTCATTCAGTCTTTCTTTTTGTGATTATGTCACATAATTGTGTATATATACCTTAAATCTTTCTGTCATTGTTACTGGGATATACGCTCTGTCGTTTTCTCTGTATCTAGATTTCTTGTCTGAAAACCTGAGACACCCTCTTCTACTCACTCCCTACTAAACTCTCTTATCGTGACTTTGTACGTATAATAACTCTCTCAGTTAAGGATCCGTTTAACAATTCTTCAGGTCCCAGGGGTTCTTCTTCCCCAGACCTGGAGAGCTTCACCTCTATCCCCAGACCTTAAAAGTTCCTCCTCCTTTCCTATTTGAAAAAACAGATGTAAGGGATCAGAATCAGTTAATGTGTTGAGTCAAATTTGAGACATGATCCCTAATATGTTGTTGTTACATAGGACGAACTCCTGTCAAAAAGGAAGGACTTTTGGAAGACTAATTAGGACTATAGAATCTTACACATAATGCCCTCACCCAGACCATCCGAGAAAGATAACAATTTAAGACTAGAACAATAGGATTTTACATTTAACACCCTCACCCAGACCATTTTAAAAGTGTTTGAACTCTGTAAGAAAACTAAGTAACATTATTGATTAATTTTCCATATATTGAGGTAACGATTGTGATCGTTCCCCCATAAGAAAGACGGGGGAAGACTACAGATACAGTCTCGAAAGAGATAGAGAAAATATGAAATTATTCTGAAATAATGTAGTTTCGAGACTCGCTAGTTCGGAACAGAGACCGGGGTCTAACTTAAGGAGAGGAGGCCTCCTGTTCTTAGGGCCGTAGAAAATGCCAAGTCGTTGTTGGAAAGCAATAGTATACACTTTGTCTAGTGGTCAGGTCCAAGCTACGTACTCTGTCCCACGAGTCCCGACCACGTGACCCTACTAGGACTCGCTACCCTACCCCTCCCTCCACCCTCCCTCCAAGTCCTACCCCTTGTGTACATGTGGGTACCGACTGAGTACGGTTACATACCGTTTTTAGTGGTGTTATAACATTTCATTAATCGGAGGTTAACTTTTATTCAATTTAATTTTTTTTTTTTTTGGACAACGACATCCACCCTTGTTCCTACTTCCCAATTAAGTTTGACTTTGATTCCATAGTTCGGACCCTCGAATCCTATCCCGGAATTTATACTTATTTTTTATGTTCACTATACCTATAACGTTTTCAACTGATTCAACCTTCCTATGTAACCAATTAAAGTAACTAAGACTCAACTATTATGTGTAATAATTGTTCTGTGTATTCTGAGAGTTCTGACACATTTCCGACCACCCCATACTTTGAAAACTAAACGATTGAAACGGTTTAACTCACATGATGTCGTTATACTTCGTTTTAAGTATATGTCGTTTTAGTGAGTTTTCACCAAATAATAAATGTCTTAATAAAAGGATGAGGGAACTTAATGACGGACTGAAATCAACTTTATTATATTGTGGTTCACTAATAAGTTCACAGTGTTCATTGCCTTTACCCGTTTACTTGTATACGTACATGTCCGTTTCTCTGACAATTTCCGTAAATAGTAACCTTCTATATGTCGTGGATTTAATCATCGACAAAATGATAAAAAAGTAAGTAACCTTACGTAGGAAACTAAACTGTAAGGATAAAGTGTAATGAAGATATAACACGTAGGTTTGTATTTTTAACTCTCTTAATTACTACAACACTGACCACGACTTAAACAACTAAAGAAATTATGTAAAATATGTAACTTGGTGCTAATTAAAACTTAAAAGAGACTTAATAAAGTTCGTGTACTAAGATGTTCTCTCTGAACAAACCCCCTCCTATCGAAACCCTCCTGACCAAAAATAAACTGGTGTATACGTTTTCTTTAACCCCAGATAAATAGAACGATGAGAAACATTAGATGTCAAACAATAGAGTTTCAGTAACAAGATTTAGTTTGTTCAAGTCTTTCTTATCTCTAAACTCTTGAAATTCTCGTAATATCACTGTATGAACTACTGAAATATCATATAAAGTTATCATTTCTTTTAATGAATCCTTCTTTAAAAAAAAAGAAGGATTAGATGGAAATGTGATGTTGATATTATCTCTGTGATATTTGAAATAAGATAGAACCAAGTGAACCTTTTTATTTTCATATAATTTTTTTTTTCCAAGATTCTGTTTACATGATGATAATGACGTCGGTGTCGATAATCATAATAAATATTAACGACGAGGGAAGTTCTTCCTCGGGAAACGGTTTCCTTAGTATTTTCGATGGCTAAAAGTGAAGACATCTCTTCCTAAACACCTATAATTGCAGAGGAAAACAGTGCAGAAAAAATAAAATAGGTCGTTTCATCTCTCTTGTCGATTTGATCCGTCTTGTTTATCTTCAAGAAACTGAACATGCTGTCTTTTAAGGGGGTCCACCTTCGAAGTTTGTCGATATTATTTAGAACTAAATCTCTTCACATAAAGTATTATCTTCTATAAGTAAAGGGATTTGGTGAGATAACGTGTACGGATACTCTCTGTTCGTTCTTTGTACGTTAAAAATAACTGACTACTTTTATCCTGACTATCAATGAATCTTAAACTTTTTTTTTATCACACGATTAAAAACTTTAATTTTATTCTATATTTAATAACCTACCATAATCATGGATGTAATATCCCACAAAATCTCTAGTTTAAGATGTTTTCTCTTAAACATAGTCCAAGAGTAGTGGTAGTCACAGAGTGACATCCATAAGGTAGTTTGACGGTGGTCACAATGAAGGTAATGATGAGTGCATCGAGTTCGTTGTATTATATGATTGATTTTCATAAATATAACTGTAAATTTACTGAAAGTAATATAATCTTCAGTAATAAATTAGTCCCCCGTCATTCTGTCTTGACTCGGGTGTACGTGTGTAAGTTAATCTTTAGTAAAAAAGGATGAGTAAAAGTGTGCACTTCCACTAAATGGTATGTAACCTTGATCACCATGTCAATAGTATTTGGACCCCGAAGGGACCATCGAGTGACCATTTCTTAGGTGGACGGTCACGTCCTCTGTCCAAGCTAAGGACCTAATCCTTCTAGTGGACCTCTTCCTTTTACCGATGGGTGAGGTCATAAGAACGGACCCTTTAGGGTACCTCTCTCCTCGGACCACTCTATGGTCCCCCGGGTGCTTTCTCAGTCTGTACTGAATCGTTGATTTTTAGTTGTTGTAGTATTTGGATAAACTATTAAAGATTGTCTATTTTGGGTTGAAATTAATCGACACAGAAGTAAGATTTGAAAGGTAAGATCAAATAAATTTGTTTGATATAAATTAGGGTCCTTCTCAAGAGTCAAATAAAGTACTTCTATACGGTAGTAGTTCAATCTGTTATTACATCCACCCCTAAACCTCTTCGAGAAGTGCATCGGTATCTCCCCGACCTGACCTCTCTTAAGTCACACTTGTCTTTCTTATCTTCGAACGACCTCAATAGGTCCTTATTTTACTCCTTCTTGCACAAGTATAAATGTTTATTACACTTTACTTTACTTTTTCTCTTATTATGGGTTGAATCCACCTTTACTTAAAAACCGACAGGATCAGTAAGTTTTGTTTCAACATTTAGACATGGAAAACTTTTTTTTTTTTAGGTATTCGTATGCGTTACATTTTGTTGGGAGTTGGTAATGAGTCCCAGATAGATAAAAAGGAAACATATGTTTAATATGTTAAATGGGGTGCAACATTTTTTTTTTTCACAAAATTCTACTTCCTCTTATTTTTTATATAGTTTCGTCTTTTCGATCATCTTTTCGTTGTTAAATTATAGGACTTACACCCCTTTTATACTGGGTTTCGTACCGTTATGGAGATCCCTGATAGAATTAGAGTGTAGTAGTAATTCTACGCAAACCAATATAAATATTGAGTTGTTCTCCCTTTTGCACAAAAGAGGTCTTAAGAATTCTCGATGTCTACCAGTTATCGTTTCGCTCCGACTTAGGGTTCTCGTTTCGTCCTATCCCCATCCCTCTCTTTTGTCGGTACAAAGGATCACCTGACGGTCCTTATCCCTCCGTCGTAGTCCTCCTGAACCCTCCTCTGTCTCCCTTGGTCTCCCGATCCTCAACTTTATTACGGTACCTGTGGTGGACTTGTCAGTAGGGAAGGATCGATATTGGTCCTAGTTCCAAGTCTTGTTACAGGTAGATATAAAGACTTTCCGTCTCCTCAAAAGTTACTGTAGTTATAAGACTGATTACTCTTTTTGGACAAAAATTATACGTAATTACAGATTTTGAAGACAGTGACATCTCTCTTATCGAATTGTCAAGATTCTTGGTTGAAACCTCGGTCCACCTAGATACAAATTCAGGGATAAAGTAGACCCAACATAAAAACTGTTGTATCAATTAATTGGAGAGTCTCAGAAAGAAGTATGATCGTTATCGTTATGGGTAAAGTAAATCGAACAATCTTTCTACTTTATTGTATAGATTTCAACATAATCAATAACTAACGACACGTTACTTAATGGACTTTTGAATCACCGATTTTAGTTGTTTGTAAATAGCACAGTGTCACTGATTTAGGTCGGATGGGAACTTTCTTCTCTAATATGTTCCGTTCTTAAGGTCTTCTATCCTAGTGACCTGGAATAGAACCTTCGACAGACAGTGTGAACACAAATCGTTTCACGATCGTGTATTACCCCTTCCTTTACCGTTGAGTGAGGTCATAAGAACAGACCTCTTAGGGTCCCTGTCTCCTCAGATCACCCGACGACAGATACCCCAGTGTGTCTCAGTCTGTGTTGACTTCGCTGAATCGTCGTCGTCGTGTATTATATACGAATTATATACGACGACGACGACGACGAAGTCAGCACAGACTGAGACACGCTGGGGTATCTGCCGTCGGGTGGTCCGAGGGGGTAGGGACCCTAAGAGATCCGTTCTTATGACCTCACCCAACGGTAAAGGAAGAGGTTACGTACTTCACTTTTAACTTTCACTTCAGTGAGTCAGTACAGGTTGAGAAGTAATGGGGTACCTGACGTCGAGTGGTCTGAGGAGGTAGGTACCCTAAAAGGTCCGTTCTCATGACCTCACCCTACGGTAACGGAAGAGGAATTATATACGATCACGGATACTAATCATAGAAAACCTTTTGAGTGTTTTATCGAGAAATAAATACCAGTCACCTATTTTCTCCATGATAAACACGAGTTAGAAGTTTTTATAGGATTTCTTGTTTATTTTACCCTATACGGGTTTATACTTTGAGTTCAGTGGTTCAGGAATTAGATCATTCAATATAGACTTGTGTGATATAATTTTTATATATATAGTCCGTTTACCCCTCTATCAATCTTCGTTTTCTGGTACTCCTTCCAATCGGAGTAGATAGGTGAGATTTCTGAACACTTTCGCCACTGAACGAAAGTGGTACTGGTGGTCTCAGAAGATAAGACGTTGACTCCTGTGACCTTAATTCATCAGAACGATATGGAGTGATGTCATTCAGTTTCCCACTACACCCCTTTTCTTTTTATTCATGGGTAGTGGAGTCTTTAATCGTCCTATCGATCTGTTACTAACAAGATTCACCTTAGTCAAAAGGAAGTTCATACACTTATGCTCATCGTCCTTTTCTTTCTCCTTAATTTTCTTAAACTACCCGATTTAAGAAGTGACTTTCTTGACAGAGAGATCGAAAACGGTTCTTTTATGCTTTCTACAGTTTTGTCCAGTACTGGTGACGATATTTGTCCTCGTCGGGAGTCTGCTCGTGTTAGAACCTATGACACCACTCGGATTTTGACTGTTCGAGTTTAGGTGACGTGAACTTACTTACTTAGAAGTGGGGATTGGGTGGGTGGTCGTTTGACAGGATTCTGTCGACGATTAAATTTCCGTCTTAATTAATATTCACTGAAACACTGTTTACGGGACGTAAACCTGAGGTCGACTTTTTCGGCGAGAGACAAGACCCGTACTACGACGACAAGATGAGATGTCTAAAGCGATGTTGGTACGTCACGATGAACCACCCACCGAACGAACGTTGGACAGACCGTTTGGTGACACTGAATCGGATCAAAAGACTGAAGGGGTCGAACGACAGGGAGAACAACCGGAATAGGGCACAAAGGACACCGATTTTGTGTCAAAATAAACAGTGTCAGACAGTTCTGTGTGTCCTCTTTCCCTCTAGGTAAGGTCTCTTTAAAAGGACGGGAAGGAAAGTAAACATTCGGTTTGTTCCATGAAACCTATCTTTCGTGACTGGGATGTTTCTCTCATGAACGTGAGACCTTGATCAGAGACGGAGTCATTAAGTGTCGATGGTACAGTCAGTGATGAGGGTCAAGGGACATTTGGTAGACTAAGGAATACGACCTCCTCTTTGGATCTTACGAAATTCATAAATAAAAACTTCATTATGAAAAAGTAAATTTTTTTCAACTTTTGTGTAATGTAAAAATTCTTTTTTTTTTTTGTCCTTATGTGAAGGATCAGAAAATCTACTTAATAAAATTTCCAAGAGGTACAGGATATAAACCCTTCAGGAACTATATATAGTCTGTATCTCTTTTTTACAAAAGGAATAAAAATATGGAACAGACGACGCCATTTACAACCGGTTACTATAAATAAATATAAAAAGTAAAACTAATCGTATAAGACTTCAAGTTTGGTCGATAAAACTTGGGACTTAAGGTTATACGGTATGTTCTATTCTATTAAAATAAAAAAAGAAATATCTTTAATTCGAAGTGGGTAACTGTTTAAACCTTTAATAATCCCACGAACTCTTTTGGACGGAGGAAAAAATGCATGAATTTAGTCTTAAAAATCTATACGAACTGTGATATTTACAATGAGAATATGGTATACAAAACAGGTGGTTTGAAGGACTTGGAATAGTTAAAAGAAAGTATCTAAAACACAAAGTCTAACGGTCTCATTGACACATTAGTAATGTAAGTTATTAGTACTAAATGTTATATATTGCGTTTCTATCAATAAAGATTGATAGAGAATTTCATGAACGGTACCCGATCTAGAAAGGACCGTCTGGGTGACTGTAAAAGACCACGAAGAATCTATTACTTTTGAGATACCAGTTCAGAGGGTTATGTCAACGTCCTCTCAGTAATAAATACGAATGTCTTACCAGTTTTAAGTCACAACGGAATTTCAATCTTATTATGAAGGAAACTTTAAAAACGTAGTATTAAAACATGAAGTGACATTTTATACTGTAAAAGAGTCACCAAACTGGTTTTGAAGTTACTGTTGTAGGAACAGTATGTATAAGGAAAGAGAAGAAAAAGAATCTTGAAAATCGTCAATATAATCTTAGGGGGTTATAATAGATAATCATATAAAATATCGTGGACGAGAAATACAGTTTACGTTTTATTTAGTTTAGAGTACACAGATGTCTGTACTCTGTGTTTTATTTAGTTTAGAGTACACAGATGTCTGTGCAAAAATAAAACAAACTAAAAGTCCCTTTTTTTTTTTTTTTTTGGTGGGGTAAAAACAAAATGGAAGATGAATGGTACTTCCCAGTATCTGAAAAGGGTTACCTCTATTGGTTTCTGGATTTAAGGTAGACGTCCCGGGGGTACCTGTGGGTCTCTTCTGGTACAACAGAATCATTTCGGGATGGCACAATTATAATTCTGACAATCTCGATGGGGTCAGGTGGTCAAAACGAAGAGATAGGGAAGTCATAAGAACAATAGGATGACAGATGTAATGGAGTGGGACTATTCTGTGGGACTAAAAGGTAGTGAGGCGAGGAGTCGAGGATAGGAGACGATACTTACATAAGAGGGACGGTCAAAGGGTGGTGACAAGATAAGTAGGATCAAGTCGAGTAGTCATGTGGACCGTGGTTTTAGGTACTCGAAATATATTTACTTTCAATTAGGTTTAGATGTAAGATTACACACTTTTGAGGAAACGAGGGGTAAAAAAACGAGTATAAGATTGTCTTTAATTTATTACGTATCTTTAGTATGTGGAATGACCGGTAAGACCATATTTAAATTGAGAGAGACTGAGAAAGTTAAGACTCGTCTGTTCTGTTATTTTCGATAGTCGGTAAAGACTTGAAAAGTAGAGTTAACCTAGTGATCACTGTGAAAGGTGTAACTATGAGTCTCCTGTTAATATCCAGTACGTACAGTATTGGTACGAAACCCCGTATCGAGAGGATGCACAATAAGTGTGGGTACCTTAGATAAGGGACAGAAGTACTTTGGGTCGGAATTTAGTAAGTAGAGGAATTGAATGCTATACAACAAAAAAGGAAATTGAACACGAGGTTTCATCTCTATATCCTTAAAAGATCCGTTAGTCCTTCTAGACTAAACAGGAGATAGGGTCGTCTGGTTATAGTAAAAATAAGACGATTTTACGTTGAGAAAAATACATTGGGGAACGGATTCATGGAAATTACCGAATGGAAATAGATGTTCTCGTCTTACTGTCAAACCTCAACTCGAGGACTTGGTATCTCTGGTCTTTTATGATTTCTATTCTGATGGCCTAAACCGTTTATTTTTATCTCCTGAAATAGACCGTTGAAATTAACTTCCCATTGGTCGACGTTGTCACTCTTGTGTGATGTAGGTATAGTATGTTTATGGTACCGATAATGAGAAATGTTAAGATTTGTTCCTCATGCCTTACCTGTGACTGGTTAGTCTTACCGACGTCTACTAATGGTTCACTATTCCGACTTAGTTACGTAGAAATATTGTGTAGACGGAGTGTATGTATGATACAAGGAGTCTTCTTCATGGTCAGGAAAAGAAATAGGAAGGTTTATAAAGGGTACAAAATTTCTAAAGATTTACAATTGAAAGAGAGATTTCACAAAGACTTGAATTTGTCAAACTTAAACTATAGTTTCTAGTTTAAGTAACGAAGGAAGAGACTTAAAGAGATCGTTCGTGACGAATACATTGAGTAAATCTCTATACGAGGACCAGGGAGATATCTGGAAAACGTAAATACGGATAGAATATTCTTCTTTGTAACTGACCAGAAACGAAGACCTGATAGGAAAGTTTCTACTAATATGTCGTTTGTCGAAACCTTTTATCCCACAGAGAGAGACTTCGTTTGTCGTCCGCACGAATGTCGGAGAATATTTTTTCTTTTGAGTCCAACGGATTTGTATACAAAGAAAGGATATAGTTTTATGTTACTCACACGTTTGTAAGTCGACCGGGTAAACATAGTGAAGAAACCCTGAATCTCCGTTCCCCCTTGACTAAGTTTATACGGGTACATTGAAACTATGGGTACATTGAAAGACAAGACATTCATTGCTTTAGAACAAGAGACTGGATTCCCAAAACACAGAAGACGGTCATAGGTCCTTTGATTGACACGGTCCCGTTGAACATTCGAAAATTCATGCCTTTTCAGAGTTTGGGAAGTGTCGACAACTGTGATGAAACAATAAATTTATAAAGTGTGTCCATTTAGATTATAGAGGTTGGTCTAGTACGAATCATCTAAGGTAGAAAGAAAGTCATGGATCGAGAAGTGCATCGCTGTCGAGGTGTGTTCTAGAGTAACTTACTATGAAGGTGTTTAAAACTCTCTGTTTTTAAAATTCCCCTCTATAATATCTTCTACAAATCGTTTCTAATATTTGTTCCTTCCTATAGAATAACTCTTTAACCTGTAACCGAATTTCAATTCCTATTTCAATTTGAGTCTTACGATCCCGGAAGGGTCCACTGAGTCGTCATTTCATAGACGGACGTTACGTCCTCTGTGTTTTCTTACACCCGAGTCAGGAACCCAGTCCTTCTAGGAGACTTCCTCCTTTACCGTTGGGTGAGGTCATAAGAACGGATCTTTTAAGGTACCTGTCTCTTCGGACTCCCCAACGTTTCTCAGCCTGAGGACCCGTTGACTCGTCTTACGATCCCTTTCTAAGTCCGTTTCTCTTTTTGGCTAAAGATTTAGACACAACGTATAATTGATGACGGATTAAACGTTTCTCGGATGTAGTATCAGACTGAAAAGAAGATACGGATGAACTACCGTAATTCCTACGGTGACGGTGTCACTAGCAAGTCTACCTGACGTCCTCAATCCTTTCGTGGTTGTCACTCGAGGAAATTCGGAACTTGACTCCGTCGCCCCTACCCCCCAATCGTCAGTAGACCGACACCTGGAGGTTTATCGATATCTGGTAAGACCGAAATCGTTATTCGGACACATTACTGGGACGGGTCCTCGATGTCACGTTGTAACGACAGTTCAGCTGCCAGTACGTGGTCTCGTACCACGATGTACTTTTGTCTTTATAAGTAAACTTTTAGACGTGTAAAATGTTATCGGACTGTAATCTGACCGGAGTTCGATGGACATAAATAGATCTTTCTCTTTAAACATCACAACGAGTAGAATCTTTGAGTCCATTTTAACAAATATAATATTGGTTTAACTGGAGAGGTCGTAAGGTATCCACTATACACCATTTTATATATTAGAGACAGTAATTTCTTCCGGTTACTTTATTATAAACTAAAACTTCGTCATTAAATCTTTTAGTTTTGGAAAGAACTGGACTTCATAATTTAAGGTTTATCTGCTATTAATACTTGATTTACAGTTTTAAAAAGATCGGAGAAAAGTGACTGAAAATTTAAAAAGTGTCCTGTTAAAACCTGCGGGAGTACGACTCAGAGTAGTGGGTAGTCTTCTGAACTTAACTTTTGTAGACTTTCTAACTCGACCGAATATTTAAGTAAAATTAGTACAAGTTTATAAGTAGAGTTCCGAGACTCGGACTATTCACCCGAAAAATTTATTCGTATAATATTTGGTCGTCCTCAGTAGAAGGATCAATGTAAAAGTACGTTCTTAATCTGTAATCCTCTAAGAATCCAGTCACATTAGTTACCGTTAAATTTGAAAAAGAATTCTTAATGGTCGAAGATCTTTACCCGATAATCCTGAAGATTTACCCCATCTTTTACCGTCCTTGTTTTTCGTAACATAATACTACAAAAAGACTATAAGAGTTCGGAGAATAGGATTACGGATTTTGATTTCCTATTTATAGGTATTTATTTTCCATCAATTCATTGTCCAAATATTTTGTGTATAAGATGTTCAAAAGATGTTCGAAAAAAAAGGGACGTTCAAAAAAAAAAAAGGATGTCGAAAAGAAAAAAAAAAGGAAAGGGAAGTTGTTCTGGATTTGAACCTATAGTTGTTTCAAATAGAACGGGTGAAGGAGGGATCGGATTCAGTCTACAAGTTGGGGTTCGAAGAACGACCGACAGTTCCGAGGTGTTCAATGAGAACCACGGTGCCAGGTCCAGAGAGACGAGAGACGAGGAGTCGGAGTTCGAAGATCTCACGTACACACGCGAGACAACACAGACTGAGAACGTTGGGGTTCCTGACATCGGGTGGTCCGAGGAGACAGGTACCCTAAAGGGTCCGTTCTTATGACCTCGTCCGACGGTAAAGGAAGAGGTCTCCTAGAAGGACTCGGTCCCTAGTTTGGACGTAGAGAGTTCAGAGGACGTAACCGTTCGTCTAAGAAATGGTGATCGCGGTGCACATCGGTGTGGCTTACTGAATGCCGCGGTACCCTTTCCCTTTACAGTTGGTAAAGTGTGGAATAAGAACTCAGCTTTTTTCACGTGGAGTAGGGTCCGAAGGACTCTTACTAAAGGAATTGTGGTCTTCCAATAAGATTTTCAGTGGATTATGTCAGTTAGTTACCAAAAAAAATTAACTTAACTTGATTAACACTGTTATAAACCGTCTCACCCCCTCTCTTCCGTAAGACCAAGAGTGTGTAATAATATGATATGGGTCTGTATCCCGGACTAGTGTTGACTGACTAGTTAGAACTTATCTCTGTCTCTATAGTATATACCGACTCATGTTTATAGTCGACTTTTTTTACTGAATTATTAAGTAACACGTTCACTTAAACTTGGTGAACTATAAGTAATAGTCAGGGAGTTGAGTCTATGTTTCGTATTACTATTCGTATTTTGGTCTGTTGAAGTTCGTGAATGATGTGTGATATATAATACCGGTGGTACAATATATCCGACGTAGACGTGACCCAACATGTTGTACATAGTCAATCCCGTAAAATTAATAATGACACCTTACTTACCGGGACTTTATGGTCACTAAATATTGTCGTTTCTAGACGACAACACAGTGTTACATCGGTCGACTCCGAATGTCTCGTGATACAGTTCTGAACGAAGGTACTAAGGGTTTTCTCACGTTCCGAATGTCGTTGAATCCCAAACATTGCCACAGAAGAACCTTTTGTGTGTGTAGTGAATCTGAGTGTAAAATAACCGTTCGTCTATAACTGAAGTTTATACAGGTCTTCTTCTTGGATCCCATAATAATTGTTGGAATTACTATGGTTGAATTATAGACTCGGAGTTCTCTGAAACCTCAAATAGAACATTATAAGACAGTAAAGTGTCTACACCCTACCTCTGGGTCTCTCTACTTTCAGTGTATCAGTAAGTTACCGTATCGGTCTTCTGTCTAGGACCTTAGGATTCTGAAGAACAATGTGTGTGTGTGTGTGTGTGTGTGTGTTAGTGTGTGTGTGTTTGTGTGTGTGTTAAAAGATAAAGAAATTAAAATAAAAAATTAAATAAAAAATTAACTTCTATTAACGAAATGTCTTAAAACGAGTCAAGTCAGTCAGTACAGGTTGAGAAACACTGGGGTACCTGATGTCGTACGGTCCGGAGGGATAGATAGTGATTGAGGGTCTCGAATGAGTTTGAGTACAGGTATCTCAGTCACAATGGTAGGTTGGTAGAGTAGGAGACAGTAGGGGAAGAGAAGTTCGGACGTTAGAAAGGGTCGTAGTCAGAAAATGTCACTCAATAAAGAAGTGTAGTCCACCGGTTACATAACCTCAAAATCGAAGACGTAGTCAGGAAGGTTACTTATAAGTGTTGACTAAAGGAAATCCTACCTGACCAACCTAGAGGAACGTCAGGTTCCCTGAGAGTTCTCCGAAGAGGTTGTAGTGTCAAGTTTTCGTAGTTAAGAAGCCGCGAGTCGAAAGAACTATCAGGTTGAGAAGGTAGGTATGTACTGATGACCTTTTTGGTATCGAAACTGATCTACCTGCAAACAGTCGGTTCATTACAGAGACGAAAAATTATACAATAGATCCAACTAGTATCGAGAAGAAGGTTCCTCGTTCATAAAAAATTAAAATACCGACGTCAGTGGTAGACGTCACTAAAACCTCGGGTTCTTTTCTTTCGGAGAGTGACAAAGGTAATAAAGGGGTAAATAAACGGTACTTCACTACCCTATCCTACGGTACTAGTATCAAAGGACTTACAACTCAAAATTCGGTTGAAAAAGTGAGAGGAGAAAGTGAAAGTTCTCCGAGAAATCAAGAAGAAGTAAAAGACGGTATTCTCACCACAGTAGACGTATAGACTCCAATAACTATAAAGAGGGTCGTTAGAACTAAGGTCGAATACGAAGTAGGTCACACCGTAAAGGATACTACATGAGACGTATATTCAATTTATTCGTCCCATTGTCATATATCGAAACTATATGAGGAAAGGTCTAAACCTTAGTCAGACAACAAGGTACAGGTATAGATTGACAACTAGAAGTGGACGTATATCTAAAGAGTCCTCCATCCAGTTCACCAGACCATAAGGGTAGAGAAAGTCATAAAAGATGACTTTCAAACAACACTAGGTGTGTCAGTTTCTGAAACCGTATCAGTTATTTCGTCTTCATCTACAAAAAGACCTTCAGAGAACGAAAAAGTTACTAGGTTACTTACAACCGTTAAACTAGAGACCAAGAAGACGGAAAAGATTTACGTCGAACTTGTAGACTTTCAAGTAATAAGTGCATGATAAATTCGGACCGACCCTCTTAAAACTCGTAGTCCTTCGAAGGTATTCGGAGAACGGGAAAAGGTAGTCTCCCGTCTCTCTTGTTTTTGGTGTCAGTGTCTTTTGATTGGTTTGACTAGTGTATCTGGTCAGAACAGACTGAGTTACTTTGATACTCGATACGGTACATCCGGGTGGGTTCTACCTGTCCAGTACCACCTTTCAAGACTGTTTTGTACCAGATGACCTCTTCCCTGACCGTTTGGCGAAGTCATAGGAACGGGAACCCTTGGGGTACTTGTCGTACTTGTCCGTTTTTCTATCCTGTGACTTTCTACTTGACGGGTCCAGTCATCCACGGGTTATATGATGACCTCTAGTCACCTCTTTGTTGAGGTCTTTCTTACTTCCCTACCTCGGTTTCGTTTTTGTTATGGTTCAACACCTACACTGACCACTATCTTCATTTCAGACTACTACATTTTTCATTATAATGTATCCTTGGACCTTATAATCCAGGTACTCAGTTCCAATTAACTTTCACCAGTTTATCCTCAACCGTTCTCACTTGTAACTGTAAAATCCTTAGTCACTTGATTTTACCTGACCTTACCAACTTAAATTGAGTCTACTGGTAATATAGATGATGATACCCGTTCTTAGGGAATCTTCTTTACCTCATCGGTAGCATCAGTTGTTTTCTCACACTTTACGTCTTGAGCCTACGTCAGAGTTTTTACTGTCTTATCCGTTTAGTAAGTTATAGTGTCATTAGGTTCAGACACGGGGTTCGTCATTACGACTTCTTCTACTTAAACTTACCACGATACTTCTGGATGTTCTGGAAGATCTTGATTGTGGGGTTTTTCTACAGGAAAAGTAATCTCCCCTGACCTTACGTTTTCATCCTTCAGTTCTTTGTGGACCTCATTGCCCGTTTAACCCGGGACCTCATGTTTTGTTTCGTCCAGTTTCCGATTATCTCAAAACGGTTCTCTTACGTGACCAGTATCGTTTGTGGGAGGAGGTTCTTGTGTTCTCTTTTTTGAGATATGTACATGTAGTGGTCTACCAGTTATGACTTTAGTTTAGCTAATATATAAGAAGTGTCGGTTTCAATCTCTACGAGATATGTCAGTCGTTTTTGTTATGGTCCTCGACGGACACCGAGTGAGTACTTGAGGAATAACGTTTTAAATCTGAATATAACTTCTTTCATCCCTTTTGGTGATCTGGTAAGTCCATACTGGATTTAGTTTAGAGAATGTTAATATGTCACGTTCACTCTTTATCTAAGTTCCCTAATCTAGACTATCTGTCTCTCGGACTTCTTGATACCTACCTCCAAGTACTGTGACATGTCCTCCTTCACTGTTCTGGTAGGGGTTCTTTTTCTTTACGTTTTTCCGTTTTACCAACAGACTCCTCCGGAATGTTTATCGACTCTTTTCTTCTCTGCGATTTCCGTTTCCTCTTTTCCTTTCTACATGGGTAAACTTACGTCTCAAGGTTTATATCGTTCCTCTCTATTCTTTCGGAAGGAGCCACTAGTTACGTTTCTTTATCTCCTTCTGTTATCTTACCCTTTCTGATCTCTAGAGAAGTTCTTTTAATCTCTATGGTTTCCTTGTAAAGTACGTTTCTATACCTGCCTTTACCATATCTAGATTCTCTTGGTTTTCTATAATTCTCCTACACCGTCCTTGTGTGTCTTCTTGATATGTTTTTTTCTAGAAGTACTGGTTCATTGGTGCTACCACACTAATGAGTGGATCTCGGTCTATAGGACCTTACGCTTCAGTTCACCCGGAATCCTTCGTCGTGATACTTGCTTCGATCACCTCCGTTACCTTAAGGTCAACTCGATAAAGTTTAAGACTTTCTACTACGACGCTTTCACGACGTGAGTTATACGGTCGTTTAAACCTTTTGAGTCGTCACCAATGTCCTAACCTTTTACATGCAAAAGTAAGGTTAGAGTTTCTCTCCGTTACGGTTTCTTACGAGTTTGATGGTGCGTTAACATGAGTAGAGTACAATCGTTTCATTACGAGTTTTAAGAGGTTCGGTCCAAAGTTGTCTTAAAACAACCAAAGACAGTTGTACTTAGTCTGTATACATATGCATACAGGGGAGGGAGAACTTGGAGGGAAGAATCAAGAAATTAAAACATAGACATACTCTACTACCTACAAATGGTTTGAATAACACCAATAGTAAAGTACTATATAGTAAAGTGTGTAGTAAAGTATATATATTCAGTTTAGTAATACGACATAGGGAATTTGAACATATCACAGTTAATATATAGTGATTTTGACCTCCTTATTTTTCTCTCACTCTCTCTTTCTTTATTTTTCTTTTTTTTTTCGAATCTGAGTCTATGTCCTAAAAGTGTGATTTCGTTAGTTTGATAACATCCTTTAAACAGACACGTTTCTTTGTCTATTCCGTCGTGAACCATTTTCCCAACAAAACGATAAAGTAAATCAAGTTTCTTTCAACATAACATGACATACGACATCAAATCAAGAAAGAAGGGTCTATAAATGAGTACTATCGTAGATCTTTCCAGAAATTTCTTTCAAGAATTTTACTGTTGTTTCTTGATTAACTTTCATTGACCTGACGGACTCTCGATTATGTTATTCAATTTTGATATTACTATCGTTGTATATAACGTGTGACAGATCCATGGTCCGTGGTAAGACTGTAAATTATGCATGATCAAGGATATTAGGGGTCTTGTCGGAGAACCCCATACGTGATTATGAAAGGAGTAAACTGACCCCATGGACTCCTTGGTTCTCCAATTTTTTGAACGGGTTCCGGTGTGTCTATAATTTGTCGTCTAGACTCTAAACTTGAACCTGTAAGACCGATGCATCAGACGTGAGTCAGAGACGGTAGGATTTGGTGCCGTGATGTGCACTCCTGAAGTAAATAGACACCTCGATCGTACTTTGTTATGGGTGTTGTTCGATATCAATCATATGTCACAGACAGATTGAAATTAAAGATCGAGAAGTCATCACATACCGTCTTCCTCTACAGGGACCAGATAGATCGAATAAGGTAAGACAGACGACATGAGACATTTAAGGAACTCCCTTTTCTAGTTCGGTTGTGAGTCGTAGTACGGTCGTTGTATTAATTACGTATTATTTATAAACATCCTGTCTAGTCACTTAATTACAAGAGATAACGAAGATTAAATAGTAACAGTGGGTATTATAGATTTGATCTTTTAGAAAAGTAATCTTCCAATTTTTGAAAATTATGTGTAAAGGTTTTGACAATTTAACAACCAGACTTTTAAGTTTAAACAATTGACAATTAAAGATGGTTACACGAAACTTTTGTAAACCGACACGTAAAAAAGGTTTTTTATCGAAAAACCACAGATGACGTGATGTATGAGAAGTCTGGAGGGGGTAAGACAAATCGGTGAACCATGGTACATGACTTCCGAGTATGCATGGGAAGTCGTAGGACTCTTCTTCGAGAGGGACTCAAGTGACCTTCTTTAGTCAACAGATGAACAGGATAATGTATACTTAAGGGGTAACGAGGGATCACAGAAGGGGAGAAAGGTCTTAGGTCAGAGTCTCTAATATCTTTGTCCAGTCTTTTTAGCCTATGGTTTGTATTCTAAGTGTTTCGAGTCACAAAACACATCTGTACATGTGACTTTTAAATAAAAAGCGGAAACTATATAACTAGTGGTTCACGTTTTTTTTTTTTTTCTTTCTTTGTCTGTCTTCAATCCGTGTTCCTCCCTTGTTATGTCCCTTTTTTTCTTTACAGTGCTAACTGAGTCAAGTCAGTGAGTCAGTACAGGTTGAGAAACACTGGGGTACTTAGTGTCGTGGGGTCCGAAGGGACAGGTAGTGGTTGAGGGCCTCGAATGAGTTTAAGTACAGGTATCTCAGTCACTACGGTAGGTTGGTAGAGTAGGAGACACAGGGGAAAAGAAGGACGGAAGTTAAAAAAGGTTGTATTACCAGAAAAGTTTACTCAGTGAAGAAGTGTAGTCCACCGGTTTCATAACCAAAATCAAAGTTGTAGTCAGGAAGGTTACTTGTGGGTCCTAACTAGAGGAAATCCTACCTAACCAACCTAGAGGAACGTCACGTTCCCTGAGAGTTCTCAGAAGAGTCGGTGGTGTCAAGTTTTCGTAGTTAAGAAGTCACGAGTCGAAAGAAATATCAGGTTGAGAGTGTAGGTATGCACTGATGACCTTTTTGGTATCGAAACTGATCTGTCTGGAAACAGTCGTTTCATTACAGAGATGAAAAATTATACGACAGACTCAACCAGTATCAAAAAGAAGGTTCCTCGTTCACAGAAAATTAAAGTACCGTCGTCAGTGGTGGACGTCACTAAAACCTCGGGTTCTAACTGATAATATAGGATTTGATCACCACGTAAAGTCCTCTCTCTGGAAGGGATTGAGGAAAGACCAGTAATATCATTCCTGGATCAAAGGACAAACTTGAACCGAAATACATTGCTTATCCTTCAAGAATTCCTTAAACTTTTTCTCGGTAATAGGATCTCGTCCCCAGGGGTTGGAGGTCCTAACTTGTGGACTACTAGACTCCACCCTCAATATTATTATCTTTATTTCACATGTTATTTACATTTCATGACTTTTGTAGGACTTTGTTAGGGGTAAAGGGGTCCAAGTACCTTCCTAACAGAAGGTGCTTTGACCAGGGACCACTGTTTTCAAATCTCTGACGACAGGATCTCACATTAAGGAGTTTAACACGAGGGAACTGAACAAAAAAGATTTTTACGATGCGTGCGAGGGACGATTTACCCAAGAAATTAGTTTATCTGTTCCCTTTTTTCCCTGTTAATTTACCCAAAGAAACATATCTGATAAAGCTATGAAAAGTTACGTACATCAGTCTACGAGTAAGTACAGGTTGAGAAACGTCGGAGTACCTGACATCGGGTGATCCGAGGAGACAGGTACCCTAAGAGGACCGTTCTTATGACCTCACCCAACGGTAAAGGAATATAAAGTTACGTACGACGACGACGACGATTCAGCGAAGTCAGTACAGGCTGAGACACGTTGGGGTATCCGCCGTCGGGTGGTCCGATGGGGCAGGGACCCTAAGAGGTCCGTTCTTGTGACCTCACCCAACGGTAAAGGAAGAGGTTACGTACTTCACTTTTCACTTTCACTTCAGTGAGTCAGTACAGGCTGAGAAGCGTTGGGGTATCTGACGTCGGATGGTCCGAGATACAGGTACCCTGAAAGGTCCGTTCTCATGACCTCACCCCATGGTAGCGGAAGAGGCTAAAGTTACGTATGTTGAAATATTTATCTTTAAAGGTCCCCTGGAAGTCAAGTAATATAAAAGGATAAGAAAATATGGTCGTACAACTTTATTTCGATACGAAAGTTTACAGGTAAAAAGATACCTTTCACATAGAAACATCTTGATGTGAATTGTTCATTAAAGAAAGAAAGTCGAGGTTTCGACTCCTGAATGTCGAAGGTTTCGGGACAACAACTCTTAGATACATAATTCACTTATATGATAAAATCATATGAGGAAGACTGATTGTGTGGCGTAGGTGTGTGTGTGTGTGTGTGTGTGTGTGTGTGTGTGTTAGTCATTTGAAGAAATGTTATCTCGCTGACTTGTTGTTGTTGTTTAGATCAAACCTCTTAATTAGTAAGTCGTAAAAAGTCAAGGAATGAACCGTCCTAGTAAGGTACTCAACAAACGAGTGGATGGTGGATTAATTATGCGGTTCTTACTTATGGTCCTGGTAAATAGTCGAGACATCCTAGATCGTTACATGAATTTTGAGTACTAGAGAAAGTAGTGGGAAAAAATAGAAACTCCTAAGTTCGGTCTTCTTAATTCATGTTGAATATAGTAATAGCGATAAACAACAACAACAACGATTCAGTACAGTACCTGACGTCAGTACAACACTGAAGTACCTGACGTCGTCCGTTCCGAAGGGACAGGAAGTGATAGAGGACCTCAAACGAGTTTAAGTATTGGGTGACTCAACTACTACGATAGATAGGTAGAGTAGGAGACGGTGGAAGAAGAGGAAATCGGAAGTTAGGAAGGGTCGTAGTCCTAGAAAAGGTTACTCAACAGAGAAACGTAGTCCACCGGTTTCATAACCTCGAAGTCGAATTCGTAGTCAGGAAAGTAACTTATAAGTCCAAACTAAAGGAAATCCTGACTGACCAAACTAGAGGAACGTTCCCTGGGAATTCCAGAGATGACTCGATCAATATTTATCTTCGACGAAGAATAAGACTTATGTCAATGAACGGACTTCTCTGAGTAAAACGAAGGAGAGACAATACCTAAGAGGAAAACCTCAAACTGAACAAAAGTGAGTTGAAGGGTTAGACGAAGTCTATTAAAATAGTAGTGTTGTAGACGATCAAAGTAATTTCATTTCACCGTGTGACGAACGGACCTGGTTAATCTCTCGAGAACCGAACGAGATCTTCGAAACTCAGTATCTTATGTTCGTCTACATTTTACGTGTAATGGAGATTTCGTGTGGGTGTGTGTGTGTTTACAGTTTCTTAGTATGGAGAAAGAATCACTATTGTCCGAGTTGGTTATTGACAAACAAAAAGTGAAACTTCTTTAGAACTATAAGGAGTCCATGAAGTTTCTGCACCGTCATACGATATAATCCTTCTCAAATTAGGAGGGGAGACCGTGAACTTTTCTGTAGAATGGTTGTGAAAGCCCCAAAGAAGATGAAGGGAAAGAGGAGTAGCATATCTCACACTATTTACGCCACTTAGTTGTTTTATAAGTTACCCCCGTTACTATATGTGGGTAAAGAAAATCTGTTTTGACATCGTTTTTTGACCTTTTAACTAGTTTGGGACTCTTTTTGTCATTTCCATATCACAAATTGAAGGTCTATTCTTATTTGACGAGGACAAAACAAAAATAAAAACAAAAATTTATTGACCTGTTTCTCCCATTATAGATAGTCAAATTATCGATGTGTCGTCTAAGTTACCCGACATTTTTAAGATAGTAGATTCCTCTGGAGTAGTTCTTTTCGTTGATATGAAACTAAGTGATTGACTAAGTCAAGTCAAGTTAAGTCAAGTCAAGTTAAGTCAAGTCAGCGAGTTAGTACAGGCTACGAAACGCTGGGGTACTTGGTGTCGTGTGGTCCGGAGGGATAGGTAGTGATTGAGGGCCTCAAATTGGTTTGAGTACAGGTAACTCAGCCATTACGATAGGTTGGTAGAGTAGGAGACAACAGGGGAAGAGGAGGGCGGGAGCTAGAAAGGGTCGTAGTCCCAGAAAAGGTTACTCAGTCAATAAGTGTGGTCCACCGGTTTCATGACCTCAAAGTCTAAGTTGTAGTCAGGAAGGTTACTTGTGGGTCCTGATTGGACGAAATCCTGTCTGACTAACCGAGAGGAACGTCAGGTTCCCTGAGAGTTCTCAGAAGAGGTTGTAGTGTCAAGTTTTCGTAGTTAAGAAACCGTGAGTCGAAAGAAATATCAGGTTGAGAGTGTAGGTATGTACTGATGACCTTTTTGGAACTGATCTGTCTGGAAACAACCGTTTCATTACAGAGACGAAAACTTATACGACAGATCCAACCAGTATTTAAAGGAAGGTTCCCCATTCGCAGAAAATTAAAGTACCGACGTTAGTGGGGTTTTTTATTTCAGTCGGTGACAAAGGTGAGAAAGGGGTGGATAAACGGTACTTCACTACCCTGATGTACGGTACTAGAAACAAAGGATTTACAACTCGAAATTCGGTTGAAAAAGTGAGAGGAGAAAGTGAAAGTAGTTCTTCGAAACATCAAGGAGAAGTGAAAGACGGTATTCCCACCACAGTAGACGTATAGAGTCCACTAACTATAAAGAGGGCTGTTAGAACTAAAGTCGAACACGAAGTAGGTCGGGTCGTAAAGAGTACTACATGAGACGTATATTCAATTTGTTCGTCCCACTGTTATATGTCGGAACTGCATGAGGATAAGGATAAATCTTGGTCAGACAACAAGGTACAGGTCAAGTTTGACAACGAAGGACTGGACGTATGTCCAAAGAGTTCTCCGTCCAGTCCACCAGACCATACGGGTAGAGAAAGTCTTAAAAGGTGTCAAATAACACTAGGTGTTTCAGTTTCCGAAACCGTATCAGTTATTTCGTCTTTATCTACAAAAAAAGACCTTGAGAGAACGAAAAAGTTACTAGGTTACCCACTACCCTTAAACTAGAGACCAAGGAGACGGAAAAGATTTAGGTCGAACTTGTAGACCTTCAAGTACCAAGTGCATAACGACTTCGGACCGTACCTCTTAAAACTCGTAATGAAATGATCGTACACTCTACTCACGTTAACACGCCATCAAACTCGTAAGAAACCGTAACGGAAAGAAACCTTAACCTTACTTTTGAATGGAAAAGGTCAGGGTACCAGTGACGACTCAAGAGATTTAAACGACCGTATAACTCACGTCGTGAAAGTGTCGTAGTAGAAAATCCTAAACTTTATCGAGTTGACCTCAAGGTAGTGGAGGTGATCGAAACAAGTATCACTACGAAGAATTCCGGGTGAACTGAAACGTAAGGTCCTGAAGACCGAGATCCACTCACTAGTGTGGTAGCACTAATAGACCCAGCACTTCTAGAAAAAACATGTCAAGAAGACACATAAGAACGGTGGAGAAGAATTATAAAAGACGAAGACAAAGACAGGAAATAACTCGGGTAGAAACGTACTTTACAAGGGAACCATAGAGATTAAAAGAACTTCTCTAGAGATCAGAAAGGGTAAGACAACAAAAGGTTAATTCAAATATTATTAGGCGATAGTAGGAGAAACTCTGTGGACAAAAGACGTAATTAGATTGATCCCTACACTATTCTTAGTAGTCAGAAATAGAATGCTGTGAAATCTTCGCCGTGAGTGTAGATACCAAAGAGGTCTCTATGTCTTAACTGAAACAAAAAAAAAAAAAAANGTGAGTGTAGATACCAAAGAGGTCTCTATGTCTTAACTGAAAAAAAAAAAAAAAAAAAAAAAAGTCTTAACTGAAACTAAATGAGAAAACCTTCTCTTACTCTTAAGATCTACGAAGGTGTAACGGTAAAGATGGTGTCACCTTAAGTATGGGTAACCTAGAGTTGGGTGTTCTTTTGAAACTACGTCCTTTCGTAGAAATATAAGGAGAAAAGAAAGGGAACATGAAGGTTGAAATATGTAAATTACGAACAAAAGATTGTGAGAAAACATTCGTTTCGGACTCTTCTACAATGCCAGTAAAAAGGAAACTTTTTATAAGTGCAAGTTTACATTTTCTTTTTAGTATTCGATGTTGTCTTGGCTAACCTAAAGATTAACATTTGGGTAGTGGACGATTTAGTACACACTGAAACGAGTGTAATCAATTGGAGTCAAAATATTAGATATTTTCCCACATTCAGATTTCTCAATACTTCGTTTAGTGACTTGTGTTCGTAAATATTGTTGGTGTCCACACATTTTGTTACGACTGGACAAACGGTTTTTATCAGGTTAAGAGGTGGGAAGATAAGAAGGAAACCTAAAGGAACCCTTTGTATGAGACAAGGGAAACAGACAAATCCAGTTTAAGAGAGAAAACATATGAGGAAATTGTGGGAGAAAGGGGAAAGATCACAGACAGAGTTAAAGATAGAGTATAAACAAAAACATAAATAAATTAATAACAAATAAAAATGGTTGTCAAATATATGGGGGAACTCCCAAAACAAAACGAGTATAAATATTTTCAGAGTCAGAGTCGTAAATTTTTAATCAACTTACTTACTTAATTATAGTCCTCCGTTGTTGATTACTTGTGAATTATACCCATTAAGAGACACGGTACACGAAATACAGACGGTGTGTATTTTATGAGTTTATAGAGAGTGTAAAAAAGTAATGTTTAACGTCTTTCTAAATCTTTTCGATTATGACTCTAAAAAGATAAAGGGAGTCATCAGACCCATAGAAGAAGAGGGTGTTATAGAACTAATATGTACGTTTGTAGAGTACAGGTACTATATTAAACGGACGTGAAAGTTCTGGAGGTGTTGTTGTGCCTACTAAACCCTTGAGATCAGACGGACTCCATGTAGACTTTCGAACAAAATTCATGAAGGGAGTACGTATCTCTGAGATTGAGACATTTAGTCCTCACTCTTGACTTATATACACTAAAATATTTTGTTATGACTATTGATTACGTGTATGTAAAGTCTTTAAAACTCTAGATCCTTTGACCTCAATCTCTTACTTTGTCTACATCTCGACCTTACAAGTCACCATCTGGTGTCTCTTGAAATTACAATCCCTTTTCTTTAAGAGTGAGAACCTTCGACTTGAGGTCACAAGACTTTATTATTCTCAAGACCCACCGGTCTCTAATAATCAATCATGACACTATACACTATATCCGATGGGACCACCGATTCTGTCATTACTTATACGGACGTTACGTCCTCTGGGTCCAAGTTAGGGACCCAACCCTTCTATGGGAGTTCTTCCCTTCCCGATGGGTGAGGTCATAGGAAAGGACCTCTTAGGGTACCTGTCTCCTCGGACCGTCCGATATCAAGTACCCCAGTGTTCCTCAGAGTGTCCTCACTCACTGATTGATGACACTATACGTTTCTTTGGTAGTTGTGATTGTTCCATTTCGTATATATGACCTTTTGACTGGAGTATCCGACTCTTTAGAACTATACGAACTTTTTCTTCATCTTAATAAATGTATTTGACAAAATGTAAATACGGATTAACGGTACGTCAGATTGTTATTAATACATATAGGGGATTTACACACAGTCTACCGAGAACACATAAACTTTGTCACTAGAGACATCTATACACAAAAATATAATGAAAAGACTTGGTGTCTGTAAACTAGTGTTGGAATTTTGTTTATCATTTTCAGACTAATTTTACATGTCGAAATAAAACTCACTAAAGAAACTTGACAGAATATAGGACCTTTCTCTTTTGGACCATAAATGAAAGATCTCCCTGTCAACCGTAGAGACTTTTACTGTTACCCCTAAAAACTTCACCTGTGTTTTACTGGACACGAAAAGATTGGTGAGGTACCCGATAGAGATTCGTCATCTGTTTCCTCAGAAGATAATTTTGAAGGGGGACTTTGTGTGTGAAGTTTACGATTGTATCCTTTCATTGTACATATCCTTGTCTGTAAAAGTGAGACACTCAATTTACTATACGAAACAGAAACAGTGTCTTTAAGAGTCTAATAAAAAGGGATTTTACAAACGATTCCAGGGATTTCTTTTGTTTATCCTAAAAGGTGAACGTGTAAGTTGAGTACGTAGAGGAATTATATTAAGAGAACTAAGAGGTTTATAATTGTAAAATCCGTCCATGTTACTTTAAGTTGTTTGATTCGATTTTATTTATATAATGGTTTAGTTTCTTTTGAGTTTGGATTAGGAAATTTAAAGTTCAAAGTCCGTTTGGAAGAAGAAATTATATAAATAGGTACATTAACAAATCGATTCTGATTCTATTCTAACTGGTATCAAACTCATAGTTGAGACGGTAAATGATCGAGACGTTAGTCTCCACCCGAAGGGTCCACCGGGGTCACCATTTCTTGGGTAGACGGTTGTGTCCTCTACGTTCTCTGTACCCAAGTCAGGGACCCAGCCCTCTAGGGGACCTCCGCCCGAGTCGTTGGGTAAGGTAACGGACCTCTTGGGGTACCTGTCTCCTCGGACCGCCCGATACCAGGTATCCCAGTATCTCTCAATCTGTTCTGACTTCTCTGATTCGTACATTGGTTTCCGTTTCAAAAAATTGAAGAGGTTCTGGGCCGGGTAAGTCGTTATTTTACCCCTGTAGAGAGTGTATCCAAAGTACATTCTTAATTTCCTTTCGTACAAAATTCTTATGTAATTCTACCCGGGTTGTGTTCCATTTATAGTGCTCAAAATAAAAAGAACGAAACTTTCTTATGTTCGCGGTGTTACGAGTAACTTCGTAACAAATGTTATCGGTTCTGTACCTTAGTTGGATTTATAGGTAACTGTCTTCTTACCTATTTCTACACCATGTATATATGTTACCTTATAATGAGTAGGTATTTTTGATTATTTTATTACGGTAAACATCGTTGTACCTACCTCTAATAATACGATTCACTTCATTCAGTCTCTTTCTGTTTATAGTGTACTATAGTGAATATACGTTATGGATTTTTTTTTTTTTACTGCGTTTACCTGAATAAATGTTTGTCTTTGTCCATGTGTCTGAGTCTCTTGAATGTCGATGGTTCTCCCTTCCCACACTTCCTCCCTATCTAACCCTCAAACCCTGTCCACATATGTGGGACGATAAAGATATTTATCTATTGGTCCTGAAGGGACCACCGGATCGTCTATTCTTAGGCGGACGGCAACGTCCCTTGTACCGTTTCTAAGAAAGAGACCAGGTCCTTTCTAAGATGTACGACTCCTCGTTGATTCGGGTACTCGGTGTTGATGATTCAGACACGAGATCTCGACCGTTCGGATTTTCTTACTTTATTACGGTAGTCGTCGTTATACCTACCTGGATCTCTACTACTATGATTGACTTCATTCAGTTTCTGTTTATAGTATACTATAGTAAATGTACGCATTAGAAATTTTTACTGTGTTCACTTGAAAAACGTTTTGTCTTTGTCTAAGTCTGAAACTTTTGTTCGATTACCAATGGTTTTCCCTTTCCAACCCCCACTATGTCATCCTCAAACTTTAATTATTATATGTGAATAATATATATTTTATCTATTAGCTATTCCTGAAGGATGACATATCATTTCCCTTGAGATGAGTAATAAGACGTTATTCGATAAGTCTTTTCTTAGAATTTTTTCTTACCTATTTACTCATACCTATTGATTTGGTGAAACGACATGTAGACTTTGGTTATATTGTAACGTTTAGTTGATATTATATTCATTTTTAATTTAAATTTTTTATTTGATTTTTTTTGAGGTGATACGATATGTGAACTTTGATTATTATAACACCAGTTGATATGAAAGTTATTTTTGTTTTTGTTTCTTAATAATGGAGAATAATAATGATGAGTAGTAACTATTTCGTGTGACTCTTGTTAGTACTATCACTAATAGTACCCCTATACTCTTTTTTCTGGACGTTCAGAAAGTGTTTGGAGTTTAGAGATTCATGAACTCTAACAGCGATACCAACAAATATTTGAGACTGAGGTAAAAGTTACTACGGAGAACCTGAGTCTACCAAAGGCAGGAGTCAGTTTAACAATTTTTATTTTTTATGAATAATTAAACCCCAATTGGATTGATAATTCGTTTTACTGGTTCCAAAGAAACCAAAGGTCGAAAGTTCAAAGTACGAACTAAACAAAAGAACCTCCTCCCTTTGAACACTACGTGCTTACCATCGTCGTAAAAATAGTCTACCAGGTTATTAGTCAAAAGAAATTCACTTTTCACTTAAAGTAGTTGTGTCGACAGCAAATCGTAAGAGTAGGTACTTTTTTTTTTAAATTTTTTCTACCTTTGAACGATAAAAAGACAAAGTTTTTATTTTGTTCCGGTTACTTTGACAGTAGACCAGTTGAAATGAGTCTTTTCTTGACCGACAGAAGGGTTTCCGCTTAACTTAGCACCTTTTACAAAGATGACCAAAAGTGTCCTTTTCGTCTTATTGACCCCTGTTTCGTCCGTTCTTCAACTGTTAATCCTTTCCTTGATTTTACATTTATTCTTTATTACATACTAAACTAAAATGACAAATTATAGGTCGATTTCAAACCAATTGTTATTTTCATAAATCAAGTCCCGTGAAGTCAACTCTACTCCACATGGATTGCAGGTACCTACAATTGAAACCTGAATGTCCATGTCCATTTACTTGTTCCTTCACAAGACAGTCAGTCTCAACGTTATAATTTTGAACGAGTGACCACACCGAAACAAAGTGTATTAAGTTTTAAATGTAATAAAACGCAGATTCACCCTTATTACTAAACTGAGTGTAGGATCCTGTTTTCTCTTTCCTATTCACTGTCACGAGTCATGTTTACTTTAGGATAGTATAATGTGACTTTGGAAAATTAAACCATTCTGTTGTGATGTTTATTACCACGACAATATTTTTCGAAATAGGAGTTTATATTATGAAGTTTCTGACTCTTTCTGTAATACACTAACTAATTTATTTGTTACATTAGTAAGTACCCTTATTCTTTTCTAATTCTCAATAAACGACGACGAAGAAAATATCATAGAGAAGTGATCGAAAATAATCTCCTTTTATGAAGACTTACTTTAAGAATTACTTTTTACGAATATAAATATAACAAGGCTCGTTAAAAAAATACGAGTCAATCTAAGTTTAATGTCTTTGTAGGATAATCGTATCCACAAGATTTTGTTTTTGTTTTACCACCCGTCCTTAAGATTCTCGTCGGTTTCAATTTTGACATTATTTAACATTAATCTTTTATTTCCCATTCAAATGTACTTATTAGTCCTCCCGTTAAAAAGGACTTTGAATTCTATCGGGAGGGGGTTTCATAATGAAACCAACGTTCCCTCTCGGTTAGACTGAGGTACAACCTAGACAAAGAAACTGAACGAAAAGAAACAAAAACGATAATATTAGTATGTTATCCTCGAAAGGACCACAGAGTCAGTCATTTTTTAGACGGACGTTACGTCCTCTGGACCCTAGATGACCCCTTCTGTTACCGTTGGGTGAGCTCATAAGAACGGACCCTTTAAGGCACCTGTCTCCTCTGACCGTACGATGGCAGGTACCCCAACGTTTCTCAACCTGTGTTCACCCGTTGATTTGGTGATGGTGGTGGAGATTGGTATGTATCACCAATCACCAAGAGACGGAGTCTCTTGGGACGGGGAGACGGACAGACAATTTGATTTCACGGAAATCAGTCGAGTGTCTCTCTAGTAGACTGGGACAGGTGGACACATACCGACGGTCTGTTTCTCTACTTGTGTAAGGAAGGGGTACACCCGGAAAGGGTCTCTACAAAAGTGTTCTGACTACCGGGAAAAATGAAATGAAGGAGTAACGGAGAGGGAGAGATAAGACGGAAAATTGAAGTCAAGGAGTGGCGAAGAGAGAAAGGAAGATACTTTCCTTAACCGTAGGTCTGGGACTATTCTACCGATAAAACTGTGTAATCCGACTGAAGAAGAACCAGTCAACCGAAAGGCTTATTTTGGTGTAAGGCGTTGTTGAGCTCAGAGTCTAAATAACCGGACAGTACGTCACTCGTCTCTCTCGAACCTGAACCATTGTAAAAACCTAATAGTCATTCCCTATGATATGTTTGATTTCGGATTAAAGACTTTTAAAACACCCTTGAAAATATCTAAATTAGTATTTCGTATTTCTCCGTGTGCTCACTCTTTTAATTACGACTTTAACTCCTTTATTAATAGAATCCTGTTTTCCAATACGTCAAAGTAATTTTCCACTTATCTCAATTATATATTCACTACCCATCGTTTTGTACGGTGAAATCGTATTTCTATTATAATCGTACTTACATCAACTCTTCTTTGTCTATGTACCTTTCGAGAGACGAAGGGAGTAAACGGATTTTTATCCTGTATTTAAACATTTTCACAAGACTGGGGAGATAATCTTTCTTCAATTAGTGGTAACTGTCAAGATCTGGTACTAAAGGGGTCTCTACGTAGTCTCGTTAGAAGTTTAGATTGAAATGATTGAACTGAAATAAGTGGTAATCAAGGGGCTATGTAAATGGGGGTGTCAACGGTGGGATCTTCAGGAAAAGAAAACTGAACAGTGAAGAGGTTTTTGCATAACAAGAAACGATTCTACGATGTATTCTGGCCAAAGATTGGTGGAGTTACTTAATGAGCTGTGACTCATGTTGGTACATATACACACTACTAGTACAAGTCAAGTCACGTCAACGAGTCAGTACAGGCTGAGAAACGCTGGGGTACCTAACGTCGTCCGGTCGGGAGGGACAGGTAGTGGTTTAGGACCTCAGGTGGGTTTGAGTACAGGTAACGCAACCACTACGGTAGGTTGGTAGAGTAGGAGACAGTCGGGGAAGAGGAGGGCGGGAGTTAGAAAAAATCGTAGTCCCAGAAAAGGTTACTCAGTCGAGAAGAGTAGTCCACCGGTTTCATAACCTCAAAGTCGAAGTTGTAGTCAGGAAGGTTACTTATGAGTCCTACGTGTACAATTATTTGAAGATAAACGAAAAAGAAAACAATTAGACAGAAACAATCAGATCAAATGTTCCGGGGTCGATCTCTTGGACTTTACCCATCTCATTTTTTCTTTTTAAAAGGAGGGGATGTTTCTTAATGAAGTTATTTGTAGGATTCAGTACTCTTCTAAGTTTAAGATCTTTATTTTCGTTTATACTAGTGAGGTGAATAATTACTGTTACTCCAACCATTTGTCGTATTCTACTTCTACGGTGTATGAAACGTCTTTATTACACTTAATATTTCGAGTTATTTATAAAGTCACGACTCTTTTAATTATATCTTGGTATTCGTATTTGGATATTTTCAGAATACACCTGATTACTTTTATAAATGGACTTTCCTTTAATATAAGGTAAAAATTGAATACAGAAAGTGTTCCAGAAACAGTAAACTATTGTGTGATTTTGTTGGGAGATTGGAATCCAAAACCCCAAAAAACAACCAAAAAAAGAACTCCATGGAAAACTGTATATTATAATATAATCAAAATCCATATGTTACATTACTAAGTCACAAACACATATGACGTTTTACTATCGGTGTTATTCAGATCAATAAGTAGGTATTACTTTATTTTTGAGTGTAAAATTCCTTTGTATTCTTCTTGAATTTGCATTCTTAAAAGACGTGGGTAGACCCGAAGGAGGGAAAAGAGAACACACGTAACACGTAGACGCAATGTGCAATTGGTCTGGAGGGGTTATCGTCTTTATAGACGAGTTGACATTTCTAGTTAAAAAGAGGAAGACCGGGGTCGGTACATTGAGGAATCTTCTGTTGTACGGAAGGAGTTAGGATATTCTCCTGATTCCTTAGGACGTGGTGAACGGAATATGTCGATAGAATACGTCTCTAGAAGTCACTAAAATACATATTACGGTTATATAGTAAAAGGAATTTCTATCACTAATCACGTCTTGTCTGACCAGTCTACTGGACTGCACTATAACCTTCAAGAATTGAAGCATAAATGAATACTGGTATAATCCTAAAGGGTCCACCGAGTCACCCATTTCTTAGGAGGACGTTACGTCCTCTATACCCAAGTTAGGGGTCCAACCCTTCTAGGGTACCTCACCCTTTACCGTTGGTGAGGTAACCTTACCTTATAGTGAGGTTATGAGAACGGACCTTTTAAAGTACTGTCTCCTCGGACCACCCGATGTCAGGTTCCCCAACGTTTTTCAACCTGTACTGACTGACTCGTGTGTGTAACAATTAACGACAGTAGGACGACACTTAATGGACGGGTCCTGAGTAAATAGAATATTGATCTTTAGATATAGAAAACCGGTGGAGGGTGGGTGAAGACCTTTGGTGATTAGACAAGAGATTGATACTCAAGTAAAAAAGTAAAAACGAAACAAAAATATAAGGTGTATTTTCACAATAATATACCATAAACAGAGTGAAGTTGAATAAAGTGAATCGTACTAAGGGAGTTCCAGGTAGGTACGACAGTGTTTACCATTCTAAGTGAAGATAAGAATACCGACTTATTATTATAAAGTAATATATTTTATAAAATAATATAGATGATGTTAGATATAATATATAATACAAATAATACATTATATATTTATGATATTAAAGTAATATATTACTTTAAATATATATATATATATATATATATATGTGTGTGTGTATATATACATTGTTGAAGAAGTCGGTAAATTTCAATTCAAACAAAGGTACAGAACCGATACCACTTATCTCGCCGTTACTTGTACTGTCATGGACAAAATTGAAGGGATCGAACAAAATTAGAGGAAGCCTATATATGTGTCTTCACCCTTATGGTTTAATATACAGTCAGAATGAATAAAAATTAAAGAGATATGACAAAACGTATTACCGACGTAGTGGTGGTTGTTATGTATTCCCAAGGGAAAAACGGTGTAGGAGTGATTGTGACAAGAAAGAATAGAAAAACTATCTAACGATAAGATTGTCCACACTGCACTATAGAGTAAGAAAACTAAAATTAAAGGGACTACTGATCACTACAATTCGTAGAAAGTACGTAGACAATCTATAGGTGTACAGAAGAAACCTTTTTACAGGTAAGTCATTCGAGAAACAAATAAGTTTTGAAGACGGATAAAAATTTAACTTAAAAAAAAAAAAGCAAAAAACGAGGACTCAACATATTCAAGAAATAGTCGATGTAATAAATACTATTACGAGGGTAAGTCATTTACTGGAAAGTGAAACAACTACTGAAGAAAATGGAACGTCTTCGAGAAATTAAACTACATGAGAATAAACATGTAGAATAACATGTAGACGTAGTGTACAATTAATCTGTAGGGGTTATCGTCTTTAGAGACGAGTTGACATTTCTAGTTAAAATACATATTCGGTTATATGTATTACAAAAAAAAATTTACAAAAAACGGAAACGGAAACCACTGTTTACGTTTTATTTTTGTTATTAATAACAGTTCTGACTATAGTTCTCAAATGACGGACAATACAAGATCCTCAAGATACCAAAATCCAGAATATAAGTCCATTAATTAGGCAAAACTCAACTAAAAACGTACACCATATTCCATGTCCAGGTCAAAAGGGTTTTGGTAAATAACTTCTAAAAACAAATAAATAACAAATAACAGAAATAAATACAAAAGCTAAAGAAACAACATTTACTTGATTGGTATTTACACACCCAAATAAAGACCTAAGAGATAGGATCAGGGAATTAGATACACAGACAAAAATACGGTTGTGGTTTGACAAAATCAATGATGTCGAAGTATTATCGTAAACTTTAGTACCTCGAACCACGGATGTCGAAAACGAAGAAAGGTTTCTGACATTATAAACCTCATAAAATATCAGGGTGTATTTAAAATTCCGACAAACAAGAAAAAGACACTTTTGAGAGAAACCTTAAACTGTCACAATCCATGAATCTTGTCCCTTTTTCCTCAGGTTTTACCGTCACCGATTCTCTGTTTCTTTCCTTTTTCGAGCACTTTTACCTTTTTTTCCTTTAGACGTCTGCTCACTCTTGAAGTCCACTTTGTTTGTGAAGGGGAAGAATCGATCGGGTTAAACGTGTCCCATCGGAACCTCCCTCCTCTGTTTACATATTTTCCTCCTTCGGATCTTCCTAACTAGGGAGAGGAAACCCTGACCGGGTGGGAGTGTGGAACTCCCATATGATAGGAAACGAAAAGGATTATTTTAACTCGACATTGGTTCGATATTGTGACCAGACGGTAAAGTTGTAAGTTTAGAAACGACACCACTCTGTCTTGGTTCTTTTAATGTATGAGGGAGTTGTTATCCTAAAGGATTTAGGTCTACAGACAAAGAAAGGGGTTCCATCCCTTCAAACATCAGTAATAAAGAAGGTTACTTAAAAGACTGGGTAAATAACGAGACAAGATGAAACTCTTAGGGATATTAAGTTTACAATCGAACTACAACAGAGTATTTAGAGGATTCGATAGGAGTGAAAAGTTTTAGGAAAAAAACGACGAGATTAAACCACTCAAGGTGACGAGACAGAAACTCAACTGACTAGGAAAGAGACAAAGTAAATCAGAAGACAACTTTGAGAGATCACTTAAAAAGTCATATCAATAATATAAGAAATAGAGACTGAAGATAAACTATGAAAAATTTTAAAGATAGAGAAACAACTTTAAGAGTGAGTCAAATAAGTAAGACGAGGGTTTAAACCACTTGTAACGATAGTAGTAATCAAACTTGAGAAATGATCCATTTAATGAATAGAGACAAAGTAATTCTAAAAAAAGACTCCAAAATAGAAGAAGAAATCAAACCTTATATAAGGAGACATAGAAGTAAAAAGACCTGAGAAACACAACCAAAGATATGTAATCTATTTTGTCTGAGAGGTTTAGAGTTTCCTCGTCAAGTATGTCCTCTATTCGGAATAGAAAGTTGTAAAAGACCGAGAACCAACAAAGAGTTTTGAAACAATAGGTATGTTTGATAAAATAAAAATTACCGGGGATCATTAACTCTGACTTGACTTGACTTGACTCATTAACTCTCACACGGTTCTGGACTATCACAGGGTTTCCTTTCCTAGAGGTGGTGAATCTAAGTCTGACAGACCTTAAGTTTGGGAGTTCGTCATCAAAGATTTCATACGTTTATATATGTCAGGACATCCCAACGATCGTATTCGAGACAACTGGTGGTCACTATCCACTAGACCTCCACAGGGGACGGACTCACCGTCAGTGTTTTTAGACCCGAGGTCCGTTCGAAGGTGAGTACAGGTCCTCTATAGTCATTCTACATCACTCCGTCTCACTTCGTATTTTTGTCACACGTGGTGTTGATGAAAGGGACTCCCGTATAGGTGTCCGGGGATCACCACGGGTGCGACTTGGGAGGGGAAGTCCGACTTCGAAGTCCTGGAGAAAGTGTCTTTCTGACTGACCGAAAATCGACCCAGACAAGAGACACGTCACAGGACCCTTACCGTCGGTCGATTCTTGACTCAGAGGCTAATGATGTCAGAACGTCCTGGGTCTGTACACTCGAGGGACCGACGGTCTCGGTTCTCATAGTTCCCCGTAAGGAATCCGTGTTTCTATCCCGTGGGTTTGATTTTTGGTTCCGTGACCTGTGTACATCTTCGAGGGGGATGGGTAAGTCCTTAATGACCGTAAGACCTCACAACATTTCTCCCACGCCGATAGTGGGTAGGAGATTCCAGAGACCTTATGAAAGGTCAACCGTGAATTTACACACAAATCATTCGGACGGGGAGTTCGACGTCGACATTACTATTCGATGATCCGAAGAAAGTGTCTTTCTGACTCGAGGACCCAGATAACGGAGAACGACACGGGACTTCTACCATTGTAAAATTCTTGAGAAAGACGTAACAAATAGTGGGACACCATGGGTCTTCACATTCGGGGGTATGTCTGTTGACAACAACAGACACACTAATCCTGACTCGTGTCACATAAAATATTCAAGAGTGAATTTTGTGTTAACACAATTCGGTACTGTGGATCGTTACAAATAAGAGAATGATACTTACAAATAATTTATACATGGTATACGGTCCTTGACAAAATCTACGACATCTATGTCGTCCTTTGTTTAAAGTACTTGGTTACCTGACATGTAAGATTTCCCTTCTCTCAGTTATTTATATGAAGTTTCTTTTATGTTTAAAGTTTCTTTTCATTCTATTCCATTACCTTTCTCACAACCGCACAACAAAGGTGACCCCCTAGTCTCTTAAGGAGAGACGCCTTGTCTGTAAACTTATTTCCTCTTATTTTGACTTCCTCTTTTAGGTCAATCTTCCGACGCCGGTACCGGGACCATCTTTATAGGTTCTGACGACGACAAAGTAACCGTCTACGTTGCAACATTCTACGTCTCTTATCGACTCAAGTTGTCTCTAAATGTCACATCTCTTTTTTATAATTTTCATAGTAAGATGACCATCGTAAATGGAGTCAAAAGACAAAATTGTGGAGGACGTTTAAAGTCTTCCCTGTTTTCATCCCTATGAAAAAGTACGTTTAGTGTGTTAAATTTCGATTTCTTGGTAGTAGTTGTATTGTCTTTTTGGTTTAGGGATCCCGAGATTTCTGACGACGTTCTCTTTTGACAGATGAAGGGTGATAGTAGTTGTTTTCCTATTTAAGTCATTGTAGTACTAATTTTGTGAATTATTCTTTTTTGACATATTTTCGGTCTCTATTAATGTCGGTACATTTGGTGACGGTGACTACCAATATAATTAACAAGATCCGTCTCTTGTCTCGAAAACCAATGGAATGTTATACGTTATGTTTGAGACATTTTGTTTTCTATCATATTAAACGAAATACCACGGTTGTTGTCGTTCATTGTCGTCCCCAGAGTCTCAAATGAACGTGATTTATGTATAAAATGAATCTTACAAAGAAATGTAAATAGGTCGAACGTATATTAGAGGAACTTTACAATTTTAGGACATATAGTTTTTATTTGTATGTTAAAAGAAATGGAAGACGGATTACATCAATTATTATCGGGTACCTACGGGTTATGTTTGCCGAACCTTTAGAAGTTCCTTATTATTTTGACATTGCTTTTATGAATTATTTAAATCAAGTAATAAAACGGTCCTATTTACCTATGAACTTTGGGTTAATCACGGGTTTCTCATTAGTCCTTAATCAATAAAAAACAAATTAAGAGATTAAGACCTGAGGGATATATTTGAACTCTATGTCTTCTCCGTCCATCGTTGTTCTGATTCGAAACTTTTTAATATTACGTTTATGAAGTTTCTTTCATACAGAGAAGACCTTGTGACGTGTCACGAAAATATATTTACTAACCCGAAAATATATTTAACTAAATTCAACAACTAGAGTAAAGTTTGCGTAAAAATTTTGAGAGGTAAACATGAGAGGAGGGGAATACTCATGAGAAAAACTATAGAATAAAATATAGATTAGTAAAACACACAGGGAAAGGACAAATAACACCTATATCTATTAAAATGATGAAAACAGAAAATTAAAGGGGTGATCGAAAGACCCGTCTACTAAAGAATTGAAACGATATACAAACACAAAAGACCAATCGAGGAAGTAAAACATTAAAAGAACCAAGATCAACACCGGAAAAGAAAAAAGTGGATGTCTTTTTAAGGAAATCGTAAACAACATTTCAACCAAACCATCACGACTTGAGAAAACAATAGTAACATATCAGTGATTCAGTACGGACTGAGAAAACACTGGGGTACCTGAAACTTCGGGCGGTCCGAGGAGACAGAGACCCTAAAGGGTCCGTTCTTAGGACCTCACCCAACGGTTAAGGAAGAGGTCCTCTAGAAGGGTTGGCTCCCTAGCTTGGGTGTAGAGGACGTAACCGTCCGTCTAAGAAATGACGACTCTGTGGTCCCTTCAGGACGACTGTAGAAAATCGTAAACGAATAGACATTTCGAAAAATAAAGAAGTAGTTTGGATCTCTCGAAACGATTCATCCGATAAGGACCAACACCCAAAAAGAAAAAGTAGTGAGACTTATGTGACACGGAGGGTAGACCAGACGTCTTAAAGACGACTTTTAAGTCGACTATTGGAATACCCTCAAGGGAACATACAATAAACAACAAAAAGGAAACAACGGAAATTAGAGATATTAAACACAACAAAATAAATGTTGAGCAGTACGAATGTTAGAAATGAGACTTCAGAAACAACCGATCTAACGGATAGAGGTGAATCAGGAAGATCCTAAATTTGAACAAGGAAACAGACCTTGTGATCCTTCAGTGATCCGAAGGGACCACTGAGTCTATCATTTCTTAGATGGATGTTACACCCTCTGGTCCTAAGTCATGGACCCAGTCCTTCTAGGGGACCTCTTCCCTTACCGTTGGGTGAGGTCATAACAACGGACCTCTTAAGGTGACTGTCTCCTCGGACCTCCCGATGTCAGGTACCCCAGAGTTTCTCAGCCTGTACTGATTCGTTGATTGTGAAAGGGAAAGAAAACAGATCTTATGTAAGGAGACGTCGGAATAAAAACAGATTCAATGATATCCATATAAATTTTTATATAAATAAATACACCGACGTGGTCCAGAATCAACGTTATACATCCTAGATAAAGGGACAGATCCCTAATTTGGACCCAGGGGTCGTAGCCCTCGTACCTCAGAATCGGTGACCTGGTCGTCCCTTCAGATGATACCCATAAAAATACATAAGTCGTCCAATCAATTCCCGAAAGGTCCACCGCGATCACTATTTCTTGGATGGACAGTTACGTCCTCTGTACTCTCTACACTCAAGCTAGGAACTCAACCCTTCTAGGGGACCTCCTCCTTTCCCGTGGAGTAAGGTCATAAGAAGGGACCCTTTAGGGTACCTGTCTCCTTGGACCACCCGATGTCAGGTGTCCCAGTGTTACTCAGTCTGTGTTGACTTCACTGAACCGTCCGTACGTGTGTTTCCAATCAATGGAAAGAGTTGGGACCTGTTCACCGGTGACACCCTCCTCAGGACACACAGGACCGTCACGTGAGGTGAGAGTAGTGGGTTCGACATACGAGATCCCTAAGGTATTCTCCCGACGCACCCAGGAAGACAACAACGTCTGACTGATACACCCATTAGACCACCCGAACCAACCGGGGTCGGGTCAACCAACAGTCCGAGACGGAATACGCCTACAAAGACTGACGACCAATTCCCCAAGACCAGTGCTCCGTCGACCGAAGTCTTTGGATCCCAGAGGGGCCGATCACGACCGAGTGACCACCCACTCCAGTCCTAGGTCTTCTGAGACCCTGATAACGGGGGTGGGGTTGGGTGGGGGGTGACAACCCACTTCGGTCCAGGACCTCAATCACGGTCTGAGGACCGTCCTTCTCGACCCAGGATCTCAGAGTGACGTCCATGTCCTTAGGGTCTCGACCACAGTCCAACGACCTCCACCTCCGACCCCCTGTAACCCCGTCCCCAAGATAAGGACTGTGTCGACCGATATACCAGGTCCCACAGGACTTCGAACACGACCGGACGATCATTCTTCGCGGTCCCGGGTCGACCACGGTGACATCCCAGACTGGACGACCTCCGACATCCTCGTCCGAAAAGAGTTCTGACCGCAAACGGGTGACCACCTTTCTCGACCCAGAACCGGGTGATCATCAGACCCGACATACCTCGTCGTAGACGTTTACAACCACCCGAGTTCTTCTGACCTTCGTCGGACTGACGACTACTCCCCTGACGCGGAGCTGTGTCGATCAACAAACCGGACTTCTCAGGTTCGTGGACCAGGGATGTCCGACAACCCACACCGGTCCAGAACCGCGATTACTCTCTCCCTCCCAGGTGGACCGAGGGGATGGTGGTGAAGGCCAAAGACGTGCACATCTTCCTCGAGGGTTTATACCGACGTCGACCAAGGAGACAGAGGACCCTCCAGGCGGAGAAGCCCTCTACGAAGTTCTGGTCGTCAATCCAGACCGGGTCCGAGTAGTTTAGTAACGAAGGTGGTACCCAGAGCGACACACACATAACTTCAGACACGGAAATTCTCACTTCAGGCAAAGGGCGTCAACAAACCTTGAGGGTTTTAATTCACCGTGTCGGAAGTTTCGGTTCACGAAACGTCCGAGTAGAAGGGTCACGACCTGCAGACCCGACCCCTTGAACTACACCCCGAGTCTTGAGGGTCAGGACACCCTCTCTGGAGACGTGTCATTAATATAAGGTCAAGCACCCAGTGGTGGACTCCCATATCCTGAACCAATATAGTGATCAAACCCGAAGGGTCCACCGTGTCACCTACTAAGACGGACGGATACGTCCTCTGTGTCCAACCTAGGGACCCAGTCCTGCAAAGGGACTTCCTCCTTTACCGTTGGGCGAGACCATAAGAACGGACCTCTTAGGGTGCCTGTCTCCTCGGAACCGTCCGACGTCAGGCACCCTAGTGCTCAGGTTGTGTTCAATCGCCGTCGTGCGTGTGCGATCAAACGAGGAGGACCGGTAGAGAAACACCAAGGAGGAAAAAGAGGAATCCCCATCATAGAGACAGGACCATTCAAAACCAAAGAAAGCATCAACCAACAACACGTCTATCAACACGAAACCCATACGTGTCACAAATCGGCCGTTCAACACCCGTTTGTTTTTCTTTAAATTACAATGGTAAACTTTTGTCCTCGTTGTACTATTTCTCCTTAAACCTGATTTATTTTCTCCACTAGGATTTTACAAATTCTTTTAAACGTTGTCGTGAAATTCTGACTTCGTCGGAACGTCGTAAAAAGAAAAGATTCCTGACAAACAACGGTCGGATGACTTTATTTTTTTTTGTCCGGGACCACAATAATTTTCGACTTACTCACCTTCTTTTTATCTTTTAGAGTAATTTGGTACGGTTGTCGAAGTTGAGTAATACTTATAGGGGTATCTCGTCGGTTATTAGGTAATACAAAATTTATTATACGGATTTATATGGAGTAATGTATATTAACGCCGAACTGTGAGATATTTACAAGTGTCTCGCTTAAAAAAATCAAGTCTGAAGAAGCAAAATCATTATAGAGTATTTTAGACTGATAATTTATTTTAGTCATGGAATTCTTTGACATGTAATGTTATATTTTATGGACTTTACAAGTAAAACAAGTAAAAAATTTTTAGATATCTGACGGGAGGTCATCGGTGACAGTCACAACTATTTGATTCGAAACGAATCAACAAGACTGAGTGGACCTAAATGGAACGATAAGGAGTGTCTAAAAAGAATATCTAAACAAAAGAAACAGTGAAAGAAGAGAGTTCGTGGGAGTTGTGTAAATGCACGGTTAAAAAATTAGACCTCAAAACGAACAATCTGGAGAATATAGTTTATTTGAATCTGAGAAACCGGAGAAGATTATTAGAGGGTAGTAAGTGACGGGTTTTATAAAAAAAGGTGAAAAAAGAAGAATTAAAGAGTCTTCTGTGGCGTGTCCTTTTAAAATTGATCCATTTTTTACTCTTCTTATACCTTGTAAATCTACAATCGAGGTACATATTTCTTTGTGTTTAAAATCTTTCTATGTAAATCATATTTTAAAATCTTTTTAAAATCCTACCCTACCCGTCAGGGTATTCCTCCATTTGAACGGTACTCTTTAAACCCTTCTTACTACACAACACTAAGACGAGACACCATTTTCGTTTTACTTAATTTAGTTATCTTAATTTGTTTACAACAAGTCTTCCGTATTCCGTAAGTATTAATTTAATTATTTTCTCCATACATATACAATATATATGTATGTGTGATAACACGGAATTTTTTTTTTCAAGAAGTTACACGTTGTTGTATCTTATTGGAATTCCTATAATACGGTTCACTTTATTTGGTCAGTGTCTGTTTACGAAGTACCGAGGTGGATATACTCCCCAGGTAAGGAAAAGAATAGACACCTTTCCATCTATTACTACTAAGAGATTTGCGGGACATCTTTCTAATACAAACGAACGACAAGATAAAAAACTCAAAAATACACACGGACGTCCGACTTGGTAAAACACCGAAGGAAAAGTAAGGTTATCTTGTACACTTAAAAATAAATAAATAAAATATAAGGGTCTTTTCACTTTCTGACTGACGAAGAAGGAACAGAACTAATCTTTTCGTGTTTTTCAGTTCCATCCTATGTCTTAAGTCACTCTTCCTTTAGAGGTTCGACAAAAGTGGGTTCGGTCCTGTAAGACAGTCTATGCCAGGTTTGGACTGTCAAAAGAAGAAGAAAGATAGATAGTATAATAATTTTTCATTCTCTGTTCGTTTTGTTTTTTATTTTTTTCAGTGATTTTGGACTCTAACTTTCCCGTTTTGTACTCACCTTCTGATAAGTTCGTTCCAAAGGAAAGAGTGACTTCTCGTAGAATAATCATCTTAAATGATCATCTTAACAGTGAAATTTCAATTAACCTATCTCTTTCTCTTTACAATTGACACTACCTTCCCATGTCACGTTGTACAGTCACTTAAGAGAACTAGTTCTCTACACTCGAAGGAGTTAATTTTTGTACTAAAGGACGGGAGGAGAAGGCAGAAAGAACATTTTTTATTGAATAAACAATCTAATACAATTGTCTTCGTTTCACTTTACTTGATTTCTAATCATTCATTTGAATTCATAGTAGTTTCTCAGACATACCTCTACTCTCTAGTACGCTTTTGTGAAGCTATAATCTTTATCCTCCAAAATCCTCTCCGTCTCTCTTACGTCTAAATTCTCTTAGTCTAACCGATAAATTGGAGTACGTTAGTAAGATTTCCACTTGATATGGGTACCTGATATCGGGAGGTCTGAAGAGACAGGTACTTTAAGAGGTCCGTTCTTATGACCTCACCCAACGGTAATGGAAGAGGTCCCCTAGTAGGGTTAGGTCCCTAGTTTGGGTCCAGAAAGAAGACGTAATGTCCCTTTAAGAAATGGTAGACTCGGTGATCCCTTCGGGAAAGTGTAGTCAATAAGATTTCTAGTGGATATGAAAACTTTTACATCGAAAGTCAAGTCATTCGTATAAAAATCACGGATAGGACGAGTCAGGTATATACTATCACTTCTTTACATCGTGGAATATTGACGTTAGTTTCTCGAAATGTGGTCGTAAAAGGTACAGACATTGGTCACAACAAGTTTTTAATATACTATTTATGATGGATACCCACAACCTCTCCCGTTTACTCCGTAATTACAATAGTCGAAATTAATCATATTATAAAGATCTCTTGTCTAACAATTATGTTTAGTTTTCGAATTTTAAAACACGTAAACTACGAGTTGTAGTGATTAAAGATCCCTTTAAGTTTTCCGTGTTAATTGTGGTACTACTCTATGGTGGAGTGTGGGTAATCCTACTGTTACCAGAATTAAACGATGCCGACGGTATTACCTTGAGGTGTCTAAGTCACGAATTTGTTGTCTTTAAATAAAAGAGTATTAAAACCTCCGATCATTGGGTTCAGTTCTCAAAACGTCTAAGCCAAAGAAGAATCTAAAGTGAACGTCTGCCGGCGAAAAAGTGACACAGGAGTCAACTAGAAGGGAGATACATACGTACCTCTCTCTCTCTAGCGACTGTGAAGATGGAGAAGAATTCCTGTGGTCAGGATGAACCACTCCCTGGGTTAGAATATTAGAAGTGATGTAGGAATTTCGGGATCAGAAGTTTATATCAGTGTGACCTCCAATCCTGAAGTTATGCACTTACACAAACCTCCCACTCCCCCCCTATATTGTTGACGTAACAAATGTTTTCCGTTTTTCATCTTTATTAGGTTTATAGGTACTTATCCTTTACTTGATTTATGTACCAACATGTAAGTATATTACCTGACGATACGTCAATAATTTACTCTACTAAATATACATATAAATAATTGTTCTTTTATACGGTACTATAACACTCTACATTTTTCTGTACAATTTTCTTTGTACATATCATACCAAAGTAAAATATTCATAATTTTTTACGTATTTGTTTATGTGATAAAAACAAAAAGACAGAAATAGAGAAAGAAAGAGAGAAAAGGGAGTAGAGTAAAGAGAGAGGTCGAGAGTTTATATATATTAGTAGACCTTTCTATATGTAGTATATCATGACCTCATTAACATAAACTATTACTCAATGTTAACTAAAAAAAGGTGATGTTTTATTAAAATTACGGACTTATAAACTTACATACGTATAAAATAAGTACATAAAGGTTTATATTTCAATAAAAACAACTTTTTTAATAAACTTAACTTTAAAGGTGAATGTTTCTTTACTCTTAGAAGTTCTGAATTCTCCATTGGACTTTATTTATTCGATTCCTTAGATAGCCAAAAAAGGTTATACGGGGATCCAATCCTGACTTTGGGTGTACGATACTTAAAATGAATTCAAGACGGTGACTCAAAAGTTGTGTGTGTATAGATAAAGGACGTACAAAAGTAGACCCGTCATAAGAAGTCTTTCAGAATAGGAATTATAACTCTTCTACTAATGGGGACACGGACGATCATCCATTTTTACTGTGTTGGGACCGGGACATTGTAGACTACAAGTCACCCGAAAGAAGTCGATGAACTTTCTCTCCGTACACTATCTTGTCGAGAAATGGTAAAGTAAGGGAAAAAGGTCAGGTTCGGGACGATCTCATCTAACAGGGGCTACCACATTTGGGTGAATGGTAAACTAAGTGGATGACCGTTGGTGGGTTTGGATAGACCTGTTCGTTCAGAGTGAGGTTTCTCCTGAAGTTATAAAAATAAGATACTATAAATAATCCACAAAAGACGGAATTGAAAGTGTAAGATCTTCTTTACTAAATTCCCAACTAATAAAGCATCTCATTTTCAGTAATCAAAGAAAAGTCTATACGTGTTCATCTAGTCTTTGAATTAGACCTACTTCCGGTTTAACAAAACATATTATTTCTTTAGTCTACATGAGGGTCCGTCGATCCCACTATCCTTTTCCCAGAATCAGTTTTTCTGACCATCGTACCGTCGTCGTCTGGGATGTCTGTTTTTACCGTCTTTCTTTAGTAATTAGAGGTACTCTGGACCCCTAAAACAAATTTCTCGTTACAGTACATAAGTCTAACACGATCCAACGACCCGAAGGGGAATACAATGAGTGTAGTAGTCATTTGTAGACAGTCTGTGTCCCTAAAATGTAATTCCTACGAGACTCCACACTCCTTTCCCCATGGGTCACGTACTTCGAAAGTCCTCTACTGTCGTTCCTTTCGTTAACGCTCCTCTGTCGTCTCTTCGTTCGACACCATACCCGGTTGAGTCCTCATGTGTCTCGAGTTCAGGATGAAAAGGTTTCGGATGGTCTCTTTCCAAACTCCTCCTTTCTCCACCCGAGTTAGGTCGGGAATATATTTGTCCCCATAGGTTCGCTGTCGTTACACCCATGATTGTGACAAATACCTTTTGATGTAACATGGTGCATCAAAAGTAGTAGAGAAGTTCTATTCGCAAATAATACCAAGGGACCCCGAAGGGTCCACCGTGATCACCATTCCTTGGGTGGACGGTTTCGTCCTCTACAGTCTCTACGTCCAATCTAGGGACCCAGTCTTTCTGGGGGACCTCCTCCGTACCTCAAAAGTCTAAAGAGGTCAAAAGAACGGACCTCTTAGGGGTACCTGTCTCCTCGGACCTCCACATGTCAGGTACCCCAGTGTTTCTCAGTCTGTCCTGACTCATGTGTGTGGATCTCTATTCTTTCTGATTCATTAATCGGGTTCCAGTGTACCCTTAGTGACCGTCTTGGTCCTACCCTCGGATCCACCCTGACGGAGAGTAGAGACGTAGACAGGTGGTCCGAGAGGGTCGACTGTCAAGTTCCTAAGGCAATACGAACGGATCGTTCACACGGTAAACCTAGGAAGGTTACCGCTTTGGTGGTGAAGGTCTCGTCTTTCAGTCTGTTCCAGTTCACGTAAGTCCCACCATACCGGTATCCGATCTCTTCTTTCCGTCGTAAGATGAAACGGTCTCATTGCTCTTTACTCGGTGTACGAAGTGTTCGTAGATCACTGTCGAGTCATTTGAGGTACTCACATCCCGGTATAGGAGAAAAAATCGGTACTAAAGGACAGTGTTTGGGACACACGATCTACCAGACAACTTATTTTCTAATCACGTATTTCCTTTTCAAACTGGACTATTAAAAATTTACTCACAGAGACGGATTAGAAAAGAGTCAGTCGAGATCTTCCCCCTTAAAGTGTGACTTATGTTGACTATTTCAAGTGAAAGGAACTGAACTTTTTAATTATGTTCATTAAGTACAGGAATTTCTTTTTAATCTTCAATATCTATTCGTTTCACATTTTTCACTTTGATGGATATTAGGATCACGGATCTCAAGGTAACATAACTACGAGACTGTACCTCGTGGGAAACGTCATTTATTACGAGAAGAGAATGAGAAACGTGGAACGGAAGGTAGGTAAGAAAACCAGAGAAGATCTTGAGGGTTCACTGACTAAAGTCTTGACGAACTGGAGAGGATGTACAAACTTATTAATGAAAATATGAGTACTACGGAAATAAATCATCGATGGATAATACGGCAGAGATACGAAGAGTTTGAAAGTAAGTATATGTTTAGTGGACCCCTGGAGTCATTTTTCCTTCTAGGACTAAGTCGTAACACCCACCGTGGACTCTAAGGCGTATCGGTAGTTCAAGGGTCCTCTGCAGTCGTTACGACTAGCCGTCGGACATGAAAGACATCGTTCCAGAATTCGTTGTACGGACCGTAGTGTCCATGACTTTACATATGACTTTCGTGTACCTGAGGTGACAGTCGGTCGCACCCTGAGGGGAGGGGAGGTGAGTGATCGGTATACTAGAACCCTTTTGACTGGATCAGAGAAACTCTTAGACGAAGGGGGGATGTTTTATTTCTATGAACAGGGGTACAAAGTCTAAAGGACGTCACGAATTTCACACTAAAAAAAATCGGACGGGTGTGGTATCTCCCCGTACTTTATCCTTTCCCTGTTGGAACCCGAAGACGACAGTCCCCATCCGAAATTACTACAGTGTGTCTTTCATAGGACCATCGGTGCAGAGACGGGTCACCCCTCCTGTAGTACGAGTCGAACTGGAGTCGGTACTTCAACAAGAAACTCAACTTCCCTAATCTTGTTTTGTGGTGTGGACAAAGTACGACGTCCTAGTCGGTGTTCTTTCATTTAGTAAGATACTAATTACCACCTATAAGTTTCTTGTCTGAAGATAATTTTTATATTTCCGTCATGAATCTCACCTTTGACACTTTTAAATACTCTCACTCCTATTCTCTGATTACAAACCCCCGCTTTAGAAGAACGGGATTTCGAACAACTGTCATTACCCAACGAGACTCGTCTCACTTACTTTTTCCCTCCTTACCGTCTCATTTATTCCTTCCTTTAGTTGTAACTAATTCATAAAGTACGATCCGTACAACGTTTATAATAGTACATTACACCCCAGGTGGTTCCGACTTAAGTCGGGGGTAGTCGTGCTTCTATATGACCGGACACTTTTCTTGCCCCTCTTTTGTTTCTCCTATTCATCGAAGTTCGTCGTGTCCTCTCCTTCTTAACCGGGTCTGGTTACGATTTTATAAAAAAATTACAATATTTAAATCAATATCTATACACAAAGTAATATTAGAACCACAAATATGTACGTTAGTTTACAAACCAATATCAAAACAACAATCCTCCGGTTAAATTAGTCATCCGATTAAATTTCTAAGTCAGAATTATCACTGTAGAACCCCAAAGGGACCACCGAATCTACCATTTCTTAGACGGACGTTAGAGACCCAACCCTTCTAGGGGACCTCTTCTCTTACCGATGGGTGAGGACATAAGAACGGATCTCTTAAGGTGCCTGTCTCCTTGACCGTCCGACATCAGGTGTCCCAGTTTTTCTCAGTCTGTGCTGACCCACTGATTGTAAATATGTGAATGAATACATGTCACTGTAAAAATCTTTGTCTTTTTACAATTTATCAGAAGTAGCCTAATTTATGTTTTTCTTTTCTCGTTTTCTAGTGATCTGAGAACTTTTTTACCACCTGTTCGAAAGGTTCTTGTTTAAAATCAGGGTAATTAAGGGCATTTAAAAATAGTCTTTTAACGAATCGTAAAATAATCGGAACGATGATAGAAGGGTCTTCCTTCAGTACTTAAGTCAAGTCAAGTCAAGTCAAGTCAAGTCAAGTCAGTGAGTCAACACAGGGTGAGAAACGTTGGGGTACTTAGCGTCGTACGGTCCGGAGGGACAGGTAGTGGTTGAGGGCCTCAAGTGTGTCTGAGTGCAGGTAGTTCAGCCACTACGGTAGGTCGGTAGAGTAGGAGACAGTAGGGGAAGAGGAGGACGGGGATTAGGGAGGGTCGTAGTCTCAGAAAAGGTTACTCAGTTCAGAAGTGTACTCCACCGGTTTCATGACTTCAAAGTCGAAATCGTAGTACTTAATGGATCGGAATTTTTAAAGACAGGGTTTACTCCAAACCCCTTTGAAAAAGGAACCGATTGTAGTCAAAGGAATCATCTCTTTTTGATCTTTAAATTTTCACTTTAGGTGAGTTACATTCTGTATCAAACGATATTTTGTCAATTTTCCTGAAAAGGGGTTCTTAACATTCAGTAAAAGCGGACCATTCTTCCGAACGTTCTCTTTCTTGGGAACTGATAGAGTCGGTTCCAGGTTGAAAAGTCTCATCTAACACTATAACAGTAAATATTCTTTATGTATAAACCAGAAGTAGGTGTTTACCAGAGTCTAAACTCAAGAGTCTGTGGGACGACCACAACATCTTAACGAATCATAATATGCCCTTCGGGAGGTGTGTGTGTGTATGACCTTAACCCAGGTCCTTGAGTTAGCTTCGACTTTCCCCGTGTAACATTGCACAGAAGCCATCCCGTCAGAGACAGATCCACCCGACGTTCCATGTGGTCTTGTGTACATCACAGATCGTGAATTTCACTCGAGTTCAGATGTAAAACAAGAAAGGAAGGAAATTGGATGACAGAAGGTAAGAGAAAGGAAGGACGTGACGTCTCGATTTGACTGAATACTGTCATAAAGTCCCGAGTTCTCCAAGAGAGGTCGGGAGTGATAGAAGCAAATCTCTATTCTAATTTTACGTTCGTCGATCCTAGTTCTCGTGTGTCATGACTACTCAAAGAAATGGTTTATTTATAAAGTTTAGAGAAAAGAACTCTTCCTGAGTCTTTAATTTTTTTTTTTTTTTTTTCATGAACTTTCATCCCCATCATGTGAAGTGACCTTTTTCTTTATCGTTGTATTTCATTCCCACTAACGTTCCGAAGTCTAGTTGAAAACGGTCAAAGTGGTGACCCTAAAGCCCGGTCAGGACCAATCCCAGTAGAGACGACGACGACAACGATTCAACGAAGTCAGCAAAGACTGAGACACGCTGGGGTTTCTACCGTCGGGTGGTCCGAGGCGTCGGGGACCCTAAGAGGTCCGTTCTTGTGACCTCACCCAACGGTAACGGAAGAGGTTCCCAGTAGAGATGAGTCCAGTTTTCGTCATCACCCACCTCTCTTTTTGAAGAACAGAATTGGGGATTGTTTTCGTCCCCTAGTCGTCCCATACTCCTTCACCCTCTTTTACTAGTTTGGACTTAAAAGATTTTGTAACTTTCAATACCTATTCCAATTTCGTTTTTCCAAATATTGGTCTGTCCTAGTAGAGATGTGAATGACTTGAAGAGATTTGAGGTTAAAGGACGTCTTACTTCGATTAATATCGAAGTATTCCAACTATTTACTACTTCACGAGTCGAACCACACATCCTATATCTTAATATAGTTAATCGATAACTATACATTGTTAATATGGGGTCTAAGTCACCGTACTGTCGTCACTCAAAAGTAAGAGTATTCAGACTTCAACTGACTCCACTGTAGAACTTCGACGTCCACACGCCCCTTCGACTAGGTAGAGACTAGGTGTGTAGAGGAGGGAGGACCTTTGTCGTCCGAGGGATGCTGTACGAGAAGAATACCGTCGCTGTCTTCGTGCCGGTGTGTTCGTGTAATGTTCGTAAACGAACACATTAGACATGGTTGTAGTACGACCGGTTACTTTTTGGGCACCGGTTCGGAACGTAGTTAGTCCGCCTCCCTCCCTCCCTCCTCAAAAACGACTTGTTAGTGTCTCTGATAATGAGAATTGAGAGAAAAAATATAATTAAGTATAGGAAGGGTATATCTTTTGTGGAATTAGGTGTAGGGTTCTGGGAGTTTTCAGAGTAAATCAGTGTCGTAGTACAAGTTTCAGGTCCTGGAACACTAGACGTAGTCCAGATTTGTCGAGAAGAAACAAGTCTCTGGAGTATTATTTTTCTGTCCAATAGACAGGTCGTGTGTAGGTTGCTTGTCTCTATCTTACCGTTACCCTCTTTTTATTATGATTCTTGAACGTGATTTTTTTACTCATGAAAAACGTCTGACTAAGGACGGACTCCTTTATACCCTCAACGTTCTGGAAAGATACAGAATACACTAAAGTAGAAAATGAAACCGACCGTTACGAAAAAGGTTGTACCGAGAAAATTTTTACAACATTCAAGGTTTGTAAAAACGTGGTTTTATACACTGTGGGCACTAAGAAAGACTCTGTACGGAGAGAGACCTCTGAGTTAATGTCCATGAAGTCTCCAAGGACCGAAGATGTCTAGGTTCCGGAATTAGAAACACCCTTGAGAAAACAGGTACACTTTCCTCGATCGTTCAAGCAATTAGTAAAATTTTCAGAGTGTTTCCCTGAATTGTTGGTGACAAAGATGGGACTTCGTTACAGAGTGACCGTCCGGGGACTTAAACACAAGAAGGAACTGCAATACAGTACTACCGGTATACCGGACAACTTCTTATCGAAATAGAAGGTAAAGGTGAGGGTGACTACAAATAGAAAATTTACATAAATTTTTTGTCCTGGACTAAAGAGATATACTCATTCCCTACTAGTAGGTATGGTTGTATGAATGTTACTCATATAATCTTCACGTACCTCAGGAGGTTTACCCCTGGAACGGGGACATTTATAGTAGAATCTGACACCAATTTAGATTCTGTTATATCCCTTAAATGTTTCGTTCTTAGTCTCGATGAGTTGTTCTTCCTGTTTTAATTACTAACGTGAAATCCGTTTTCTAGACAAGGACCCCGAGTAGAAGGATTACGTTATTCTCTTTGGATTATCTCAAAAAGTCTTTTATAAGTACCTACTTAAGTGACGTTATGTCACTCGTAATGACTACTTACTCTCGTTGGTGGTCACTAGACCCTGGAACCACACTTCTCTCGTTAATCGTGGATGAGTTAATTTTTTAAACTTCCTTTACTTACAAGTATTACCTATGGTGCGTTAATACACTTTGAAAAGTGTCATAGTGACCCCTGGTCTTTTAAAGTCAATAGTAGTCATTTGGAAGGACCTAACTGTATACTTAACTTTTTATATTTCAATTCATCTTAATCGGATTTCAGTAGGATAAAAACGATAAGAACCGTATATCTTCACTGAAGACTAAAAGAGAGTTCTTCCTACCTTTCAGATCACTGTCTATGGGGTGTATGGTCGGGGTATTTGATGTCCGGCAAGGACTTATGTAAAGCTAAGGAAGAGATAAGGGACACCGGAGGAAATCGGGAAGTAACAGAGACTGGACCTATACTATCACCTCGAGAAGGTAGTCGGAATCAAAAATAAGGGAACAGAAAATTTCGGAAAGAGGTTACGGTAGAGGAGGTATTTCACAAAGGGTTAGTGTAACAATTCTTACTAATGGAAAATATCGTGGGACAAATAGGGAGTAAACCCCTATTAGTGGTACATTACGTAAAATGATCTCATACTAGATAACTTCAGTCATCGGGTATAACCTGTTATTCGAAGAACTCCATCATATAACCGAAATAGGGTGAAATAGGAAACGTGTGTCACAAATAACAAGATTTAAAAGAAATTACGTTCTGAGGATTGTTAACTTAGTAAATGTTTACTAAGAGTGAAACGGTTATATGAGTCTGGGGCCATCTAAGGTCGATCTCGGACAATCGGAATTGAGTCAAAGAAAAAGATTCGGTATCAAGACATCAATTAGGGTACTAGAGGTCCGGAAGTCTTATTAAAAGGATATACTAAAGTTCCGTTAATAAGGTCAACTTTATGACGATCATCATCATCAGTCTTCCTGAGAGATTTCATACGTTATCTAGAAAACTTTTATTCCTTGTTACTTATATGAGTGTATACATGTACACCCATCTTCTAAAAAATCAATGACTCCGATCGACGTCTACTGACTGATTACTTGGTCTGATCGTTTTTGTATTTTTGAATAAATATTTTGGCTTTTTATTTACTTTCTTCTCGTTAAGGATTCATAAATAAACTAACGATATACCGTAGAACTCGTAAATAAAATACTTCAGTCTCTACTTACTCTGACCGAAATTTTTTTAGTGACTTGGATTCTGAATTAACTCTATGTATACGAAACACTACACGAAGAGACCATCGAGTCTACCATTTCTTAGACGGACGTTACACCCTCTGGGCTCAAGTCAGGGACCCAGCCCAATCAGGACCTCCTCCCTTACCGTTGGGTCAGGTCATAAGAACGGACCCCTTAAGGTATCTACTTCTTCGGACCACCCGATGTTAGCTATCCCAGTGTTTCTCAGTCCGTCCTGAAACACTTACAGTTCACTCTACTTTTTTCAAAAGACTCTTTTAAACATACGTTTTTGACTTCAACTTCTAAGGTCAGTCAATAGGATATTCGATACAAACCGGTGGGGTTTTACATTCATTATTAATTGTCTACTTGTGACCCAAAGAGTTCGAAAATAAACACTGTAAGATGGACCCCTTCACTCTTTTAAACCCTAGTCGGATTAATACCTGTCAATTAAGTGGTATTTTCCGTTCTTTTTGGTATGACCTATATAATAAAGACCTAAAACTTAAACAAAAACAAATTTTAAATACCACTTAGACTCTACGAAGACTTTACTCATGTTGGATCGGTACTTTTTACTAACTCGTGTCCCACGGATTCAGAATAACTTGAAATAGGAGTATTCATTTAGTCAACTCAAGGGTGAAATGACTCATCAAGAATTCTCACGTATTAGTAACTCTCTATTTGAGTGTGTAGACTATGAGTCCTCGACCCTATCCCTCCAAAAATATAGTGTGGACCTCCAACGGCATCTACTGTGCGATATATACACATGGATCTTCGGGTCGAACCGACAAGACACGGGGAGGAAACGGAGTACTTGTCCCCAGAACATTCTCCTGGACAGTAGTGGATCCCAGTCAGGTCCTCCATGGTAAATCGGACGGAAGAAGTGGTCAGACCACCTTGGGTCACTGTCCACGGGTCTACTCTCGAACACCCATACCCGTCAACGACGGTGTTAAAGGTGAACAGGGGAACGATGAATGGTTTGTTCAGAGATAAGGAAAAAGTAATAAAATTCACGGACCTTTACTCACGAATTAAGATAACGATAAAGACTCATTCAATACTCTCTTGGTATTTTTGTGAGAGACCATCCGAGTTTCGTCTATAAAGATTGTTAATAGAATTACTTCCACCTTATCCACGTAACAATCAACCATATTCACGTATAAATTTAGTCAAAAAGGACAACCAATAAATAAAGTTCAGAGTAACAAAAGTATAATTAATAGAAGACTGTAGAAGGAAATTTAGTGACGAGGCATAAGTAAAATGATATGTAGAAAGAGTCTCTTTGGATGATCCATAGACTTATTAATGTCGAGAACACCGTTATTTAGGATTTAACACACTACGTAGTAACAGACTAAGTAATTGTTGACCAAAAGACATAAGACAAATAAGGAGTTCTGATCCCTGATACCAAAAGGGAAAGAAACTAGTAAGACCTCATAAAAGAATGAATCATCCCAAGATATCCCCGAAGGGACCACGGAGTCTACCATTTATTAGACGGACGTTACGTCCTGTGTACCCAAGTCAAGGATTCGACCCTTCTAGGGGACTTCTTCCCTTACCCTTAGATGAGGTCATAAGAACGGATCTCATAAGGTACGTGTCTCCTCTGACCATACCATTGTACTCTTTTCTTGATTTAGTTCACTCTAGAGAGTGGTTTGTATACTTCTAGGTTCCTTCACGTCCACGTTTCTGTTACACCGTCCTTATCCAAAGGAACACGTTCCCGTTTAATCGTCTGGGTACGTATGTCCCGTTTCATTCCCTTCCCGTTCCCCATTTTCTCCTCCGATATCCATTTCCGATCTCCCTCGTGAAACCTCCCGGTATATTCCCGACTACCCACTCGACTGATGTGACCCTAACAAGGATATTACAGTAGTTCTTCCTCTCGGAACTTTTACATTTGTAGTACTAGGTGTCGGTCTGTCTCGTCTGACGTCGTCAACCCCTGATTTACGTCGAAGTATGGATGAGAAGCTCCGAAGGGTTTCTACTCGAGGTCTCATAGATATTACTGAGGGTTCTTCTCGTGGAACGTCACAAAATAGACAAAAGACGGGGTCTCCAAGTGTTTACCTCATTTGGGGTCTGTTATACTCACAAATGGAGGCTTTACTCCTTCTCCCTTTCATTTTCCTCCGATACGGGTACGAGGGTAAACTGGTGTCGGACGGTCACCCATTCGTAGACGAAAACCTCACATTCAGACACAAGATTTTACAAAATCATATCCCTAGTGGACCCTTCGAACAATTTTTATATCTAAAGGTACAAGGGGTTGTAAGTGTTTATGTTTTATTTATTAATTACTCCCCGATGACATGTTTAGATCGCTTCCTTCCCTGTTTAAAGGTAACGGTAGTAAACGACCATGTTTATTTCTCTGGAGATTCCTTGGTACTGATGTATAATTTTCAACGTTTATCGACAAAAGCATCACTACTACTTTAAATAAAGGATATGAAGAGAACAGTAATAAAAGGATTTATTCAATTCCCGAGAACATTGTTGTTTATAGAAAATCTTAACCGGAGTAATTCTCAAAAGTCAATAAGAAGAGTCAATAAGTACGTATAAAAAAAAGATAAAGGGGGTTCAGAGCCTCCTAACTGAACCGAGTCTCTATTTCGTCACGAACCTTCTGAAGAGATTACCCTGTGTCACGACTCGCATTTACTTCTCCCGTTACTGTCTCCGATGGGACTCTACGTTCCGAGACAAAACAATGTCAACGGAAGGAAAACAGTAGACGTAGACAATCTCACCGCTTGGAGTCACTGTCTGTTCTTCATTTACACTCTACGTAGTCTAGACAAAAACTCGTTGACTAGAACGTATTGGTCTGACATCGTTCGACAGTCGAGACATGCAGGGAGTACCGATCTGGAAACATGAAGAGATACGACGTTAGGAGACTGGAAAATAAGAGATATATTTTCTTATTTTACGACCGAAAGATATACCGAGCCACAAAAGACACTTTGGGGTGTCAAACATTCTCTTCCTGAGCCACAAAGTTTATGTGAAGAAAAGGATTGAACAACTTCATCCCAACCAACCGGTTTACCTTTCGTAATATCAAAAAATCCAAATTTCATGTCAATCTTTATGTCCATTGTGGTGACGTTCGTGGTATTACGTACGTATTACCGTTTTCCCATTTCATTCTTTACTTTTTAGAAATGATGTTTTTATTACCGATATAAAAAAAGGGTACCCTTACGAGGTCGTTAAAGTTTTAGATTTTATGTGGTTTATCAATTGGGTACTAGTTTTTCCGGAGTGTTACAAGTAGGCTACTCTTTTTCAAGAAACCCGTAAAAAGACGTCGAAAGGAATAAACCAGACCAAACAAACATTATCAGAAACTTAAGTAGGGTGAGACTATCTTAAAGTATTCCACAAATCTGTTACCAAACTGAAGTTTCAGTCAGTCAGTAAGATCTTTTTATTTCTTTAATAGTTGGGATTAAAGTTCATTACTAGAAAGGTATTTGACTCATAAAATTTATAGCTAATAAAATAGTTAAGGAAAAAAGAAATGGGAACAACAGTATAACGTATCTGAAGAATACAATCTTATTTAGATTACATCTATAGAAATATTCTATAAACTATCTTATGGGTTTTTACTTTATTTTATTCCGCAATCATCTATTCTAATAGACTGATAAAAAGACGGGGAACGAACTCCTGTGTTGGGGAGTTTGTTCGTACAGTACCTCTCCTAGTCCAGAGACGAAAGTGAATAACAGGGATTTAGAGTAGACAACCGTTTTCGGCATAAAATACGTATAGTCTAACCTTTTATATCCACCTTTAGTGGATTAGACAAGTAAAAAGAACCGTTACTTCTACCTTCTATTTTATATAAGTGTCCTTTTTGTGATATCTGGTCTTCTATGAGACGGAACAAACCATCGTGTTCTCTGTAATGTACTCTTAGACAAAGGTCCCGTGTACGTTTGGAAGTATGGTAGGTCGTCTACCGCGGTCCGTTTCAAGTTTCAGAAGACCATTCGTGTCTTCTTAAGTGTAAGACGACGACGACGACGACGACGACGACGACGACGACGACGACGACGACGACGACGACGACGACGACGACGACGACGACGACGATTCAGCGAAGTCAGCACAGGCTGAGACACGCTGGGGTATCTGCCGTCGGGTGGCCCGAGGGGACAAGGACCCTAAGAGGTCCGTTCTTGTGACCTCACCCAACGGTAAGGGAAGAGGTTACGTACTTTCACTTATCACTTCAGCGAGTCAGCACAGGCTGAGAATCGCTAGGGTACCTGACGTCGGGTGGTCCGAGGGGGCAGGTACCCTAAAAGGTCCGTTCTCATGACCTCACCCCACGGTAACGGAAAGAGAGTGTAAGATCTCCCGGGGATTATAGTTTAATCTCTTGTCTTTTTACAAAGTATTGAAGCCCCGAGAAATAAAAATTAAAGTATTAAACTTGTATTAGGATCTAAATGGATACTTTAAGGAAAACGAGAGAAAAATATGATAACGATTTCATTTAGACCGATCACAAACAATTTTGTCAGTTTTTCTTGCGTGTGAATAAATAAGACAAGTCAAATTAGTCGACCTAGATAAACAGAAAGTCATTGTATTAATCGTATGTGTCTAGATAACAAAAAGGTAAACTGAATAAGTACACTACATTAACTTTCATTTACCTTAACTGTTCACACCTTCTGGAATCCTATCTTTCCTTTTTAGATGACCGGGAACTCCTGTAATTCTCGAAAGGGAAATGAGTAACGATCGACGATACAAAACGAAGTTTTAAAGGATTATACAAAAACACTTGTTAGGTTTGGATTAAAAAAGAACATGACATATGTCTTCCTTAAAAAAAGAGTTACTTGTCTAAACCTTTTGACTAAGAATGACGCTACAATTAACCTCTTCGTCTCTTGGAGACTCCTTATTTATATCATACACAAAGTATTTACCCGTCAGTTTTTTAAGGTAGTACTAAAGAAAAGGGGAGGTCTGGTAAAAGGGGTGTTAATGAAATACTAAAATGTTGTAACAAATCGAACAGGACTCTTTTCGAATCCTAGTACAGACACACCATCTAAGGAAGTCGACTTAATTCTTCGATTTTCACCCGTACATAAAGAGGCAAATCTTCACACACACATAAAGGACCATTGATATGAAGTTTGGATGAGCGAAGTAAACGTCAACTCACTCACTCACGTTTAGCGAGTCAGTACGGACTGAAAAACGTTGGGGTACCTGATATGTCAGGGACCTTAAGAGGTCCGGTCCTATGACCTCACCCATCGGAAAGGGAGGAGGTCCCCTAGAAGGGTTGGGTCCCTAACTTGGGTCCAGAGGGAATAACGTCCGCTTAAGAAATGGTCGACTCGGTGATCCCTTTGGGAGTAACGTCAATTGTACGACATAATATCAAAGACACAGTCGATTTAACATTTGAGACACTCTTATATACATGTAAGTAGAAATGTGGGGGATCATAGACTTTGTATCTTTCACGTATTTTACCAGTAAAATAGTTTCAAGTCAAATCACTCAGTACATATCCGAAACACGTGTCTAAAAGAAACGGTTATTATGGTTTGTCGTCTACTGTGGAGTCCTCACCACCGGAGAGTCGAGTCTAAGGACGTCTCTTGACCTCTACGAGAGGGAGACTCTGTGTGACCGAGGGGAGTGGACGTTCTCAATGTGTCCTTTTTGTAATTCCTGAGGTCAGGGTTGAAGAACTCTCAAATTACAACTTTATCGGAATTCAAACAAGTTTTGTCGTAGTAGTCATCAGACCATGTCTTTGTCGGTCAGTGTTTCCCATCACCTTTCGTCTGTCGGAAGGAGACCCGACTACCGACAGGTACTCCTAAAAAAGGATGGTATGATCCACAAAAGAGTATTAAGGTATGGTGGCGAAAATGAGTTAAAAATCGGGAAAAGGAACTGTATAAAACGTCAACGATTTTTAATAGACTTTAACTTTTCTTCCTCCTCTTTGGGGTGACTCCTCTCTATACATTTTATTCTAGTGTGTCGTCCCTACATGGACCTAAACAGTAAACCCCAAGGGCGGATAGAACTCCGTCAAACACAATTTTTTAGGAATTTAATATAAAAGTAAACTAAAAAATGAGAGTTCACACAAATTTTAAACGTATTCATTTTCTACGACCATTATATCATTAAAAAGACATTGTCATAGATTCAAGATGGAAACGTTTGTGGACATTCAGTGTAAAAGGTCTTACTAACAAGTCTCAAAAGTAAGGAAAAGTTTATACAAAATCCGTATATGTTAGTATATGTGTATGAAAAGTTTACCTTAGTATGGTGTGTTTGATAAGATGTCGACAAGTACCTTAGTATGAGGTGTTTGATAAGATGTTGATAAAAGGTTGTGTGTTATTAGTAAAACGATGACGATTCAGCGAAGTCAGCACAGGCTGAGACACGCTGGGGTATCTGCCGTCGGGTGATCCGAGGGGACAGGGACCCTAAGAGGTCCGTTCTTGTGACCTCACCCAACGGTAAAGGAAGAGGTTACGTACTTTCACTTTTCACTTTCACTTCAACGAGTCAGCACAGGTTGAGAACCGCTGGGGCACCTGACGTCGGGTGGTCCGAGGAGGCAGGTACCCTAAAAGGTCCGTTCTCACGACCTCACCCCACGGTAACGGAAGAGGTGTTATTAGTAAAATCACGACTCATTAAAAGTAGTACTCCAACGTGACACTAAGTAAATGAGCTTAGAGAAGACTGGTTGTAAATCCAACAAAGGTGAAAAAAATTGAAGGTTTCCCACGAAGAGACAAGTAGAAAGTTAGAAAAAAAACGTGTAAACGTATAGACACCCCTTCAGAAAGATCATCATTTTAACGTCCTAGTTTCCTTTAATTACAAAGTTGACGGGGGGCCTGTCACGTGGTTCACTGAAACAATAGTTTTCAGTGTGGGGAGGTGGAGTAGTTCGATGACGAGAGAAAAATATTTTTTTAACTCTATATTAACTGTATATAAGTGAAATCCATATGTTGTATTACTAAACTATAAACATGTATATCGTTTTACAAGTGGTGTCATTCAGATCAATTGTAGGCAGTGGTGTGTCTTAATTTCAAAACGTAATTTGTGTATCGTGTCATAAAAAATGACAGCAGTGGTACGAATGTACACGATGTACATTGTGGTGTACAATATACAGGTCCTGAATAAATAGAATGTTGACCTTCGAACATAGAAAACTGGTGGAAGTAAGTAAAGTAGGTGTGAGGTGTGGGGAAGACCTTCGGTGGATCCTTAAATCCTCCAAAAAAAAAATTACAAAAAAGTAAAAGACTAGGGTGTATAGTCACTCTAGTATGTTATAATAGAAAGAGACAAACTGAATACAGTGAATCGTATTACGGGAGTTCAGGTAGGTACAACAGTGTTAACCGAGAGACGGAGAAAATTAGGAGTTTTTTCTCTGGGTCCAAATAAAATAATAAGTGGATGTTAATAAATTTTCCAATATTTATAACCATCTGATACACATTTTTATGTCCTTGTTGTCTTTTCTGTCCACTATTTCTAATCAGTAATATATACTACATCTATTACAATAAAAATAAGGTAATAACAACATTGTTGTCTTCAGTTTGTATGACATTGTTTTGAACCTTCCTACCCCTGTATTAGTTACATACATATTTAAGGTTAAACGAGACAGAGACTCGGAGGACGAACGACTCTATTTCCTCCGTCAAAAAACCGAGGGTAGTCTTTTTTGGGTTTTTGGATAATGGGTGTTAAGGAATGTGGAAGAGACGAGCTACTACGTGGTCACTGTTATGTTATTTAGACGAACAAGTACTCTCGTGGTGTGACGGGTCAATCCCTCCATCGCGAGACGCCGGGGACCGTAGTATGTAGTGGACCTCCACGACGACCGACACAAGATCTCTCACTGCGCGGAGACTTCAAAGAGGAAAAACAGTGACTGAGGAAGTCTGTAGTGACAGAGTAGTTGACATCGACTAAGGGTCGGTATAAAGGGGAGAAAGACGGAGGAAAGTAATGAACATGAGTCTATTTAGAGAAGTGAAACTGTCTCTCCCAACTTATATACCGGAGAAAGGGAACGTCCCTAGTTATGAACGTGCTCTATTCGGTCGGTTGTTTCTCACCTACCACGTTATCCTGACCGAGAATAGTACTAACACAGAGTGTGTATTCCACGAAGATTGGAAGTGTACATTAGTCATTATTATTATATGTAAAATCCCCTTGTATTGGCGTTCTACCCGTGGTAGTGTAGTCGCGGTATTTGTGTCAGGTCTCTCCGAAAGTCTACGTCGATTTCACGGACTTGGTACCGTAGGTTGGTCCGTATGAGGACCAGAGGGTAATAAATAAACATTGGGACTAGAAGGTCCGAGGAGGGGGACACCTTCGTTTACCACGAGGGTTATAGATACAAGTGTAATTAAAGTTACCAAGACTGAGGTAGGTGAATGAGTCAGACTAGATTAATAATACCCCTGAGGAGTCTCCTAGAGGGATTTCACGAGTGTATGATCACCATTCAAGGTCGGTCCCAATACAGGTCTTAGACGAGGTCGGAGGAGGAGATCTTGATGACGGACGTTTCCGTGAACCTCCACGACAGGATCGTCGGTACAAATGGTATCGTGGAACTTACAGAGACAGTTCCCCTGTTAGAGGGTTAGAAGGGTTTGGAGACCCTCGATCACACCCGGACACGAGGACTCCTTCATATTCTTACGAGAAGAGAGGTCGTGGTATTACAGGAGATCGGGGACCTATGGTTTCCTTGAGACGGGTACGGGGGGAACGGAATGTTATGGAGTACCTTGTCGAGACAGTTTGAACCGGAAAACAGGAAGAAATACCCTGGACTGTATTCCGAAATCTTGACCCGGTGGTCTCCGTTGCTTAGATTGAACTCGGGGGAGGAGAGGACACAAGGTGAAGTGACTTCAGATAGAGGAGAGTACGAATAATTGAGAAGGTTCGTCTACGGACTTCCTACTGTTAGGATTAGTCAGGAAGATTCAACGAAGATAAGGTGTATAAATTACAGATTACGTTAAAGTACTGGGGTTTTCTTCAAGGTGTGTTTCGACGTAAAACTTTTAGTTCATTTTTCATACGTAATCACAGAAGTGAGAAAAACGCACTCACAGTCAGTACAGGCTCCGAAACACTGGGGTACCTGACATCGGTCAGTCCTCAAAAGGTCCGTTCTTATGACCTCACCCAATGACAAAGGATGGAGTTCTCAAAAGTGATTGATTTAACATTACTGGGGGACCTCAACGGAAGAAATCTTTTCCGATAAACAACAACAATAACAAAAAATTATAAATAAATCAACGTGGTCCAGAATCGACGACGTACGTCAACACCGTACTTTAGATTAAGGGATTGGTCCCTAATTTGGTCCAGGGGATGTAACTGTCGTACCATAGAATCGGTGACCTAGTGGTCCCTTCAGGGTCCAATAAACATGTAGAATCAACCAAAAACATGTAGAATCAAAACATACGAGATTTTAAGTGTGAAAACTTGCAGAAACTCGTAGACACAAGGACGATCCTTACAAGGTACATTTTAGTCAACACTTCTGTTATAGATTAGATTGTATGTTCCAGGGGTATTTCACAGTGAAGAAGAAAAAGGTTGAGACCGAAATTGTCAAATGTGGGTGATTTGTCAGTATGACTTACTGAAAGTCAAAGGATTTGTTTAAAAGGTAAAGTAAGGATATTGCAAACGACGGTTATATTTGGAACGAAGGTTATATTGAATTGTATTTTATACAAGAAGGGGAAGATCAATGTAAAGCTTGGGTTCAGCTCGTAGTGACGCATGTACTTCTGAAAAGAGAAGGTAAGATAGAAAAGGGAATGATGGAACTTTCTTAATTAATGAAGGAGAGACACTGGGTTGTGGTATAACGTATATTGTAAGGTGGTATCGTGTGTTTTATCAAAAGTTTTGAACTATTTCAGTTCAGTCTCAATAAAATAGTCGTAGATGAGTTATAGACTACAAGTCATCAACAACCAAACCCCTTAATTAAAGAATCTTTATTTTCCATAACCATGTAGAAACGTATACATCTATTCTTATTCGTTTAGTAAGAAAAGGGGTTTTACGAATTGATATAGATCTGAATCTATCGAAAAACAAAAATCTTTTAAGAGGATTTCTTATTGTTTGACTTATTATGATGTACCCCTTTTTACTCCCCCTTTCATACCTTTTTAAGTATAATACTCGAGATAGAGGACCACGGATGTAGTGTAGGGGACCCGGGTGGAGACTGACGCGACGTCGACCTCACCTGTCTTCGATCCACTCGGAGAAACAAACGAACGGGACCCGGAAGAGAGTACGATATGTTCGAGGTTCGGATACGTTCGTGTCGACCTTCGTCTCATCTCAATTACAGGATGTGCTTCGGTACCTTAGAACAGGATCTGTTAATCGGGTGAGCTTGTGTAATCACGTACCTTTCTACATGGTCTGATCTAACTTTTTCTGGATCTTCTATATTGTCAATTTCTATTATACACCAAGATCTATCCTAACATCAAACCCGTTTGGTCTATATTTTCTAGAAAAATTCTGTTAATATTTTTACACTTATACCGGAACATGAAGTACTCTACTTCTATATGACTTCACCTTTTTATCTATAATAATCGAGTCTAACACACACACATATAAGGTTTTCGGTTTTTTTTTTTTTTCTTTTCTTTTTTTTTCCTAGACCCTTCTATATGTGATTCCATAACTGACAATTTAGAGATCTATAAACGTTATACTAGGATAATAAGGGAATCAAAATAAATAGACACAAAAGATTATAAAATGGTGTGTGTGTATTTGACGAGACTATAAAATTTCCTTCGTAAAAATTTTTCGTTTATGTCACAGGTTGAAAGTTGGACAATAACAATAAGGTCCCGTTAAAGATATGTCAAGTCTCTATTTACTCAGACTGTTTGTTCCCTTTTACATTTACCTGATTTCTCCCAGGGTATTACGTAACACCGTCCTATACCTATAGGTCCGGTACTGGGTCGAGGACCCGTCTGTCCTAGGGCATATATAGTCTCAGACTCAGAAACACTCAATATTAGTGAAGAGAGACATTTGAATAAGTGTACGTGCGTAATTGTATGAGTCTCTTGTATCTGTGTAAGGAGTCGGGTCTACCTCCTTCTACGAACACATTGGTCGTGAAGTATTAAATACTAAAGTCCTTAATCCTCGGTCGGAGGGACGAATGATTGACGTGGACTACACTGAACCGTCCTTCGAAGGTGGAGTTGTGTGTGTAAGAGACATTTGACTACTAGGAGGATATGTGAATTAGAAAAGGGTTGGTTAGGGGGTTTTTCTTTTGTTTATAAACATCTAATTTCCTCTCGACGGAAAAGTAGGAAATGTCGACGACCGTACGTTCGGTATTTCGTGTCCCACAAATTAATTACCTTTCTATAGTAATCTCTCTGTCGACCTGGACGTAAGTCTACTCAAACCTAAGTTCCACGGTTGTCTATTTCTAGACTTTTACCTCTTCGACCTGACGTTAACCCAAGTAAATATTTTCTCTGATAATTTCCAGTTGACACAAAAGAACACGATCTCTATTTCTCTACGATAATTTTTGTTAACCTTTCATTCAGTATTCTCTCGTGACTCAGTGAATGCGATTTAATTAAACAGAAAGACTATCGCACCGTAAGTACTACCCTTTCATTTAAATGGATTTTCGTTCTAGAAAGTGTTTGTTGGTAACCAGTACAGAAAATACGTTTCAGTGACTTTATACGAGACCTTCGGTCTTCGTGACCAAGACAGACTAGTGACGTCGGGGAATCAAGTGACGTCGGACAAGGGTCAGACTCTTAAGTGACGAAAGGGGATCCCTGTCATGACATCACCGTAAAGATACCTGTACGATTCTACGGACTCCGACGATTGTAGAAGGGTGATGGGAACTACTTGATTATAGGTTCCTAGTCCTGATGGGTAACACCCGTACAAGGGTGAAAGGACGGTAAGTCGTTATATAATCTTGTTTGATCGAACGACATAAAATGGATGTTGGAGGGGGAGAAGGACACGAGTGAGGTTATATGGTGCGTAAGTTTATATACGTCTGACCTTACTTTTAACAAGTAAATTGACCTCCTATATAGATGTTAATACTGACCATCAAATAAATCGAAGTATATCGCTGTACTATACAAAAGAAACACGTAGAGGGGGAGTCCCACTTAGGAAAGTAAGTTGATGACGTTTGAAGGGAAGAGGGGTTGTGTAGACTGTGGTCAGTCTTCACACTGTTTGTCGTTAAAGAAGGTCACGAGTCACTTGGGTGACTCGAGGGGAAGTAGAAGGGGACCCGTTCTACCTCCAACATAGATAAACGACGACCTGAACCCCCACCGTCCCTGATTGTGTGAGGTATTCTGACACTGGAAGATGACCATTGGACCTAGATTAAGAGAAGATGGGAAGAACAACGGTCTCCTTTTGACGAACAACGAGAAGAAGTAAAGAACCCGAACCCTCAATTAACCTCACAAATAAAAGACTTTAGTGTTCTTATTACTCGTTAAAAGACGTTTCCAGATAAACACTTGTACGTAAAGGTCTGTTTAAGGACGAGTCGTGGTCAAGGCACAGTCAACCCTCACAACTGGTTCCTGTCTGTGTCTTCAATTCTCCGTCAGTTATAGTGTGTAAATGGTGACACCTAGTAAACGTCCAAAATTATTGTTTAAACGATAAGTCTAAGACATGATGTTTCTTGAAGGTCTTGTCTATAGTGTTCCAAAGAAGACTCAGGTAGTGGAAACTTTTTGATCCCTCCGTCTGTAGAAGTAATAATTGATTTAATCTTACTTCCGTGGAACGAGTGCAAGTGTAGAGTGGTATATGGACTGGAATTATCCTACACGAAATCCGAGGGTCTTTACTTCCCAAGGGGGATCAGTACCTCCGATGACTCTTTATCGTGTGGTACCTTCCTCGGTTCTCATTGTCGTCGGTGTCATCGATGGTGAACACCTCATCGACGACATTCAGTGTATGAGATGGTGAACAAAATGTGTGTGACACGTACGATGCAACGAAGTCAGCATGGGTTGAGAAAGGTTGGGACACCTGGTATAGGGTGGTCCGAGGAGACAGGTACCCTAAGAGGTCCGTTCTTATGACCGCACCGAACGGTACGGGAGGAGGTCCCCTAGAAGGGTTAGATCCCTAGTTTGGGCATAGAGAATACAGAGGACGTAACCGTCCGTCCAAGAAATGGTGACCACAGTGAACCCTTCGGGATTACAGGAAATTAAGGATTTCGGTCTGACCCTCTACCCTTAATGACAAACGTAAGAATTGAATTCGACTCAATTTGATCATTAGGGATTTATAAATCCATTTATCTTCTCTATCGCATGTGAGTACGTGAACAAGACACAGTCGATAGACTTTGGTAGAGAACACTAAGTCTCAAACGGTTACTTTGATACCCAGATATTTATTGATGTTGTATGGTCCACGTAAAAAGGACACGATAGACAGGGTGGGTGGAGGATAGAAATACGCTTTAGTCGTAGTCACAGGAGACCTCCTACGAGGAAGGTGATGTAGTTGACAGAGTAACTTACTCGACGAGTGAGAGAAGAATGTCGGGGAGTCGGGGAGACAGGTGTCATTGACCGGGTCCATCCGTGTACGGGCAGTCAGGTTGGGGAACCTACCTGAGGAAGAGGGAGGGACCGATACTAACAAACAATGTTACTCATACACTTTGTCATTGTCATTAAGTTTTATATAATTACCAAAAATACTCGGTCTGTAGAATAAAAAATGTATAAGAATGTTCCTAAGATACTACATCTATGACAATAATAGAGGTAAAAAGTCTCTACCTCTCACTTTAGGTCTACCAATCCGTAGAACGGGTCTCAGGTTATAGATCTTTCAACGTTTCGACTCTAAGTAAAACATAGTCAATCGATAACGGTGCTTTTACGACCCATTTGTTAAAGTACAGAATTTTGTTGTTAGTACACAAGAGGGACTCGACCCCAGTGTGTTTATAATCGACCATCTCCGACCCGAGTCTATCTACACAGTTTACACTGGAACCGACTCGACCAAGTACGTCAACCCAGTTATCCCAGTCGTCTACGTCCGACCCACTGACTCGAGGTACACAGAGGTCCCTGGACTCCCGACCGGACCCGTACGGGAATCCCTTATTGGTCTCTCGTTCTCGTCTCTCTCTTTGTTTTCTCTGAAGGACTCCGGGCCTGATCCTCAGTCGTGTGACGACAAAAGTGGAGTACGTCTGTGTCAGTTCTTCACCCTACACACCAGACAGAGAACACTCTCGAGGTGTCAGTTTTCGTTTCGCCTTTCTAAGTCCCTCTTCACTTCGTGACCCTGGTTACTGTGTTCGATGGTGTTTCAAGGTAAGTGAGGAAATCTTTGCAAGGTAGAGTTCGGCCCCTTAAAGTCAAAGAACAACCAGTCACCGTAGTACTCGACACCTAGAAATTCCACCAGGTCGTGGGTGTACGGGGTCACTCTCCTTCTTTGACCAGTGTCACCATACACCCTCTCTACGTGTCTGGCTTCTACCTCTCTTCAGAGGTCCCTACGTGTGACGGAGCCCCTGGTGAACAGAAGTTCGAAGTCGACACAAGGGTGGGTAGGACAGTAAACCAACAAGTTCGGACAAAGAGTTCAGTAATGGGGTTTGGGGAAATTAAATCTAAATGAAAGACAGTTTACAATGGGTTTTACAAGACTCGTCATTTTGTGGAACACTCATTTTGTTTTCGTGTTGACGTCATTAAGTCCGATTGTAAGGAGTGTTAGTTACATATAAAATACGTAGATGATAAACGTTACCCAACACAATTTTTGACCCGTAGACTTTCTTACCCAGTCCACCTTACGGGTAGTAGTTTCTTCAGTAGTATATCTTCCTCTGTGTTGTCTTTGTGTCGAGCACTGTGACGGTTTACTCACGGAAGTTCCCTTTACGTCTCTGTAGTGAAACGGGTGTTTCCCTCAGTTTCGATAAAAAAAAAGGGTCATCAGTACGTGTCTACACTTTCAACCTGGTATTTCTTCCGACTCGTGACCTCTTAACTACGAAAACTTGACACCACAACCTCTTCTGAGAACTCTCAGGGAACCTGTCGTTCCTTTAGTTTGGTCAGTTAGGATTTCCTTTAGTTGGGACTTATAAGTGACCCTCCTGACTACGACTTCGACTTTGAGGTTATAAAACCGGTGGACTACACTTCTCGGTTGACTAACCTTTTCTGTCACTACGACCCTTTCTAACACCTTTTTCTTCCCCCGTCGTCTCCTACTCTACCAATCTGACGTAGTGACTGAGTTACCTGTTCTCAAACTCGTTTGAGACCCTCTATCACTTCCTGTCCCCTCGGACCGGACGACGCCAGGTACACCAGTGTTTCTCAACCTGTGCTGAATCTCTAACTTGTTGTTGTTTCCCTTTACGTCCTTTCCTACCCTAATTTCAGACTAAATCCGTTTTTATTCTGACAGACGGTCTCCTGGACTACACACGACAGTCAAGGATCTTCTAACTCCTAATAAAGATGTCGGTCTCCTCTGTTTCCACCCACCGTGACTCCCCTGACGACAACCCCTCCCATCGTTCCCGTTCCTCGTTGTAGTATCTTGATAAATTTTGATGTACTATAGTCTACCCTCTAGTCTTAGTAAATCATTAACTGTTCTAGAAAATTTCACTTTTCAATCTTTTTAAACGGTCACACGGAGATTCTTTAACACGATCCGTACTCCGGTACAGATCGACCGTCTCACCGAGACGGGATGAATCGTCTGTAATGTAGGGATTTCCCGGTCCTTATATCTTTTACAGGGAACTCTAACAAGACGAAGAAATGTAGGACTGTAACGTGAACGTTTCGTTGGAAATATTGTAGTAAACCAAAAGGTGTATCTGTCAGGAGATCCCTTCTCTTCTCCGATTGGTCGGGTGCCATTATAAGGTTAGGTGAACCATCAATGTAAAGAATCCTATTTAAAAATTTAACTTTTGGATCAAATATCTCGTTTAAGAACCGTCAGACCACACATCAGTTCTGAGATAAAATGTCTTTGGGTTGTATTCAATTTGTTTTCCCCAACGGACCTTTTAGTGGGTAAACCGAATGTTTCTTTCTCGAAGTCCGTGGTCCCGACGAAGTCCCGGAATCCTACCTCGAACCTTGAGGTATAAGAGGAGAGTAGTAACAAACCCCTAAAAGATGTAGGTCCATCTGTGGTTGTCGAGAGTCTAGTATAAAATATCAGGTGTTCGTTATTTCTTCTTTCTTTACTGAAACGATCAAGGTCGTCTTTTATAAGATTTTATAAGGAGGATAACAAGTCTAAACTTAATCGACGAGTAAATACTCCCTATAGTTTCCCTACCTTACTTTACTAACTAGGTCACACCCTAATACACGAGTCTCTACCCACTCTCATGATAGGGTTTCAAACCCGTCCCACAAAGGACCTGTCTGTTTCAGTCCCATTAGTTTAAATAAATAGTACTCAATTAGTACGAAATGCAAGTTACCAGGAGTCTGATTGGCTAGTTTAACTTCCTGATCTGGACCTGCGTGAGGGTGAAGGTTCTTATCTCGTTGGTTTGTTGTAAATGGGACCGGGACGTAGAAAAATTTCAGTACTAATCTCCACTACGTCTGACTTTTTCGAAAACCTGTGTAGTACCTAATTCAAACGTATCCAATTGGGACACAGACGACGACGACGACGACGTAGTGAAGTCAGTACAGGTTGAGACACGCTGGGGTATCTGTCGTCGGGTGGTCCCAAGGGGTAGGGACCCTAAGAGGTCCGTTCTTGTGACCACACTCAACGGTAAAGGAAGAGGTTACGTACTTTCACTTTTCACTTTCACTTCAGCGAGTTAACACAGGCTGAGATCACTGGGGTACCTGACGTCGGATGGTCCGAGGAGGTAGGTACCCTAAAAGGTCCGTTTTCATGACCTCACCCCACGGTAACGGAAGAGGCTTGGGACACAGATCCTATAATTTAAAAATGGTACTACCTTTTTTGAATGACTCACGGTTTACTATTGTCTTTTACTCACAGAAACAGACGAAACCCCTACATAAGTACACGGGACTTTATATTTGTGTCTTCTTGGTCGTCACAGGGTCTACGAGTCCCTTTTCCAACTTTCTCTCATTACACACGGGTTCTCAGGGGCATCGGTAAGAGGTCTAGAATCTCGTCAACAAGAAAGAATTAGGGGTGGGGATGGGTTCTTCGAACGGTAACGTAAGTTTTGTAACGTAAATCTAGAGTGTCAACGTTTCCAGTTGTTAAAAAGTACTAAGAAAAGCAGAAGAAATTTGTCCCTGATGAATCCGTCCAGTTTGTGTCAGGTACAATTTTCGTACCGGTCAGTATGTCAAAACTTTCGTTCCGTATTTAACATTTCTTCTTTTCGTTACCTAGGGTCTTCTGATTTAGAGACAGTGAGCAAGAACGTACCTGAGAACTCGTTACATGTAGGAGAAGCTTCAACAAAGAATTAGACACTTTCGTCGAACAACCAGTTCAATTAGAGATTCCTAGAAAGGTGTACCTTTCTAGAAACGAAAGTGATCTTAAGGTTAAAAGATTGGAAAAGGTTCTGACTACGGAATTACACAAGAGTCTCAGGAAACAACGAGACTCCTACTACCCTAGTGATTATACCCTTGTCACAGATGTATGGTTTGGTATATGACATCTTCCCACAAACCTCGAGTCGTAACGTTGGGTTACCTGACATCGGATGGTCCGAGGAGACAGGTACCCTAAAAGGTCCGTTATCATGACCTCACCTGACGGTAAAGGAGGAGGAAGTTTATCGTGTCTAGAGAAGTTTGGTGTGGAGGACATACAACGGATCTCGCTCCCTGTAACTGTTGTTTCTTAGTCCTCCTGAGTCGAGGACGGAAAGTCCACATCTTGTGAATTGTTACCGAGAAACTGGAACTTAGAACCTCCTTATCCTTCCACTCGGACGACTCGGACCAAAATCTGTAGGTTCTCTTTGACTCCTCCGTCTCTCTTTTCACTCTTACCCCCAGTTCTCGATGTCTTAAAAATTAACCTTTTTTTATAACCATAGGAAAAACAGGAAAGTCGTTACTCCCCATCTTCGATTTTTGAACCGAAACTGAACATCTAATTACTACCGGAGTTTTTACCACAAAGTATTCGTTGTCCTCTTCCTCCGGGAACCTCATGTTTATGTCGAGATGACGAGACAACTAAGTCTGTTGTGCACCGTCTGAGACTTACTCCGGCGGTACGGAAAGAGGACGGTGGACCACACGACTCCCATCAAAGTGGGAGTGAAATAGACTGAGATGGACACACGTAATACAACAACCGAATCACTCATTTATTTATTTATTTAAACAGGTCCACTGTCTGGGGGATTTCTTTCACACCGTCAGACACCCGGACACCAGACGTCAGTTGATCCTGCCCCGAAGTTAGGATCTGACTGTGACTAAATAAGGTCAGTATAGTGGATGGAAGTTCTCTTACCTAACTGTTCACAGGTAGTCATCTACTGACCAATGAGATATCATCGACTGGGTCACCTTATGACACGTTGGTATCTTTCTCTCTCCTCCGATAATACATCAAGTCACTTTTCTAGTAGTCCGATAAAGTAAGATACTTTGTTCGTCCTACGTTCTGTCAAATTTGTGATACAATGGAAACCCGATCCCTCCCTTCTTTTCTTATATAAGTATATACAATAAACGTACATGAAATTTTTTTAAAATAGTCTCATATCAACTAAATGTTACAATACACCAAAGTCCATATGTCGTTTAACTAAGTCAATATGCATATGTACATAAATAGGAAAAAGTCTAAAAAAAAGAGTATATCCAATCTTATAACTCATCTTAAGGGACATGATATATCATCCAGAAACAACCAATAGATAGAATGTGTATCATACACACATACGTTAGGATTTTAGGACTAAATCAGGGGGAAGGGACTGTAAAGGGAAACTATTGGTATTTAAACTAAAACTTCAGACACTCAGACAAAGACAAAACAATTATTCAACTAAACATATTAAAACTCTAATTTAAGGTGTATACTCGTTAAAGTCTACTATAAACAAAAAAAGAGAGACATCGAATGAAGTGAATGAGACTATTAAAAACCCAGGTAGGTACAACTTCGTTTGCCGTAATAAAGTAAGAAAAATACCGACTCATTATAAGATGACATATAAACATGACTAGAAGAAATAGTTAAGGAGATAGTTACTTGTAAATTCAACGAAGGTACTAAACCGATAACATTTATCACGATCTCATTTGTGACTCCACGTACATAAAAAAACTTAGCTCAAAGGAGACCTATATACGGGTTCTCACCATGACCATCTGATGTACCATCCAGATAAAAATTAAAAAATTCCTTGGAGGTATGAAAGGGTATCACCAACGTGATTAAATGTAAGGGTAGTTGTCACATCCTACCAAGGAAAAAGAGGTGTAGAAGAAATCGTAAATAACGAACATCTGAAAAATTTACTACCGGTAAGACTGAACGAACAAGTCAAGTCGAGTCAACGAGTCAGTACAGACTGAGAAACACTAGGGTACTTGACGTCGTGCGGTCCGGAGTGACAAATAGTGGTTGAGGGTCTCGGATCGGTTTGAGTACAGGTAACTCCACCACTACGGTAGGTTGGTAGAGTAGGAGACAGTAGGGGAAGAGGAGGACGGGAGTTAGAAAGGGTTATAGTCCCAAAAAAGTTTACTCAGTCGAGAAGTGTACTCCACCGTTTTCATAACCTCAAAGTCGAAGTTGTAGTCACGAAGGTTGCTTGTGGGTCCTGACTAGAGGAAATCCTACTTGACTAACCCAGAGGAACGTCAGGTTCCCTGAGAGTTCTCAGAAGAGGTTATGGTATCAAGTTTTCATAGTTAAGAAACCACGAGTCGAAAGAAATGTCGGGTTGAGAGTGTAGGTATGTACTGATGACCTTTTTGGTATCGGAACTGATCTGTCTGGAAACAACCGTTTTATTACAGAGACGAAAAATTATACGACAGATCTAACCAGTATTGAAAGGAAGATTCCTCATTCACGAAAAATTAAAGTACCGACGTTAGTGGTAGACGTCACTAAAACCTCAGGGATTTTTTTTTCAGTTGATGACAAAGGTGACAAAGGGGTAGACTGAACGTACTCCACTATACATAAGACAAATAAATGTAGGGAGACTATTAATCACTACGACTCGTAAAAAAAGTATACGAAAAACCGGCAGACATACAGAAGAAACCTCTTTACAGACATACAAAACATATATACATATTTCCTTGTGACTTTCATATATGTTCTTTGATAATTAAATGATCTCCCGTCTTCACTCCCCCAGTACTTTGTCGGACATATCTTTACTTCTACCTCACTATGACTGTAACACGTGGAAAATACAAAACTAACAATTTGTTACACTTATATAACGAACAAAATTTTTAAAATTTAAATTTTCTTTAAACCCTATACTAAAACAATTCCACCCGAAGGGTCCACCGAGTCACCACTTCTCGGACGGACGGTTACGTCCTCTACGTCTAAGTTAGGGACCCAGTCCTTCTAAAGGACCTCTTCCTTTATCGTTGGGTGACGTCATAAGAGTGGACCCTTTAGGGTTCCTGTCTCCCCACACCATCCGATATATCAGGTACCCTAGTGTTTTCTCAGGTGTACTGAACCATTAGTGACTCATCTGAATCGTTGATTTGTTGTTATCTTTAAACAATTCTATTTTGATCGAAACAACAACAACAAATCAGAGATTCCACACAGACTGAGAAAACGTCGAGGTACCTGACATCGGGTGGTCCTAGGAGTAGTTACCTTAAAGAGTCCGTTCTTATGACCTCACCTGACGGTAAAGGTTGACGATAACGTTTATTTAGTATTTTGAGTTTCCGGCTGACATCACAAATAAAAAGAGAGTGTGCTTCAGGTTTTCGAGTTCCAGTAAGTCCCTGGGCTCAAAGAAAGTTTTATCCAGAGGAAAAGAGGACACATAGAGTCTAAGGAGACGTAGGTCGACCACCTTAATCCCACGACCTCTCCTTGGTACCCGGACCTTCACTCCGTTAGTAACGATGGGAGTAACGAAACAGTCTTAAGTCGGTCTGTCGGTGGGTGTTGACGTTTCTTTCGACCCTTTTGTCGGATCGACACCCGGGACCTCCTCCTCTTCTACTTAACCTCCTTGTTTTTAGCATAAAATGATCACCTTTTTGAACCGTTTTCTTTTTAAAACTATTTAGGATAAATAAAAGACTCATAAAGTTCAATCGAAAATGATCTTGTAACAAAACTTTAACACAGTAATGTATTGACAAGGATGTTCTGTCTAAACAACTACAACTACTCTAGACACACAAGTGATTAGACTAGGTAAATAGTGCAGAAGCCAAATTTCCTTGGTAACTTTCAAGACGATAATCTCGTTTATAACTCCCAGGTAACTTACACCGAGTCTGCCATTTCGCAGACAGACATTACGTCCTGTGGGCCCAAGTTAGGGACCCAACCCTTCTAGGGGACCTCTTCCTTTACCGTCGGGTGAGGTCATAAGAACGGACCTTTTAGGGTACCTAGAGTCTCGGACCATCCGATGTCAGGTACTCCAGCGTTTCTCAACCCGTGTTGACTCGCTGAAGTGATAACTTGTCATCCTAAGACAAGTTCTAGGGGATAAAGCAAGTGAAGTTCATTCTAAGTTCCCGTGACAAGATAAATACTTAGGGTCCTTTATTCTATTTGTCGTAATGGACGGAGTTTTACGGGGGTTTAAGTCACTACAATCATACTTACCCCACAGGTCCTACCTCCAGTATAAGTGAATGGTCACAGTCCTTTAAGTCTTATTCGTTGATTCTAATGATCAACAGAGATTACGTTTTGACACGTAATAAAGGTCCCAAACAGACTAAGTAACAAAAACTCGATAAAGTGTTAACTGTTGTTTCGTTTGGTAAACACAGATACCTATACGTTTATTTAAGACAGACCACCTCCCTGGATAAGAAGACGTGTCTTTTCGATACATACCCAAGTAGACTTTTAAGTAAAGTCATAAGGGTTAGATATTTACATATACAAGGAGCCTAGGAGAAAACTTAACTCACATTGCAATGTTAAAATAAGAGAAAACTCTACTTAGGAAAGTGTGATCTTTAACGACTTTTTGCTCCTAAACACGAAGACCAAGAACAGTTCGAAACAAAAGGAAAACCAAATAAATAAACAAAACGACAGAGAAATACAGTACGGATCGTAGCAACGGTCTTTTCGACAACACATCATACCGTATTTTTAGTTCACCACTTTTTTAAAATGATAGAAGGAGAACGTGGGGGTGGGGTTGACAATCCTACAATACGGTTGTATTATAGTAGTCTTTCGGACAAGACGACTGTAAAGTTCGAGGGTGTCTTTTGTGACACTTAGAAGACTCTTCCGGAATAAACGTTCTAAACAAGTTGTTTCTCCGACCTATTCGTAGAACCTAATTCGAAAGTTTCGTCGTCCGGGAACCAAAGAGAAGGACTAATTGGACCCCTGAGAAATTTTGAGAGAAAGAATAGTATTATACAAAAAACTTTGGTAGTCAAAAGTATTACTCTTTGTGAAACCATTTGTGTGAAGAAATACGGAAAGGAAAGTTAATCATTTTGGAAATAAAGGGTGTTTTTAAAGGTACAAACTTGAAATAGACGTTTCTTATAAATCACACTTCATAATTTCTTAATCTGTCGATTATCTTTTATGTAAAAAGGATGACTATTGCATAGTTTTAGACAATCAGACAAGTAATTAAAGACCGACGAATCGGAGGTTCTTCTTGTCTCGGTTTAAACACTGAGTTAAATTATTGAGTCATGTTGGATGGACGGACGGAAGATGGAAGAAAGTGAGAATTAGAACCAAGGTTTAAATATAAAATGGACAAGGACTAAAATGAATAAATACGAATAAAAGAAGATAAAATGGCGTACGTAAAATATTTGGTACAGATGAACAGATCCCTTATCCGGTCTGTATCCCATTCTTTAAATATGTGTATTTAATATGTACAGAGACACATGTTAGGACATGCTCTTTAAGAACACGTCAAGCCAAGTCAAGTCAGTGAGTTAGTACAGACTGAAAAACACTGTGGTACCTGACGTCGTGGCGTCCGGAGGGACAGGTAGTGGTTTGGTACCTCGAATGAGTTTGAGAACAGGTAATTCCGTCACTACGGTAGATTGATGGAGTAGGAGACAGTAGGGGAAGAGGAGGACGGAAGTTAGAACGGGTTGTAGTCCCAGAAAAGTTTACTCAATCAAGAAACGTAGTCCACCGGTTTCATAACCTCAGAGTCGAAGACGTAGTCAGGAAGGTTACTTTTGAGTCCTAACTAGAGAAAGACCTACCTGACCAACCTAGAGGAACGTCAGGTTCTCTGAGAGTTCTCAGAAGAGGTTGTGGTGTCAAGTTTTCGTAGTTAAGAAGTCCCGAGACGAAAGAAATATCAGGTTGAGAGTATAGGTATGTACTGATGACCTTTTTAATATCGAAACTGATCTGTCTTGAAATAACCGCTTCATTACAGAGACGAAAAATTATACGAAAGATCCGACCAATATTGAAAAGAGGGTTCCTCATTCGTAGAAAATTAAGGTACCCACGTCAGTGGTAGACGTCACTAAAACCTTAGGTTTTTTGACTTCAGACAGTGACAAAGATAACAAAGGGGTAGATAAACGGTACTTTACTACCCTGGTCTACGGTACTAGAAACAAAAGACTTACAACTCGAAATTCGGTCTAAAAAGTCAGAGGAGAAAGTGAAAGTAGTTCTCCGAGAAATCAAGAAGAAACGAAAGACGGTATTCATACCACAGTAGACGTATAGACTCCAACAACTATAAAGAGGGCGTTAGAACTAAGGTCAACACGAAGTAGGTCGGGCCGTAAAGTGTACTACATGAGACGTATATTCAATTTATTCGTCTCACTGTTATATGTCGAAACTGCATGAGGAAAGGTCTAAACTTTGGTCAGACAACAAAGTACAGGTCAAGATTGACAACGAAGAACTGGACGTGTGTCTAAAGAGTTCTCCGCCCAATCCACCAGACCATAAGGGTAGAGAAAGTCTTAAAAGGTGTCAAATAACACTAGGTGTGTCAGTTTCAGAAACCGTATCAGTTATTTCGTCTTCATCTACAAAAAGACCCCGAGAGAACGGAAAAGTTACTGGGTTGTCTACAACTGTTAAACTAGAGACCAAGGAGACGGAAGAGATTTTGGTCGAACTTGTAGACCTTCAAATGACGAGTCCATGACAACTTCGGACTGAACCTCTTAAAACTCGTAATGAAACGATCGTACACTCTACTCACGTTGAAACTCCTGTATGAGGTGAAGGTTCCCGTTCCCTCTTCGGGGTTTTACCGTAATCTTAGTTTGGAGTATAAGCGGTCTCTCGAGTTTGTTTGGAACACACGTGGTCCTGGGTCTCTGGGGTATCTCAGACTCGGTCGGACACAAACTCACAGAGGACGTCTCCATGTCCAGTCGCCACCTGACAACGTCCCTGTCCCCGAGACTCATATCGTGTGGGTCCATACCGTATTCGGAAGAACCTCCTTCAGCTAAAATTAGGGTGGTATCTCGGTGGTCTTGAAAGTGTCCTAACCCCCATATCTGAGAACCTCCCGTGTTTGTTTTATAACACACGTGGTCCTGGGTCCTGTTTCCTCGTCCCTCGGGTGCTCTCTGACTGGGTCTGAACGGGTACTCACATGTCCTCAGAGACCTCCACACCCAACCGTCACCGGACGATGTCCCAACCCCCGTGACTCACATCGTCACGTACGTACCTTGGGAAACTTCCTCCAACGGTAATAGAAGTAATGGAGGTGATATCAAACCGGAGTCCGGTTTATTTTCCCTCTCTTGTGTCGGGGTGGGTAGTTGTATTTTAACCTAATTTTCAAATGACTCGTATCTATCGTATAAGTTTTCGTCTCTGTAATGAAACGACTGATTCCAGGTAGATCAGTTCCGATACCAAAAAGGTCATCAGTACATACCTACACTCTCAACCTGACACTTCTTCCGACTCACGACCTCTTAACTACGAAAACTTGACACCCCTAACCCCCGTCCTCCTCTTCCCCTGCTGATTCCTACTCTACCGACCTACCGTAGGGGCTGAGCTACCTGTACTCAAACTCACTTGATACCCACAACCACTACCTGTCCCTCCGGACCACACGACGTTAAGTACCCCAGCGTTTCTCAGCCTGTGCTGACTCACTGACTTGACTTGACTTGACTTGACTTTAGTAGAACTCTAGGTTTAGAAAGGGTCAAAGGTATTGTCACCACTTTAGAGGAATTTCCTTGATTTCTTAACGGAAGTTCCACCTTTGTTTTCACAGTCAATCGATGGAAGAGAGACATCACTCCTTCTAGGTGAGCTACCGTACCATCATTTTCGCGTGACTTCAAACCCGGGGTTTAGACCAAAGTTGAGTAAAATGTTGAGTGATTTCATACGAGAGGACGTAAACATGTTACAACCATTATTAAGGGGAATGGAAGTTCACCAACACTCCTGAATTCCACTTGTGCAAACCGTAACTTATCCCAAAGGAGTAATGGGTGAGGGAGAGATGGAACACGATTCTTAACTGTCACGTTTAGTTAGGGTCCCGAAAAATTCAGAGAAAGAAAAGACTATTGACCGACGGTACGAGTCTCTCCGAGTCGACGTCGAAGAGGAAACAACTAAAATAAACAGAGTCCCGACAGGATCAGAATCGGAACCCGTAAAAAGTAAAACGAAATTATTGGACCCTCCTCTGAAAGTAAATACTTACATAGACGGGAAAGCACAGTGTACTTTTAAAGGTTTCTACAAGTGTAGTTACAGAGGGTGGGGTAATCGAGAAGACACCACACTATGGGTCAGAATGGACCTCCTCCCGACACCAAAAAGGTATCGGTACATACCTACACTCTCAACCTGATATTTCTTTCGACTCGTGGCTTGTTAACTACGAAAACTTGACACCACAACGTCTTCTGAGAACTGTCAGGGAACCTGACGTTCCTCTCAGTTGGTCAGGTAGGATTTCCTTTAATCAGGACTTATAAGTAACCTTCCTGACTACGACTTTGACTTTGAGGTTATGAAACCGATGGACTACGTTTCTTGACTGAGTAAACTTTTCTGGGACTACGACCCTTTCTAACTTTCACCCTTCTCTCCCCTACTGTCTCCTACTCTACCAACCTACCGTAGTGGTTGAGTTAACTGTACTCAAACTCATTTGAGACCCTCAATCACTACGTGTCCCTCCGGACCGTACGACGTCAGGTACCCCAGTGTTTCTCAACCTGTGCTGACTCCCTGACTTGACTTGACTTGACTATACTCTTATCACAGGTTGATTTGTGTGAAAACTTTCGTGACTACATAAGTATAATTGATAGATAGCGATACATTGTTTAATGGAGTTTAAATCGAATCTTATTGTGTGTAAATGATAGACTGTCAAAAACACCCAGTCCTCAGACCCATGTTAATTAAACGAAACATGGACACTGATTCCACAATAGGTCCTTATCAGAGTAGAGTTACAAACTGACACTTTCCCAAGTAAAGTTTGTTCAACAACTGACTTAAGTAAACGAATAATGAGGGTTCGGACTTGGAGGACAGGTCGAGTGGTTTCCAATCTACATTAAGTACCTAGTCCTGAGTGTTTGGTCTTCCTTTTTTTGTAATTTGTCCACAACTTACTCATGTCTCGTTCTCCCGAAACATCCATGACACAAGACAAAACAAAAAATTCCCTTCGAGTGTCGAAGAAAGTGTAAAATATTATATTTCACACCTGTGATTCTCGACTCTAGAGGAAACTGTAAACGGACAAGTCACTTGACGTCTTTTACGTTTAGAAATGTTCGGTCTCTTACCATAGAAGGGACACACACGAATCTTATAAATTTTTAGTTAGACTGAAATAACAAGAATTTCAAAAACTTTACTACAAGGTGAACTAAAATGGGAAAATTTTTTCTCCCCTCTCGCCGTTACAACGTTTCCAGAAATATCGTGGGCGGTCCGAGGAGACAGGTACCTTAAGAGATCCGTTCTTAAGAATTCTCCCAACGGTAAAGGATGAGGTCCATTAGAAGGGTAGGGTCCCTATCTTGGGTTAAGAGGGTGTAACCTCCGTCTAAGAAATGGTAGACTCGGTGGTCCTTTCGGGAAAATTCTTTACTTAACCAAGGTTAAGACATTCTCACGAAATTTAGTTGTTAATAAAGGGATTAAAACATAATGGAAATCATAAGGTTTGATACAACAAAAGTTTGATACAGTAGAAGATAGTAGTGTTATGGAAATATGTTCATAGGAACTTTTACACTAAAAACCTTTTTCATTATAAGGATTCGGTGTTATCGAGATTTTACTTTAATTTAAGATATGCCTAAAAACGAAGGAGAAAATATAAAGTAAAGGTAAGGGAACTATAAATCTGGATAAAAGGTTATTTTAAAAGAAGAGGATACTTGTCGAAGTAAATATGAAAATTAGGTAATTACTAAACCAAGTCTTCAGAAGTGAAATTAAAAAGAGACCGGTACAATTCATCAAAGTCCGGAACTAGACTCACAAACAGTAACTCGACATCTAAGACCGGACCCTAGAACGTGGAGTCGATGGAAGAGTAAGTTGTGAAAACATCTGTCAGTATAAGAAGGACTAAACGTAGAAGTAGTGATTCACATCGTAGAGACTCGGTGACCTTATGATACTGATCGTAAGTAAAAGAAAAGAATGATCTAATATTGTGGAAAATTCGAATAAACCTTCATTTTACCTGGATCTTCTTATAAACTACTATCCTTTTTATTTTAAACTAATAACATTACCTCCTTGTCGATTTACGGAATCAGTATCGATCTCTTTCCGTTAGTCTCTGTAATTTTTATTAAAACCTTCGTTTATTGGGTCATCTTTCTACCCGTTTTATAAACTTGTCTGTGAAGACGTCTTGAATGTATGTCTACCGTTTATTCGTGTATTTTTTACAAGTTGTATTAGTCAGTAATCTCTTAACGACTACTTTTGAGACTTATAAGTAACCTTCCAGACAAAAACTTCGACTTCGTGTTTATGAAACCGGTGGACTAGACTTCTCGGTTGGGTGACCTTTTCAGGGACTACTACTGTTTCTAACTTCTGTTTTCCTCTTCCCCCACCGTCTCCTACTCTATCAATCCATCATAGTGACGAGTTACCTGTACTTAAACTCGTTTAAGCCCCTCTATCACCTCCTGTCTCTCCCGGACCGTCCGACGTCAAGTACCCCAGTGTCTCAGTCTGTACTGATTCCTTAACTTGTTGTTGTTTTTAATTCGGTGTTACTCTAGGGGTGAACATACCGATTACGGTTTTGTTTTGTTTCGGTTTTTACTGTTTATGACTACTCTTACACTACACCTTGTTGACACCGATAGTATATAACGACTACCCTTACACTTTTACAATTTCAATGAAACTGTTTATGAGACTATCGTAGAATTTTTCAAATCATATATGAATGGTGTACTGGGTCGTTAGGGTGAGAATTCGTAAATGGGTTCTTTTTACTTTTAATACGGGAGTGTTTTTAGACATGGGTCTAGAAATATCATTGAAATTGGTATTAACAGTTTTGGTTTCTTTCACTTCAACGAGTCAGCACAGGCTGAGAAACGTTGGGGTACCTGACATCAGATGGTCCGAGGAGACAGGTACCCTAAAAGGTCCGTTCTTATGACCTCACCTAACGGTAAAGGAAGAGGTCCCCTAGAAGGACTGGGTCCCTAACTTGGACCCAGAGGACGGAACATCTGTCTACGAAATGGTAGACTCGGTGAGTTTATAGAGGATTGACCACTCATCTATTCGTTTGACCCCAGGTGGATATGTTTCTTGTGATGAATCGTCATTTTTCCTTACTTTTGAGGACTATACCCTTTAGTGTACTTACTTGATACAATTCACTTTCTTCGAGGTCACATACTATAACACTTTTTCCGTTTTGACATCTTTGTCTTTCCTCTTCTCACCGACGGTCTCCCTCCAACACAAATCCCTCTTCTGTAACTGTCAACTGATGTTTACCCGTGTATCTTTAAACCCCCATACAGTCCTGACAAACAAGAGACAGAATTGACACAACCACCAATGTTCCGACATACCAAATAGTTTTGTGCGTCCTGACATGTAATGTTCACACTTAAAATATTGAGAATTTTTACTTCCTTTTTGGATTCTCCAGAGACCGAACTCACTGTTAATCTCACTGTAACGACTTTAATTGTTCTTTCGAACCGACCCGTCGTCTGTTCGGACTTTCCTTTATTCCCGTCCAAGACGGAACCGTTAATCTCAACCTCCGTCCGTCGTCTTTTCTCAATTATACCTGTTCTACCCAAAAAACAAAACAAAACGATTGACCATAAGATAATATAAGACGACTCAACCCTTCTAGTCGACCTCTTCCTTATCCGATGGGTGAGGTCATAAGAATCCGAAAGGAACACCGAGTCGACCATTTCTTAGGCGGACGTTACACCCTCTGGACCCAAGTTAGGTGTCCAACTCTTCTAGACGACCTCTTCCCTTTCCGATAGGCGAGGTGATAAGACTGGATGTCTTAAGGTACCTGACATGTCAGGTAGCCCAGTGTTTCTCAGCCTGTGTTGACTCGTTGAAAGTTGACTCGTTTTAATTGTCACAATATACTTATACGGTATCAAATAGGTAAACGGGCAACTCCCTGTAAACTCAAAAAAGGTGCAAACCCGAAAATACTTACTTCAGAGATATGTGTAAATACACCGATGACTTTCTAGAGTCGTCTTTTTAATCCTTAGACACAAGGAGTTTCCGTTTAGACTAGTACAATAAGGGGACTAGTTTTAAGACGTGGCTAGAGAATGACGGATATCGTCACTAAGACATACCACTGACGTGTCATCTCAGTGGACCTCGTGAAAAGGTCGACGACCAACGACCTGGATAGGACTCTCCAAGACTAAATTAACTAGTAACCTACCCCGAGTTCACAGTCAAAAGAATTTTCGAGGAGTATACTAAAATAATAAAAAATTCAAATTGAAAGAAATTTGTTTTGTCAGAATGACTCTTTATTACATGGATTTTATGTCAAGTAGGTAAATTTGATATATTTTGTTACCCAAAACCATATAAGGTAATAATTGAAAGATTCAACTCCGTTTTTTTTCTACATATATAGTATTTTAAATGGTAAGTTACATATTCAGTCACTGCAGTCAATTGTAAGTATCGGTAATCAATGTAACATGTCAGTAGTGGTAATCAAAAAGGAGTGGTAAACTATCATTATTTACAGGTCAAGATATTTCGATTTAGATTCACGAAATCGTTTCTGGGTGTTTTGTTCATATAAAAAAATTTAAAGCGATTTTAATACCGAACTACATGTACTTCGTTTCATACCAAAGTAGGTCAGACGGTAATGGTACAATGGGATAACAGAGTGTAATAATTTTTTCGTTTTACACATAGACAGTATGTCTTTATACATCTGTAATTTATGGAGTTAGTCTTTACTTAACAAATTTCCTCTCTTCATATACGATTTTTCATAACGTCAGAACCTAGACGAAATTCTGTTAAACTACTCTCTCTCCTTTTTCATATATGTATTTCGTCTGTACCTTTTTAGAATTATTAATAACTTAGAGTCAATACTTATATCCCCCTAAGTAGTATGAGACGAGAGGTGAGAAACATATAGACTTCAACAACTACTATTATTTACTATATCCCTAGCATTTGAATGTCTATTTTATGGAAGATTGTAAACAGACAGATCAGTTCCGATACCAAAAAGGTTACCAGTACATACCTACACTCTCAACCTGACACTTCTTTCGACTCGCGGCTTCTTATTTACGAAAACTTGACATCACAACCTCTTCTGAGAACTCTCAGGTAACCTGACGTTCCTCTAGGTTGGTCAGGTAAGACTTCCTCTAATCGGGACCCTAAAGAAACCTTCCTTACTACGATTTTGACTTTGAGGTCATGAAACCGGTGAAGTACGCTTCTCAACTGAGTGACCTTTTCTGAAACTACGACCCTCCCTAACCCCCGTCCTCCTCTTCCCCTGCTGTCTCCTACTCTACCGACCTACCGTAGTGCCTGAGCTACCTGTACTCAAACTCATTTGAGGTCCTCTACCACTACCTGTCCCTCCGACGTCAAGTACCCCAGCGTTTCTCAGTCTGTGCTGACTCGCTGACTTGACTTGACTTGTAAACATGTTTAAATTCCTATGTTGAATTTATTAATCCAAGAAATCAGTAACTTAAAATGGTCCATTACAGTTTATTATTACTATAAAACCTTAATTGTACAATCTAAGAAAGAACTCTCGAGAAAGTAATCACTATAAAGTGGAACCTTGTAGTTTACTATCTAAGGATGTCACCGTAATGGAAAAAGACTATAACAAATTATTCACGTAAAGAGTAACGGAATTTAGACTTGTAGGACTTTCTCAAGTAAATAGAACTTTTCGTTGTTATTAGAACGTAGTAGAAATTTTAATGAGTTACAATTTTTACTATTACAACTTTGACTTGCGTAGTCCTGTTAGGTGTAAAGGACTAGAAATATACAATTGTTCTTTCCCATGACGTAAGTCTGAATGTGTACATTGTAGACTAAGTTAGTTGATACATAGCAAAAGACCTTTGGTATAGATAACTAACACCGAACTTTGTACCTATATTTTTATCGTTATAAAAAATGAGGAAACTGTCAATTATTTTCATCTCACATAGAATATAAGATCTCACTCTACAAATCGTACGGTATCCATATTTATTTTCTGTATTTGATTCTCTTTTTTCACTTGGAAAATTGTAATTGCACTACAACCGGTAATAATACTCGAATTACTATAGTTTACGTGTATTCTTGTGTATCCATAGTACGACCCTTTAGTTACTAGATCGAGAGTAGAACTGACGTCCGTTTCTTATAGAGTAATTTCGGTATTTAAAGTACTCAAACAAGGATTTAAATTTTGGGAATTCCTTTTACCAAAAGTACCAAGTTATCAAAATTTCCCAACATGAATCAACCGAAACATTGCTCCTTTAATTAGCAAAAAAAAATTTTGTTTAGTCTTAATACGGAATCAACGTACACAAAAGTACGACAACGACAATCGTGAATTGAAGGAGGGATCTGTTGTTTTGGGGTCTGAGGTGTGACTTAAGTGGTACCCCTCTGTAAATAATGGACGATACCAACGAGTCCTATCAGACCCTTTCTACTTTAAACGAGTAAGTACCGATGTATTTTTAACAAAAGAACTCCATTACACTTTACCTCTCCCAAAATTAGTTGGGAGTGATAAGTCTCATTTATAATAAGTCCGAGGTGAGTCCTCTACATTCAAAGAGATCAAGGTATGCCACGATCATGGGTTGGTTGTCTTTATAGACGTCCAGAGTCCCTAGGTTCCGTGACCTTATACAGTTTCGTTTATTAACTTGAATAAAGAAAAAAGAGTCACTTAAAACCTTATTTAGAAGGTATCGGTAACCTCTCTACGTAAATATCCTTTGTGAGAGGAAACAAAGGACGTACAAGTTGAATTTCTTGTTGTTAAAAAACGTAGACCCTCTTTGTTCTGTAATATTACCATATTCTCTCGTAAAGTTTACGGAGGGTTACAAATTCAAATCTCCTCTCAGAATCACTAACAAAATGTCTTTCTTATACATGTGTACGTTTTTCTTATATTAATAACTGAAGATTTTTAATAGTCCCTTCGTTTTTGATGGATCTGACTGGAGTAAAGTAGACCTACTAATCTTTCGATGTTTACCCTTTATGATATGGAACCTTTCTGGTCCAGGATAAACTACACACGCCTTTATTTTAAGTTTCTTCAAGTATCTGTGAACTTTGAGGTTCATCGAGTCTGTAAAAGATTTAATTAAATACAAATTAACTTCCTATTAACGATCAAACGTCTGTAAATTTCAACCTCGTTGATCCTTATGTAGAACGAAGAAAGAGTGTGTTCGAAAGAAATTTTTTTTAATTAATAAAATTAACCTCCGATTAATAAAATGTTATAACATCACCAAAAACGATAAGTGACTGTACTTAGTCGGTACTCACACGGGGGTGTACACGGAGGTAGGACTTGGGGGGAGGTGGAAGGGAGGGGTAGGGTAGGGAGTCCCAGAAGGGTCACGTGGCCGGGACTCTCGTGACAGAGTACGTAGTTTCGTGGACTGTTCCTTAATTAGAGTTTTTGTATGTTCGTCGAGTACGTCGAGTTATGGTCTTTTTATTTACTGGGTTAGTTTTTTACCCGGTTTCTTGGTTTGTCTGTAAAGAGTGAGTTCGAAAGATTAGAGTCCCCTTTACCTATCTTGAATAACTCTTCTATTTCAATTCTAAATTTTTAAAATTTAATACAAATTTACATGAAAGATTACGTCTCCAGTAAATTTTTTAGTAAATAATTTTGTCTCGAACTTTAGATAATTTTTCGAAATTGATGTAATTTACAAAAGTTTATTCCGTAGTGTGCAAAAACTTACGACTTAAAATTTTTTAACAATAAATAAAAATTCGAAAGTAATCGCAGAAAACATCTGTCACTAATGAAAATTGAAAGTTTCACAATATTTGTAATAACGTCTTATGTAGGTTAAAGGGACTTTCTTTTAAGTTCATAATCTGGGTTTAAATTGGTACGATGTATCGAATCACACTGTCAAAGACCTTTCTTATTGGTAATACTTCATGTTAAAGATGAATTTTCTTTTTTTTACGGAGGTCAAAAACCAATAATGTTTCAATACTTATTTCAATGAATTTTATAAGTATATATTAGAAAGACATCCGTATAGAAAAGTAAAGAGAACACATTTTTAGATATCACCTCATGGACCAAGTACATAATTCCCATACGAATTAAAGTACACTTTACAGGTTTGAGAAAAGGTTTCCCCACATGGTAAAATGTAAACCTGGTCATTAGTCCACCTGTTCTACTGTTAAGGGTATCGACAATCAGACGGAGAAAGATAGTAACGAAAAAAATTATCCGAGAACTATTTTATCTGTAAGTCGTCTCTCCTTCCGACACATATCTTTTATTGTAATCACAAATGAAGACTTCCGACTAAACCAATGGTGACGACTTACGGATTGAAAAGACTATCATCGTTGGGAAGAAATTAGAAAATACCTTATAGAGGTAATCTGAAGATTTCGTAAGAACCACGTATTTTTAATGGTAATTTAATCGTCGAATATTGTTATGTTAATAATAAAGTCTCAAAGATACCCGGCACTCCGACCTACATCGAAACAACTTAAGAAACACTCAAGACCAACGAAATATTGGAGTAGTTGTAAAGTAATGGTTCTCAAGTTTAATAGTGAATGTGAACCGGTCATCTTTATGTTACCTTAAATAGGTGTGTATAAAGTTCAACGGATCCTTAGTGTAATTTTTTCACTTTTATCAACTTCAAAAAAATCATTATATAAAATAAATTGGTTAGATAGGTTTATAATGGTAAAGTAGTCCATTAGTTTTCAATTCTTTAAAATATAAAAAAGAGTACGATTCAGTTGTTTTAACATAAAAATACATAAAACAAGAAATCGTGTAGAGTTAAATCTGATTAACATAAAGTTCCCGAATCATCGATGTACACCGATCACCGACGACATAACCTGTTGTGTCAATCTACGAAGGCACTCATATCAGTGAGAGACACCAAAATTGAACGTAAAAATGGTTATTGATTTACTACAAATTGTACAAAAACATATGAATAACTGGTATACATCTAGAAAACATATCAAAAACAAGTTTACGGATCGTTGTACACCATATAAGTGTATCGTCACTAAGTATTTAACACCATATAACTATGTCACTTCTTCATGAGTCATTATTTTTCCTTATTTAATCTCAGTACTTTATTGGACCTACTTAGAGTTTTATAATATAACTCCCCTCTTTCGATCTATGTTCTTTTATGTACACTTTACTAAGATAAACGTACTTTGAAATCTTGTCCGTTTGATTGGTTCTCTTTCTTCGTTCAGGTACCGATATCGTCCTCACACACTTTCTGATATTTTGACGTGTTCTCTTGACAGACATCACTACCTTTATAAGATATAGAACTGACCTCACTACTAATACATCTTTACATGTAAATAGTTTTGAACGACTTACCGTTTAAATTTTATCCACGTACGTATATATTTAACATAAAGTTGAATTTACTAAATTTCATTTTCGTTATATACTATCATGGACGATACATTAAACGTCCGGGTCACGTTTCATTTGGACATCCTGGGGTATAAGTTTTTCATAATTCTTAAAATTCCACCACTGTCGTTTCCCTAAAATAGACAATATTTAGGGGTCACTATCACTTGTCCGATATATCATACAAGATTATTTCAAAACAACCTACTTAAATACTGGTTGGATCTATCGTATAACTTTTCGTCTCTGTAATGAAACGGTTGCTTCCAGACAGATCAGTTCCGATACCAAAAAGGTCACCAGTACATACCTACACTCTCAACCTGACACTTCTCTCGACTCGTGGCTTCTTAACTACGAAAACTTGACACCACAACCTCTTCTGAGAACTCTCAGGGAACCTGACGTTCCTCCAGTTAGTCAGGTAAGATTTCCTCTAGTCAGGACCCACAAGAAACCTTCCTGACTACGACTTCGACTTTGAGGTCATGACACCGGTGGAGTACACTTCTCAACTGAGTAACCTTTTCTGAGACTACGAACCTCCCTAACCCCCGTCCTCCTTTTCCCCTGCTGTCTCCTACTCTACCCACCCACCGTAGTAGCTCAGCTACCTGTACTCAAACTCACTTGAGGCCCTAAACCACTACCTGTCCCTCCAGACCGCACGACGCTAAGTACCCCAGCGTTTCTCAACCTGTACTGACTCGTTGACTTGACTTGACCTACTTAAATTCTTGAACCCGTATAACAAATCAACGATTCAACACAGGTTGTGCAACTCTGGGGTACCTGACATCGGGCACTTCGAGGAGACGGCGACCCTAAAGGGTCCGTTCTTATGACCTCAACCAGTGATAAAGGAAGAGGTCCCCTAGAAAGACTGGGTCCCTAACTTGGACGTAGAGGACGTAACTGTCCTCCTAAGAAATGGTGACTCGGTGGTCCCTTCGGTCCGTGTAACTACGGGTCGTTGAAGGAAAGTTCCTGTCGGATTGTAGAGAAGGATGAAGACGATACACGAGGTGTCTGGATTCCTCTCTCACCTTAAGATTTATGTCGAAAAATTTTAATAATAATTTACAAATACTATCTCTGTTTATGACTAATTTTCAACAGAATAAAAATTTAAGAAACTTTTACACTTCTTTATATCGAGTTATTGATTGTACTTCTTTTAAAACAGGAAGTCCACAAGGTATAATCAATATCCGACTAAATCGTACCGTCACAATGTGGGTCACACCCAGTCCTTTGTTCAATTCATTACCCGTACATCTCTATTTTGTTCATTTTATGTATATTAACAAAAGATATCTTTAAGAATCTAGTATAAGGTTAACAATTGTAAAGATTCCTAGGATTTATATATGTTAGATATAACGGTATCTGTAATTGTAACCCTGAAGTGAGATCGCAAGGGATTATATTGATCTTAACAATATTGTCTCCACAAACCTGAATAAATTTATGACACAATACCTGACTTACACGAGAAGGGTGGGTAGGGGGAGGTTCGCTTGTGAGTGTACAACTTCGAGACCGGGAGTGATACCGATATTACCGACATAAACCCCATTCCTTTATAAATTCCAATTACTCCAGTATTTCAACCCTCAGGACTGGACTATCCTAATCATAGGACAATTCTTCTCTAATCTCTCGAGTAGACGAGGGAAAGACACACATGAGTGGATCCTTTTCTGGTACACTCCTACTTCGTTCCTGTGGTAAATATTCGCTCCTTCTCAGAAGTCGTCTTGGGATTTGGACATCTTAGGACTAGACCCTGAAGGTCGGAGGTCGTTACACTTTTTTATGTAAAGAACAAAACTTCGGTTATTTGGACTCCATACCAACCGATTCGGTTGGACGGAGGACACGTTACATTACTTGGAGGTAGGTATCAAGAAGTCCGTAAGACAGATAGTCTCGATTATGGAACTTAAATGACAGTGAAGGTGTCATATTAGCATTCCCTAAACTAAATCCAGTATAGACTTTTTCGTTCTCTCAAGGTCTTTTTGTAGATAAAGACGAAATAACTGATACGGTTTCGGAAACTGACACACCTAGTGTTATTTAACCTTTTAAGACTTTCTCTACCCTTATGGTCTGGTGGACTGGACGGAAAACTCTTTGGATATACGTCCAGTCCTTCGTTGTCAATCTTGACCTGTACCTTGTTGTCTGACCAAGGTTTATCCTTTTCTCCATGCAGTTCCGACATATAACAGTGGGACGAATAAATTGAATATATGTCTAATGTAGTACTCTTTGCGACCCGACCTCCTTCGTGTTCGACCTTAGTTCTAACGGCCCTCTTTATAGTTATTAGAGTCTATACGTCTACTGTGGTGGGAATACCGTCTTTCACTTCTCCTTGAGTTTTCGGAGAACTACTTTCACTTTCTCCTCTCACTTTTTCAACCGAATTTCGAGTTGTAAGTCTTTTGCTTCTAGTACCGTAGACCAGGGTAGTGAAGTACCGTTTATCTACCCCTTTGTCACAGGGTGAAATAAAAACACCCGAGGTTTTAGTGACGTCTACAACTGAAGTCGGTACTTTAATTTTCTGCGAATGAGGAACCTTCTTTTCAATACCGGTTGGATGTATCGTATAACTTTTCGTCTCTGTAATGAAACGGTTGTTTCCAGGCAGATCAGTTTCGATACCAAAAAGGACACCAGTACATACCTACACTCTCAACCTGACACTTCTTCCGACTCACGGTTTCTTAACTACGAAAACTTGACACCACAACCTCTTCTAAGAACCCTCAGGGAACCTGACGTTCCTCTAGGTTGATCAGGTAAGACTTCCTCTAGTTGGGACCCTAAAGAAACCTTCCTTACTACGCTTTCGACTTTGAGGTCACGAAACCCGTGGAGTACACTTCTCAACTAAGTAACCTTCAGAGACTACGACCCTCCCTGACCCCCGTCCTCCTCTTCCCCTACTGTCTCCTACTCTACCGACCTACCGTAGTGGCTGAGCTACCTACACTCACACTTACTTGAGGCCCTCAACCACTACCTGTCCCTCCGGACCGCACGACGGTAAGTACCCCAGTGTTTGTCAACCTATACTGACTCACTGACTTGACTGACTGGACTGACTTACCAGATCACCAAAAGGGATGAAAGAAGTTGACTTCAGACTTAAGTCGTTATTCCTCAAGTACTAGACTCGGTGTCAGTCGAGGGCGAGCAAAAACGACTGACATATCTCGAAGAGGTAGAAACCGACGTTACTTATATTAGACTAAAGCCATAACTGACAGACCACTACATGTACACAACTCAGAAGAGAACTCAACAACCTTCTCTCACAAACGATACTGGTCACGCAAGAGAACCGTTTTGAGACAATCGGAAACTGGACGAAGTAAGACATGAGGTTCTGGTTTAAAAGGGCAATGACGTCCATAAAGAACTGAAGGATGAAAACGTAAGGTCAGGGGAGATTACTTTTCCTGTAGAAAAAACCCACAATCAAGATTTTCCTGAACATCCAGAAGTATTTTGTCAAGTTGAAGTAGAAGAAATCGTAATGACCAACCCCGTGTCTGAGCCTAACGACACTATAACTTACCAAACGGAACCTTTACTTGTCTCTAATAAGACAGCAAAAACTCTAACGTAAGTTCATGACGTAAAGTCTGAGAACAACTCATACTACAGATGAGGTAAAGAAGATTCCCTAAGAACGGGTGCCATCATCTATATTACCAGTAGACTCAATTTAAGTGGGTAAGGTCATGTAAAATCAAACGACCAGGGATATTACAGCTACAAGTTAGAACGGTAGAGGACAAACTGGTAAAGGTTAAACGGAACTAAGTACCTGGATTGTAAGGTCCAAGAAACGTTATAACGATAAATGTAGTAGTCTAAAATGAAGGTAGTGGTGAGTGTAGGTGTTGACCCACAACAAAAACGAAACCGAGGTAGAGAAGTAAGAAAGACCTCAATACAGAGGTGACTAGAGGTGATCGTATGCTCCGTGGATGACTGGACCCGTCAAGTAGAAAGTCACAGGATAGGAAAACGGAAAAGTATGACAAGTACCCCAGGAGTTCCGTTCTTATGACTTCACCAAACGGTAAGGGAAGAGGTCACCTGATGCAAAACAGTCTTGAGAGGTGGTACTGGGTAGGTGGAACCCACCGGGATGTGCTGTACCGAGTATCAAAGTAACTCAATCTGGTCCGACACCACGTACACTAGTCTAACCAATCAAAAGACACTAACACCAAAAGTCAGACAAACGGGAGACTACTTCTTCCTATTCTCCGAATCCCTTCGAAGGACTACCCTGTCTGACTGACTCCCCCTTTGACCCAGAATAAGACTACCCACCCCGGTACGAATCATTTAGAAATTAGGTTAAAAGACAACTACCCGTCCCCACACAGGGGAGGGACAAGAAACCGACTTGACACCACCTCCATTACTCCTATTACCGTTGTAGGAAGTTTCCCTAGGTACGTACGTGACGATGTGAGTCACGGGGGTTGGGACATCGTCCGGTGACGGTTGGGTGTGGAGGTCTCTGAGGACCTGTGAGTACCCGTTCAGACCCAGTCAGAGAACACCCCAGTAACGAGGAAAGAGGACCCTGGACCACGTGTGTTCCAAGACAAACACGCGAAGGTCTCAGACAAAGGGGTCAGGACACATTCAAGACCGTCGAGATGCCACCTAATTACCACTTTGGAGGACATTCTCCCGAATACGGTATGGGTTCAGATGATGTGAGTCTCGACGACGGGGACGTCGTCAGGTGACGACTAGACATGGAGGAGTCCTTTTTGGGTTTGTGTCAAGACAGAGTCAGAGACACCCCAGAGACCCAGGACCACATGTGTTACATACAAACTCGGGAGACTTGTAGAGACCACCCATACCCCAAACTAAGATTTATACTAAAACGGGGAGGATGGTAAAACGAACCCGAAGAGAGAACGACCCGTCATTAGTTCTGGTAGGGGTTCTTTTTCTTTACGTTTTTCCGTTTTACCAACAGACTCCTCCGGAATGTTTGTCGATACTTTTCTTCTCTTCGTCTTCCGTTTCCTCCTTTCGTTTCTATATGGGTAAACTTACGTCTCAAGGTTTCTTATCGTTCCTTTCTTTTCTTTCGGAAGGAGTCACTAGTTACATTTCTTTATCTCCTTTTGTTATCTCACCCTTTCTGATCTCCAGAAAAGTTCTTTTAATCTCTGTGATTTCCTTAAAAAGTACGATTCTACCCGTGTTATTTCCTGTCTTTACCATAGCTGGATTGTCTTCGTCTTCGATAATTCTTCTCCACCATTCTTATACATCTTCTTGATATGTTTTTTCTAGAACTACTGGGTCTATTAGTACTACCACACCAGTGAATGGTACTCGGTCTGTAGGACCTTACACTTCACTTCCCCGGAGTCCTTTGTAGTGATGTTTGTTTCAAGCACCTCCATCACTTTAAGGTCAACTCAATAAAGTTTAGGACTTTTTACTACGACCCTTTCACAACGTGAGTTATACGGTCGTTTAAACCTTTTGAGTGGTCACTGATGTCCTGACCTTTTATAGTCAAAAGTAAGGTTAGGGTTTCTTGCCGTTACGGTTTCTTACGAGTTTGATGGCGTGTTAACGTGAGTAGAGTGTACGATCATTTCATTACGACTTTTAAGAGGTTCGGTCCGAAATCGTTATGCACTTGGCACTTGAAGGTCTACAAGTTCGACCTAAATCTTTTCCGTCCTCCTTGGTCTCTAGTTTAACGGTTGTAGACGACCTAGTAACTTTTTCGTTCTCTCAAGATCTTTTTGTAGATAAAGACGAAATAACTGATACGGTTTGGAAACTGACACACCTAGTGTTATTTGACACCTTTTAAGAAGTTCTCTACCCTTATGGTCCGGTGGACTGGGTGGAGGATTTTTTAGACATTCGTGCAGTTCTTCGTTGTCAATCTTGGCCTGTACCTTGTTGTCGGACCAAGGTTTAACCCTTTCCTACATATAGTTCCGACATATAACAGTGGGACTAATAAATTGAATATACGTCTCATGTAGTATTCTTTGCGACCCGACCTCCTTCATGTTCGACCTTAGTTCTAACGGTCCTCTTTATAGTTATTGGAGTCTATACGTCTACTGTGGTGGGAATACCGTCTTTCACTTCTTCTTGATTTCTCGGAGAACTACTTTCACTTTCTCCTCTCACTTTTTCAACCGAATTTTGAGTTGTAAGTCTTTTGATTTCTAGTACCGTAGTCAAGAGTAGTGAAGTACCGTTTATCTACCCACCTTTGTCACTCTCTAAAATAAAATCCCCCTGAGGTTTTAGTGACGTCTACCACTGACGTCGGTACTTTAATTTTCTACAAACGAGGAATCTTCTTTTCGATATTAGTTGGACCTGTCGTATAATTTTTCGTCTCTGAAATGAACGGTTGTTTCTAGGTAGAACAGTTTCGATACCAAAAAGGTCATCAGTGTATACCCAGACTCTCAAAATAATATTTCTTTCGACTCGAGGCTTCTCAAATACGAAAACTTGACACCACAACCTCTTCTGAGAACTCTCAGGGTACCTGACGTTCCTTTAGGTTGGTCAGGTAGGATTTCCTTTAGTCAGAACTTATAAGTAACCTTCCTGACTACGACTTCTACTTTGAGGTTATGAAACCGGAGGACTACACTTCTTGACTGGGAAAACTTTTCTGGGACTACAACCGTTTCTAACTCCCGTCCACCTCTTCCCCTACTGTCTCCTCTACCAACCTACCGTAGTAACTGAGACCTATACTCAAACTCATTCGAGACCCTCAACCACTACCTGTCCCTTCGGACCACACGTCGTCAGTCAGGTACCCCATCGTCAGTCAGTCTGTGCTGACTCGCTGACTTGACTTAATTTGACTCGGACTCCATACAATACCGTTGGACTCGATCATGTTCAATATACGAGATACGTTGTTATATATTATACATTTTAAAATAAATTTATGTTACTGGTCCAATTAGTCAGTATATTACACCCGTTAGAAAATCGTAATATTGTTCTAAATACACATATATAAATACCGTATTTACATATTTGGGATTTTTAAAACTATTTTAAGTATACCGTTTTAAAGGGATTTTTTTAAATATCACTAAATGAAATAATGTGTAACAGGTATTCGGTTCCCCATATGTTTATAAAGTCTTATAAAGATATTACCTTTTAACCTCAAAATTTACCAATTTCCAAAGTGTATTTATATAAATTACACGGACAACTTATCGACTCACAGGGACTCTAAGAGTGTGAGTTGTTGAATAAAATCTTTACATTCATAATACTCTACTGTCATGTGATAATTGATCAAATGACTTTTTTATACCGGTTTTTAATGACTTATTAACCACTCTTCGTCATTCTACGAGAGTATCAACAACAAGGTAGTATTAAGTCACATCTTTTATATTTCGTCCAAAAAGTACAAAATTCCCTTCACCCGACCATCAATTAATAAAGTGAATAAAATGACTTCAGTTTCAAACGTTTGACTTAATTCGTGTCAATTCTTCTTTTTATTAATTTGTCCTGTATCGTCCACCATTTCTTCTACGATTTTTCTTTCTGACGTACAAAACCCCCTTACTATCACTTAACTTTCTCTATACTACAATCATCCATAAAGTGTTACTAATTTACACCACAAGACCCCACTCTGACGAACCCAAACTTCAAAAGGAGACGGTTGATGTTCATTATATTGGAACCAATTAAAGAACGGGATCCGGAGTTTGAATAGTAACCATTTCGCTTTTTTATTATTGATAGAAAATTATCACAAATAATCACCATATTTTTTTATGACAAATCGTGTCATAGATATCGTGTTAGTTACATTATTTACTAGTACTACGATACTTAGTACATGATAACGAAGAAAATTTTTTGCTGTGGTGATTGCATTAAGGTTAGATTCACTTATAGCCAATAAAACTCTATCTGATTATACATAAGGTTTTTATCTCTTTTTTTCCCTCCTCAGTTTAATAGAAATATAAACGAATAAGGTTTCCGGGAGAAGTCTGAGACTGTACGGAAGAGTCAGAAAAGAAACCGAGTTTCAGACGAAGTCTTAAGTGGTGGGTCCCTCAGCAGACACTCTATCTCGACAAAAGGACTATGGGTAACAAACTCCAATATATGTAGTCACTTAAAAGATAGAACGGATGAACGTCAAAAGGCGGGAAACCAGTCGATATCGACGGTCGGACAGGGTGACAGTGTGGAAATGTCCCGAGGAGTCTACGAACACTATTTTGGTAGCGAGGTCCCATTCATGTTATGTGTCTGAGGTAAGAGTGTCCCTTCTTCACACACGACCGTACAAGAATATTCGAAAGGTTTCAAAACGGAGAGTAAAATTCTTTGAGACGAAATTTGTTAGTCTGTTTCCGTAGACGATTTTTGTAAACCCAGACGTTTATCGTTCATCTAAACAAGGAGGACGACTCCAACCGTCTACTATCGAATCCTTAATCTTAGTTCTTTTCATTTTACAGACCAATGACTCTTGAGACTATTTCTATCCTTACTTTCCTTAAAATCTTTTGAGGATTCGGTTTCTTTGTGTTCATCCCTTGTTTACAGGTCTTTTTTACACATCCCGGATCTTGTATGATTCAGGAACGACGACGATGATTCAGCGAAGTCAGCACAGGATGAGACACGCTGGGGTATCTGTCGTCGGGTGGTCCGAGGAGGCAGGGACCCTAAGAGGTCCGTTCTTGTGAGCTCACCCAACGGTAAAGGAAGAGGTTACGTACTTTCACTTTCACTTTCACTTCAGCGAGTCAGTACAGTCTGAGGATCACTGGGGTACCTGACGTCGGATGGTCCGAGAAGGCATGTACCCTGGGAGGTCCGTTCTCATGACCTCACCCAACGGTAACGGAAGAGGTCTAGGAATCATTTATAGTATAGTTAATTTTTAGTACCACGATGAAGACAGTGTCTCTTACAATTTAATGGTAAAGAAACGTCGGAAATGGACGTTAGGGTCTTATAATACACTACATATTCAACTACTTTAGTCTTTTGCTATAAAGTAGGGCACCGTGAACGACCAAAAGTCTCAAAAATGTACGTTTGTAAAGGACAAGTAAAAACTTGATACAACCTAAAGAAAGATAATTATTAACCTTAAGATAATTCCAAGGACTTCTTCTGTTGCGTCTGAACGTTCGCCTTTTTTTTTTTTTCTGAAAGTCTCAAACAAAAAAAATCCAGTAAGTGTACTATTGTTAACCCAATGTCTATTCTCCTTTAAGACAGAGATAGGAGTTTAAAGTCATCTCTTGATTTTTTTTATAAAATTTCCAGAAAATATGTTTACAAATTTAACGAGATTTTTTCGTATGTTTAAGGTTTACGTTCGAGGGTAAAGTAAAAGTTACTGAAATAACTCTTGTAAAACGTTTAATCTAAAATGTCAAATTGTAAAATGTTAATCTTTAAAGTAGACGATGATGTATTCAACGTTTGAAGAGTTTTGTGATGTCTTTTAGGAAATAAAGAAACTTAAAAAGACAAGGTACGACTCGAGGACTCTATATACAAAAGAAAGTCGAAGTAAAAGTAGAAGGACACTTTATTTAAACTCTTTTGTAGTTTTATGTTTGGAATCTCGTAAATTAGTGAATATGAAGTATGTGAAATTGAAGTAAAGAGACTTCTTAATTGATAGTACTAAAGTCATTATGATCCCTTTTCCGATATTTGTTTTACCGTGTTAATATATTGTAAATTTATAAATGTCACCCACGACAAAATATGATGTACAACTGAGTTAAAAAGATATATAAAAATTTTCGTTGAATAAAATAGTTACTGGATTTTTAATGAAAACCTTTGTGAACGGTGATTTTTCATAGGAAAAATCCCCAGTTAGTCTATAAAAATGAAGTGATAAACTAATTTTTTTTTCATTTACATTGAAGACTCTGTGAAATACGTGTAACCGTAAAAACAGAGTAGGTCGTCTGAAAGAACTGTCCAGACGGTTAAAGGGTTAATGAACCTGGTGGTATACAATAGACTTTTAGTCAGTCGAGATTTTATCCTTTGAGATTTTACCCGTACAGCCCGTTGTCTTACGAATGTAGAAGATGTCAAAGCTAAGACTCACCACCGAAGTATTAAGTATCGTCCGAGGACACCTTGTACCACTTATTTATTTCACTGTAGTGTTACAGACGAAGGCATCCTTACTTTATGTAGAACACAAGTTATAATCTACCACTGGAGGTTTCATATTTACTTACTCTTAGACCTTTTTATGCAGTGGAATGTAAAATATTAGGTTGAGTAGTAGATACAAGAAATTGTGGGTTCATGTTTCGTCAGAACGAAAGGATAATAAGGACTTTCCGGAAAGTAAAAATAATTGACTTCATTTTTCGTGACAGATTGAGAAATGCTCAATTTCATACTTATAGAATTAAAGAATTCGTAGAGACCCTTTGTCATTAATGTAGTCATAGTGGTTTGTGTATTGGGACATAGAGAAATAGCAGAATATTTTGGTTTAAGTTAATTTATTAATGACTCGAAACCAATCATTTGACTGAAATAATTCATTTACGTTTAGTTCTACACACATATATATAGACAAAAGGTACTTTTTGGTGTAGGAACGGGTATTTATAATTCCACCTCTTTCCAAGGAAATATCTGTGACAGAGATTTGAAGTTGTCGTTGACACTAAATTGAAAAGATGCCGATAGTTATAATAGTCAGTCGGACTTATTAATATCTATACGACCGATATCTCCTACCGCAAGACTTATAGTTAAAACCGCTACATTAAAATTATATAAAAAGATGCATATTGTTGGTGACTGACAACAAAAAAAAAAGTTTAAAAGAGATGACTTATCTCTATATTACAACCTAGCTGATAATTTTGGACAATTACTTGTCTGTCAAAACCCCAAAGGGACCACCGACCGAAGGGTCATCATTTCTTAGACGGACTTTACGTCCTCGGCGTCCTTGACGCCTAAACTAGGGACCCAACCCTTCTAGGAGACTTCCTCCCGTACCATTGGAGTGAGGTCATAAGAACGGACCTCTTAGGGTAGTTGACTTCTCGGACCGTTCGATGTCAGGTATCCCAGTGTTTCAGGTTTTTGCTAACTTCGTTGAATCGTGTGCGTACGTCAAAGGTGAAATTGAGTTGTGAAATTGAGTTTGTCTCTAATGTAAAATTAGTATTGGATTATTTTTGGTTTAGGATAAGGTATAAAAGGTGACAGAAGACCACTTTGTGACTGTCTTTCACAATGTAGTCGTCCATTTCCACCGTTCTAAAATAATCCATCCTGACTTACACAGATATACAACGACTTCCGTTCCAAAATAGAAAAAATAGAATATAAGGATGGTAGATTGTCCCGTATAAATCATAGATCCACCTCAAGTTATTTGCAAAGGACTTGATAAAATTTATGACCCTAATTTCTTACTTATTCTGCACACACGAAACCTTTTCGTTTTATAGGAAGGAATAGGTCACCAATGTGAAGACTCAAATGATTTTGTCATGACTTTTGTCCTTATTCGTTTTTACAAACTTCGTTGTAATCTGTTTTAACGGAAATGGTTTAAGTATCAGAAATTCAAAACTTATTTTTTTTTTTACCTCGAAAATAGTACACTTGCCAGATCATTCAGGGGTGTCGTTATACTGAATGACCAAATTGTTGAGCAAAATTGTTGATCAAAAAGGGACTCTTGAGTCTTAATAGATATTATAAATGAGGGTATTTACCGTTGGGTGAGGTCATGAGAACGGACCTTTTAGGGTACCTACCTCCTCGTACCATCCGATATCAGATACCCCAGCGTTTCTCAGGCTGTGTTGACTCGTTGCAGTGAAAGTGATATATTACGGTGAGAAAAACAACTTAAAAAGAATCATTATTTCATATCGATTATTTACGTACAGATAAGATTATCATGGAAGACAAGTCCTGTCCATGTTTTCAAAGAATACTACTCTCCTACAGAATTTTATAGAACAGAAAGATACGGAAATTTGATAAATACATTCAATCTTTCTATGTTAAAGAAGAAGGAGACGTATTTTTATCGACATTAGACCTATATCTTTTCCTAATACCTTCATATCTCTTCCGTAAATCAGGGTGACTATTCTCAGGGTGTGTTGTATTAACGATACCATATCATAGTGGTTTTATTATTTTGATTGTCGTTATCTAAAATTAGTTGTATTTCTTTTGTAGCCTTAATCTATATTATTTTGAGGTCTTTGCTAAAATCTTCAACAGGACAACAAAAAAAAAAGGTCTTCACGATTGAACATAAAGATTGCAATGTAACAGTTAAAAATATTCTTGAAATATTTGTCAAGTTTTAATTATTTTAGTAATTTTATCAAGTCCGTCGCTTAGTTTATAGTAAGTGATTACTGACGTATTACTTACTTTGATGTTTCTTTCCTTCGAGAAAATGGCTTCATAAAGAAACGATGACCTAATTATTTCCGACCGTTTTTAATGAAGACTATCTACCGTCCAAAACAGTGAGAAAAGATTCTGTTCTGTAGACAAACAAAGGGTCACTTTCTTCTGGGAACGATGTTCCTAGTAAAAGAATCACTGTCGGGACTGTTCAAACTGTAAACAAAATACTTCATAAGACTTCGTCGGTTGTTCTTTTACATGGGAAACCCCGATGACCCTTCATCTGTCCAAATGGAGAATTACAAATTCGGACAATTAAATATGAGGTCTTTCGTATACTAATATCGTTGGAACGTCTAGACGACAATGTACGCCTTAAAGTCCTTATGTGTGTGCATTGTCATTGTGAACATTACGGTTTAGTAATGTACACTAAGGAACCGGAGGGACGAGGAACATGTGACTGTCGTAACGACCTCACTCCTCTTACTATTAAAGATCCGTGTGCACCTGGTACATTAATACCTGAGGTCCACCGTTGTACTCTGACTTTCTCAGTAAGTTTGTCTTTCATTCATTTTTGTCACGGTAAAAGGTAGATTTGATCTAGGGTATTTTGGGTTTTCTCAGAAATTTATGGTGAGTCGAACGTCGTAGTTAAACCTTCTCCACCGAAAGATAAAGGGAAATAAATGTTTAAACTGAAACGAGAGTTTTATCAACTTTCTTAATTACAGTTATTTTGGATAGGTAGGGTGAAAAGGAAAGAGAACTCCATTGGTTAAGGTTGGTTTCTCGTTAATAAAATCGTCGACCTGAAGAATTACGAGTCCATCATAGGTCTGAGTTTTAATATCAGATACTTGTTTCTACTGAGACATAAATGGGATGTCTGACAGTTCAAAATTTACTAAAGAAAATTTCCAACGTAATATGTTTCCCTGTTTGAAAGAGGTAATAAAGTAAAATAAAAATTTCTACTGAAATACTCATGGAAATCTCATCTCTTTAGACAGTTTGTGATGGAATTGGTTTACTAATCCCAATTGTAATGGTCATTCCGTATAATTGTAGTTGGGAAACCATTCTACGAAATGTTTCCCGTACAATTAAGACTAAACACCATAGGAAGGGTCGTTACGTACTTGGAGTTAGATTATTCTTTTGTAGTCTATTTACGAGATATTTTCTTAACTTGTCATCTTCTATTGTGATATCCTTCGACCTACTTCCCGTTTACCCTCAATAGACACGATAAAGACGATGAAAACTTTCACTTTCACTTCAGAAAGTCGGCACAGACTGAGAAACACTGGAGCACCTGACATCGGATGGTCCGAGGAGGCAGGTACCCTAAGAGGTCCGTTTTAATGACCTCACCCAACGGTAAAAGAAGAGGTCCCCTAGAAGGGTTGGGTCCCTAGCTTGGGTCCAGAGGGCGTAACACCCGTCTACGAAATGGGAGACTCGGTGGTCCCTTTGGGGATTCAAAACCATTCAGATTTTAATAAAATTTTAATTTTTTTTCTAAATTTTTTGTTTTATCTTCACTTATGAACTACTTTCAAAAGATTTAAGTTTCATTCCCACTAAATACGTGTTTCTAAAATACATTTTCTTTTAAGTTCCAATGAAATCGGAGATGTAACTTTTATATGTCGATTTTATTTAACAACTACGAAAGGTAAAAACATGAATTTTAAGGAAAGAATTCATGGAGTTGACAAATAATACTACTACGATAATTAAAAAATAAAAGAACAAACACGAAGGTCCGTAAAAAGAATGTAAACATGAGACTCATGTCTAGTGAAAGTGTCAGTCTTTTATATTCGAAATAGAGGTCTTTATTCCTTCGTATTACCCTCTGACAAAAGTTTCTCTTACTACAGTCGACAAAATTAAAATATCGTCGTTTCTGTATACCACCCTTGTCATTTTATTTCACTCTTTCATGTTGATTCGTGATTTTATAAAGACAAAGGAATACTATAAAAGAAATCTAAAATTTATAAGGAAATTAGTCTTCTCAAGGATATTAGTCTAAGTTTAATTATCGACTTTAATAGACATACGAAATTGATACTAGGAAAGTTTTGACGTCATATATACGTCGAAGGTCATTTTTTATACTTTTTTGTGAATTGGACAATTATATCTTTTCGTTATATATTACATGAGATTAGACACCAGTTTTTAATGAGAAAGTAAGTAAATTTTGTATGGTCTACATTGAGAGTTGTCGTAAATTCTGACACGAAAATTATGACTTTTATTCGATCACGACGTGTTATCCTTTTTAAATAGAATTATTGACTTTTTTACAACTACTATTACTTTTACAAAATCCGTTTTTGCTCGTACGACGTACGAAGTCTGATTTTAATTAATCAAAAATTGCAAAATGTTAAGGTGGTATTAAGAAATTTACCACGTAAATGAAGTACCGTTATTTGTGAACCTAGTAATTCATTTCACGTTTTACACACACTACACGATGTAAATTATTGGAAACCGGGAAAAAAGACATGAAGACCGTAAGTCAAAAGGTTACGTGACTTATTCGTTAACTTCTGGTGTTAATTTAAAGGACTGTAACGTATAAACTCTAAGAATAAAGTAAATTATGTTTTCCGTTAATCAGATGGTAAAATGTTGACTTAGGGTTGAAATCACCCGGCACTATTTCTATGACTTTACTTGAATGTTCTTTACGAATTAATTCAAATGTCATTTTTCGTTTTCTCCAAAAAAAGGATACTGTCTTCAACGTATAAATTAATCTTTCAGATCCCGATGTGACACTTTAATGTCATTGGACCCTTCAAGAATCACTTGGATCGAGTTTGTATTTACGACGATTTATTCTACCTCGATAAAATATTTAAAAATGGAAAAAAGACATGAATCACTAAGTTGTTTTCCTTCAATTTATAACAGATTATAACATTATAGATTATCATGTTTTAGTACCCGAAATACAATCATCGTTCATATTATGTATGTATTTTCCTGTTACTCACGAGTCAGTGCAGGCTGAGAAACGTTGGGGTACCTAACATCGAGAGGTTCGAGACAGGTACCTCAAAAGGGCCATTCTTATGACCTCTCCAAACGGTAAACGATGAGGTCCCCTGGAAGGACTGGGTCCCTAGCTTGGACACAGAGGACGTGACCGTCCACTTAAGAAATTGGGACACGGTGGACCCTTCGGGGTTTCCCTACCATTATTTAAGGATTAAAGTACACACTCATATATACTTAAAGTATAGAGTAAATAAAGTAAATAATCGTTAGTATAGAGAGGTAAACACTAAGACCTCTAGATCAACTCATTCAAACGGGAAGATTTAGAAATCAACTCATCCAAACGTGAAGATTTACAAATCAAAGAGAACAATGGAAATTGAAGGAACACAACAAAAAACTACCGTACCTTTACCCTATCAATTTTTATTCCGAAATCTAAAGGGTACATACTAAACTCTAGCTCTCTTAAAGACACTGGACCCTTCTTTCCGGGATTCCTAACCAGTTGGTAGACCCCTCCCGTATAATTTTCCCTTACCTTTTGTCATTCACGTTCTATTCTCAGACCGTTTTAACTTAATTTTTTTCCTTTTACTTACTACCTACCAATTCACACTCAATCCCGTCTGTGAATTACTCGTATTTGGATTAAGATATTCGAGCATAGAAGGGTATTTGTACTTTTTTTTTCGTGTTGAAACTTCAAAATCCATAAGTCGTCCAACGTTTGGACGACCCGAATCTTTTAAATTAGTATAAGAAAAGAAGAGACTGTCTACTCAAGAATATATTCCGTATACAAACTATTGGGGACGTCTTGAATACTAGAATTCTATTATTTAAAAGGAAGAAACCATCCGAAGATTATAGATCCTTTATTCGAATCTTCATATGTGATCTTTAGTTTAAGATATTACCCCGTTATATAAAAGTTTACTCTTGTTTAGGTTACATATGCTTAATTTTCGAATACAATATAATTCTATATTGTAAAATTCTCCGAGAAGTCTTTCATAAAAAACGTATTTAGTAGATAATAAGTGATTTACGTTGTAATGTTTTTAGGATTTACACGATTATAAATTTCTATTATGTATACTTAAAAATGAAAAGGGTGTCTATAAGTTGCTCTTCTCTGTAAAGATTTAAATACAACAAACTAAAAAAAACACAGGATTTGTATGTGTATGTTCTAATTTAAAGTAGTTCTTTTTTACTCCGTTTTGTTTACAGATTTTTACAAACTCCATTTTATCGAGTGGTCATTTTAGTATCAAGGTGTCGATTCTTTAAAGATCCAACATATTTTTAGTCACTGACTGAGTAATTTTAAAAGTCAGTATGTACGTGACAAAATACTGACCTTTAATAAGTCGTTATTTACTCAAGTATATGTTCGACCTTTTGTGAATATACATCGTATAAATATAAATAATTATATTCGTTATTGGTAACTATAATCTTAACCGGTAACACCTTCTTCACTGGAAAAGTCATTATACACTGACGTAAAACAAATAGGAAATGTTATACTACTCTTCAAATTACGTTGTATCTAAATTTTCCATAAAATGTATATTTTATAATTTTCCTAAAAACCACAATATAGAAATTGTATATATTATAATTTCTAGTTCTACCGTCTCATCTCCCTACACCTTGAGTGGACGACACACACACACACACACACACACACACACACTCTCTCTCTCTCTCTCTATCAGTGAGTCAGTACAGGTTGAGAAACACTAGGGTACCTGACATCGGGTGGTCCTGACACAGGTAACCCTAAGAGGTCCGTTCTTATTACTTCACCAAACGGTACAGGAGGAGGTCCCCTAGAAAGGTTGGGTACCTAGCTTGGGTCCAGAGGACGTGACGTCCACCTAATAAATGACAGACTCGGTGGTCCCTTTGGGACTGGACGAGATTGTTTATGTATTTTTATATAAGAAAATCAAAAACGAATAGACTCTTTAAGAACAAAATTTTAAATGAATAATAACAACATAATCTACGAGTCAGTACAGACTGAGAAACACTGAGGTACCTAACTCCCAGGAGACAGGCACCTTAAGAGGTTCGTTCTTATGACCTCACCCAATGATACGGGAAAAGGTCCCCTAGAAGAACTGGGTTCCTAACTTGGACCCAAGGGAGTGTCGAGTCAGCCATTTCTTAAACGGGCGTTCCGTCCTCTGGACCGAAGCTTATGACCCAACCCTTCTAGGGGACCTCTTCTTTTACCGTTAGGTGGGGTCATAAAAACGGACCTTTTAGGGTCTGTCTCCTCGGATCGTCCGATGTCACATATCTCAGCATTCTCAACCTGTTACTGAATCTTTGATTTGGTGATTGGTGGTGGTGGAGGGGATAACGTCCGTCTAAGAAATGGTAAACTCGATGGGATCTCCAAACAATCGAGACACTTATGATTTGGTTAGGATTTTCTTTATAGATTTCCAGAAGTGATTTACCTTTTCTTCGTTCATAGATGCACTTTCCGTTTATTTATCTTCCTAACTTCTAATGAATTTATTCGGTCGTGTTTACAATTGTTATTTTTTGTTACTTTTTTTAAGACACTTTCGTTAATATTGATGTTACTTATCGTTTTCCTATTTTTAATTCTACATTTTATCCTGTAGTATTTTACATCCCTCCCTTCATTCTTTTTACATCGAGAAAATCTTATATAAACTCAAATATACTGATGGTCAACTTTCGTTCATCCATTCGATACCCAATTATATGAACTTTTGGTCCTATTAGTGTTTAGTTTTTGTACGTCATTGAAGTGTTTTTAGTTTTTCTTTCCTTGATATCGTATTGTCTTTTCTTCTTGTAGTTTGGTGTTCTCTTTTTGTTTTTCTTCTGTCCCTATTTCTTCCTTATGTTTCCTTAGTTGACCTTTTGTCCCAAATTTTACCGTTATTTATTAATAGTTATTTATGCAATTTCCATTTACCTGATTTAAGAGGTTAGTTCTGTGTCTCACTTTCTGATCTATTATGTTGTTTTTGGAAGTTATACGACGGATGTTCTCTAAGAGAAATCCCTTCTTTTACATATGTAACTTTCGCTCCCCTATCTTTTTCCACAAAGTACGTTTACCTTTACTGTTTCGTTTTCGTCGTTATAAGTATAGTCCGTTTTGTCTGAAATTTTGTTTCCGGTATTTCTTTCTGTTTCCTCTGATGTATTACTATCTTTCTAGTTAAGTTCTTCTCCACATATACGTGGGTAATATCTTCACAAATTTATGTATTTATTATTGTTTGTATTTCCCTGTTTGATTACCCTTAAGTTATTCCGTTGCCTCTAGGATTTACTGTGTTGTCTTGTCTGAATTAACTCTAGATATCCTATCATGTAGATTTTTCTGGTCTTATATATAAGAAAAGTTCACGTATACCTTGTAAGAGATCCTATTTATGTAGGAGATGTATGATCCTGTGTTTTGTTTGCAGGTATTTAATTCTCCTGTCTTTAATAAAGTTTATAGAAAAGATTGATACTGTACTTTGATCTAGTTAGTGTCTTTCTCTTTGTTCCCCTTTTTTTGCTAATGTACCTCTGATTTGTTTTACAATGATTTTTTAGTCACTCAGTTACTACTTTAGTTTCTCCTTTATTTTTTATGTAACTCTATCTACTGTTGTTTTGTGTTGGTATGTCTTCGATACCCCGTGTCGTTTTCAAGATTCGTTAGGACTCTTTTTTCTTGTTTCGACCTCCATATTGTAAAGGTCTGAAGTCTGTTATGATGTCTCGATGTCATTAATTTTGTCGTACCATAACCGTGTTTTGGTCTGTATCTAGTTACCTTGTCTTTTCTCTTGTGTCTTTATTCGGGCATACGGAAACCAGTACCTCTTCCGTTACCGTTGGGTGAGGTCATGAGAACGGACCTTTTAGGGTACCTGCCTCCTCGGACCATCCGACGTCAGGTACTCCAGTGATCCTCAACCTGTGCTGACTCGTTGAAGTGAAAGTGAAAAGTGAAAGTACGTGACCTCTTCCTTTACCGTTGGGTGAGGTCACAAGAACGGATCTCTTAGGGTCCCTACCCCCTCGGACCACCCGACGACAGATACCCCAGTGTGTCTCAACCTGTGTTGACTTCGTTGAATCGTCATCGTCGGAGATCAGTTAATCAGAAGAAGTTGTTTCCACTGTATATATTACCTCTTTCTGTAAAAGAAGTCGTTCACCATAAACCTTTCGACCTGTCGGTGTACAATTAGTTATTTCAATCTTGTCAGAAAGTGTGGTACGTGTTTTAATTTGAGTTTCACTGAAGTTCTGAATAATTCTGTACTGTGGTATTTTGAAGGTCTTCTCTTGTGTCCGTTTTATAAGAGATTGTAATATGGTTACAAAAGAATTCAGTTAGAAGGTCCCGTTTTTCGTTATTTTCGTTTCTATTTGTTTATATTAGTTTGAATATTAGTTCGAATATCAGTTTGAATATTCGAAAACGTGTCGTTCTTTTCTTTTCTCAATCGACGAGTCAACAAAGGTCGAGAAACACTGGGGTATCTGATGGCGGGTAGTCCGAGGAGAGACGGGTACCTTAAGAGGTCTTCCCTTACCCATCAGTAAGGGAAGAGGTCCCCTAGAAGGACCGGGTGCCTAACTTGACTCCACAGGAAGTAACGTCCGTCTAAGAAATGACAGCCTCGGTGTCCCTTTGGCATTTGTTTTACTTTTTTTGTTGGATACCTGACCCTCTTTTATAGAGGTTTACTACGCTGAGTGTTCCCGAACTAAAGGTTTTATATATTTGTTGAGTATGTTGAGTCCCGGAGGACCACCGAGTCACCCTTTCTTAGCCGGACGGTCCCGTCATCTAAGTCCAAACTAGGGACCCAGTCATTCTGGGAACCTCTTCCTTTACTGTTGGGTAAGGTCATAAGAACGAACTCTGTGAGGTACCTGTCTCTTCAGACCACCAAATATTAGGTGTCCCAACGTTGTTCAGTCTATGTTGAATCGTTGATTTGTTGTTGTTATATGTTGAGTCATTGTTTGTTTGTTGGGTTAGTTTTTTACCCGTCTTCTGGATTTATCTGTAAAGAGGTTTCTTCTGTATCTCTACTGGTTGTTCATGTACTTTTCTAAAAGTTGTGACGGTTAATAATCTCTTTACGTTTAGTTTTGATATAACTCTATAGTAGAGTGTGTCAAGTCTTACCAGTAGGACTTTTTCAAATGTTTATGATTTACGACTTCTCCCAAACCACTTTTCGCTCGGGAGGATGTGACGACCACCCTTACATTTAACCATGTCGGTGATGCCTTTTATCATACACAAGAAATTTTTGGATTTTTATCTCAATGGGATACTAGGTCGTTAGAGTGAGGACGAGTATATAGGTCTTTTCTGTTTTTGAGTTTAAGCTTTTCTATGTACGTGGGATTACGAGTATCCTCGTGATAAATGTCATCGGTACCTTTGTTAGAATCACAGGTAGTACTCTACTTACCTATTTCTTCACCATGTATATATGTTACCTTATAATGAGTAGGTGTTTTTCTTACTTTATTACAGTAAACGTCGTTGTACCCACTTGGATCTCTTATAGTATGATTCGTTGTATTCTGTCTTTCTCTTTCTACTTATGGTATACTATTTTGGACACCTTAGACTTTTTTTTTTGATATGTTTACTTGAATAAATGTTTTGTCTTTTTCTGAGTGTCTGTATCTTTTGTTTGAATGCGAATGGTTTTCCCTTTCCCCATCCCCCTTCTATTCAATCCTCATACCGTAATTGTCTATGTGTGATGGTAAACATTTTATCTATTTGTTGTTCCTAAATGAGATGTCGTGTCCTTTGATATAAGTTATAGAAAATTATCGGATATTATCTTTCCGTATTTTTTAAATAACACATATTTACACATATTAGTTTAGTGAGACGACATGTACACTTGGATTAGTTATGACATTTAGTTATAAGTTAATTTTTTTAAAAAAAACGAATCAGTTCGGGATATCAATTATAAATGGATCTGATACATAGTTTCGTGACAGTTTCTTCATCTTAAATATATTTACCATTATAGTGTTAGAATTTCACGATGAAATCTCTTCTCCATCTTCTGTCAGTTTTTCACTTTCCATTGTGTTTGAGGGGAGTACTTTTACTACAATAAATATAATGAACTACAAATCCGAACTATTGACAGGATCATATATTCTTCAATAGTTTTCTTCGACCCACGAAGTATGAGTGGCATGTACAAAAACGTTGCGAAAATTTTAGTTTAAACAGAGTTGTGTTTTTCATTCTTGTCTATTCGTTTGTCTGTTTACTAGAAACAACATTTTAGTGGATACAACATTTATGATATTTCAAAGAGTGGTTTTATTATATGTCTCCAATAGTCTCAATACTCATTGTCAAAGTCGTAAAGACACTATACCTGTCGAGTAATGTCTGAGGTATGATATTTGGTCATTTGACATAAATGACGAACGATCATTTTAGTATTTTAGTAAGTCTCTATGACTCAATGCAAAGTGTGTTCTTTAAGTGACATCACAAAACTCCTAAGTACTTCAAATTATTCTTGGTACTCTTAGTTTAAGTTGAGTTACCATTTTATTAGAAGAGTAAAATGTTCTGAGAAGTAGGGAACTGAGTATAATTTGTGAAAATAGAAAATTTCTATTATAATTCATAACTTCATTCAAGATAAGGATCTTTAGGAAGGAAAGAAGGAGGACGTTTTTAAATAACTTGTTACTGACACACAGTCTGTAACCCTTTCCATGACCTTTAGTGTTTTAAGTTACTTTACAGAAGGACAGATCTCCTCGGACACAAGGTTACACCATCTTCTCACTTTGACTTTCAACGGGTCAACACAGACGGAGAAATGTTGGTATATCAAGTACCTTAAGAGGTCGGGTCTTATGACCTCACCCATCGGAAAGGGAAGAGGTCCTCTAGAAGGGTTGGGTCCCTGACTTGGCTTCAGAGGACGTAACGTCCACCTAAGAAACGGTTGACTCGATAGTCCCTTCGGGTTACACCATCTATCCGTCAGTATATTAATGTCACGTTACCTCTTTCATATAAAATTTCAGATAGTCCGTATTTTACATTTCTCTTTTTGGACTTGATACTGTTATATATCCTCTCAAAAAAAAAAAATTTTCTTACTCAATGTAAGATCTCAACCCCATACGTAGTCTTATTATACAGGAGGAAGTAAGAGTTACTGACGCTAAGACGTAGAAACTTTGTTTGTGAAGAGTTACATTGAATGTGACGACGACGACGACGAATGTGACTGATGAGAAAATAATTCTAGTTCAGTTGTAGTTTCTTGATGAAGAAACTCTTTATTTGAATACGAATTTTCACTTAAAAATTTTGAAATGAGGGTTCACTTGTCTAATTCAACGACGTTTACAGAGATAAAGTTCAACTTACGATAAAAGGGATCTCACTTAGGTAATTAGAAAAGTCAAAATAACCTTTAATTATCGAGTAATCTCTAGGTTCATTGTGTAAAGGATACCGTGTAATTAAAAAGTACTCACTTTTTTTCAAACTAAAACGAAGTTTTTTTACTTTTATTGTAAAATCCTTTAAGGTGTGTCTTTAAAAGAGATCATCACCATGAAGTATAGTCTGTCTCAGGTTATATTGTCGGTGCAAAAGATGTAAGACTGAAGTTTTATTGACATATTTGTGATAAAACGAGAATTTTCTTTTCAATTTACAAAATTTGAGAAACGAAATTTGACAATGGTATTACTTTTGATTCATGACTATGGTAACATTTACTAACGGTTTTCATCCGGAACACCATTCATGTTTTAGTCAATTTTTCGAATGGACTTTTACATAAATGAATTGACTACAAAAGATACTGGTTAATCAATAAGATATTCATATTTCATAAAGCGATATAAAGTACTAGTTGTGATATTTTGTAATCTTTTTATAAACTATTTTACTGTAAACTTTTTGGATAAACTTTTCTAGTAAGTCTCTCGATGTTTTCGGTAAGTATGTAAAGGGGGACCAATACTTGACACACAGTCAATAACACTATCCACGATTATTCTTTTTTTTTTGGTTTTTGACTATATATTCCATCTAAGACTCGGAATACTTAGAAAATTAGAGACAGGTTTTGTTACTAATGATTGATATTAAAGTTAATTCTGTACAAGTTACTTTCATGTTACGATACTTGCAAAGTGATCTTGTCGGATTTTCAAAGCCTCTTCGAGCAGGAGTAGGATTTTTACTGTTTATGTAAGTCTGGACCTCCTATTCTACCTCTCCATTTGGATTTCAGGTGTGTGTCTGTTGTAGTCTTCTGTTTCTTTGTAGAAACTAATTAATTGGGATGTTGGTAGATTATCAGAATTAAGACTTATTTAGTTATGTTCCATACTTTATAATTTTTCAATGTAAAAGATAATGAACGTCAATTTCGTAGGAATGGTTATGTTGTGACCTTAGAAACAATTAAAAGAAGAATCAAGAGACTTAAAAGGGGTATAAAAATAAAGAAAATTGAAGGAAAATAGTTACAAAAATCTTGAGACAATGAGAATAGACCTCTACCGAGAGTTCTCGGAGTTTACGGTAGATAAAATACAACTGAGAGGTTAAATATGGAAGTCGGACCGTATATAAGGCACAAAATTCCAGTATACAGGTGGCGATGAACTACAGAAGTGACTTGAAAATTTACTCGTGAAGTTTGTCTGGTCCATGTTTCGGTTTGAACGAACGGAAAGGGGTCCATGATGGTTGGAGGGAGTTTTCGGAATATGGAGAGGACCAGATATTAAATATGTCAACGAGTTTATGTTTGAGATCCTCAGTAAGAAGCTAAGAAAAGAAAGAGAGTATGAGGTCTCGGTTGAGGACAACAGAGATAATGGTGTCTATTATGGTAAAGTCATAAAGGTAAGGTATAAAGGGCGGTCCTAATGAGATTATGGAAGGATTAGTTACCGAAGGTAAAATGACAACATGTTGACTAAGAGGTATACTATCCCTCGTTAAAAACATTCCGTACCTCCTATAGTGCAGGGTGGAAACGAACTTTGGGAGGCCCTCACGACATAAATCTCAGGTTTGAGGATGGTACCGGATATTTTAGGATATTTTGGACCGGGGAGGGTGGAAAGACCGAAGTAGAGTTGTCAAGAGGTTGAACGAATACAATCGAGGTTTGTACGACCAGAAGGAAAACTAGGGACTTGTTTACCGTGATCGACAAGAGAGACAGAAATTGAAATATACGGATTCAACAAAACAAAAACAATATGTCAGAATCACTCAAGAGACTACAGAACGTGTACCTTGGTCGGAAAGGAGGTGGTTGGTCTCCTTTCTTGTCAAGAAGTATTGAGAATAGTGTTACTTTATTGGTAAATGAACGAATAAAATATGTAATAGACAGAAGGGAGTGATGTCACATTAGAGGTACTATCGTCTAAAAGAGACAGAACGATTGGTGTCTTAGGAGTCTTCGATCACAGTAAAGATGGTATAGTGTCAGAGTTATAGAGAAATGACATACTTATTGATGGGATGATATATTGACGTATCCTTTGTTTATCATCAAAACTGAAAAAGTCATAAATAATTTATGTCTCAAAAGTGTATGTGACATAGATTATGAGTGTTCACGGTCCGTTGTATTCATAATAGTAAGGGTGAAGGGTAGGTCTTTTAACTCTTAATTTCTGTAATTTCTTGATGGGACCCATTGTGTGGACTTTCACATTCTCCTGGACCTAAATTTGAGTCGAGACAGACTGAGGTTTCTTAAGAGGAAGGTCATAATGTCTGTTCATCTTAACGAATACTAGTCATTTAAATTTGGAGTGAATATAAAGGTTTTATGGTTATTAAGAAAAAACAGGTTGTCTATGACTAGCGTAATTAACGAGTCAACATGTTTTTCTGGAATTTAGACAGAACGCCTTTACTAACTTTTCGTTAGAAATTTAGGTTTTGTCAAATCAGTAACACGTGGAACTTCTAATAAATATCTTTAGGACTTTTTGTATGGTGAACGGAAAAGTAAAAAAGTTCGAAAGACTGTTATAATCCTGAACAACACAATATAAAGGATTTAGAGTACTCCTATGTCTTTACCAACTCTTGTTTTTCCCCGTGACCCCTTTGCGACGTTCTTGTCAAAGAGTCTTTGTATTTTAAGACGGTAATGGAACCCTACCGACGAGAAAACAGAAGTTTATTCGGACACATTTCTTCTAAATAATAGTTCCAGGTATCGAAAGAGTCAAGAAACTGTCTATGGTTGTGTTTCCAAATGAAAGAGTCTTTCTTTTTTATCAGAGATAAAAATTCTTTTTCCTAGTGTTCGGAAATGTCTCCATCCAGGCACTTCCTGTGAACCTTCGAACATCTTTACAACTCTCAAGTTTAACTTCTCAGAGTTTTCTTTTAGGACCATATTATAATTTAACTTATATTTCGACTGTTTTATATTGTAAATGTCTTTTAATTTAATATTTAAATTTGTATTTCATTGAAAATTGTATTTTTACTAGAGTATCGGTGTAATACACCGTTGGTATAACAAGTTAGTTTAATTAATTTGTAAACCTTTCACGATTAAAAGTATTATGTCCACAAGTTGTCAATGGGTCCTTTGTTTAGAGATTAAGAGGTGACTTTATACTTTCATAAAAATTTTCTACTAAAACGAAAAGAATTGAAAATTTCTATGATAGTACGTAAAATAGTATCTGTCTTTTATGTATTTGTCTCATACTGGAAAATTTAGGTTAAAATAAAATTTTAATTTTTTATTCGACATATGAGACTTAAAGTGGTGTCAAACTTTACAGAATAACTATATACTATATAGATTAAAGTTTTCTTACTATTTCGTCTTATATTGACTCGTTGTCGTCCGTAACCTTTGACACTATGGTAAAACGGAGGAGACTTACATCGGAGTGTACTTAGTAACAATCCTGAGTCGTGTGGTTCATCATATGGGGTATTAATTAAACTAATACATGAAATATGTAGTGTTCGTCGAGTTGTTTATACTTTATTATACAACAAAAGACCTTTCAATATACCTTTCGACCAATGTAAAAGATGTAAGTCTTTTTTTTCACCCGAAGATTATATGTTCTCTTTAGATGTATCAATAAATTTGATTCTAAACGAATTTTTTTTAATTGCTACACATCCGCGATCACCGTTTCTTGGACAGACGGTTACGTCCTCTATATTGTCTGCGACCAAGTTAGGGACCCAGTCCTTCTAGGGCACCTCCTCCCGTACCACCCGATGTCAGGTATCCCAGTATTTACTCAGACTGTACTGGTTTCACTGAATCGTACGTGTGTGTTATTTTCTTATTCCTCTTTCTTCCTTGTTCCTTTTGATTACTTCTTACAGGAGGAGAGAAAGAAAGGGGATAAGAAAGTTTGTTTTTAATAATTCACTTACGGATGATGTATGACACGTATACAAGACCCCTCTGTTCTTGTTTGTTGACTAGAAAAAGTCTTTTGCATACGTGAACTTAACATTTTGATCAAGTTGAATACGGAGGATGGAAGAGATAAGGAACAGTTGTCTGTGGAGATACAAAGAAGTCTTTCAGTTTAATAAAACAAATATTTTATAACGTTTGTATCGTTATTAGTATCGATATTGAAAATCGTGAATAACTTTGGGGGACCTATAAAGAAGGGCTTATGTGAGGAGAAGGAAAGAAAAATGGTCTGTACTGGTTATACGACTTGACCTGTAGTGAGTAACCATACGAAAGTATGGTATAAAATTGTAAAATATACGCACCATAGCATAATTTGAAGATGTTGAAGGTCCAATAAAAGTTGTGATATAAAACGAATAAATAAACAATATGAAAGAATTTTATTGTATGTACAAAAGTCGAGTTTTTGATCGTAATGTTTGATCTTTGTTAGGTTGATTCAATTCCACCACTGTCTATATGGTGATAATAAATTAGAACAAACCTCTATGACCAGTTGTGTTAATCTTCTCTTACGGTACTTCATATTTTAACATTCTACTCTATTTTGATGGAGATAAACAACTTTGTGTATTTCTCTTAAGTTACTCGTGGAGACAAATACTCCTTCTAGTTACCATCCATTGTCTTATTTTGTTAAATTTATCTGTTGATAATACAAGACATAGGTATAAGGAGATTAGGGAAAGATTTAAAATTCTGACTAAATTTCTTTCTTATGACAAACGATACACATAAAAATTCTTCTCGTTTAGTTATATAATTTTATTCGTTAAATGTAATTTATGTTTTCAGTCTACGATTCAATTTATCTAAAGAAACCAAAAGGTCTGGTGAGAAGAAATATTTCTCGGTATTTTAAAATCTCTGTCTTCCCTTCCATAAAATGAATCTCCTACCTAGCAAACTAGGTAAGATAAATGAGATGACTATCTTTTCGGTAAGAATCTCGTGTATTGACTGGAGGGGTCCTAGGGTGTCGATGATTTATCATCTCGACCTTAGTCTTAAGTTCAGAGGATTCGACGACAGACCTTGACAAACAGTACTACTCGGTCATAACTGGTATTACTTAGTCATACTAAAATTTAATTTACGACCATTTTTATATCATACGGATTTTCGTTCTGTTTTTTACAACCACTCCAACACACATGGATCCATAAGATTCTTAGTTTCACTAGATTGTAACATTTTATTAACACACAAGAATAGGTTTCGTAGATGTACTCGTGTCATCTGTTACATATACGGAGACCGGAGTCTGTTTTGATTGGGTCAGGAGGAAACTGTGGATGATAACCACACTGGAACCCTTTTCGTGTACTGGAGAGTCAGACAAAGGAATATGCATTTTTTTTTTTTTGTGTTTTTGATTTTTGGACTTTCTTGTGTGAAACCCCTAATGTTTATACTAATACGTACGTTTAATATGATTATTTTACAAATGTAAATGATTATTTTACACAATTGTATCATCCACGAGTTTTGTTTCGGTCTTTAATAATAATTTCTTCAATTTTATGTAAGGGTTTTTGGTCCGAGCTTTCAACTCTTTCAACCAACCTCTTTCACGAAAAAGAAAAATAGTCTCATTTTTACTTGTCAAAACGAAGGAAAAGATTGATCTTAAAATCAAAAAGATTTACGACTACCATTGACATTACAATTCTTAATGAATTTGAACATTATATCTTCACAAAAGATGAACAAATAATTGGACGTTTATACATTTACAGATAGATGATAGACGGTCCAAGGAAAGATCTTCCGCCTCTTTGTTCACCATTTATTGTCCTACAGAAACAGCAGTATCCAGAATATAAAGTTGTCCTTTCTCTTATTTGACAATCGTCTATTAAAGTGTAAAACTACATCATCTTTTTTGTTTCCTTTTCTTATGTTACACACACTCGTGTCCAAAGGAATCTATTACGTCAGTCCCTTACAATCATATCTCCATCTCCCTTATAAGTCCGACTCTACGGTCAGTCCATGATCGGACACTTTTCTCTTGCATGTCCGTGCCCCTTGTTCTCGCTCCCGGATTGTCCTGTTTACTCGAGTCGTACATACTGTGGTCATATACACCGTCCTCTACGTTACAATCCGACTAAGGTAAATGTCACTCTTCGGTGACTTCCTAAATTATGATTCATTAAACTAAAACTCGAAATTCCAATAAAACGAACGACATATCTCTTTCTTCCTATCCCCAATATCCATTCTTACTTTTATCTTTTTCTTCAGTCTTCTGTTGACGTTGTCATGTTTAGTCTTTACTACCACCGAACCTCGTGACATCATCACCACCCTTACCCTTCTACATACTGTACCAAGACTCAGTCCTGTCCGATACTCCCTCTTTAGCTCCTTATTTGTTTTCTCTCATTAATCTTTACTGAGGACAAACACCGTGTGTTTTTACCATCATCACTCAACCCTTTCTCATTCTCTGTTCATACGATAGTACCCTCACTTCTTACTAGACCCTTTTTTTTAAGATAAAGTCGTTGTAATTTGAACTCTGTTAGAAATCGATAGGTTACCCTTGCAGTCCTTTTGTATTCCTATGTACTTAAATCTAGAACTCCCTTCTCAAGTCCCGATCATAATCTTTAGATCTTCAGAGGTTGAATATCTGCTCTGATATACGTGAGTAGTTCCCTTACCGTATGTCTTTTCTTCTCCCAGGATACCTGATTCGGTACCTTTATTTTGACCCGTGTCCACCTCATGAGTCGATTCTTCTAACTCTTCCTCAACGGTAAATACATCGTACTTTTAGTCCCCTGAGACGCCCAGTAGTCAAGTCAACGAGTCAGCACAGGTTGACAACGCTGGGGTACCTGACGTCATACGGTCCGAGGGGACAGGTAGTGGTTGAGGGACTCGAACGAGTTTGAGTACAGGTAGCTCAACCACTATGGTAGGTCGGTAGAGTAGGAGACGGTAGGGGAAGAGGAGGACGGAAGTTAGAAAAGGTCTTAGTCCCAGAAAAGGTTACTCAGTCAAGAAGTGTAGTCCATCGGTTTCATATCCTCAAAGTCGAAGTCGTAGTCAGGAATATTACTTATAAGTCCTGACTAAAGGAAATCCTATCTGACCAACTTAGAGGAACGACAGGTTCCCTGAGAGTTCTCAGAAGAGGTTTTGGTATCGAGTTTTCGTAGTCAAAAAGTCACGAGTCGAAAGAATATATATGTATATCAGGTTGAGAGTGTTTTTTGGTATCCGAACTGATCTACCTAGAGACAACCGTTTCATTACAGAGACGAAAAATTTCACGACAGATCCAATCAGTATTGAAAAGAAGGTTCCTCGTTCGTAGAAATTAAAGTACCCACGTCAGTGGTAGACGTCACTAAAACCTCGGGGGGTTTTATTTCAGACAGAGAAAAAAGGTAACAAAGGGGTAGATAAACGGTACTTTACTACTCTGGTCTACGGTACTAGAATCAAAAGACTTACAACTCAAACTTCGGTTGAAAATGTGAGAGGAGAAAGTGAAAGTAGTTCTTCGAGAAATCAAGAAGAAGTGAAAGACGGTATTCCCACCACAGTAGACGTATAGACTCCAATAACTATAAAGAGGACCTTTAGAACTAACTCTTCACAATTTTCTACAGTTTCCTTTGCTTCTCTACGAAAAACTTCCTCAATTCTATAAAAGATAGAGTATAAGGAGACCATAATCAAAGTTTCAGAATATAGTGTGTTTTTAATAAACGAAAGTTTTATGTTATGATAATATCCTTAAGAGTATAAAATTTTTTTGCAAAATAAAACACAACCTCTCATCGACTAATTGTTATAACACTATCAAAGTCCACCTGTCGTTTCTTTGATTCGGTATGTATATATACATAGATGAGAGGGCGTTTGAAGGGAGGGTAGGTCCGACGGTGTATTGTGACTCGTCTCAAGGGTCACGATTTGTCATCTTGGAACAACCAATAGGTAAAATTTATGACGTCACATATGTTCAACTAGGGTTTGAAGGATTGTTAGGGAAGAAGGGTAGAAGAGGGGACCGTTGGTATTTAAACAAGAGTTTCAGACACTTAAATAAAAACAAAACATTTATTCAAGTAAACATTGTCAAGAAGAACCTCCTTAAGAGTGTAAAACTGACATTTCGGGATCTTTGTCAGTATTTGCATGACAGAATTCGGATCTTAAAGGTCACTTTATACGATTTTATTATGATCTTTCGTCTTCTGGGTCCAAACTAGGGACCTAGTCCTTCTAGCGGACCTCTTCCCCTACCGATGGGTGAGGTCATAAGGACGGACCTCTTAAGGTACCCGTCTCCTCAGACCACTCAATATCAGGTGCACCAACGTTTCTCAGTCTGTGCTGACTTCACTGATTGTGTGACTCAAGAAAGTTTTGAAGAGGGTTTGACAAGCAAAGTAAACAGATATAAGAGAAAATTTGACATTCATAGTTCTCCTGTCCCCAATATAGGAAAGTTCCTACGAGGATCGTTGACAATGACCCGGGAAGTGACTATTTCCTGTCTTTACCATACCTGGATTGCCTTCGTCTTCTATAATTGTTCTCCACCGTTCTTATGTGTCTTGACATGTTTTTTCGAGAAGTGTTAGGTTTATTAGTGCTACCACACTAGTGAGTGGATCTCGGTCTGTAGGACCTTACACTTCAATTCACCCGGAATCTTTCGTAGTGATGTTTGTTTCGATCACCTCCACTACCTTAAGGTCACCTCGACAAAGTTTAGGACTTACTACTACGACACTTTCACGACGTGAGTTATACGGTCGTTTGAACCTTTTGAGTCGTCACCGGTGTCTTGACCTTTTCCAGTCAAAAGTAAGGTTAGGGTTTCTTTCCGTTACGGTTTCTTACGAGTTTGATGGCGTGTTAACGTGAGTAGAGTGTACGATCACTTCATTACGAGTTTTAAGAGGTGCGGTCCGAAGTCGTTATGTACTTGGTACTTGAAGGACTACAAGTTCGACCTAAATCTTTTCCGTCTCCTTGGTCTCTAGTTTGCCGGTTGTAGACGACCTAGTGACTTTTTCGTTCTCTCAAGGTCTTTTTGTAGATAAAAACGAAATAACTGATACGGTTTCGGAAACTGACACACCTAGTGTTCTTTGACACCTTTTAAGACTTTCTCTACCCTTATGGTCTGGTGGACTGGCCGGAGAACTCTTTGGATATACGTCCAGTCCTTCGTTGTCAATCTTGACCTGTACCTTGTTGTCTAACCAAGGTTTATCCTTTTCCTCGTGCAGTTCCGACATATAACAGTGGGACGAATAAATTGAATATACGTCTCATGTAGTACTCTTTGCGACCCGACCTTCTTCGTCTTCTACCTTAGTTCTAACAACCCTCTTTATAGTTATTGGAGTCTATACGTCTAGTGTGGTGGGAATACCGTCTTTCACTTCTCCTTGATTTTTCGGAGAACTACTTTCACTTTCTCCTCTCACTTTTTCAACCGAATTTCGAGTTGTAAGTCTTTTGTTTCTAGTACCGTAGACCAGGGTAGTGAAGTACCCTTTATCTGCCCCTTTGTCACCTTTGTCACAGTCTGAAGAAAACCCCCAGAGGTTTTAGTGACGTCTACCACTGACGTCGGTACTTTAATTTTCTGTGAATGGGGAACCTTCCTTTCAATACTGGTTGGATCTATCGTATGACTTTTCGTCTCTGTAATGAAACGGTTGTTACCAGACAGAACAGTTCCGATACCAAAAAAGGTCACCAGTACATACCTACACTCTTAACGTGACACTTCTTTCGACTCGCGACTTCTTAACTACGAAAACTTGACACCACAACCTCTTCTGAGAACTCTCAGGGAACCTGACATTCCTCTAGGTTGGTCAGGAAAGACTTCCTCTAGACAGGACCCACAAGAAACCTTCCTTACTACGATTTCGACTTTGAGGTCATGAAACCGGTGGAGTACACTTCTCAACTGAGTGACCTTTTCTGAGACTACGACCCTCCCTAACCCCCGTCCTCCTCTTCCCCTGCTGGTTCCTACTCTACCGACCTACCGCAGTGGCTGAGCTACTGCACTCAAACTCACTTGAGGTCCTCAACCACTACCTGTCCCTCCGGAGCACACGATGTTAAGTACCCCCACGTCTCAGCCTGTGCTGACTCGCTGACCTGACTTGACTTGACTTGACTGTGAAATGTGGTCCCAGTCATTTATAAACATTTTACTTCCGTTCTTCTTGAGATCTTTCTTTATGTGATTATACCGTTGTTGGCATTAGGGACCCTTTATATCATACTGAAAACAAAAGAAATAGGTAAAGAGACTTAAAAAGTTTAATAGATATTACTTGTATATAATGAACGTATTACCCTTGTTTTATTAATTATATGAATTTTGCGTCGAGGTTTTCATTAGCCAGTGAATTAAGGAATGTGTTGTCCATACATTGTTATACTTTTTACATCATCAATTTTATTTAACTACGATGTATCAATGTCTTGTGTAAATGCGATTTACTTTAAATATATAAATTAAATATTTAATGACATCGTGTAATAGAAGTTTTGTAATAGATTCCTGCATAAAATCATATATCCGGTATCAAGTTATTTTGAAAAAAAGTAATCCTTTTCCGTTATAGTTCGGTTCAGTTCTTTAACGACTTGAGTGTTTCCTACAGTTTATAAAGATTGTATTATGGGAAATTAAAGATTAAAAATCTTACGTCTAGTTCTCAATATATCGAACAAGGAGAGGGTCTTTTTATAAATTAATGTTTTAATACATTTATCATGATTTATGTCCCGATGTAGCACACGTACTCGACTTTTCTTTTAACACCTAAAAAGTTTAACTATTGAAAAACCTGTAATCAGTTGATCGGTAATTCAATAATTATGACACAATAGTGACATATAAATACATCCTATTATTAAACAGAAACTCTTGAGGTTTATCTTTTTATACTTGATAATTGTATTATCGATAAAAAAAGTGAAAATAAATAAGTGAAAAAACAACAACGACAAAAGCTTAAAATCCTCAAAAAACTACTAGAACATATCACTCGTACACTGACTTTGCTTTAGAATGATAATAAAAAAGGGGATAGTATTGTCCTAGAAGAAATTCCAAACACTACTATCCAACTCGAAGACTATGATAAAAATTATTTTATAACGAAGGAATGAAATTATATCTTCTGTGTAAAAGTCCTTCCTTTTACGACTACAATAGAACCAATATTCGAACGACGACTTTACTAACTCTACCAAAAGAGAGGGTATGCTATAGTCAAATTCCGGAGAGAAAAGTTCTTACTTAATATCGACTATGAAGTTTGGATAAAATAGACATAGAGAATCAACTCTTTTTACTCTTTTGTATTTATAAATAAGATATATTTACCTTGTCTGTGTTCTGGATCTATTTTTACTAAGTAATACCACGTCACTTATTAACGATAAACATAGTGATAAACTTGTCTTTCCCCGTAATTCATAAAGATGGTCGAAATTTAGACTCCTATGGATTTCAATGACTCTTTTATTTTTTAGATGTCAAAACACACAAACCCTATAACACAAACACCAAGTACTAAAACATAATAATTCTTTAAATTGTGACAATAGACATCGTATGAAACCTCTTTTAAGTTATTTTGGAACGAATTGAACTCGTAGACACATACGTTCTGTAAGGGGTGGGTGTAGTTTTATTTTTTTCAAATTTTTTGGGATTACATTTTTATTTGTCACTTCGATATTCATTTTTAATAATGAAATTTTTTAAGTAAATGAAACGGTAAAGACTATAGAGCTATAAGTTTTCTATTGGTGGTTTTTACCATGTCTGTTCATTAAGAGTATCAGACTATTAAACTTCTTTTATACAACTCATAACAAAAAGAAAGTACTTCGTCATCAAAATTGAAACTCCTCTGTTGTAACTTCCCTCTTCCTTCATAGTGTATCTTTGTCGTTACAGTAACTATTTCACTATTTTCATATTTTTGAATACAAATACAAACCCACAATGCGGCACAAACTCAGAAACGCTTGAGCCTAATTGGGTAGTCCGAGGAGACAGGTACCCTAAGAGCTCCGTTCTTATGACTGCACCCGACGATAAGGAGGAGGTCCCCTAGCACCGTTGGGTCGTTGACTTTGGTTCAGAGAACGTAGAGGACGTGACCGTCCGCCCAAGAAATGGTGATCACGGTGGACCCTCACGATCTTTATTAAAGTTTGATTGGAAATTTTTTTTTCATTGTTTTTTATTGATGTTAGTCTCTAAGTGTATGATGTGACTATGTTTTACTTCGACCATTAAAACTTCTTATTGTAACCATGGATCTAATTTGAATGACCCTCTTAGTACATAGTCTAATACGAGAACTATTTTAAGTCCGATAATGTACTGTGTTGCGTACCCTTTAAAAATGTATTGAATGAAACAAAATTTTACCATTCTTTTATAAAAATGAAGAACATGTATAAGGTTTGTTATTCGGGTTAATCTATTAGTACCTTTAATATATTATGAACCCTTAATGTATTCGTGGCATCCTGTAAATGGTACTTACATACATTTGTTTGTTACCTGTGACCGTGATATTTACTCTTTTGGCTTCCTAAACTTCTGTCTTTCAGTTTCAAGAATAACTATGAATAGTATTCAGAAGGTGTTAAGTAAGTGTTTGGAGAACCTTGAGGTCTAAAGAATTGATCACTATCGGAATTCCCTTTTCTCTAGATTTTCTTAAATGGTCAACTGGATATTGAAATTTGAGTGAAGATCTAAATTCAAGATTCTAAGGTAATAAAATTTACTTACTCTTCGTTTGATAATGCTTATTGTGAGTTCCCTTTTGACCACAAAAGGAGTACATTGGAACCCTTTAGTTAAGAGAGGGATCCATTTATTAAATATTAAGATTGTTTGATTTAAAATTTCCGTCAATAATGAACAAATCCATTCATACTTGTGTAAAGTCATAAATGACTGGAGAAAATAATCGTCATTAAGATATAGTATACTTTAAGTTGTGATCCTCGGACTCAATTTTAAACTCTGTGATTTTTTATGTCATAAGTATTTTTGGACAACTTTTTGACACTTTATGATAAAGGTATATACTGAGGTACATTTAGATCTTTGGTATCCGACGTTTGGATATCGGTTTAATTATGCTAAGATAAAAAGAGTCAGAAAAAACTGTCGATAGTATATTCTGGATGAGTTTCAACAAACTATAGAGAATAGGAGACCCAATACTTTTTAGTTTGTACATACGTTGTCCTATTAAAACAAAAGGAGTGTTTTAACATTTTTTTACTCTAATTGTTACCATAATTATCGATATTATTATTAGTACTTCCATACACAATGGTAAATATACATTACCCGGTCATTAATACAATCCGTCCGAAGTGACCACCGAGTCACCATTTTTTAGGTGGACGATTACGTCCTCTACACCCAAACTAGGGACCCAGTCATTCTAGGGGAACTCTCTTTTCCCTTTGGGTCAGGTCATAAGAACGGACCCTTTAAGGTGTTTGTCTCCTCAGACCGTCCGATGTCAGGTCCCCCGACGTTTCTCAGTCTGTGTTGAACCGCTGATTTATTGTTGTTGTTAATACGATCCGTAAGACGTGTGGATATAATTATGATAAGAGACTAGAAGTCTTGAAAGGATGTGTCATAATGAAAATGACTTCTCCTTTATGTTTGAGTCTTCCGAATTCCTTAAACGGGGCCTCATGGTTTCGGTGATTTACCTCTTCATCTATAAGTTTAGGTGCAGACTGATATTTGACTACGAAGTCTCCGTATAAAATGAGTTAAGGTTAAAATGTCTTTAACTGTATATTTTTTTCTCCAACTGAGGGTCTATTATTTACATTCTCTTTTGTCAATAACCGAAGAACTGTAAATATACTGTTCTGACTGACATATGGTCTCTACAAAGGGTCCTTAGTCTGTAAAGAGTCCCAGTCATTCATCAACCTTGTTGAAGTCTATTACTGTTTTAATCATTGGTTAACGATAAGATGATCGTGTTTCTGGAAGTAAAATAGTATTTCATCTCTTTATAGTTCGGATAAAATACTTGGAGAAAGTTTAGGAATAGTAAATTTGGAGATCAAAGAAATTTTTGAAGATGTATCTTATAAGAACATCAAAGAGGTAACGTACCATTTCTTTTTTTCCTTTACATAATTATATATATCGAGTAGTAACGACTTGTTACTTTCTAGTGTTGTGTTTTCGAACTTCATATAGATATGTTTTAATACTTACATTCGGTTACAATGAAGGAGAATCCAATTTATATAAAAGAAGACGTAGACATAAATATATGTCTGTGGATCGTTTTTATATCCGACTATCTCTTCAGTCCTAGATGAGATCTCGTTCGTACGTTATCAGATCTGCTGTACACTGAAATGACTCAATAAAATTTCCACTTTAAATTATCTTTTTTTTTCCTTATCCATATAGTGTGTGTCCTTCCTATCCTTTTATTCAAAGTAAAAACACATCTCACACATACGTATGCGTGTCCCACGTGTTCACTGTGTCAGAACATTTCCCGATACGTCCGTCACACACATCCCGATACACACCTCGACACATACCCTTGTAGGCATCCTTACATACACCCCCATACTCTTCCACTACGTGCAAGTCTTAGTTCATAGGGAATACTAATATGTCCCCTTCACTCTTTATCTAAATTCCCTGATCTAGACTATCTGTCTCACAGACTACTTGATACCTACCTCCAAGTACTATAACATGTCCTCTGTCCCTAGTTCTGATAGGGGTTCTTCTTCTTTACGTTTTTCCGTTTTACCGACAGAACTCCTCCGGAATGTTTATCGACACTTTTCTTCTCTTCGTTTCCTCTATATGGGTAAACTTACGTCTCAAGGTTTCTTATCGTTCTTCTCTATTCTTTCGGAAGGAGTCGATAGTCACGTTTCTTTATCTCGTTTTGTTTTCTTACCCTTTCTGATCTCTAGAGAAGTTCTTTTAGTCTCTATGGTTCCCTTGTAAAGTACGTTTCTACCCGAGTTATTTCCTGTCTTTACCATACCTGGACTGTCTTCATCTTCTATAATTCTTCTTCACCGTTCTTATGTGTCTTCTTGACATGTTTTTTCTAGAAGTACTGGGTCTATTAGTGTTAGCACACTAGGAAGTAGATCTCGGTCTATAGGACCTTACACTTCAGTTCACCCGGACTCCTTCGTAGTGATACTTGTTTCGATCACCTCCACTACCGTAAGGTCAACTCGATAAAGTTTAGGACTTTCACTACTACGACACTTTCACGACGTGAGTTATACGGTCGTTTAAACTTTTTGAGTCGTCACCGGTGTCCTGACCTTTTCCAGTCAAAAGTATGGTTAGGGTTTCTTTCCGTTACTGTTTCTTACGAGTTTGATGGCGTGTTAACGCGAGTAGAGTATACGATCATCTTCTGTTACCGTGGGGTGAGGTCATGAGAACGGACCTTTTAGGGTACCCGTCTCCTCTGACCATCCGACGTCAGGTACCCCAGCGATCCTCAACCTGTACTGACTCGTTGAAGTGAAAGTGAAAAGTGAAAGTACGTAACCTCTTCTTTTACCGTTGGGTGAGGTCACAAGAACGGACCTCTTAGGGTCTCTGTCCCCTCAGACCACCCGACGGCAGATACCCCAACGTGTCTCAGTCTGTGTTGACTGTACTGAATCGTCGTCGTCGTCGTATGCGATCATTTTGTTACGTGTTTTCAGAGGTTCGGTCCGAAGTCGTTATGCACTTGGCACTTGAAGGTCTACAGGTTCGACCAAGATCTTTTCCGTCTCCTTGGTCTCTAGTTTAACGGTAGTAGACGACCTAGTAGCTTTTTCGTTCTCTCAAGGTCTTTTTGTAGATAAAGACGAAATAACTGATACGGTTTCGGAAACTGACACACATAGTGTTCTTTGACACCTTTTAAGATTTTCCCTACCCTTATGGTCTGGTGGACTGGACGGAGAACTCTATGGAGATACGTCCAGTCCTTCGTTGTCAATCTTGACCTGTACCTTGTTGTCGGACCAAGGTTTATCCTTTTCCTCATGCAGTTCCGACATATAAGAGTGGGACGAATAAATTAAATATACGTCTCATGTATTACTCTTTGCGACCTGACCTTCTTTGTGTTCGACCTTAGTTCTAACGGTCCTCTTTATAGTTATTGGAGTCTATACGTCTACTGTGGTGGGAATACCGTCTTTCACTTCTCCTTGATTTTTCGGAGAACTTTCACTTTCTCCTCTCACTTTTTCAACCGAATTTTAAGTTGTAGTCTTTTGATTTCTAGCACCGTAGACCAGGATAGTGAAGTACTCTTTATCTACCCCTTTGTTACTTTGTCACAGTCTGAAATAAAACCCCCCGAGGTTTTAGTGACGTCTACCACTAACGTCGGTACTTTAATTTTCTACCAATGAGAAGCCTTCCTTTTCAATACTGGTTGGATCTATCGTATAACTTTTCGTCTCTGTAATGAAACGGTTGTTTCCAGGCAGATCAGTTCCGATAACAAAAGGGTCACCAGTACATACCTACACTCTCAACCTGACACTTCTTTCGACTCACCGCTTCTTAACCACGAAAACTTGACACCATAACCTCTTCTGAGAACTCTCAGGGAACCTGACGTTCCTCTAGATTGGTCAGGTAAGACTTCCTCTAGTCAGGACCCACAAGAAACCTTCCTGACTATGTCCCCGACTTTGAGGTCATGAAACCGGTGGAGTACGTTTTTCAACTGAGTGACCTTTTCTGAGACTACGACCCTCCCTAACCCCCGTCCTCCTCTTCCCCTGTTGTCTCCTATTCTACCGACCTACCGTAGTGGTTGAGCTACCTGTACTCAAACCTATTTGAGATCCTCAACCACTACCTGTCCCTCCGGACCAAACGACGCTAAATACCCCAGTGTTTCTCAGCCTGTGCTGACTCGCTGACTTGACTTGACTTTTCTAAATTTGTAATTTTTCCTTTTACATTAAGTAAAAAGTGAACACTTACGGTTGTACTTTAAAGACTTTTGTACCGAAGTAAGCATCATGTCTTATGAAAGTTTTCATAGTATCAACATCATAGACACCCACCTTTCACTTATTTATACGATCTTATTTCCCTGTTTTTGTCGGGTATTTCCGTTTCCGGATTAGACCTTAAAAGTCGAGTTTATTTTTACTTCTCGTGATTGAGGAAAGTCAAACGGGAAACCTTTTCTACTAGACATTAACTTTACGACTGTCTGTCTTGATAAATCGGCGTCGTGACGGTGCACCGTATGTCATCTAGACTGTGACCTTCGAGGTTGTCGACGATGGACATGAGTGAGAGTGTGACTGGAATTGTACCCTACTTGTAACTTCCTGAAATTCTTTACGTCTGTCTTGACTAAGATGTTTTTTCCTGTTCTTCGATCCAAACTTTATTCTACTACCCTTTAAATTTGACAACAGTTGTTACAATGAATGCATTTCGTTTTCTAATGACTACTAAAAAAGGGTGGTAGGAGGGGACGGGGGACGATGGACACAAAAACTTATGGCCAACTGAAATTGTTCTGTCGAGACTTACATGACATTCAATTAAGAAATAGTCAAAAGTATATAGTAGGAAATGGAACCAGTCGGTCGACTTTTAATACGTTCGATATTTAATCGAAATTTGTTCGAGACTTAGTCCGATCTTGACCAAAAGCTTAATTTCTCGGAAGTCATATAATGTTACACGACAGTAAAATAATGGAGTTAGTTAAGACACACCGGACTCCACCTTCCTTTACTTACGACGAAAGTAAACGTTACCCAAATAGAGAATCTCGTCCGAGACCTTTGTATTGACGTCGTTACTTAACTTTTGATTTCAATGTAAATTGTAATGGTTACGTCCTTTAACAACGAGGAATTGTTTCGACATCTAAGTTTCTCCCCCCCTTTTTTCTACACAGATATGACACTTTTTATATGTTTTAAATTGTAGACTAATTTTAATTTAAAATATCTTATGATTTCCTTATGTCAATTTCGAACGTAAGATAATTTTATTGAAATTTACCAAGTGTCTAATTCTTTTTCTTTTTTGGATGTTACCTACACGATAAGAGTCATAAAGTCTTCATGACCTGTATTTACATATGTAAAGTAGAAATAGAATCACTTTTTGGTAAAGTAAAGAAAAAGGACACGTTGATTTATTTGTTCACTTAATCCATAATCTAATCCGAGTGACAGTAACAATGGACTAAGTTTTGGTGGTTGTTTTCTCGAATTTTTTTTTTTTGTTTTGTTGTTTTTCGGAGTTGCTCATCNACCTGTATTTACATATGTAAAGTAGAAATAGAATCACTTTTTGGTAAAGTAAAGAAAAAGGACACGTTGATTTATTTGTTCACTTAATCCATAATCTAATCCGAGTGACAGTAACAATGGACTAAGTTTTGGTGGTTGTTTTCTCGAATTTTTTTTTTTTTTTGTTGTTGTTTTTCGGAGTTGCTCATCCATAATAAAAAACGACAGAGGTAAAATTTCACTTCTTTAGTCCATGTCTCTGTAATTCAGTGAGTGGGTTCAAATGTGTCAATGGACCTGTTAAACTAAAGTTCAGAAAAAAAAAAATTTAAATTTAGATAAAATTAACTTCCGATTAATGAAATGTTATAACATAACCAAAACGGTATGTAGTTGTACTTAGACGGTGCTCACATGTGCACAAGGGTTAGGACTTGGGGGGAGGGTGGAGGGAGGGGTATGGTAGGGAGACCCAGTAGGTCACGTGGTCGGGGTTCGTAGGACATAGGACGTAGTTTGGATCTGACCGCTAAGCAAAGAATGTACTATCATATGTACAAAGTTACGGTAAGAGGGTTTAATAGGGTGGGAGAGGGAGAGGGTGTCTCAGGTTTTCTGACAAGATATGTAGACGCAGAGAAAACGACAGAGTGTATCTCCCAATAGCAATGATAGAAAGATTTAAAGTATATATACACAATCATATGACATAACCACAAAAAGAAAGACCGAATGAAGTGAGACATAAGTTCCGATAAGAATTCCCTCTGAAACTGATTCTCATGTCCCTGTAGGTCATGTACTTTCTCTGATTAAAAAGTCTTTGACAAACAAAGTCTCCTTTATTACTCCTTAATGGTCGTACCCTTCCTTATTTGAGTTCAAGTTTCCGAATGTTCTCATACAGTTCGCTTCTGTCTCCATCTAAGGACACTGTTATGTGTTTGGTCGGACGAGTTCACGTTCACGAGTATATTGTGTTCTTACACAAGTCAGTGACTGTTTCAAATGAGACTCCTGATACACAACGAGAACGATTAGTTAGTGACACCTGGGAAGGTATCAAACTCAAATGAGTACTAAGACGTTTTACGCAAATCTGTAGATATAAAATCGTGGTTTGAACAAAAATTAGTGATTCGTCTAAATTACTACTATATTTTAATAAATTCACGAGTCCCCATCTAATTGTTTACCTCTTTTTCATGATTGACCGTGATTGGACCAGTATCGAGACGGTAATTGATCGACTTATTGGGACTCGAAGTGTACTCTAATGAAAAGACTCAGAGTGAAGGGAATTGACATTTTGTTTCGTGAAATTGGTCTAGTTATAAAAAGTTTAATAAATTATTATATTCACCATCATTTTAGTTAAATCACCTTTGACTAGTCATAAAATCACTTTTTGCTTTTCTTGTTTTTAATAGTCGTACGAAAAACATTTTAGAAATCCAATATACATTGTTTGATATATGTTATTTATTAGCTGTTTTTTCGAACACTTAGTAACCAGATTTACTATAGAGGAGAAGACTAGGAATTGTAGGGGATTTCCTGTGGTTTGTCTTGAAGTCACCAATGTTTAAGTACTATAAATATTGGAAAATACAATACCTAGGTAGATTTGAGGGTTGGTGAACGAAACATAATTTTTATACAGTCGATTTTTCTGATGTAAAAGAGGTAATTTGACGAAAATGAGGAAATGGTTTCTAACCAACTAATATATACTCCACCACCACCAAATCAGTGAATCAACACAAGTTGAGAACGTTACGGTACCTGATATCGGACGGTCCGAGGAGACAGGGACCATAAAGAGTCCGTGCTTATGACCTTACCCTACGATAAAGGAAGAAGTGCCTTACTTTAGGACGGGGAACGTTTTTATACCTGTATAGAACTTCCATAATACGATTCACTTTGTTTAGTATAACTCTTTTTGTTTATGAGCATTTAAAGTAAGTATATACATTAGACTTTTTTTTACTTGTTTGTTTTATTTGAGTCTCTGTGACTCTAAACATAGTTTAGACTATTTCCTGTTCTTAGATCTTATATGTTTCTTGAGATTTTGAGTCGTTATTTTTGTTTTGGTTTAATTCTAAGTCCGTTTTCTAGACTTCTCTGTCGAGTGGTTTTTTCTATATATCTATCTTTTATTCGTATACTTTCTACAAGTTGTAGATACAGTGTTCCCTTGACGTTTAGTTTTATTATTACTCTATAGTGATGTATAAATAATCTTAACGATTTCGACTTTGTGACTGTTATGATTTACGATTGTTTGTACACCTAGTTATTCTTAAGAATAAATAATGACCACCCTTACGTCCTACCATGTGAATGAAACATTCTGTCAAACCGTTTCGAAGAATGTTTTGATTTATATGAAAATGGTGTACTAGGTTATTGGTACGAGGAACCAAGAAGGGTTTACTCAAATACAGGTGTATCTTTAGGTATGTACACACAGATATCGTCGAAATGAGTATTTGACGTTGTGAACCTTCGTTGGTTCTGGCGACATATATGTTGTTTGATTAACATGAGTATGTGAAAGAGTGGAAGTTATCCACTCACGTATTTAGTTGACACCATTAGGTTTGTATAATACACTAAGACTGATATAGTGTAAGACCTTTTCCGTTTTGATACCTTTATCATTTTTCTACACACCAACGGGCTCTAAACCTTTTCCCTCCCTCCTCATTTATCCACCTCGTATTACCTAAAAAGCCCATTATTTTGATAAGACGTACTATGACACTACTACCTATATTAGGTAATATGCATACAGTTTTACATGTCTTACATATTTTAGTTCTCACTTGTGATTGCTTTTGATCCCGGAACCCCATCATGACTACACAGTTGCAGCCAAGTAGCTGCCATCGTTTACATGGTGATCTACGTCCTACAGTGTTCACCCCCTCCCACCGACACGGAGACACCTTTGTTCCTCGTATGTCTTTGAGAAACATGAGGTGAGTTAAAACGATACTTGGATTTTACATTTCCTGTTTTTTTCTTCTTTCTTTCTTCGATAGTTCGGTACTTTTTGGTACCTCTTTTGAATTTATATATAGTGATTCACTTTCTTCGGTTACACTTTTCGATACACGATACATTAAGGTTGATATACTGTAAGACCTTTTCCGTTTTCATACCACTGTCATATTTCTAGACACCAATGGTCCTAAAATCCCCCTCCCGTCCTTCCCGTCTATCCACCTTGTGTGCCCTAAACGTCCCCTCACTTTGATAGGAGATACTATGACATTACCATCTATACGGGATAGGATGTAAAAGGTTTTGGGTATCCTATATGTTGTATTTCTCACTTTGGATTACATTTGATACCTGAAATCAATCATTACTACATAGTTGTGACCGAGTAATTAACATTGTTTACATGGTGGGATTATGTTTTACAATTATTGTCCCCCTTGATAATGATGTCAAAATGTATAATATCCACATCCCCGTCCTTACTCCCCGTATATCCCTTGAGACATGAAAAGTGAGCTAAAAAGACATTGGGCTTTTGTCGAGGTTCTTTCAGATAAAAAATTTTTCTTTCGTTTTTCTTTTTTTTAATTTGTATAATCGTAAATAATAATCATGTTAATGACGAAGAGTTTAATAATACGTCAAAGGGACATGTTTGACATATATATGAGAAAGAAAGGGACCTAAGAGGGATACGACGAAGTTTATGGTTTTTGCGGAAACTTCATACAATCGTGTACCATCGTAGACCGGAAAATTGTAATCCAAATTGAACTCCTTAAACACATGGCATTCTACCTCAAGTTCCACAGTTAAAGATCTATTCTAAAATTTCCAGTAAGGTATAAACGAGATAAAGGAAGATGTCACGGCACTTCGTGTATACAATTTTATTTGACGGTAGTGGAACCCAGGAGTTCACTGATACTATATGTCTCAACGAAACAGTTTGACATAACTGTACAATGAAGGTACTCTTTAGTTGAACAGTTGAACACAATCCAGTTATTTTTAAAACATAAAAAAACCACACGCGACGTATTGGAACAGATAGGACTAAATGTAAGGATGGAACCAAACCAAATCAGGACGGTCCGAGGAAACATGTACCCTAAGAGGTCCGTTCTTATGACCTCACCCAACGGTAAAGGAAGATCCCCTAGAAGGGTTGGGTCCTTAGTTTGGGTCCAGAGGACGTAACGTCAGTCTCAGAAATGGTTGACTCGATGTTGCCTTCGGGTGTAGGTTGGATTAAAAACATTAAGGTAAGTCTACTGTGTAATAAGTATTAGAAAAAAGGACATTTAGAATTTTTTAAACAAAAACTTTCGTTATGAAGATCAGAAGATTAAGGGTCATCAAATAGACATTAAAGATTTCTGTAAATTGTGAAATTTAGAATATTAATATAAATATGTACACAATAGATAGGATGATCTTGTATTGAAAAATTCCCGGTGTAAATACAGACTAATAAAATCATACAGAGTTCATGGATCCTCTCGTACACCGTATAGAAGACTTATAATATGTCTAAAAATAAGTTATTTTACTCTAAGGATAACGTCTGAATAACCATCCAGGTAGTTCTGTTTCTTGTATAGATATATTTATTTTCTCAATGACAAAGAATAGTTTACAATGTGAAGAATAGTTTATAAATATGTTTTATAACTTTACCTGTAAAAGAAAGTCTAACAGAAATTTTAGAGTCTCTTGAGACCACAAGAAGTAAGACCTCCTCTGTCAAAAAAAAAATTGATTTTTGACAATAGAGATAAAGTTCCGTTAAATGGTATTAGTTATCCGTGAAATTTTACAATTGTCTTTACAACTGACTGGATCTGTCTTTGTTAAGATTCTTTCCTGTCATAAATTTGAACGATTTCTCTGTAAGAGAATGTAGAGAATAAGATCCAGAAAAGACATTATAAACCCAGTAGTAGCCTTCTTTAAATACAAAGTCTGTAGGTAAATAACGAGTTTTTTATCGGAACCCGTAGATTCCGTTTTGGATCTTAGGCATGGTGAAAACAACGGTGAGTCATTTTACTTTCAAATTTTTTATTAAAGTTATTGTTGTTTATCCTTTGTTCGATCGTCACTTCGTGATGGTCCTCACGAAAATTTAGATAGAAACTTTTTTAGTACACATTGTAAGTCCAAGGACAGAACTTTTTTTACACTTTTTTTTATAAGAGATTCTCAAACGTTACATCGACCATTCCTCTCAGTTCTGTATTTTTCTACTTATTGTTATGTTTCTTTGTAGATGGTTTGCAGTTTACTTGTCAGATCGTTTTACGTTTTCTTAAAATCAAATCAGGATTTCTGATGAACCTTTTAATCCTAAATCGACTTATAAAGTGATTTGTTTGTTTGTATGTACTGTGAGACTACTAGAGACATTTTCCCTCTCCCTTCCCTCACCCCTCACCCCTCTGTCTGTCACTCTGCCCTTTTCTATATAGATCTTATAATCGTACTCCGGTCTAATATCTGTCGGAACTTTTAGGTCCTATTTTGAGACGACAGACAGTCAAAAGTGACAGGTGATATCCCATCACCTGTCACTTCCCGAAGAACCTCGAAACATTGGACCTTCCTATCCACTTTTCACTAGAAAGTTTTGTGACTAACCTTTTTGGAACATCCGCCTGAAGTACTTTTGTCTTTGAATCTAAAACTTCTCTTTCTAAAAACCTTATTTCTTGTTTTCATTCACTGTAAACAAAAAAAGAAGACTTTTCTTTTCTTTATTCTCTAACTCCATAAAACTTTCATTGTTTTCAACTTCATCTTTTTCATTGTTTTCTGAAAGATTCCAACCCTACACCATTCTATTCCAATACTGGGGAAACAAAAGGAGTCATTTCATTGTCTCAATAGATCTTTTTTTGCTCCCACGACATTTATTTTGACTCTGAACTGTTTACACCGTTTATCGCCTTTATTGACGATTTTCTTTAGACTATTCCTTGAGTGTTTTTTTGTCGTTACTCCGAACCAAAATGAATCCTTGGTATTTTAAACATCACTTAGATTCAGATGTTTAAGGAGGTCAATAAAAATCCGTCTTCTCTCTTTTTTTTAATTTTTCTTTTTTTTGTTGTGTAAATTCTACTTTGTTATATCATTTACTTCTCTTTCAATTACTTAATATTGTCTCCTGAGATTACAAAAAATTTTCATAGGTAATTTTACGGTTTAGTATCGAAGTTTTTCCTCTCCATGTATTTTAGTCTTTCTTCTACTACAAGACCCCCAGAACTCTTCTTCTTTGACCGTCTTTCACTTCTTCACCTGTTTAATTCTTTTTTCTTACTACCAAAACTCAGGACTACTAAACTCTTACTAGACTGGAAGAGTGTGTTTTCCTGATTTATTTCCCATCCACTGTAAAATAGAGATCCAGAGAGTATTTTTCAGATTTTAAAGTAAAAAATTTTGATAAGTGACTATTAGACGAAAGCTTTCATAACAGAAGTTTCTGAGTGTGTATGTTTCTAAGTAGTTTCCTCTTCGAACTTCTTACTCCTTTTCACTCTAACCTCTCATTCCTAAAGAAATTTTCTACATGAGATATACTCTGTCAGAAAACTTTTCATAAGTCTCGCAAACAAGGAATCCTCAAGGTTCCTGTGACTCTAACCACCCTCTACGAAAACTTCACATAAGTTTCTTGCACAGGGGAGTCTCAAAACTCCCCGTGAGTCTACTCCACCACTACGTAGAAGGATCAACGTTTCCGTCTCGTCGTTTCTACGTCCCCATTACGGACGAGAATCGATTGTCCTGTTTACTCTCTGGGTGCTTTCTCTCGTTCTGAGACAACAAATCTTTCCCTAGATCGGTCTCTCCTTACCGGATCACCCTCACTCGGATACGGTTAGTCCCTCCTCGGTTTTCTGATTTCTGAATTTCTGAAGTCTTTTACTCAAGATGCATTAGGTGACTTCTTGTGGAGAGAGTGAAGTTCCTTTGTCGTCATCCCTTCAGGATTTGTCACTCCTCGGTGATTTTGCAGTGATTTCCTTCCTCCGTGTCCTCAGTTTTAAGTCCTACACGGGAAAAGTTTGACGTCTGAAGGGTGAAACTTCGTCCGGACCTCGACCACTCTCCTCTTTGAGACTTGACCAACTCCCAGACTTTGGAAGTGTAATTTAACCTGATCCAAAGGATGTAATTTTTTCTCTTGAAAATAATTATTATGGAGTCTTCTGACCTTTTCGGTGTTCAGTGGGTTTTTTTCTTTTAAATAGTCTCGAACAAATTTCCATGACCTTACTTTTTTTTATTCAACGAAAGATACTCGTAGAACAACTTAAGTCCCTGTTTTAAATAAAGTCAAGTCAAGTCAACGAGTCAGCACAGGCTGAGAAACGTTAGGGTACTTAGTGTCGTGTGGTCCGGAGGGACAGGTAGTGGTTGAGGGTCTCAAGTGAGTTTGAGTGTAGGTAACTCAGCCACTACGGTAGATCGGTAGAGTAGGAGACAGCAGGGGAAGAGGAGGACGGGGGTTAGGGAGGGTCGTAGTCTCAGAAAAGGTTACTCAGTTGAGAAGCGTACTCCACCGGAATGTCGTAGTAAGGAAAGTTTCTTGTGGGTCCCGACTAGAGGAAATCTTACCTGAGTAACCTAGAGGAACGTTAGGTTCCCTGAGGGTTCTCAGAAGAGGTTGTGGTGTCAAGTTTTCGTAGTTACGAAGCCGCGAGTCGAAAGAAGTGTCAGGTTGAGAGTTTAGGTATGTACTGGTGACCTTTTTGGTATCGGTACTGATCTACCTGGAAACAACCGTTTCATTATAGAGACGAAAACTTATACGATAGATCCAACCAGTATTGAAAAGAAGGTTCCTCATTCGTAGAAAATTAAAGTACCGACGTCAGTGGTAGACGTCACTAAAACCTCGGGTGTTTTTATTTCAGACTGTGACAAAGGGGTAGATAAAGGGTACTTCATTACCCTGGCCTACGGTACTAGAAGCAAAAGACTTACAACTCGAAATTTGGTTGAAAAAGTGAGAGGAGAAAGTGAAAGTAGTTCTCCGAAAAATCAAGGAGAAACGAAAGACGGTATTCCCACCACAGTAGACGTATAGACTCCATTAACTATAAAGAAGGCCGTTAGAACTAAGGTCGAACACGAAGAAGGGTCACGAAGAGTACTGTATGAGACGTATCTTCAATTTATTCGTCCCACTCTTATATGTCGGAACTACATGAGGAAAAGGATAAACCTTGGTCAGACAACAAAGTACAGGTCAAGATTGATAACGAACCTAACCTGATTTTTCCTTTTAGTCGGAAAATTTTTATCATCAGACCTATCAGGAAGTGTGTAAATTCTATCTCTTGTCTACACTGGTAAAGATAACAGAGGAAATATAACAAATAAATTACAACAAATTTCCACAGACAAAGTCTGACGTCCTAAAGGTACGGTGTTGGGGAGTTTAACGGTACCATGCAATAATTTTTTTTTCGTTGATTGAGATAAACCGGAATAATCCCTCCAAGGGCGACTCAAAAGGTCTAAACGACCGTATAACTCACGTCGTGAAAGTGTCGTTTTAGAAATCCAAAACTTTATCGATTTGACCTTAAGATGGTGAAGGTCATCAAAACGAGTATCACTACGAAAGATTCCGGGTGGACGAAAGTGTAAGGTCCCACAGACCGAGACCCACTCACTAATGTGGTAGCACCAATAGACCCAGTACTTCTAGAAAAGACATATCAAGAAGACGCATAAGAACGCTCGAGAAGAATTATAGAAGACGAAGACAATCCAGGTATGGTAAAGACAAGAAATAACACGGGTAGAAACGTACTTTTCTAGGGAACCATAGAGATAAAAAGAACTTCTCTAGAGATCAGAAAGGGTAAAATAACAAAAGGAGATAAAGAAACGTAACTAGTGACTCGTTCAGAAAGAATAGAGAGGAACGATAAGAAACCTTGAGACGTAAGTTTAACCACATAGAAAGGCAAAGAGAGAAGAAGAGAGTCGATAAAAATTCCGGAGGATTCTGTCGGTAAAACGGAAAAACGTAAAGAAAAAGAACTCCTACCAGAACTAGTGACGGAGAATATGTTACAGTGCTTGGAGGCGGGTGTCAAGAAGTCCGTGAGATAGTCTAGATTAGGGTACTTAGATAAACAGTGAACTTGACATATTAGTATTCCCTAAACTAAATCCAGTATGGACTTACCAGATCGCCAAAAGGGATGAAAGAAGTTAAAGTCAAACTTAAACCGTTATTCCTCAAGTAATAGATTCGGTGTCAGTCGAGGGCCAGAACAAAAACGACTGACATATCTCGAAGTGGTGGAAACCGAGGTTTCTTATATTAGTTAGACTAAAACCACAACTGGTAGACCACTACAGGTACACAGCTCAGAAGAGAATACAACAACCTTCTCCCACAAACAATTCTGGGGACGAAGTAACACATGAGGTTCCGGTTTAAACGGACAATGAGGTCAATAGAGAACTGAAGGATAAAAACGTAAGGTCAGGGGATATTACTTTTCCTGTAGAAAAATCCCACAAACAAGATCTTCCAGAAGATCCTGAAGTATCTTAGTAAGTTGCAGTCGAAGAAGTCGTAATGACCAACCTCGTAATTGAACCTAATGACACTATAACTTTCCAAACGGAACCTTTACTTGTCTCCTTTTGAGTCGTCACCGGTGTCCTGACCTTTTCTAGTCAAAAGTAAGGTTAGGGTTTCTTTCCGTTACGGTTTCTTACAAGTTTAATGGCGTGTTATCGTGAGTATAGTGTATGATTGTTCCATTACGAGTTTTAAGTAGTTGAGTCCGGAGTTGTCATACACTTGTCACTTGAAGGTCAACAAGTTCAACCTAAATCCTTTCCGTCTCCTTGGTCTCTAGTTTAACGGTTTTACACGATCTAGTAGTTTTTCGTTCTGTCAAGGTCTTTTTGTAGATGAAGACGAAATAACTGATTCGGTTTCGGAAACTGACGCACCTAGTGTTGTTTGACCTTTTAAGACTTTCTCTACCCTTATGGTCTGGTGGACTGAACAGAGGACTCTTTGGACATACGTCCAGTTCTTCGCTGTCAATCTTGACCTGTACCTTGTTATCTGACCAACGTTTAACCCTTTCCTCATCCAGTTCTGACGTATAACAGTGGGACGAATAAATTAATATACGTCTCATGTAGTACTCTTTACGACCCGACCTACTTGGTGTTCGACCTTAGTTCTAACAACCCTCTTTTTAGTTATTAGAGTCTATACGTCTATTGTGGTGGGAATACCGTCTTTCGCTTCTTGATTTCTCGGAGAACTACTTTCACTTTCCCCTCTCACTTTTTCAACCGAATTTCGAGTTGTAAGTCTTTTGCTTCTAGTACCGTAAGCCAGGGTAGTGAAGTACCCTTTATCTACCCCTTTGTTACCTTTGTCACTCTCTGAAATAAAACCCCCCGAGGTTTTAGTGACGTCTGCCACTGACGTCGGTACTTTAATTCTCTGCGAATGAGGAACCTTCCTTTCAATACTGGTTGGATCTATCGTATAAGTTTTCGTCTCTACAATGAAACGACTGTCTCGAGGTAGAACAGTTTCGATAACAAAAAGGTCATCAGTACATGTCTACACTCTCAACCTGATATTTCTTTCGACTCGTGACTTCTTAACTACGAAAACTCGACACCATAACCTCTTCTGACATCTCTCAGGGAGCCTAATGTTCCTCTAGTTTGGTCAGTTAGGATTTCCTTCAGGACTTATAAGTGACCTTCCAACGACTTCGACTTCGCGGTTATGAAACCGGTGGACTACACTTCTTGCCCGAGTAACCTTTTCTGGGACTACGACCCTTTCTAACTTCCGTCCTCCTCTTCCCCTGCTGTCTGCTACTCTACTACCCTACCGTAGTGACTAAGATACCTGTACTCGAACTCGTTCGAGGCCCTCAACCACTACCTGTCCCTTCGGACCGCACGACGTCAGGAATCCCAAACGTTATCGACCTGTGTTGACTCGTTGATTTGACTGACTCCCTCCAAAGGTAGAATCCCTTCGAAAAATGACTACTGCCTTGTATTATGTCAACTATTTATATATCTTACAGTACAAAGGTTTACGACGAGAGTGATTCAGACCCTTTTTGTTCTTCTCCACTTTCTGATACTTTTTTCTCTTTTGACCGCCTAAACCCTTGGCGTCAGTACTTATTTGTTTCAAATAGAGTATCGTTTTTAATGTAGTACTCATCGTCTTGAGTTTTCTTCGTCAGTTTCTCTTTTCCTTTTATTCTAATATGAAATATATTATAAATACCACATTTGTCCCATTTCGAAGGTGTAGCAGTGATTTACAGTGTCCCTTTCCCAACCTTCTACAGATTTGATATATAGTGAAACAGAAGAAATTTTCTCTTTTCTTTTGAAAGATTTTTATAGGTGAAGTGAGTATTAGGATTTTACCGTACTTCACCTCTATTTAACTGATTACCATTCATTTGATTACTGGCCTAGGACCTTATTTCAAACTTAACTCAATAAATTCATTGTTAAAAAAAGAACTGTGACAACGTAATTTTATTCTTTTATTACGACTTTGTAGAGTGCAAGTACTAAACGAAATCTGATGTAATATAATATATATAATGATATATAGGAGAATATTAGATGCATAGAATAACCGAAGGGAACACCCAGTATACCATTTCATATACGGACGTTACGTCCTTTGAGTCCAAGCTAGGGACCCAACCCTTTTGGGAGACCTCTTCCTTTACCGTTGGGTAAGGTCATAAGAACGGACCTCTTAAGGTACCTGTCTCCTCGGACCGTCCGATGTGTCAGGCATCCCAGTGTCTCAGTCTGTGGTGACTCGCTGATTACATGTGTATGTGTGTAGGATACATAGATACGAAGCCTTTGGTCTAGTGTTTATAGACGATTAGATATAAAATTTTTGTCTTAAAGTCTTATGATAAATACAGAAATCTTCAACTTTTTTATCAGCTCAGGGAGTCCTTGTGTTTTCACTTGACTTTCTTTACGAGACTCCGTAAAACTTGAAAAGTTTCACTTAGAATTTTAAAAAATTGGAGATATCCGTATGGAATTTCTCAAAAGTTTGGTCGCTTCGTCTATTAGTAAACATCGGTAATAGCTTCCATGTAAAGTGTTTTTTGGTTGAATTGAAGTTACTGTTATATTGTGACGTTGTATTTGGAAATTCTTTGGAAGTCTCTTTTGTAATTTTATCTAACGTAGAATCGACTGGTCTCACATTTAAATCGTATACTTATACCAGGTTTCCTTTTTTCTCTTGTTAAATAATTTCGATCGATTTTATTGGATATCTTCAGACTTTAGTGTTTTCTTACATCTACCGACTCGATCTAGTGTCCAGTTCTATGTCACCTTATTTTTCGGAGTATCTACCTAGAAATAGACAGTTCTTCTTTACTTTGTAAAAATTTGTAAAATATCTACTCCATTGTTAAAGTATGAGAAACCAATTTCTTGTTGTTTTCTTAATTGTTTTCTTGATTGGGTGTACTCAAATTTGACGTATTATTTATCAAAACTAAGTGGCTGTTTGTTCTATAAACAAAGACTTATTCTAGAAAATGACATTTTAATGCGATTGTAACTTATTTATATGTTTTAGAAGGTCAAATATGTAGTTCACCGACTGTACCACGTTTAGGTTTATAAGAATTTGATGGAAACGTGTTTCTAACATACACCAACCTAAATCAAAGAGAATGTCATGTCTGAAAGTCTGAAAATGTTGAGTACTGTTTGTAATCCGTCACTATAAACTGAGTCGATTTTGTGTTACGAATCACGGATTATTAAAAAAAAAAAAGTGAAAATCTAGGGAAGGGAGTGAAGGGAGGTTAATATTATCCAATCTAAGACGGTCCTGGTCTATTTAGTAGATACAACAGTTCGCCTACGAGGGATTTGTATCTGTGAATGAAGTGACTTAAAATATTTCTTTACCGGAACTTCTTAATATCAGGTAGAAAATTATGGAATATCCCCTTTGTAGGAATTAACTAAATAAATTATTAATGGAAATCAGAGGATAAGTAATTTTTCTAGTCTTGTCTAGGGTAAATTGTTTGTGAAAAGGAAAAGGATAATGATCGTCACAAATAAACATTTACTTTTTAATTGACTCAAAGATATACTACTTTTAGATTTCACCGAAGTCCTGTTTTAGATTAAACTCTTGGAGAACGTTGTTCCTTATCTTTTAGTTTAAAGATTTTGTTCCGAAACTTAGTCCGTCGAGTTAAGGTCTTACTCCTTTCTTCTTTCCCTTATAATCGTTTGGTCTCTATGATGTCATGACTTGGACTGAGTCAGATGGAACTTGGACGAACAGCCCAACTTTCAGGGTAATCTCTGCTTATTTCTGTCTCTTACTTACTATAAGACATCCATGTTATTCACTCATGAAGTCTCTGTTTTGACACACATTCCTTAAATTTTCTTTAATCCCAGTTTCTTCCAAGAAACTGGGCTCCAAGAATTTGTAATCATTCATATTACTAGTGGACACCACGAATATTATTACGACTAATAACCCGCAGTAAGGTCCTTATAACTAAATCGTCTAGACGTACCCGGGAGGTGTGACGGATAAATTATCATGAAACTTTCACTTTCAGTGAGTCAGCACAGACTGAGAAACACTGGGGTACGTCAGGTGTCTTGAGAAGTCCGGTCTTCTGACCTCACCCATCGGACAAGGGAAGAAGTCCCCTAGAAGGGTTGGGTCCCTAGGTTGGGTCTAAAGGGTGTAACGTCCACCTAAGAAGTAGTCGACTCAGTGTCGCCTTCGGGTTCTTATGACCTCACCCATCGGATAGAGAGAGAAGAGGTCGTCTAAAAGGACTGGGTCCTTAGTTTGGTCCCAGAGGACGTAACGTCCGTCTAAGAAATGGTTGACTCGATAGTCCCTTCGGAATTATCACGAAATCTACTGGGATTACGGTCACAAACATCCGATATGAAACTTCTCTTTAGTGACTTTAAACCCGATCCATCTAACTGTTCACTACTTTTAGAGTTTAATATTATAGTTTTAGTGTTCAAGTTCTTAAAAAAAATTCTTCTCGTATAAACTATAAGGGTCTTCTCTATAAGATGAAAATTTCAATGTACTTCTATTTGTTTACATCTTTAAATATATGATAATTCCTACATATAATAATTACCAAAGAAGGTGACTCTTAGTCCCCTCGTCCACCGTCTCTCTCTTTCCATACTCCACAATTCTGTCCCAAGAATCCTTAAATGTGCATATTTAGTGACGGGAAATTGAATTTGTATATTTCGTACATAATTTAAGATGGAAAAACTCTCTGTCCGTAATCATCGTAGACTCTTTCTCATGTTTAAATGAATAAATGAAGTACCTTTCGAAAGAAAACCGTGTTTACAAACACTCTGTATAACTTCCGTGTATTAGTAAAATGCCTTAAGATTTATATAAATGTGTCAACGGGATTTTCAATTATTGGAATTAAAGGTCCATGGTGTTCCTTACATTTTTACGACCGGGTCTTGAGGGGTGTAAAGGTAGGAATTTCCATAAGGTTGTAAATATACTTTTTTCCCATACAAACGACTATATACGGACAAGGACTACGAAGTCTACCATTTCGTAAAGGGACGTTAAACTCTCTAGGTCCAAACTAGGGACCCAGTCCTTCTAGGTCACCTCTTCCTTTACCGTTGGGTGAGGGCATAAGAACTGACCTATTAGGGTACCTGTCTCCTCGGACTACTCGGTGTCAGGTATCCTAACGTCTCTCAGTCTGTACTGACTCGCTGATTGTAAAAGTGAAAGAAATAAAGAGATTTTCGCTAAACTACTCAGAAAATGTGGAACTATTTCATTTAAATATTCAATAGAATGTTGATAGAAGTCATCAAACGATGAAAATTTAAAATAAATGAAAAATGAAAGTAGAGTCAAAGTTCAAATATCCAAAGTACTGGAACTGTACCTTTATTATAAGGAGGTCAGATACCCTTTAAAGAAACTATGAAGAAGTGGATAATTGTTTTGTACAGAAACCAATGATTTTCCCTTGAGAACGGACATAGTCAATACAGAATCTATACTGGAATGAAATAAATCGCATCTTGAGACTCTTTTCTTTATGAAAAATGAACCTTACACATTTCTATTTTATATTTTGTGTCGTTTGACGAGAAGTCTAATGAATTTTTTTTTTTGTAAAATGTAAACTTTTGAGTCTTGTAATAGCGACTAAAACTTGGAAAGAGAGGTGTCGAGTTTACTGACGAATGAAAATTCTTACTCTTCTACACAATAAATGACTGGTGTATGTGGAACTAGTTCATTTAAAATTTATTACGGTAATTTGAAAAGTGTTTACTCGTAGGACTTTGAGTGTAATTCACTTCGTTGTACGACTTCCAGTGTTTGTAACATTTATCAATAATTATTAGGTTGGTTAGGTAAGACTTCCTCGAGTCGGGACCCTAAAGAAACCTTCCTTACTACGATTTCGACTTTGAGGTCATGAAACCGGTGGAGTACGCTTCTCAACTGAGTAACCTTTTCTGAGACTACGACCCTCCCTAACCCCCGTCCTCCTCTTCACCTGCTGTCTCCTACTCTACCGACCTACCGTAGTGACTGAGCTACCTGCACTCAGACTCACTTGAGGCCCTCAACCACTACCTGTCCCTCCGGACCACACGACGCTAAGTACCTCAGCGTTCTCAGCCTGTGTTGACTCGCTGACTTGACTTGACTTGAAAAATAACTAGTAATAACGGCCGAGTTTTTCGTCAAATGAACTAACAGGATCTGTGCGAATACTTGGGAAAGAAGTCCATTATAAAAATGGTGCATTGTTAAAAGTCGTTTTGTTTCTGACAATTACGGGACCACCGAGTCTACCATTTCTTAGACGGACATTACGTCCTCTGGGCCCAAACTAGGGACCTAGACCTTCTAGGGGACCTCTTCCGTAACCGATGGGTAAGGTCATAAGAACGGACCTTTTAAGGTACCTCTCTCCTTAGACCGTCCGATTCCGAGTCCCCCATCATTTATCAGCCTCTACTGACTGGCTTGTGGAAAGTGAAAGTGAAAATGGTTGATATCAATCTTAACAATTACCAATAATGAAAAATAGCTTTAGTGTTTTGTGACGATAATCAGAGTTTCATGAACTATTTTTATAATAGATCTCGTGAGATAATATTTAATCCTGAATTTTCTGTAAATATGTTAATACGGACGGTTGGTCGTTGACGGACTTAAATCGGATCCAATCCCATGTTCTAGATGATCTTCACACACCTTTAGATCGTTTCTCCTTTAGACTTCAAATTTATAAATTGAGATCGATAGTACTTCCTATTGGTGTGGTCAAAATTAAGAGTCTGAAAATCATTCAGATGTTTGATGGTCTAAACAAGATACCCTAAGATTAAATCCTATGATGCATTTGTTGAAAAGAGATCTGAAATGCATTCACATAATTATTTTTTCTTTTAGTTTTGAGTCCTTTCAAACTATTTTGTATAACAATATTGGTGATTGTACTATGTTCAAGATCTCTTCATCTTAAGTCTTCTGCTTATGACTTAATTCTACCAATTCACCATATTCAAAATGGGTTTTTACTGAAGAGACAGTTGGTACGATTTAAATCTTTGAATTTTTAGATTGGATTACGGTTTATTTTAGGGTCTCCAGTTTACTTATCGTTTTTATAATTTTTCAGGAGAAAATACCCAGTCAATATGTTAAGTTTAAATCTTCTTGAAATTTCCTATTGAGTAAAATTAAAATATAAAAAGTATTTAGAAGTATTATGTATTTCGAGTCTGTAAGTTAAAGGTTATAGTGGTCCAAGTTAATTTACACGAACAAATTACATAACACCGTTCTATGAGGAACCTCTCTAACAAGACACGTCAAGAATTTCTTAGTTTTAAGTGTTACTGATAAAATAAACGATTATTTATAAGTTATACAGTAAAACTGTGTTCTTAAAGTCAATATATTAAGATAGACGAGTTACGTTTTTTTTTTTTTTTCCCTTTTACTTTTACTTTGTTTTTAATATTTTTTCGTATGAAGGGATGAGTCCCTAAAGATTGTGTTTACTGATAGTCATTCGTGACGTGGACGGACTCGATCACGCAGTACTTCAACATCAAGGTCTTTTAGAAGGTATACCTAAATCCACTGTACAAGTACGTATACTTAAGTTGAATAATGGTGATTTTTCTCATGGTCTTTCTGCTTTCTTCTCACTTCGTTTACCTTCAGAGTTCGATTCTGTCGAGTAAAACATCACAAGTCCATTACTAGACAGTACATATGGGAAACCGAAAAGTCTTTTGTGTCGTACTTGTCCCTACTTTTCGATCTTAGTATTGACCGTGTCAGTGACATTTTATATACTACACATAAATTTAGGAGTCACCGTGAACACTTATATATAGTGAAGATATTTATAAGAAAGTTTTCCTAAAATAAGTACAAGTAAATTGGTATAGTTTTATAGGAGTAAACCCCACAAAATGATGTTTCGTCAACAACTCTAGACATAGTTCATATGGGATTTTTTCTCTCTGATCACTTAACACGGGATATAATTGCACCTTATTCTCCCTCTCCCGAGTTTATTTATGTTAATCTTTACTTTTTCTTCAATGTTACCTGTGGACATTCGTTAATATACGATTATTTTACCTGTTGGATCGTCTTTACCTGTTTAAGAGTATTTCCATGTTAGGGGATTCTGATTTGGTCCTTCTTTATCTTTTGTTTTTGTACTTGTCCGGGTAGTATTTATGACTATAACTTTAACGGTAATTTTTTGAGGGTTGTCTGTTTCAGTATCTGGGCTACCGAAGTACCTATTTAAAATAGTTTGTAAAGTTCTTCTTAATTGGATAGGAAGACTTTGAGAAAGTCTTTTAACGTCTCCTTCCTTGTGAGGGTTTGAGTAAGATCCTCCGGTAGTAATGGGACTATGGTTTTGACCTGTCTCTATAGTGTGTGTGTTTTTTAATGTCTGGTTATAGTGACTACTTGTATCTACGTTTTGAGGAGTTGTTTTATGATCGTTTGGTTTACGTTGTTATGTAATTTTCCTAGTATGTGGCATATGGTACTAGTTCATCCTAAATAGGGCTCCTACGTTCCTAAAAAGTTATAGACGTTTAGTTAGGTACACTTATGGTGTAGTTGTTTAAATTCTTATTTTCGTTATTGGCATCTCTTTTCCTCGTTTCTTTTTGACCGCTATATAAATTCCTTTGTGGATATGTTCTAAGACACTGATCGTTTACATATTCGATCAGAAACATGTTCGTTCACTGACTGACAGATAAACCCTGTCCTACTTCTTTTGGACTTCTACTTAGGTCCATAAACCGATCCCTCTTACCTACTTTCATTCCTACCTTCTTTTTTACTTTCTACCCACTCCATCTCCTCATTCTTGTTTTACGTAACTGAAAGGTCCGTATGTCGTAAGTTACCGTTGTCATAAAAGTGTTGTATCGTTTCGTGTTCCCCTTTTTGGATTACGACCACTAGCCATCCTTACTTGATCGGGGTGACTTATGTTTGTGCAGTGTAACAGAACCTATCGATGACGGAATCAATTCATAGAAACTTCGTATCAGACATCTTCTTTTACAAAACACGTACACAAACATACATACACATATCTAAACAGAGAGATGCACACAATGTACATTGTAAATATAGACTCGAGTACATCGACCAGTAAAAAGTACTTTGGATCACTAATGGATACCCGAAGGGACCACCGTCTGTCATTCCTTAGACGGACGTTACTCCCTTTGGGCCCAAACTAGGGACCCAGTCCTTCTAGGGAACCTCTTCCTTTAGCGTGGGATGAGTCATAAGAACGGACCTCTTAGGGTACCTGTCTCCTCGGACCGTCCAATATCAGGTACCCCAGCGTTTCTCAGCCTGTGCTGACTTCGGTGAATTGTCGTTGTCATTGGATCTATACTTCCTAACTATTCCGTCTCTGTCAGAATATGAAACACCCAAACCTATCTTATTTTCATTAAAATATATGTTTATAACTTACAAATACAACAAATAGACTTTGATTGTATTACATTCAGTTAATATAGAGTCAATTTTTCAGTAAGACAATCCATTTAACAATAATTTAGTTATAGTAATTAATATATAATAATAATTAAATTATATGAATCCATATAAAATAGAAAGTACTCGATCTTGAAATATAGTACCCAACTCTATACAACTTAGAACAATCTGAAAACACAAATGTTTTAAAGTAAAGACACTTTCACTTTAATTTTCGTTATCCGTCCTAATCACTGTCTTCTAAAAACGAGAGTGTTTCGAATACCTTTTTCTTTTGGGTAGTGAAGTTTCTGTTTCAGTATATATTTATGTAATGCGACGAGTCTCATACTTACCGTCATAAAATCTCGAAGGTGATCATGCGTTTTAAATCTCTATTACAAAATTGTCAATTTATTACAAATTTCGTGTTACGTAAAAGTTCGTGTAAAAGTTGATGTGTGGGTATGGAATATGTTATTAAATAATGTGACCTCAGTTTACAAATATTATTTCAATTCTGAAGAACCTAATTATTAGGATAGTATATATATATAAATACCGATAATTGTTAAAATATAAGTGAACGGAGGTGGATTTAAATAACGTTGACTAAGGAAAGAGGACCGTTATTGATAAAGATGGAATCGAAAATTATAGTAATATTATATACTTGTACCGTTTATATGGATCATAATGACTTTTTTATAGTAAGGTGGTTTCGGTTGTCTCCTATTATTTCCTGTTTGTTTTGCATAATTGAAAATAAGACCTAAAGAAAATCCGAGGGGTTACTATGATTAAAGAACTGTCTACAATTATATGACGAAAGAATTAAATTCGCAAAGACGTCGTTAAATGGCTTAACATTTGGACTGTAATAGTTACAAAAGAAGAACCTTGGGTTATTATCAGTTGTGGAATGTTCTCTTTTACATTTGTCTTTAAATGATGGACGACCAGTCCTTACTTTCAAAAGTTTCACTCGTTTTGTCTCAACTAAATTGTGTTCATAGGTTTCCTTTCTTAATTCGAAGGGACCTCCATGATCACCATTTCTTGGAAGGACTGTCACGTCCTCTGGACTCTCTACGACCAAGGTAGGGACCCAACCCATCTAGGGGACCTCTTCCCATACCGTTGGGTGAGGTCATAAGAACCATCCTCTTAAGGTACCTGTCTCCGATTTCAGGTACTCTAAGGTTGTCTCAATCTGTGCTGACTCGTTGTTTGCAATTATGTTGAAAGTCGAATTGATAATATAACGAATTAAAAAGTGTCCTTTTTTCATATATTATAAGTAGAACTATACTATTTTTATATTTAGGTAAAGTGACGACATTAAGAATGTCATTTGACGACACTATAAGTCGTCACTCTATGGTATAAATCTACTTTCAAACTTTTACGACCGACAAATGTAGACCATAAGTAAGTTAGTGTCCAGTCTCATGTCGTTCATGTTACGTTGAAAAGATTGTCACATAGAATGATTATCTAAAGGTAAGTCTCAAGTTTCTGGAATAAGAGAGTTTGTCTCGCTTTTGGTTTTACACCCTTGTTGAGTTACCGATGACCGTACACGGATGACGTAAATGTTTTATAAGTAAAATATATAAGGATTGTATACGCTTTATGTAGGGGAACGTAAAAGTTACAAGTAATTACTTCAATGATATATTGAATTGTTTCCGTGAGACCTAAATTATGTTACGATGTATTAATCCCATCATATTTTGTAAAAATTTTCTTACATATCTTTTTCTAAATAAGTATTTTACGTTATTTACAAAAAAGTTTTTAACGAAAGGATTAACGAAAAACTCCCATCTTCTTTTAGGGTTTGTTTTTTGTGTGAATCTTTTTAATGTAGTGTTTCTCAGGGTCAGGGTATTCTACCAATAAATTTTAGTTGTAATGTGATAATAAAAAAGTAAATTTATATTAAAGATCTTCCGTAAAAATTTAATACATTATTTTATAAAACTATAATTTATACGAGGTAGAATTTGTACCCAGAATTATCGACCTTTTAATAAGAACTATAGTATGTCAAATTTTAGAACTCATTTTTTCGAACTAATAATTTATTTTACGTATTATAAGATTATTAGTAATATATGTTGTATATTTTAAAATTATTTAAAGTAACTCTTTTGTTATTTCTCAAAAAAAGGGATATCAGTTTACGAAAAGACATTAAAAATTATGTTTTCGAAAATGTCCCAGCCTTCTGTGTCTACACATATTGTCTGAAAACCTGAGTCTCCCTCTCCCTCTCCCACCCTACTAAACCCTCTTACCGTAAGATTGTACATATGATAGTACATTCTTAACTTAGCGGTCAGATACAGACTGCGTCCCACGTCGTACGAACCCCGACCACGTACCCCTACTGGGTCTCTCTACAACACCCCTCCCTCCACCCTCCCCCCAAGTACATTCTTAATTTCTAAAATTTTTTTTATTATTATTTATTTATTTATTTTTTATTTATTTTGAAATGTTTAGGGTATGAGAATTTTTTTTTTTTTTTTCGAAAATGACTACCATAGACACCATTCGAACTCGTTTAGTAAAATTGACTGTTTTACTCGTAAAAACTAAGGTATTAGTCTGTCATTAAGTCACAGTTAAAATTAAGTGGGATTCTTTTTGTTTACGTGACTTCACCGTAAATCCTTTCCACCGAACTTCAAGTATAATGTTATCTGTCAGTCGAAAACGACAGATAAATTTTCTTCTTATTAAACAAATTGGATTAACATAACAGAATCAAGTTTATATAAGTTACATAGACAGTTCACTCAGTTTTGTAGTCCTCAGGTCGATAAGTGAGTGTGTAAAATTTATTTTGTGTATCAATAGAATTTTGCGACTAGTGGTGTTACTTTCCAAACTCGATGGTCTCTTCAGATTCCAATATTATGACTATAAGTTTTCTATATTAAAGTTATCAAATAAAAGTCTCTATTTGATACTTTGTTTAAATAATCCATAAAGTAGGAAAGATGAATAGATTTTATTAATAGTATCTTTTAAAATCATATATTTTTGATCAAAAGAGTTTCTTGTGTGTAATATTTTTAAGTATTATATAACTAATATATAATTCTACCCAGTAGATATTTTAATTTAACCCAAAATAACCAATAAGGGATCCCCACCATTTATCGTCTACTACTATTCAAAACCAATGATCTATTGATAAATTGTACGATGTGTCGTGTCGATTTTATAAAGTATCTCTTTTAAATATATGAAGTCATCTCAAGAAATGAGAAATTCCCGTTATTTTAGTGGTTTCGTCATAAAAGAATTTCACGTAGTCTAATTTTACAACCAGGAAGTATATGGTTAATAAAAATTTGACTCCTTCGACTACCACTCTACATCTTTTCGATAGTTTTATTTGTCTTTGTTCTGAAAAAGAATATCCAAAAGGGGGGAATGGAATCTTCTACTTCTTAGTGTGAGGACTGTATAGGTAGGTATCGGACAAACAAATCCTCTAAAAAAGTTTCCTCCTAGGTTTGTTGGTTTTACCATCGTGTCAGACGTAAGTAGTGTGGACGTCCCATTTGTCTAAATACCACATAGATTTATTATAATTTTTTGTGGAAAAAGTCTTTTGTTTTTTGGTCATTTGATGATATATAAAGTTGACATTGTGACAATTAAGATAGGAATCGACTGTTCTAATGACTTAATTACAAATACTTTTTCTGTTAGATTTGGACTTTATTTACAAAATCCTTTTTATTTTATGGTTTTGTTTTAATTGTTTGTTTTGTAGTAAATCTTGTGTAACTTGTGTAACTTCTATCTTTACAATTCTGGTATCCTTATTTAAATACACATATCGGTATAAAAGTTTTGATTATAATTGTAAAAGTCAAAACTTGAAATTATTATTAGTGAACGGATAATCAAAATTTTATAAATTATTCTATGTATATTAATTTCTGACTTAAGTTAGATTATGTAATACTAACAAAATTTTTTTGAAATTTAGATTACTTAAGATGATCCGGTGTGATTCGAATTAAGATATACTAAACACATAGAGTAGTGAGAGGTTCAATTCCATCTAAGATTTTTGTTAAAGATTACAAACGTTGTACGATTGTATTAGATATCGTTTATTTTTGGTATGAGTCTTAAAGTACAATAAAAGATTTTATGTTTAAAAGAGTTTTTAAATGGACGGTGAAAGTCACGTAAACCCAACGTTTTCATGGAGGATTCATGTAAAATTTCGAATAATTGTTTACAAAACTATCACAGAAACGGTGGATAATCCATGTTTTAGATTCTTTTGATGGTATGGATAAGAAGCAAAGTCTGTTAGAGTAGGACGACTGTTACTTCTTTCTAGACATAATAAGTCACAAAAAGTTTTACTTAAAACGTAGTCAACCTTATTGTTCTACTTTTAAATTGTTGTTTATTGTTTCAACATATATAAAATATCTTTCCTAATATAAGGAGTAAAACACAAGGAAAAAATTCAATTTTTTTATTATGAAAGAGGTTTCGTTAGACAGTGTAAGAGTTACATATTCAATGGGAATGACTAAATTTTGTATTTTTCAACTCCTTAAATATTGATCCTTTCGTTTCTCCTATAAAGTATCTGTTGTATAAATTCATTATACGATGAATTTATTTCATGTTTTATTGATAAGTTATTGAAAACAATCTTTTTTTCCCCTTCCTCAATGATGCTATTTGTTGTACGTTTCTTTTCGTTAAATAAAAGTGTTATTTCCCTTGACATTTAAATGTAAATATCGTTTTTAAAGTATAGTAAAATGTTTTGGGTTAGAGGGTAAAGTCCTGAGTTCTCAAAGTTTTTTAAATCGTTTAATCGATTCGATAAGTTCATATTTCTTCAGATTTTGTTTTATGATACAGGATTCAAATACATACGTAAGGAGATGTTGAAAGAAGAATATGTGGATTGTTTGAAGCCATGAAAAGGTTTTTGGAAACGAATCTGAGTTCTCTACCTGAACTTATTTTTACAAATAATATTATTAAAATCGATATGTTTTTTAGTTTAGTTTACCTTATTATTTACCATGAGATAAACAACACGGTCTTAATGTATTGATAGGTTTTATATAGATTTTCATCAATTTTACAAATTCATGGATAAAAAGATAATAATTCTTTTACATTGTCTATTATTTATCGATGGTAGTTTGTAATGTATTTTGATTTACCGTTCGGACATGTTAAAATACAAGAAGAGTTAACTTGAATAAATGGAAAGTCATCAATTCCAAGGTCAATATAATTTGTGTATGTCCTGGGAAGTCTCATATTCGTAAAGACTCAATACTCTTCGATCTCTAAAGATCTACCGATTCTCACATGAGGAAGTTCGTGCCTTTGATAAATAAAGTCAGTAGAAGTTACGCTTTAAATTCTTAGTGTAAGAAACGAAGTAGTTCTTTTTAGACAATCTATACCAAATGAGATAGAAACAGTAGGGACCCAGTGTTTGTGTTCATTGTCTATGACGATGTACAGATTGTCAACACGGTCTGAAAACACAGACCTTTACTCACAGTAGTCAGACGGTATGAAGACTTGACAACATAAGTTGATAAAATCCAGGAGTGAACGAACTTTTTATAGTCAGTGATGAAAAGACTATAACCGTCACAATAAACAAATTCATCGTATAGAGGTTGTTATTAAGTAACACCTAAGTCTTTTGTCTAGTGAGTTTAGACACATTTAACTATCAATTTTCTCGTACCTTTACTCTCGACGATTCATGTACCCGAGTTAAAACCAATTGATATCAGAAAAAACGAATTAAATCCAAAAAATTTCGTTCAAATCTAACGGTTATTAGATCCGAAAACTATCACTTCTCAATATCATAATTACAAAAGGATCAAGTATAATTTAATGTTGGATTGATGAGATAGAAATGTTCAGGTACGGTATCATTTGAACGTTTAATACTAAAGATCACATGTTGATCTTAGTTTGTGATATACTTATGTCTCCATTTAGTATTAAATAATGGAAAATGGAAGTACATGTGGAAGTACCACATGCTTATATTTCTACGCATATATGTGTCTATAAAGTTAGATTATTAACAAAGGGCTCACCGAGTCTACCATTTCGCAGGTGGACGTTACACCCTCTGTGCCCGAACTAGGGACCCAGTCCTTCTAGGGACCCTCTTCTTTTACCGTTGGGTGGGGTCTTGAGGACGGACCTTTTAAGGTACCTGACTCCTCGGCCCATCCGATGTCAGATACCCCAGCGTTTCTCAGTCTGTGCTGACTCGCTGAAGTGAAAGTCAAAGAAAGAAAGTTAGATTATTTAATTCTTGTTCAAACACTGTGACTTCATCGAGTCTAAACGTCAACTAAAGTTAATTAACATTTGAATTCGATAGGAAGTCGAGTTATTTTTTACGTTTTCCTTTCCTAAAATATACCATCTAAACAATCTTCTACTATAACTCATCTACGATAAACCTTTACTGGGTTAGGAATGACTGAGGAAGTAATTAATATGAAAAATCTTACCGAATCAGATGTATGTCTTGTTTACATAATCACAACCCAAGTTCTCCTTTCCTCCTTGAATGAACAATCTTAGTCCCCCACTATACCCTTAAGAGACTTCAATATCGAGTGAGTGATCATTCATTTTTGACGTTAAGGTTCTGATTCATAATTATCGTTTTTCTTCGTCAATTATGTGAATCCTTGAGGGTTTTAAGTCCTCTCCGTTTGTCTTTTTCTTTATTGGGTTAGAACTTTGGTATTGATAATTAATTATTCACATTCACGAAAGATTTTACTGATTTTAATAAAGGTACGTCTTTTTTTTATATAAACAAGATATGATTTGATAAATTAACTTTTATAGATATCGAAGTACACGACCATTGTTTTTATAGGACTCACTATGTTCCCTTGAGGTCATCTTAAACCTTCTTAATGAAGTGGTATTTGTTTACATTCTCTTTGGTAATTCTTAGGATCTTTAGTTTCTTGTTAAATCTACCATTTTTACCACTTAATGAATAAAGTGCGCGTGTGTATGGTGAAACAATTGAAACCGTTTAAAACAGTCGGTTGTTTAATACCGAATCCAATGTTTAAATCTAGTAAAATTTTTGAGTTTTTAGTCGTTGAGCATTCCTAGACGTTAGTAAGACGATGATTTTTTGACTTTATCTCAACTTTATTAATGACTAGGTTAATGATACTGACGATGTAGATGAAGACTGTATATGAACCTTTATGTATTGACATTGTGTATTATACCTTGTATAAATAGTTTTATTATTTATGATACTTTTTTCGTCAGTAACTGGGTGTTTTCGTATGACTATATTGTGTTATATGAAATAATTTATTGTGTTTACACAGATACAATTTTTTTGTCTGATCATATGGTTACCGTGTATATAATTTACGCTTCTGTTACAGAATTTTATCGTTTTCTATTATATTTTGATTGCATATTTCTTTGTGTTACAAAAAAAAATTATTTTACGTTTGACCTACGGATTTCTTATAGGAACTTTGTAGATTATTTGAACATGTGTAATTGTATAATATCCTGTAAGATTTTAATGTTAAAATTTACTCTATTTTATTTAGGGTAAATATTATTTTCCTTTGGACTAACTAATTAATCTAAGAATGATTTATGTTAAAGGATGGGTAGTCTAAGTATTACCTATGTCTAAATTTGTTATTTCGTCGATATACATATATCAGAAAATGTGTAAGTAGATTGTTTTATGTCACTGGTTTATTTGTATCAAGATATGCATAAATTTTATGAATGAATCGTATGCCAATTCATATCGTGGGATCTGTTTCTTCTCCTTCTTTTACTAAATACAAGTATACAGGACACTAGGTATCTTCGTTAGTTAGCACAAACAGACTAATGACTCTTATACGTATATTCATTTTTCTTTGTAAAGGTAGATGTGGATTCTCTGTCCGATCACAACGTTTCCCAAAGAATTTGAGGGAGTTAAAGGTTAACTATTAAAATAACCCTTTCATGTGATTCATTGATGAAAAATTGGTTTTATTCAATTCACATGGAGGGTATATATATATTTTAAATATCGATCTACTAGTCGATTTAAAGTCCTTCTTGTCTTTAGGTGTTGTACCCTGAACTTTTCACTACATGTACATAATATTGATCCTACTAGGTATTAGTGTCGATAAAAAATGCAGTTACTTGCAAACTAAATCTAGGGAAAGTTCAGATATGCCTCATTTTGTTTTGACTGAGACTGTTACATGTGATAATGTAACCAAGTGAATATTTTTCTTTGTGTGTGTGTTAATTCATAGTTCTCTTGACACTCAACCTAAAAGAAGGAAAAAGTACTGAAGATACATTTTTAAGATATATTCTTATTAGTTTTCTTAACATAAACTTATATTCTAATGAATGTATTTTAGAATGATCGTCAATCTTGTGGATGTGTTTCCATAATAATTGGTCATCATTATCTGAGAAAATAACTTGCCATCGGTTAATAAAGTTAATAAGTAAAATCGTCTACCTCTTTTACGTCCAAACACATGGTACTCAATTTAGTGGAGATTTTATTATGTTCGAACGTGCTTTAAGACGTAAGATGGTTATAATCTTATTGTGAATTATAGTTATTTCCGTTTGAAATAAGGAAAAATGTTGTGAAAATCACGTTTATTGGATATACTCGTAAAAGATTTATTAATCTTTTGTAGATAATATTGTATAAAGTGTATATTACTGATTATACCTCAAGAACTTGTATAAAAATAATTACGGTGATGTCTGAAGGTAGTGTACGTTATTACTTACTTACTCACCATCCTTTGTGTTTTTATAGGAAATGTGTAAATTCATATAATGAACCTTTTTTGTAAACCTATTAATAACTTTAGGTTTAAGTAAAAATTAAAGTGAATTTATTACCCCAATTAAGTCGAACGATGTAGACGTAGTCGGTTCAATATTCTAATTTTCACTTTCCTTTTTTTATTTTGTACTTTGTTTTTTCAAGTATACTTTTACGTGTTATTCCAGTTCAAGGAGAAGTGTCGTGCTCTCTTGCTACTCTGTAAAAGTATGGACTTTGTGCAGACGAAGCAAGACATTATTTGACTAGAGGTAGACGAGTACGGGAACCTTTAGAAAGTCGTCATTTTGGACGACACGAGTTCAGGGTGTATTGAAACATAAAGGGACGAGTATTAATTGATTAATAAGAGATTAGTTATCACATCTAGAACTAAAATGTTGCATATAATCTATTTACTGTATTACCGACCTCCAGTTAGAGTAAAATAAATGTTTCGGGTCGTACTCGTAGGTTGAAGTAATATAGAATACATGGACTTGTCGTCACTTAGAATAGTCGTCCGGATGTCTTTCAGAATTCTAACTCATGACCCTGTTTCTCCGGATGTAAAAATAATTTAATTTTTTTTTTCTTCGTAAACGTTTCGTACAGGTCTAGTCTTTATAAAAATTAGTGTTAGGAATCACAATACATTTGACTGTTTCACGACTGAGTCTGTTCATCCTTTTTTAAAGACGGAAGTATATAGTACGTTGAGATTTCGACTCAGAGAATTTGTTCAAAATTAACAACTTTACTAAGGTCTTTTAAATTTCTTTTTAATTACTACAGTTATATAGTAAGACGACGTCTCAGGAAGACTTAAGGAACTTTTCTAAAACCACTTTATAATTATTTTATAAGGGTATGACTCTTTGTTCACTTCGTCACAATTCAAAACAGTTTATTGTTTATAATTTGCAAATTTTTATCACTAGAGAAATTCACATACTACATTTTTGTCCCTTTATCCTATCACTCACACTTATAAGAATAATAAACAATCATTAGTTAGATAAAAATGATAATTTTTACGTTTTAGTCTATTTGTGAGTTTGTGTACTTATTGTTACTATATATTTACTATTTTTTAAAGTAAATGTTTGAATTTTACCTATTTCCAATTCCGATTAAAGGTGAAAGTACAATTTGTATTAGGATTAAAGTTTAAAATTGTTTCAAGATACCTGTTTCCGATACACGGAACTAAGTAAAGACACGGATTTTATGACGCTAGAGGTATTATCCATATTTTATTTGTGGATAAATTAACTTGAATACATATTATTTCTTCAATATCACGTACACAACATTTGTCTTAATGGTCTTAGAGAAAATGGATCTTTATTTATAAAAACTTTTAAATTCCCGAGAAATTACTCTAATTTCGGTGTATGTTAGTTAACTACAGTTCGTGTTGTGGTACTAAGAAAATTTTTTATGATATATGTTTACCAACAGTTTCCTACAGGGACCGGTCGTCGTCGTAGTAGTGAACCCTCGAACAATCTTTTCGTTTAAAAGACCGGAGTAGAGTCTCGGTGAATTAGTCCTTGACGTGCCTCTTCCTCCTCCCTCATTTTACGTCTCCTGATTTTCTTCTGTCCACCATACACTCGTTAGACGAAAATTTGTTTGAGAGGGACACTAAGACTACAGGATGTTTCAAAGTCTTGGTGGCGATATATGACAGTACAGTAAGAAGAACATAGAGTCTCAATAAATAAAATGGGGAACTATAAAGTCATAAAAAAAGGAAAGGGATAATACTCTGTTACTTGGTAGTAAGTGAACAAACCGACAAAAGAGAATATATACAGACATTTTATACTTGTCAAATCACATATAAAGGAATTCATGTGTGATTATAGAGGAGACTTATTGTTGACCTGGTTAAAGTCTTTTCCCAATTAAGACAAGGGACCTTTATATTCTCAGAGATCCTCTAATAATCCTCTTTCACAAAATAGGATAAGATAAGTTTTCAAGATGAGGTTTATGTCCAAACATCCTTCTTACTAGAATACTTAAGACACAAAATGTAAAAATATAAATATAAACACTAGACACTGGTTCTAAGAATCTCGATCGTGGTTTATACCTTGTCCTATAGATGGTGTCTTCATATTTCATTCTGTCTCTTACTTCTGTTATACAATAATGTTTGTCTTTTTCCACCTTTCCTAAAACTATCTGACTGTAGTTTTCGTATTCTGAATAATTAATAAAAAAGTTTTATTTTTCAGATTTTATTTTACTGGTAATCATTAAAGAGTATATAGTTTCCTCCTAGTCCAGGGTTACGTAATCGTTAAGGAAAAAATTCCTTTACCTTTAGACGGTAAAAAGAATTTTAGTCGATTTTAAGTCGTTGTCATTAGTAATGGTTGAAAAAGAATTCTAATATATCGTTATTTATCACTCAGGAAGAGGATTCCTTTTTTTTCGGATGACCAAAACGATGTCCAATAATTATAAAAAGGAGGTTACAATGTTCCAGAAAGTTATTCCACTACTAGAGTCAAATATGTATAAAATATATGTAAGATGAAAATAATGTATAGGTTATTAATACCAAGGAATCATATTGATATCTAATGATCGTATATCGTTGAAATATGACTGTGAACGAAAACTAATAGATATTGTAAAGGATGAGATAAGGATTACAAATTTGATAAAAGTTAACGGTGATATGGACTTTTCTACAGGGTTTGGTGTAGATATTTAGTCCATTAAGGTTCTCTGCACAACTGTTAAATGTACATTTATACGTAAAGTTAAAGTCGTTTCTCAGAGAAGATTTAGTCAAGTTCTACTTCACTACTTTATAAGTTGTATAAAGACAGCAACTGAATTTTGACCTAGTAATTTCGAACTTCTAGTTTAAAATTAAGACGTTTGGAAACCTTTCTATGTCTACAACTACTTCTAGAAAGTAAACCGTCCAACATATCAGTTATTCGAAACATAGAGAGAGGAATAAAACGTTGGAGTATAAATGCAAACTCTTTTCATTTTAATTTGGCTTGTCTCTTTCAAACATAATTCAGTCACTTCTGAGTCATTCAAACCAATGATTTTTATAGATCTCTAGTTGTACCTATATAGAATAAATAAATTTTAGACTTCAACATTTTTGACGTACGATTATTATGATCACGAAAGTGTGATCTTGATTACTCAGTTTTGATCTTACCGTATAAGAAAGTGTTCAAAAGTAAAAACGACTTAATAATATTTATTTTCATTGTAAATTATATCAGATGTCAACAAAGGGTTACATCGTAAAGTATATACTTATATACATAATCGACCTACTTTGTCTTGTCGTCTGATCACCTTACGTAACAGAAAGAATAAACTATGATCTAAACAAGTTGTTGTTACTCATCGTGTAACGTACATTCAGGGTGTCCGAAGGTGTGAGAAATCATTCAGGTTTGTGACATATAGTAAACGGTTTTTTCGTTCTCCCCTTCTGTAATGAATTACCTGTTAAGACTGTTCTGTAATAGATCATCAAAAGTTGTTACATGTATAGTTTACAAAGACTAAAAATTTTTTTCAACCTCCCTTTTTTTTTTTCTCTTTTTTTTTAGGTATCTCCGTTTCATTAACGGAACAGTCAGGTTCATTGTTTAGTTAGTTAATGTAAGATAAGTTTGGACTGTTCGTTTCCGTTGAAAAACGTCACTATTCGAATACCCTTCCTGTTCTATCGACAAGAGGAAATGAAATACATGAGATAACTCTCCCATTAGGTGTAAAATTTTTAGTGTGAATATTTTCTCCAAAGGTCCTAACGGAGGCTCCTACTCGACACCGTCTCAACCCAGAGTACTTCCCATAGATGTGTCATTTCACTATTCTTTTCTTGTAATTGTAAATTTCTAGTGTCGTCTAGACGTGATACAGAATACTTTGTGATTTTTATTGGTACCATCTAAGTTTATTGTATACTAGACCAGGTTTCTCTGTCTACGGGACTTAGATTTACGGTACTAGAACGTTTCCAAAAATGATCAATTTGACCTTGATAAGATAGTAATCTTTGTGACTCATCGGAGAACATAATGAGAATAATGAACATCAACAGTTTTATTTGGAATGATTGGTTTTTTTCTTTCGTATTTTTACTACTCCCCGAACGTAAATATGTTCGTTTATACATCAAGTTAGTTATTTACAAAATTTTTATCGTCAAACCATAAAAGAGTAGTTTATATCGTTATTGCTAACTCTTTCGTACGTTGATACGATTTTTGTTCATGTGCATTAGTCATGTCATGTCCTGACCAAGACGAGTTCGTCTCGCAGAGTCCCTCCTTTAAAAGTCTACTAAGAATGAGGGGCCCGAAGGTGACGGAGAAAATATTTTCTGATATAACCTTTACGAAACAATGTTAACACTTTTCATATAGGGGTTGATCGATAAACTCATCTAGACATGTTGTTCACCGTCTTATGTACTGTAACATTTCTGGACCAGTAACTAATATTTATGTGATTAAAACCGGTTTAAAGTTTTCAGTAAGTAAACATAAATAAAAGTTTTGAAAGTAGCAAAGAACATAAATGAAGGGATAGTTATTTAAAAGACTCATTAAAATCTACGGATCGTTAAACTCCATTGAAAAAACTAACACCATTTGTTTTAAAATAGTAAGAGAAGTCTATAAATGTAGACACATATACTCCACTTTAACGGTTGATCAGTGTGTAGTGTCTTTTTCAAGTAAAGTTATAAATAATCTCTCTACACAAATTACGAAGATTCAAGATGACTCTTTTTCTTTCACTTTTCACCGTGTTAGTGTCTGTTTCACGATGACTTCTTGATGGTACAGTTTGACTTATTGGAGGTTTCGTTCCTTTTTGTTTTAACATGTTCTTTTTTTCCTATATTGTACTTTGTATCAAAAGTCTCTTTACATGAATAGTTGTATACTCTTCATTTGTCTTACTTGTCTTCAGTGAGTGACTTATTGTTCCTTTGTCTGTCCTTTTCGACTTAAGGGAACAACTTGTCAGTGTACACGATTGAAAAGAGTCGTAAAGTCAGACGTTCACTACTCGAAATTCGTGTAAGATTTGGACTATAAGACTCTTTACGAAACAGTCGTCCAATTCGTGATGATCTATTCGTATTACGTTCTCCTTCGCTCGTGTAGTAAATAGTGTCTTCACGTAAATTGAACTTGAATATACGTTTATGTTACCTCTGATCGTCTGTTGGGTTTCTACATAAACATGAATTGTGACTATCCTTAAACTTTTGTCTTTGTGATCTATAGTATCTTTAGACGAAAATTAAGATTAATTTAGATCTAAATTGAAACTTTTGTGATTTTTCGATAGTGATTATAAGAAGGTAAGATTTTAAAGTGAATTAAAGGTCTTATTCGTTATACTGAATAGGACACACGATGGAAGGATCCTGTCTTCTGATGATACACCAGAAAATATAGTCTCCAGTTCGGAACTGAAACATAAATAAGGTACACGAAGATTATTCAAATGAATGTTTAATTACATCTTTTTTTCCCTTAATATATAAAAGTTTCCCGAAGGGACTCCGTTCGAAGAACATATCAACCTTGACGACTGGTTCTTCTTTGTAGATGAAAACGGGGTTACTTCCGGTTATACGATTTCTTCGTAAACAGACCAGTCGTCATACGGATTACTAATCTCGTAAGCGTTGTGTAAGTTCTGACTGACTTGAGTTTCGATTAAGATGATGAAGGACAAGATGGATAACACACCAGAACTTGTTCAATTTTGAAGAGTCAAAGGAGTCAGTATTGGATCCCCATTTTACTTATAGACAGATTACCTCAACGGAACTCCTAATGTACTCTATTTGATACCTTTTGTGATCGTGTGACCGGGAATTATTTGAGATATTTGATTATATTTTGATCTATGAGCCGTTGACTGCACTTGTTATAATCTGAATAGTTTGTGATATCATCACACACATAACATTTCCTTCTTTGATAAAAGATATATTGTGTCAAAGTTATATGGAAACCCTGTTAAACATGAAGTATCACGAATTACAGAGACATGGAGTCAATAGATTAGAGGTTTTACCTCTACAGGTGTGGAGTATACTGACGACAATTTTTAACTTACTCTATTATGTAAGTCTCTCGTCTCTTCTCCTAGACCCTATATCATTCGTAATAAAATTGTGATCGTAATAAAATTAGAGATCAAGTATTTCTGAAACCCCAAGTTAATAATTATTTTACAATTTTATAGTAAAAGAATACATAATAATAGATATGAAGTTTTAGGTAGTCGAGGTTGTAAGTATAGGATAGATGTTTAAGATTAAGGTTAATGATACAGATAAGGTATACAGGTTTTGATATGTTTAGATATGTTTGTGGTGTTTAGTTTTGGAACAATGTTCTCTTGTCTACTTTGCCCTACAAACTAATTTTTTTTCTTTTTCTTTTTAGTCTTGTGTTATATCAACCAAAGATTGTGATCTTCAATCTATTACAAACAAAATATACTAAGATTACTAACTTTAACAGTTCTTCTCTATGGAATCGACTGAACCTTTTCCTTTGACGGTCACTAGTCTCGTCGGAGATCTCCCTTACCCACTGAATTTGTGAAGATAGGACCGTCCCCGAGAAACGGACAATGAATTCATCACTATGACTCGTCTACTGAGTTCACGGTTTATCTGTCACTCTAGGAAAAGGCTTGACATATCCTAAACAAAACTTTAATGATACTCAATGTTTTAGACTCTTTTTTTACTCCGACTCTGGAAGTAAAATATCTACTCTTTTACTGATATTACCATTGTATTAAGTTCCAGTAAGTAGATCGGTCAACGTCTCGACACCCACATTATGGTCAGAAAGATTTGTTGACTTATTGGGGAAACTACATATTCAATTGTTATAATTGTGTAACGTCATTTATTACTCATATTTTAATGTTTTTTATTTAAAATGACTTTTTATTTACGTACTTTACTCTTTATAAAGTGACGATATATACTATTTTTAATATTACAAATGATGAGATTTTAACGTATGAGGTCTTTATGGTGTGAAGTGATACATTAATTACCAATGGTACAAGTCCGAAGACCAAAAAAAAAAAAAAAATGTCAAATGAACAGATATTACGTAAATAAAATCTTTCTTTTAAATTTTTAAGTTTGTGTCTATTGTTTTTATAAATATTTAGTATGATTCAATGAACTTCCAAATTACCAAATTATATCTAAACTTTTAGTTACTTACAGTAGTAACTTATGATTTACACACTCCGTCCAATCGGTGAAGTGTACAGATTATTTTAGTAGTTTACTCGAATCAATATTTCCTTTTTTATATATGACTTATTTGTAAAAGAAAAGTTGACTTTAAAATAGTCTTATGATAAGATCATTCTTTCTAAGTCACCGTCGACCAGATAGAGTTAATAGGTTAATGTTTATAAAACTTGTAATTTACAGGGAAAGGGTTAAAAATGATTGTCTTCTCGTAAGAATTTTTCTTGAAAGTGCATGTCAAAGGAAGTGTTCTGAATCAAATAAAAACTTAAAGGAGAAATCTTAGATTAGAGAAGTACTACGTAATATCTCGTAGTTAAACCAAGATTTCTGTAATTGAAATTGGTGACTAGTAACAAAAAATATTTCGATCCAGATTCCGTGTTTCCGTTATAGGAATCATAATCCCTACCGATTCATTGAGGATTCTTGTCATCATATTTCGTAAGTTAAAATTTAAAATCTGGGAAAATGGGATTTACTAAGTCGTTTACAAGTTCTGTTGGAACCTCACCACGATAAACCTCTTGTTCATTGTCGCCCCAAGTCCTCTTTTACTTCTTCGTCCTCTTGGACACCGGACGAGTCTGTCCCTCCTAAGACCACCTGAAGGAAGTCACTGACCTCGAGTCCAAATCCAGTAACTCAGTCCGTTCCTTATTTGGTCTTTCAACCTCCTTAGTTGTATATAATCTCGATTTCTTACGTCAATATGGTCGAAATGATCGTTATTTTTTTTTGCACCTGTCGGTTCCGTTTGTCTCACCTTAGGTTCCTCCGGAGTAACCTTCACTCTTTGTGTCTGTCCTTTTTTCTCCTTTGTTACTTCTTCGAGTTCACATGTCTTATTAGATCATCTCTTGTCACGTCTGTAGTATTCGGTCGGTTTTTTTACCCTTTCCTTTCTTTACCTCTCGACTCAAATTATGTGGGGAAAGAAGGAACGGAGGAGTAAAAACCGATTAATAGACGACATTGGTGACCACACCTGAATACAGGGGATTTATGACTTAGGAAAGGTAAATAAAAAGGTAGTCAGATTCAAGCTCCGGGGGTTTGACCAGTAAGTAGTGTGTCCGGTGGTGTTATAGTTGGAGTATTTTCATGAGAAGAGGGACAATAGAGGCTGGAAGTCACTTAAGGGTGACACACACGAATTCACGAATCAACGGAGTCATCACAGACTGAGAAAACCTGGGGTACCCGACGACGAGTGGTCCGAGGAGACAGGTACCCTAAGAGGTCCGTTCTTATGACCTCACTCAACGGTACAGGAGGAGGTCCCCTAGAAGGGTTAGGTCCCTAGTTTGAGTGTAGAGAATACAGAGGACGTACCCGTCCGTCGAAGAAATGGGATGAGAGTTTTAGAAATCGGACTTAGGTCCGGGGTTAGATGGAAGTTAGATGTAGTGTTTACCGAGGTTCCTAGGGTGAGATACAGAAAGTTAAGTGAAGTCAACGTAGACTGAGACTCTGGGTGCCTGACGTCGTACGGTCCGGAAGGACAGGTAGTGGTTGAGGGTCTCAAATGAGTTTGAGTACAGGTAGCTCATCCACTACGGTAGGTTGGTAGAGTAGGAGACAGCAGGGGAAGAGGAGGGTGGAGGTTAGAAAGGGTCGTAGTGCCAGAAAAGTTTACTTAGACAAGAAGCATAGTCCACCGGTTTCATGACCTCAAAGTCGAAGTTGTAGTCAGGAAGACTACTTATAAGTCCTGACTAAAGGAAATCCTACCTGACTAACCTAGGGGAACCTGAGAGTTCTCAGAAGAGGTTGTGGTGTCGAGTTTTCGTAGTTAAGAACCCACGAGTCGAAAGAAATATCAGGTTGAGAGTGTAGGTATGTACTGATGACCTTTTTGGTATCGGAACTGATCTGCCTGGAAACAACCGTTTCATTACAGAGACGAAAAATTATACGACAGATCCAACCAGTATTGAAAGGAAGGTTCCTCAATCGTAGAAAATTAAAGTACCGACGTCAACGGTAGACGTCACTAAAACCTCGGGGGGTTTTATTTCAGACAATAACAAAGACAACAAAGGGGTAAATAAACGGTACCTCACTACCCTGGTCTACGGTACTAGAATCAAAAGACTTGTAACTCAAAATACGGTTGAAAAAGTGAGAGGAGAAAGTGAATGTATTTCTCCGAGAAACCAAGAAACGAAAGACGGTATTCACACCACAGTAGACGTATAGACTCCAGTAGCTATAAAGAGGGTGGTTAGAACTAAGGTTGAACACGAAGTAGGTCAGGTCGTAAAGAGTACTACACGAGATACAGAAATTAGTATAAGTAAGAGAAGTTCCTAGACCATGGAGGATAGAGTTAGAAGACTTTGGACGAGTATGAAGTTCTAGGTTGAGTTTACAGTGGAAGCAAATATACCTTTAAAGAGGGAGTAGGAAAATATTTGTAGGGGTAAGGGTATATTTCAGAATACGGAAATATATAGAAGGTTTACTATTAAACTACTTATTTATTTACCTAAAATTAAAGGAATTATAATTTATCTAATCTTTTATTTAAACTACTCTGATTTGTATTCTGATAATTTTCTTGACCTCCCTTTGTCTAAGGTATTAAAGAAATGTTTGTTTTCGAAGTTTTGGTGTTAGTTTTTTAAAAAAACCAGTCTCACGAATTATATAAGTGATATTCTTTGAGTTGAAAGGAAAAATTCACTAGATGTAAATTTCCGGTGAAGTGTTGTTCCAGGAACTATATTCGTCCGTTAAAAATTTTAAGAAATTATTAACTGAGTTTACTCATTGACTGTTTTCTTTACCCAGACCTTCTGAAGTCAGTGAATTTTTCGTTCAATGACTGTACATCAAAGAGAACCTACACTGACTTAGGGTAACTAAATCAGAAAGGATCCGGATAAAAGGAACACGTCGCCCCAGACACAGGTAGACTAAATGACTCGTAGATGTCTCTACTGGATTGTTCAAAGTAAGTTTCGTCTTAAGAAGGAGATCAACGATAATAGACCTCTCTTGTGTGAATTTCAATGAAAGTACATCAAGTCAGATAGTTAAGAGTGTCATAAGTTGACCGATTTAGTGTGAATCCTGTGAAGTCTAGTACCCGAAGTACATGATAGATACATGGTTTTTTACTTTGTGTGTGTGTGTGTGTGTGTGTGTGTGTGTGTGTCTTACATACTAGTTAAAATATGGTTTCAATTCAGTATTAGTGAAAAAATTAACATATCAATCTTCCATTATTAATGGAAGTGAAAAGAGTTTAAACGGTTTCATAAAATCCTTTTGTCTGTTTGTAATTCATGGAGCAATTTTTGACAAACGCCTCAAGACTATAAGTTGAAAATTTCTTTGGTACCTCATAAGTCTATTCCCAGTTTCCTTTCAGTATTCCTTAATATATTGACTATATCATATAGACTCTCTTTCCGACTCCTTTGACTCCATAAGTGAAAAAAAAAAAAGATTTAAAAAGTGAAATTAAGTGGTTTCTTAATTTTATTGTCATATTATTTTGTTTTGAGTCTAATTTATTGTTACACGGTAACGGATGTATTTAATTTATAGTTTTGTTCGTTAAACCCGTTTACTTTCCTCCATGACTTGGGTCACCAAATCAGAATCCATTTCTTAGGGGCTGTTCGTCCTCTACGTCCAAACTAGGGACTCAACGCTTCTCTAGGACCTCTTCCTTTACCGTTGGGTGAGGTTATAAGAACGACCCTTTAGGGTGACAAAATCTTTGTTCATTATTTGAGACCTTAACTATCAAATTAAAAGTCTATTAGTATTATGTACGTTCCCTTGTTTCTAGTGTTCTTTAAAAAAAAACAGAGCAATTACACGTCCCAAAATTTCCCTTTTTTAGGTTAAATTGTCATTTACTTAGAAAACTTGTGAATAACACAAGATCAAAGATTGAGATCAAGATGATTGATTATTTAAATTACATATATTTTTGACATGAACTATTTTTATTTTTTAGTTCTTCTTTTGTTAGATTAAGGTTTAGTTTGAGAAAAAAAAAAAAGCCGGTTCGACATACCGAACGTCCTAAAATCAAAGGACTGGTTCTTAATTTGGACCCGGTTTCGGTCCTTTCGTGGTTCAGGATTAGTGACCTGACGGTCCCTTAAAGGGTTTTAAATTAAGATTCTCATGATGTCCCATTCGTTACTCCACATTTCCTTCGTTACAATACATATAAAGTACGTGTATACACGAATATAAATAAATATATCTCTCATTCAATAATGAACGGTCAATTTTTTTTTGTTTCTCCAAATTACTCTGAATTTTCAAACGGGTAACAATTGTACAGGTAGACTATAATTATTTAGTGTGTATCAATGGTTTTTAACAAAAGTCCCTAAAAATTTACCGGTTTGTTTGTAGTCTTGTTCTTCTAGATTCTTCAAAAGTTTCAATCGTTAAAATATATACCCTATATTATGAAGATATTACACACGGTTTAAATTTTTCTATACTGACGCTTCTAATTTCGAGTTCTTTACGTACTTCTTAATTTGAAAAACATGGTAAATGTAAGTTCACTGGTCTGATTTAATTATTTTACAGTGTTTTATTTCATCGATGACAATGTTTTCCCTTTATACCTTTGAGTTACTGCATGTCACTGTGTTGGGACGTTTTCTAAATCATAAAGATCATTCATGAATTTGTTACTTTTCTGAACACGTCAATTAGGTCTACCTCAATATAAGAGGTTTTAATTTTACTTGGATTTTACTAGTTGTCAGGTCTATGATCTTATTTTCACAATTTTTCATATTTGTAATTTTGATTATTATGACAAACATTCCGTACATTTCTATGTTGACACGTGATATTATCACAGAGATATTTCTCATCCTAATAATATTCTTCAAATATTGTCTTGGACATCTTTGTCAAACTATTGCTTGTGACTTCAGTTCTTCAGACCCAAGATTCGGATTGAGTGTGATTGGTTCATTAGAGAATTTTTGATAGGCAGGTTTATTAATGTCTTTCTAATGCCATACGGTTCAAAATAAGACCGTGAACTCTATTTTCATATTGAGAAGGTAATTTAAGTGTCAGACTACCTCCCAGTTCACTTGACTTCACATTCTGAGATATGTCCTCTCTAAATTATGTTTCATTTTTCGTAATAATCGTATATCCGGACGTTGTTTTTCAGTTATTTTGTATAATCCATCTATCTGATAGAAACGAACTAATCATCCTCTCTCGTCCGATTCCTTTCCTAATTGTTCTCTTTTGTGGTTGTTCTAATTTCGTTCACAATGTTTCATTCATCCTTAAATAGTCCCTCTCTGATACACCTTATTTTAAACTTCTATATGTCTCCTCAAGAAACTTTCTCATATGGTCTTTTTACAAAACGACCGTAAACCGATATGGTAAGTTTTTGATTCACCTCTCAGACCGATCTTAATTGAAACCCTCATAAGACTTAATTTTCTTTCTTCTGTAGTTTCTACTCTAGTGGTTCCTGACACATCTTACTTTTTTTTCTTTAATTCCATCTCTACCGGTGTTATCCTGATAGCTCTCTCTACCTGTACTTGAACCCGTTTGACGTCCTCTACCACTCACTGTCCCTCCGGACCGCACGACGTCAGGTACCCCGACGTTTCTCAGCCTGTACTGAGTCTCTGACTTGTTGTCCTTGTTAGGTCTCTCTGTCCTCTTATAGATTCTCTTACCGTACTAAACTTTCGATTTCCTTTCCTTAGTTGACTCTTTGACTTCTATTAATGTCTTCTCATCCTTTATTGGACCTCTTCCGTTACCGTGTGGTGAGGTCATGAGAACGGACCTTTTAGGGTACCTACCTCCTCGGACCACCCGACGTCAGGTACCCCAGCGATTCTCAGTCTGTGCTGACTCATCTTCCTTTACCGTTGGGTGAGGTCACAAGAACGGACCTCTTAGGGTCCCTGCCCCCTCGGACCGCCCGACGGCAGATACCCCAGCGTGTCTTAGCCTGTGTTGACTTCGCTGAATCGTCGTCGTCGTCGTCGTCCTTTATTAGTCAGTACTGCTTACCCTAGGTCCCCCGTGACCATCTGTACTGTCAAAGTCTTCCTTTTCCCTTGTGAGAAGATGATATGACAATACTTTTCTCCTCTCCCACCACCTTCTGTCTTCGGATACCTACATTCAATATCGAAGGCACAGTCTTTCAAATCCCTAAAGACAGACTACCAAAGACAAAAGATACACTTCGTCCTGTGTTCCAGTAAACTATTTATTCTTCGTTCTCTTTTCCATTACTCTATTCCTCGTACTCTTCTTACCTTTGTCCGCGAGAGTCTTTACTTTCAAGTTCGACTGATCCTTTTATACCTTCCTGACGGTCTATTGTGACTCCCGGATTAAATATTATTAGTCCATACAATTTTTTTATATGTATACGTGGTTAATCACTAAATAAATATGAGATCATATGTATATGAAGCCTCTTCCGTTACCCTGGGGTGAGGTCATGAGAACGGACCTTTCAGGGTACCTGGCTCCTCGGTCCACCCGACGTCAGGTACCCCAACGATTCTCAGCCTGTGTTCACTCACTGAAGTGAAAGTACGTAACCTTTTCCGTTACCGTTGGGTGAGGTCACAAGAACGGACCTCTTAGGGTCCCTATCCCCTCGGACCATCCGACGTCAGGTACCCCAACCCTTCTCAGTCTGTGTTGACTCGCTGAAGTGAAAGTGAAAAGTGAAAGTACGTAACCTCCTTTACCGTTGGGTGAGGTCACAAGAACGGACCTCTTAGGGTCCCTATCCCCTCGGACCATCCGACGTCAGGTACCCCAACCCTTCTCAGTCTGTACTGACTCGCTGAAGTGAAAGTGAAAAGTGAAAGTACGTAACCTCTTCCTTTACCGTTGGGTGAGGTCACAAGAACGGACCTCTTAGGGTCCCTGCCGTCTCGGACCACCCGACGGTAGATACCCCAGAGTGTCTCAACCTGTGTTGATTTGGTTGAATCGTCGTCGTCGTCGTCGGAAACACACACACATCAGTTAATCCTGACATAAAATTTCACATTGTGTCTCCTTTGGTCTTAGTTTTCTCTGTGCACATAGGGTTACAGGTAGCGTCGTGACAAATATTACCGGTCCTGTACCATCGTTGGATCTACAGGTAGTCGTCTGCTTACCTATTCTTTCGACACCATGTATATGTGTTACCTCATAATGAGTCGGTAATTTTTCTTATGTAAACTTAGTCAAGATTACTCTACCTACTTTGACCTCGGATAATATGTCTCACTTCATTCGGTCTTTCTTTTTGTGGTTATCGTCATATGATTGCGTATATATACCTTAAATCTTTCTACCATTGCTATTGGGACATACGTTCTGTCGTTTTCTGTGTGTCTACATGTCTTGTCAGATAACCTGAGACACCCTCTCCCGCTCACACCCTACTAAACCCTCTTACCGTAACTTGTTACGTATAATAGTATACACTTTGCTTAACGGTCAGGTCCAAGCTACGTACTATGTGCTACGAGCCCCGACCACGTGAACCTACTGGGTCTCCCTACCCTACCCCTCCCTCCACCTTCCCCCCAAGTCCTACCCCTTGTGCACATATGGGCACCGCCTAAGTACAGTTATATACCGTTTTGGTTATGTCATCACATTTCATTAATCGGAGGTTAATTTTATTTATTTAATTTTTATTTATTTCACACTCATTAAATTTTAAAATACTTTTAAAAAATTACAAAATGAGTGTTAGGATGGTATGATTTTTTTTTTCGTACGAATAAAGAACGAGGGAAGGTTAGAGATCCATAGACAATGCATTGTTGACTCCTCGTATATGAATATAAGATTTTATCGAAAGAAGTAAGGGTACATTAATAGAACATTAGATATTTTCTATGTATAAAATACAAGATGATTAAACGATATGAATAGTAAGGGGAGGATATGGTACAAATTCGACGAAAATAAGACCCTAAACACACAACACTCATACCTATTAAAATGATGATAATTATACCGATATTTATAAGAAATTTATGAAAAGAAACGTATAAAGGAACACTATCTTAGGTCTCTCCTTCCAATAGTACTGCTTTGGTTCTCGTGTATATTTCGATCGTGTTGATTTTATCCTGTTTTAAGTTAAAAGAAGTGGAGTTTTGTTTTTTCATCTTAATGTATATTTTATATGTTATAAATGTTAAATCTGTGAAAATTTACGGACCTTTATTGTTTATGACAATAAGAATAATTAACAGTCACAAACTTAGTGAACTTTTAAACATTTTATCAGCAATCTTTTATCTGATAACACACATATGTAGACGCACAGACACATTGGTTACGTTTAAAGAAAGATTTCAATTATTGTTCCTATTAAAATGTTTCAATTTACAATATGACTTCCTTCGTTCGTCATAAGATGGTCTTCAATTTTGAATTTCTTAGTACAAGATGTTTATCATTAATGGGACTTACTGAAATTTCTACATATAAAACAAAAATGAAAACGAAAACAAAGGTAAGTTGAAGGTCTTTAGTATTAAAAGGATTTAATGAGTATCAAAGAAAACATTAATGTATAAATTTTACGAATGGATTGTGTCTTTTCTCACGATCTTAATCAGAATATTTACATTGATACGTGTAGTGTGTCCGTGTGTGTGTGTTTACTTCTATAATTGTCCTTACTTTATTAGATCTCTAATTAATGGTTTACTCTCCATATTATTCCCAGTCTCTCCATCGAATATTTGTATTAGGTTCAGTCGTTCTCGGTGACTTTCGTAATTGATGTATCCGTTTCTGTGGACCCTGTGGTTAGTGACCTCGTTTTGGTTTTTGATACCATGATATGATTTCATGGATATTGTTTTTTGTTTCAGTTGTTTTGGTTTTTTTTTTTTCCGTTTCTTTCTTGGACACAGAAAATAACGGTACCTTAATGGAGTCCTTCGGTTTAATCTTTAAGAGTTTGACAATTATTAAAAAAAAGTTTAATTTTACCTTTCTTTTAGGTCTAACAATGTTTAATGTTTTATTTCATCAAAATAAAGAAGATTCATTCATTCATTTCAGTGAGTCAGTACAGACTGAGAAACACTAGGGCACCTGACGTCGGGTGGTCCGAGGAGTCAGGTACCCTAAGAGGTCCGTTCTTATGACCTCACCCCACGGTAAAGGAAGAGGTCCCCTAGAAGGACTGGGTCCCTAGTTTGGGCCCAGAGGGTGTAACCTCCGTCTGCGAAATTGGAGACTCGGTGGTCCCTGACTGATTTTAACATAATACTGTAAAGGAAGAGGTCCCCTAGAAGGACTGGGTCCCTAGCTTGGGTCCAGAGGACGTAACCTCCGTCTGCGAAATTGGAGACTCGGTGGTCCCTGACTGATTTTAACATAATACTGGATCAGTCTAAATTGATTTGACTGAGACATAACGGGTTCGTCAATTTTAATCGTTTTTGATTGTCGTGTGTTTAAAAGTCTAATTTCTTTTAAGTCTAAAGTTACTCCATCCTTGATAGGAATCTTTGTGGTCTCCTTACACTTCCCATTATTTTGAGTAAATTCTTAAATTTACATAGAATTGAGTATCTTGTTATGTCGGTACTTCTTTTTTTACTTGACTTAATGATATTCAATGTAATTTCATACTGTTTTTGATGGTAGGGTTAGATTTATTCCAAACTTGTAAAATATATATTTTTATTGTAATTGATTCGGTTCAAAGATCATTATAGACTACTTATAATGAGAATTTTATAATTTATACTTACGGAAATTAATTTTAGATATCTAAAAGATAAGAGAAGTAGATACATTTCCCGTATGATACACTATTCGTACCTCCCTCGGACCCTGACCTTTTTAATTTTAATTGAATTTATAGTTATATACCATGACCCTCTACCCTCCCTCCAAGTTCTCCCCACCTATGTACATGTGAATACCGACTAAGTACAACTACATACCGTCTTTGTTTGTGTTATTACATTTTGTTATTAGAAGGTTAATTTATTTAAAATTTTTCTATGTTAATGACTCCAAAAAAAATACACGTATTCGGAAAAAGACCCTAAAAATAAGGAAAGACAACTAACAAAACAGATCGGGATGTGATTATTATTTTACTTTGGTTGTTTTGTAACATTTCGTTAATAAAGGGTTAATTTTTAATTTTTATAAAAAAATTTCTATACCATGAATGTGTAATTCTTAGTACTTGACTGGTTCTGTATGTCTGCCATTTCTTAGACAGACATTACACCTTCTGGACCCAAGCTAGGGACCCAACCCTTCTAGGGGACCTCTTCCTTTACCGTTGGGTGAGGTCATAAGAATGGACCTCTTAGGGTACCTGTCTCCTCGGACCGTCCGATGTCAGGTACTCCAGTGTTTCTCAACCTGTCCTGACTCACTAATTACATTGTATTTAATTTCAACTTCGTTCTACCGTACTTTGATTCACTTTCAAAATCCTTCCTCTTGATCCAATAGGGTTTGACACTTATTGACTTTACTTCTAATTTTTCTGGCTCCAGTCCACCAGTCCACACCTTCTGGCATCTGGTACAAAATCTGAGTCCTAAATGGGAACATTGTTTACTCTTCGAAGACCTGTTTAAATTCATGTTGTACTTGTTTAAGAAATCTGTTGATCTACGTCTGACCTCTGTAAGTTTGATGACTACCACGACCAATGATATTGTCTGATTCTCCCTCAATTACTTCCGTATATTGGAGATAAAGATAAGTAAATTAGGAGTGTCGTTAAGATACTCCATCTTTGTTAATGATGAGAGTCAAGTATTTACTTCTTTGATTCCGTGTCTCTAGTCACGTCTACCATTGACGTCGGTACTTTAATTTTCTACGGACGAGGAACCTTCTTTTCGATACTGGTTGGATCTGTCGTATATTTTTTCGTCTCTGTAATGAAACGGTTCTTTCCAGGTAGAACAGTTTCGATACCAAAAAGGTCACCAGTACATACCTACACTCTCAACCTGATATTTCTTTCGACTCGTGGGTTCTTAACTACGAAAACTTGACACCACAACCTCTTCTGAGAACTCTCAGGGAACCTGACGTTCCTCTAGGTTGGTCAGGTAGGATTTCCTTTAGTCAGGACTTATAAGTGACCTTCCTGACTTCGAGGTTTTAAAACCGGTGGACTACGTTTTTTGACTGAGTGATCTTTTCTGACTACGACCCTTTCTAGCTTCCGTCCTCCTCATCCCCTACTGTCTCTTGCTCTACCAACCTACCGTAGTGACTGAGTTACCTGTATTCAAACTCGTTCGAGACCCTCTACCACCTCCTGTCCCTTCTGACCACACGACGTCAGGTACCCCAACGTTTCTCAACCTGTGTTGACTCCCTGACTTAACTTGACTTCCGTGTTTCTAATATATTGAATGAGTTTCAGTTTTGATTATTGACAACCACCTCTTAAACTTGGGTTTATTAAACCCGGGGTCTGTGTTCGTAAAATTGGTGACAAGACGGTGACTATCCCTGATCTCATTTTTGTTTTCGAAATTCTTCCTTACAAGCAGTGGTTACAATAATTTACGACTTTGTTCTGGTTTTTACTTCTCATGAATCTTTTAATTTTACGGAAACTTAAATCGTTAAGTCTTAAATAGTCACTGGAGAAGTTAATTTTGTTATTAAAACGGAAACATTAGTTGGTGGTTTGTGTTTAAGTTAAAGGAGTTCCAGGTTAGTGGTTTGTGATAATTATTCCAGATTTTGTAATATATTTTTCAATGTTTTAACTTTTCTTCGAAGTTGTTCGAACTTTTATACGTAAGAGTCATAAATTTTTCAATGTTTTAGTAGAGACTTTTGTTTGACCAAAATTTAGTTTTCTTAAACTGTATATGATCATTTCGTTTGATTGTAAAATATAATACCGTTATGTTTTTATATTTTATTTCGATAAAAATTAACTGTATTATAGAGGTGTCCAGAAATTTTTATAAAGTTCGTGTCGACATGTATCTAGTAGGTTTCCCGTTTCTGTTTATTATACGTGACGGACTGATCCATTACATACTCTATAATCAACCAATACAGTATTGTTGTGTATAATTAAAGAAGTCTGTATTTATAGTATTGTATATTTTGAATTTTCAAGTCAAAACGGTTTTCATAGTAATCGTTCGTTTTGTGTGTGTGTGTGTTTTATGGACTTTCTTTTCCGGACATTAGATACATTTTTTATACACTATTTTATTAAAAAATTTTTTCTCCTTTGTAGAGTTATTCCTCCGTGTTCTATACCTTTCTGTTGTGTACCTACTCTTTTAGGTCTACCCATTAGTTATATACTTATTTATGAGTTGACGTGTCAGTGTTTTATTTTATTTTTACAGTTAAAGATAGTTGGTTTAACAGTTTTTGAATGTGTTATCGTAGGAGTGTGTTAATACATATAACCCTTTACTATGTTATTATGTATAATTTTACATTTTATATTTATCTCAAACCAGATCGTTTGAGTTAAACCCTATCTTTAGTTTGTTTTTTTGTACTTAAAGGTAAATATCTATTCATGATTATTTAACACCAAATAAAATAACATGATAAAATAACGATGAATTTTCTGACCAAATCAAGATATAAATGACTTTTTCAGGTAATACACAAAAGTTCAAATTTTTTTTTTGTTCCCTGCAAAGTCTCATTTCGGTTTTATCGATATTCTCTCTCTCCCTCCTTCGGTCGGTTATACGGGACTTATAAAGCAAACGTGAATCTTCTTTCTTCATACGACTAATATGTGATTGACTGATACAGACAATAGAGTTGACCTTTCCCAAAACTCCTTCGTCTCACTTTTATTGTAAAGAGACATATGAATAATTCGTTAATTTTTGTTGTATATAACGTAATTATGAATTTTTTGGTAGACAATTTAATTGTTTATACGAGATTAGGTTATACGGTAATAGAGGTTTTATTTTCCGATAGACATATACGGTTTATAAAAAATATAACTACTAAAAACAAAAGGGTCTTAACATACATATACATACATATTACATACATATGTTTATAAAAAATATAACTACTAAAAACAAAAGGGTCTTAACATACATATACATACATATTACATACATATGTCAAAGAAGTACTTGTACAAATGTAAAACATAAATAAAAATTGATACAATCTTTTATAATATTATTCAATACGTTTTATCGTGTAATATTTCATAGGAAAAAATAGAATGAATATATTACAATGTTAGGGGGTTTGTTAGTATTTAACACCACAAAATCCAGTTTATTAAGACGGTGTTTNACCTTTCCCAAAACTCCTTCGTCTCACTTTTATTGTAAAGAGACATATGAATAATTCGTTAATTTTTGTTGTATATAACGTAATTATGAATTTTTTGGTAGACAATTTAATTGTTTATACGAGATTAGGTTATACGGTAATAGAGGTTTTATTTTCCGATAGACATATACGGTTTATAAAAAATATAACTACTAAAAACAAAAGGGTCTTAACATACATATACATACATATTACATACATATGTCAAAGAAGTACTTGTACAAATATAAAACATAAATAAAAATTGATACAATCTTTTATAATATTCTTCAATACGTTTTATCGTGTAATATTTCATAGAAAAAAATAGAATGAATATATTACAATGTTAGGGGGTTTGTTAGTATTTAACACCACAAAATCCAGTTTATTAAGAGGGTGTTTTCCTGAAGGGTAGAAGGATTCTTACGAGTGTTTCGTAGAGAAGAGAAAACTCTTCTCTTTTTTCTCGGAACGAGAAAAAAAGGGATGAACGAATTTGGATGGGTAAGAAAATGTTTAGGTAGCCGAAATGACCGATGGTAATAAAGAAAAAAAAAAATATTAATAGGATAACCCGTTAGGATATGATTGTCAAGGGTAATAGACTCTTAAAAGTCTTTTGACTAATAAAGATGTATTGTTTAAAGACACCGAAAGGCCAGTATTACTACCTCTCAACCCTCCCTGTTTCCTCCTTCCTTCTTCCCTTTCACTTCCTCCCATTCTCCTTCCCTTTTTTCTTTTTTTTCCTTCCTTCTTTCACTTCTTCTTTTCCTTTCGTTTTCTTTCCACGAACGAGTCATTCCGTATGAAATATAGTAATTGTTTCATGGTTCAGTAAATGTCAACTTTTGTGTCCCTAAATATAGGTGTGACTTATAATAAGATTAATCAAGAAAACTAGATATATTAGTAAACTTCTGGTTCTTGACAACTTGAGTTACATTTGGGAGGGTAAGACTCTGTAAACGTTCTTTCTCGTAGTCTCAATTTCGGGTAGTTCGTTGATTTATGTTAGCTGTTATCTCAAGTATTTCTCACTACCAGAGGATAATTTCGGTCGACCCTTTTGCCCGTCTAACTCACTCTCTAAAGTTCAATTTAAAGGTAAAGAAATCAACTTTAACGTGGAAAATATTTATAAGGATATTAGGACCCCTAAGTCCCCTTGGTTTCATCACAAATCAATTTATGATAGACTACATAGAAAATAGTTTTCACTCTATGATTCTTTATACATACACGTTTTATGTAAAGGTTCCAAAAGCCAAAACAAAAAAATTTAATAACACACTACCCTGGGTATGGGTCCGTGACGCATAGTTGAGATTTTGTCTCAGGTTACGACATGTTCACAATGTTTTATATAAAATCATTCAATGAGAGAGAAAGAGTCATACAAAGGTATCCCGTTTTTTCAAAATACACCCTGTTGAAATACTGAAGTAAGGGTTATCTTTACACGGGAGAGTTTCAATTGTCCGTAACTAGAAATCTGGTCACTCGGATATTTTAGTCGAGATTATTATGTGTAGATTTCACTGTTATTTTTCATCCTATGAAAGACCAATGTGCATTATCCATTCCAGATACATTAATGATTTGTTTCGACAGGTCTAAATGACTGTACAGTAAAGACTAGTTCTCAATGATCCTTCTTTTTTCCTCTCCCTTCCTGTTACCTCTTTTTTTTAATTGAACTTTCTTATTTGTGTGACGAAATTTCTATATGATCTTGATGTACTAAACACATAGTGTCAATTGTATTTTACATTTCCCCATTATCAGTACAATGATTTTTTTTAAATTGACTAAATAAAACTTTTGTCTAAGGATATTATCTTAAGTCACGAACCAGTGAGAAGGGGATGTAAGGATAGGATTTGAAACCAAAGAAAAATTACTTTTTTTCCTCAGTCGTTTTGTTTTACGGTGGTAATTTAGTAAGACGTTGTAAAACACAGTTTTTACATTACCCTTTACGTGTGTAGTTCCCTTTCCAATGACAAGAAGGTCTTGTAGAAAAGTGAACCAAGTGCCGAGTAGGAAGATGTATTGGCACGTCCGCGATGACTGCCAAAAGAGAAAACCAAATTACACCGTAAACTTCCTAATACCGTAAAAGTCTTTGGTGTCACGTCACTAAAATCAGCAATAGACTGACTTTCACTATGACGCTGAGTCTTATTGACTCGACAAATACACGTCACCATTTTCAGTCGATGGTTGGGAAAAGTGTAATAGTTGGATTAACAACTAACACATAAAAGAATTATTATGTACTCCAGTCAGATCTTTGATTGCGGTCTTAATCTCTTTTGAGGTAAATTTACCCTCGGACGACATGTGTCCATATGATATAAATTAAAATTTAGGATAATTGCCGTAACAATATCTTTCTCAATTAAGTCTTTAACCAGTAGAATTGAGTAAAGTCAAACCCCTTTTTACATTAACTTTGACAAAGTGTTTTTCCCAATTTTATTTGTTAATTTTCCTTATAAGAATCTTTAATTTTACTTTTCTTTGGTATATAGTATGTACATTTAGTTAATTCTTGATATTTCTATGTCATTTACTCTATACGATATTTATGGGTCTATTATAATATTAGATGTTTATAAACTTATCTAATGAATATAATTATATAAATTTCATATAAAATTTTCGAGTTAGATATTATAAAATAAAATATCTTAATTCTTTTATTTTTTGAAAAGTTTAACTTTCTTTTGTCAAAGATGATATTTGATAAAGAGTGTTTGATAAAGATGTAGAGTTAATCACTTTTTACTTTTCTCGGACGGAATTTTAATTGAGTATACGAAGACCATTCGATACTGGATATTTTACATATTAACTGTTGTTTTAATCTTTTTATTGTACCTAATTATGTTATTTTTTGTCGTGACAACCACCCTCCAAACACGACATTTAACAAGTTTTAGGGTCTGACGACCCATAAAAAGTAAAGACTTAAAGGAAGAGAAGAGGAAATCAGATACTATATTACTTTAGTGTCCTACACTTTTAATTTTCCATAGAAGTTTATATAGATTATGTAACGAATTAAATACTTACTCTGTCTACCAAAGGTCTTTTCAACAGACGTAGGAGTTCCACTGTCAGAAGTTTGAGAGTCACAATCAGGATATGGGAGGTGGTAGTAAAACGGACCAATCAATAGATTACTTCAAAAGTTCACTCCAAATAAAAAACTCGGATAATTCTATTTGTAAGTTACGTGAAAGTGACGGTTTCTCTCTGACAAGAATTATTCGTTCTTTTAATATAAGGACCAAAAGGATTAATTGTAAAAAAAGCATATACAATTGTCGTAATACACCTTTTAATCTCGACATTATTACTGTATATGGTGTAGATTTATTATTCACTTATCCCACTTTAATTCCCTTTTTACTCCAAACTATTGAATGAAAATAGGAATAAGTTTTTTATCTCTATCTTTATATTTTTTAAACAAGTTTATGTTGTTACAATATAGATTATGTGTGTGTAAGTGTGTACATGTAAAATTTTGGACTTATTCTAGTGGGATTCCAATTTCTTAAGACTCCAATACATAAAGACTCTAAATTCAGAGTCAAAATACATACGATGTCTTAGTTGATTTACTACGTTTTGAAGGGCTCACCCCTTGTATAATTGTAAATAAAATACTTCTAAGACTTTACTGTTACAAGAATAAACGAGTGACTTAAAGTTTCCTGGCGTCAAGAAACAGATGATTGAACATAACAAGATGAGTAAATTTATTAGAGAGAAGAGTTTTTGTTTTGGGAGTCTAGTGTCCATTAATTCTCCGACTGATGTTGTCTCCATTTAGACGAAAAGTCTAAATTAGATGGTTTACGTTTATATGACGTGAACCCTAGAAAGAAAAAATGGGGTGTTGACCACGAATAATGTTTATGAGTGGAGAGATTTTAAAGTGTAGTAACACGGATATTTGAGTTCTAAAGAAGTCAGATAATAATCTTACTACGCCAACATAAGAAGTTCTGTTGTGTCTCCCTGATGTTTTCGTAAATCATCTGTCTACTGGTGTTAATTTTACTGCTCACTGGTTTTTCTATTTCTATTCTACGTAGCACGTAAAAGTGTTTGTCGTTGAAGTTAATTATATACGTTGTAATACACTAAATTCATATATGTGTATACGGTAAAATTACACATATGTATATTGTATTTATGTTACATTCATATAAGTATATGGGAAGTTGGACTTTCAATAAACATTTTCTACATTGAACAGGTACTTTTTTCCTATCTCATATAAAGGAATTTTTGTTTTCAGGGTCTCTGTTTGTAGATGTTTCCAGTGTAAATAACTCAGGATACGGAGAGTAAATTATATTTTATGTTTACTTCTTATTACTATAGATTTCAATTTTTGTTTTTCATCATTAAAATTATTTAGGAAAATAATAGTTTCTTTTAGTTTATCATATCAACCTTCTTATTTCTAATGTCGTGATGTCAGAGTTTCTTGTAGTTCAAATTAATTTTTTTTTGTGTGGTTTTAAGCTTTGTAGTCTATACTAGGGTTTTCCCTACAGTAGTAAATCGGACTTTGTTTATGTAAATAGTTTTCGTTCAAAATAAGATGGTCCCTCGACTTTACATCTAAATATAACTCAGACATACTCGACTCTCGTGTTTGACAAACTTAGACTCATAGTCAAAGTGATGAAAGAAAACCCTTCAATAAATACGGAGTCAACGGGGTAGTTAAGTTACCTTCGTTATGATGACGAGTGGAATATCCCATCGACATTCCTAACTTACTAAGTTATACATGTGTGTATATATATATACATACATATATATATATATACCATAGACCAGGTATATTCGTAATATATTTATCAAATAATGTCAACAAACGTATATATCCCATAAATGTTAAGGGATTAATGATACGGTTCGGTAAATGAAGATAAATAGAGTGAATTAGGAGGTTGTTGGAGACCCAATCCATGATAACTGATACCAATAAAATGTCTATTTCTTTGGTTTGGTGTCTCTTGTATTTCCGTCTTAAGGGTTTATTGTCTTTGTCCAAAATTTAGTCCACCGACCGATATTTATGGGTAAAAATTAACAAGTAATATATTTTGACAAAGGGTTTTACATCTTTCTGACTTTAAATTATTGTAAATCCGAAAAGTGTATTTAAATCGTCCAAACGAAATTTTTATAGGTTACATTTTATAGTACGACTTCTTCCTTATTTTACCCCATTCAAAAAGTGTATGTTCTAAGTGAACTTAATCTTCATAGATAAAGTAATTTAATAAAACAATTTCTTCTTTGTATAAGTTACTGTCCACCGTCCGAAATAAATCCTGGTAGTACTATCTAAATCCTTGGTGACGTAACGCTGAAATATGACATAAGTCTCAAACCGGGTCAGAAAGACGGGGTCATATTTCAGCGTTACGTCACCAAGGATTTAGATAGTACTACCAGGATTTATTTCGGACTTGAAATATGACCCCGTCTTTCTGACCCGGTTTGAGACTTATGTCATACCGGTTCTCCCTTAAATATCTTTTTCACGTACCACCGCTAGTTACCTATATTTTAATTATTCACCTTTATAGTCACGATTCCCCCAAAACCGATTTAACTGGACTTTCTTAAAAAAGAATTCTATGTGGACCCACTATTCTTACCATCTCTGACTCTTTGACCTAGTCTATGGATCCCACTAGTCTGTAGTTCCCACTCTCCAAGACGAATTTGGCTGACTCGTCCCAAGGACGATTTTGACCTGTAATATTCCTTTGTATGTCTACTTGAAACCTCTTTCAAGTCATTGGACTGATTTCAAATCAGGTCGTTTCTTAGAAATAACGGAAACGATTCAGCGAAGTCAACACAGGCTGAGACACACTGGGGTGTCTGCCGTGGGTGGTCCGAGGGGATAGGGACCCTAAGAGGTCCGTTCTTGTGACCTCACCCAACGGTAAAGGAAGAGGTTACGTACTTTCACTTTTCACTTTCACTTCAGCGAGTCAACACAGGTTGAGAAGCGCTGGGGGAAATCGTGTAATTTTTGTAAAAAAACTTCTTTTTTGTTGTTTTTGATTAAAATAAATTAGTTTGTACACATTTTTATTATAATTCTAATTTTTTGCCTAATCCTTTCCTTATCCGATACTCCTTGTTCACTGTTCTCTTATAAACGTCACCAAAAGACTCCCACTCCCACTCGCACTCTATACCCTATGTACCGTATGCCTTTAGAGGGGGGTTGGTCCCCAGTTTGGGTACTGTGGACGTAAACCTCTCGTCTCAGAATTGGTGACCTGGTGACCCCTTCGGGCATTCTCATTATACTTCTACTCTTTTTACTTAGTCCTTTCATTGTCCAATACTTCTTGGTCACTGTTCTCTTATAAACGTCACCAACAGACTCCCATCCCACCCTCGATCCTAACTGTCATATATCCGTCTCGTGAAAAACTCCATTACCTTTTAAGAGATTTTACCCTGAGATAACTATCGACTTGTCAAGATATTTAAATAATTTTTAACGATTGTCAGATGTATATTTTACCGACTTAAACATGTCATACTTTTAATTTAGAGTTATATCAATAAAAATTTTTCTTTTTTATAAACGAGAAATAGTCTCCTTCATCCGACATGGTTCCCTTGACTGAATAAAAGGTCAGAGAAATCGATTTACTCTCTTTTCCGTTGTTCTTACTGAAGGTGAGATTCTCTGAATTAGTTTTATATATATATCAGGTGTATCAATGTCTTATCAGATCTTTCTCTAAGACTTTCATACACAAATGTTCTCTCAGACACTCCCTTGCATTAAGTCATATCTAAACCCTTGAACATTGTAGTGTACTGAAGGGACCACCGAGTCTACCATTCCGCTGATGGATGTTACGTCCTCTGGACCCAAATTAGGGACCCAGCCTTTCTAGAGGACCTCTTCCTTAACCGTTGGGTGAGGTCATAAGAACGGACCTTTTAGGGTACCTATCTCCTCGGACCATCCGATGTTAGGCACCCCAGTGTTTCCCATCCTGTGTTGACTCGCTGAAGTGAGTGAGTGAGTTAGTTGTAGTGTATACTAATAGTCTCCATCAGACAATCTCGAGTCTCTGGGAGACTCTAAGTCGTCGAACGATCTGTTCCGTTCGAACGATCCATTCTCTGTTCGAACCTGATTGACTCCAGAAGATTAAGAGTCACTTCGTTAGTATCAGTTAGTCTTTGGAAATAAATGGATGGGAAAAACAACAACAAACGATATTCTTATATGATAAAATTTCAAACAAAAATTATTCATTTTTACTTTTTTGTTTAGTTAATTCTGGGTTTCTTTTCAGAAGCGAGAGTTTCTCTACTGTGATAAAGTCACATATTCCGACTTTACGTATCTGAATCACGTAGTCATTTATTAAATTGTTTTTAAATGAGACTAATTGAAGGACACGGTATAACATCTTCTGATACTCTTAGTAGTACTTATTTACCTTCCGGAGTAAATTAGATCGCTTTTTTCATTAAGTATCTATTAAAGGTTCCTTGACCTATTATCGTACTACACCCTAAAATACACCTAGGGTTCCAGTTAGTTTCAATCTTTTTGTAGTAATACCCTAGTATATTCAGACCTTCCTATGTACTTTCTTCATTTATAACTGAATCAGAATCTTCTTTCTTCTCTTATACTAGACTTTATCATATCCTTCGTCCTTTCAGAGTTCGTTTCTCAACATCACGGGTAGGTTTTCTATTCGTATGAGTTCTTTTCTTCGTTGACTGTTGACTTTGTTTTAGTTATTTAACGAACTTTTTGTGTCGAATGGTATTGATTCCATTCTGTTTTCTTTTTCAAAAGTTATCGAGATAATAGATTTATACAATTTTTAGCTCCCTGAAGGGACCACCAGATCACCAATTCTGAGACAGGAAGGGCACCTCACCCACACCCAAGTTAGAGATCAACCCAACGATCCTGGGGGTGTACGACGTACCCCGTCAGTTCTTTGTTTTTCATTGTTATTTATTCATTTCTAAAAAATTATACTTTAATTAATGGTTTTTGGAGGGTTGTTTCTTTTAAGATCAGGTCTTACCCTCTTTTATTATCGTTTACTTTGTTGACTGTTTCCTAATTAGAGGTTTTATGTGTTCGTCGAGTAAGTTGAGTTATGGTCTTTTTGTTGGGTTAATTTTTCACCCGTCTTCTGGATTGGTCTGTAAAGAGGTTCCTTCTATATGTCTACCGGTTATTTGTGTACTTTTCTATGAATTGAGGCGAGTAATAATATCTTTACGTTTAGTTATATGTTACTCCATATAGTGGAGGCTGGTTAGTCTTACCGGTGGCAGTTTTTTTTAGATGTTTGTTATTTACGATCTCTCCCACATCTCTTTTACCTTTGAAGAACATGACAACCACCCTTACATTTAACTATGTCATATCTGTAAGGGATTTTTTGATCCTTATTTGATAGTATACCGGGTTGTTAGTGTGATGACCCGTATATGGGACTCCTTTGGTATTGACCTTTTCCGTGTGTGTGAGGTTACAAGTGACGTCGTGATAAATGTTATTGATCCTGTACCTTCGTTTGATCTACAGGTAGTTGTCTACTTACCTATTTATTCGACATCATATATATATGTTGTCTCATAATCAGTATTTTTCCTTGTGTAGTCAAGCTTTCTTTTCCTACTTGGATCTCGGATAATATTTCTCACTTTATTCAGTCTTTTTGTTTATAACATATAATTGTATATATACGTCAGATCTTTCTATCATGACTACTTGGATAGACGTTGAGTCGTTACCTCTGTGTCTGGATCTCTTCTCTGAACACCGGTGTCAACTCCTTCCTCACCCCCCTACTTGACTCTCTCATCGTGGGTTTCTACATGGAATGGTATACGTTTTGTCTATCGGTCACCCTTAAACGGCGTACTGTGTCTCGTGAGTTTGGGTCCCAAGACACTGTTACTTCGTCCACTCTGCCCTACCTTCCACCCTCCCTCCAAGTTCTTCCTCCCCTGTACCCTGTATACATGTGGATCGCGACTAAGTACAAATACATACCGTCTTTGGTTGTGTTATGACATTTTCGTTAATAAGAGTTCAATTTTAATTTAAATTTTTTTTTTTCTTTCCTTCCTTCGTTTGAGACCAGGTCTACCAATGTAAACTTCTTAAGTTACTTTTAAGTTACTTCTTTATTTTAGTTAGTTATTTATGAAATTTTTTTATCTTATGAAAGATTGTAGAAGATCTTCCGGTTATATTGGACTTTTTGTTAGACTAATTCTGAATTCTTTTTTTTAACTTCTTATTATAAATGTACTTATCTCTGTGTTTTGGGAATAGTTTTATGATCGTTTATTTTAGGTTTATATATCGGGTCCTCCCGGAATAGGGTCCTAACATTTCAACTATGTTGAAAACTCCAGAGGTAGACACTTCCTACCTTTTCGATCTGACTTTGTGACGAATACGTGGATGAACACGGTTCTAGAGGAATAACTCTCCAGAATTGTGAAGAGAGGACCTCTTCCGTTGCCGTGGGGTGAGGTCATGAGAACGGACCTTTTAGGGTACTTGCCTCCTCGGACCACGTGACGTCAGGTATCCCAGCGATTCTCACCCTGTGCTGAAGTGAAAGTGAAAAGTGAAAGTACGTAACCTCTTCCTTTACCGTTGGGTGAGGTCACAAGAACGGACCTCTTAGGGTCCCTGCCCCCTCGGACCACCCGACGGCAGATACCCCAGCGTGTCTCAGCCCTGTACTGACTTCGCTGAATCGTCGTCGTCGTGGTCGTTGTGAAGAGCGGTGACTCAGACATAAAAAGTTAAAGGATCGGGAAAGGGAAGAAGAAGTGAGGTCAGGGACCCAGGTAATTTGTCGTTTTCGGAAGACTAAAATTGGTATTACAAGTCGAACCGAAGACTAGGATTGACTGATGGAGTTGTGGACCGTCGAGAGTTGTGGACGTATTTGTCCAAAAAAAAAAATTTAGAATAAATTTTTAAAGAATATGTTATCGTAGTTTTTGTAATTTATGAATCCTTATGTAAATTATTATTTGTACATTCTGAAGGTATTACGTTTGACATTTTTGTAACTACTTTTTTTATTACCTATAGACTTTTAGACTTGTTTACATCTCTATATGGATCAAGTACGTAGTCCTTTGTTAAGACAATTACGAAGGGTTATAATGACAAGGGGTTTAAGTAGGTGTATAAGTTGTGTTTTGAATAGTTTTAGGGTCATCCGAAGAAAACTTTGTGACACCAATTTATATACGTTCTAAATGGTAAAATTGGTAAAAATTCACATGTAAAGTCTGTGTAATTCATATAAGTGTGACAACACGTTCGTAGTGGTGATAAATAGTACAATGTGTTGAATTTGAGTCGTGGATAAGTTTGTGATTGAGGGGTCAGTGGGACTAGGACCGTTGGTGCTAGGGTGAAAGACAGAGATACTTAAATTGATGAGAATTTATAGGGCATAATTCATCTTAGTATAATGTAAACAGGAAAAAACTGACCGAATAAAGTCAGTCGTAATTTCAGAAGTCACAAGTAAGTACAATATCGTACATAGTCTTAAAGGAAGGAAAAATAACAACCTTATATAGGACTACCGAAGGGACCACCGAGTCACCATTTCTTAGGTGGTCGGTTGTGTCCTCTGCGTCCAAGCTAGGGACCTAGTCCTTCTAGGGGACCTCTTCCTTTACCGTTGGGTGAAGTCATAAGAACGGACCCTTTGTGGTACTTGTCTCTTCGGACCATCCGATCTCAGACACCGTAACGTTTTTCATCCTGTACTGAATCACTGATTTGTTGTTGTTGTACTTATATAGAATAAAACAAATAGGTAAGTAGATAATTACCTGTGAACCAAACAAAGGTGGTAAACTGATGAGGATTATTACGACGGTCCGAAGGGACCATCGAGGCGACCACTTCTTCGACGGACGTTACGTCCTCTGAGAGCAAGTTAAAGACCCAGCCCTTCTATGGGATCTCTTCCGTATCTGATGGGTGAGGTCATAAGGTCCCGAAGCGACCACCGAGTCAGCCATTTCTTAGGTGGACGTTGCGTCCTCTGGACCCAACCCTTCTAGGGGACCTCCTCCGTGCCGTTGTGTGAGGTCCTAAGGACGGAACTCTTAGGGGTATTTGTCTCCTCGGACCACCCGACGTCAGGTACCCCAGTGTTTCTCAGTCTATGCTGACTCTCTGATTCGTGTGTCATTATTGCGACGGCACTTATACTTGCATGTTATAGAGAAATTCGAGGACGAAAGTTAAGAAACCCCCATATATGAGAGATCTTCACTTTAAAGAAAAGGAGGTGTAGGAGGAGGTTTGAACAATAAAATATAAAAACAAACAAATTATTATCAGTAAGATTACCTAAACTTCGTCATAAAGTGACACCAAAACGAAACTTAAAGTGATTACTAATTACATGTCGTATAAAAGTATACGAATTACTGACATCTTAAAGAAACCTCTTTACAGACAAGTTCAGAAAACGAGTAAAAATTAGTCAAAAAAAGTACAACATTTACTAAACAACAAGAAAAATATCAGAACTATAGTTAGAGAGTAACCTACGTACTAAACGTTTATAAAAGAGTGAGACAACCAACGGAAAAGTAAGGAAACTGTGTCCATAAAGATACAGATAATATAAAGATAAAGATAAAGATACAGACTAACTTACTTCAGATTGTATATAAAAGCAACAACGACCGGACACGAAAAAAACCATAGTATAGGTACGAAAGAAGGAAAATTATTTTTACCTTTCGAGAAAGACTGTGAGTATACTTTTACGTTTCCTAGGGTTTATTGTTTACTCGAATGCTATTCTGGAGTTATTAGGTCTGTAATCATGACCGGATCTTTATACATGTATCGAACTACCTTGTCTTATGTTTCAGATCTTTGACTGAGAGTAAATTTTTCAATTAATTATAAATTGTTACTTTAGTTTCGTTGAATTACATCTTTCCTTTACGAACGATCTTTAAACAATCTTTTGACCACGATCTTTTGATCTTTAGGTGTACCCTATTATTTGTTTGTAAGGAATTGATATGGACTTCAATTTGTTTTTAATTGAAGCCTACTTGGTATGTTTAGAGTCATATTTTCTATTAAGTATTTCGAAAATCTTCTTGTGTTTCTATTAAAAACACTGGACCTGGATTCGTTTCCGAAGAATCTATCCTGTGTTTCCGTAATTAGTATTTTATTTTTCAACGATTTGACTTGAATCATTTTAATCATTAAAGACGAGAGATTATGGTAAGTTTTTACTTATTCGTCCGGTATCTATTTCTAACATACAAACTTTTTGTACATAAACGTTTTATCTCATATAATTTTTGAGTATATTTGAGTTATGATTTGTATGATGGGTTAAAGAAAAATTACTCGTTTTCTTAATCGAGTGTTTCCTTCTATATGTTTGTCGGTCACTCGTATATTTTTACACGAGTTGTAATAATATGTAGTCTCATTACATTTGATTTTGGTGTCACGGTAAGGGAGTGTGTAAGTAATTTTACCGACTTTAGTTTATTTTTGATTTGTACGGTAAATATGCAAGATGTTCTCCATTGAAGATCCCCTTTTTTTATGTCACCAACGGAGACTCTTCTCCCTTACTGATCCTTTCCCGTGTCGAGAACTCTTACTATTTTTGACAAGATGTAGAATTTTCTTTACCCCCAATGTATTCGAATAGTATTTTTTAAAACAATGTACGAAAAGAATTTTAAGTGGTTAAATAAGTAAATTGTAAATACGTAAAGTGACAAACAGTGAAATTGGTGTGTGTGTGTGTGTGTGTGTGTATGTGTTCGTTGATGACTTGAATTATCTAAATAAAAAACGTCACCAACCCCGACCGTTAAGGCTTTGATGAAGGACGTATAGGATTCGAACTCGTTTATTCTTTTATATAATAGGACTTTGGGTTTGACCTATCATGTTAAATACTTATGTGAAATTATAAAGATACTTTATAAATATAAAAATATCTTTACAAAGATACTTTGACAAAACAAAGTAGTAATTGAGTCTTAAATGTTGGAAACCCTTCGAATCAATAACAAAGAGATTCATAAATGTCTCAGACCTAAATTTTTGTGACTTGTTTCGTGTACATTGATCTGAAGATATGTCTATGTCGGTAAAAAGAAAGAAAAAAAAAAAAAACGGTAAAAAGAATGAACTTAAAATTACAAACAACAAATGTAGTTTTAATAATTCTAGTATAAAACGGTTTTATAGGTAAATTTTTTTATATAGTCTATCCCACTGTGTATACTTTGAAATTTATCAACGTTACAAACGTAAAAGGGATGAATAGTAACTAATTTCACTTTCAGCGGGTCAGCACAGGCTGAGAAACGCTGGGGTACCTGATATCGGACGATCCGAGGAGACAGGTACCTTAACAGATCCGTTCTTATGACCCCACCCAACGGTGAAGGAAGAGGTTAGAAAGTAATTTTTATATTTCTTTTTATAGAAACAATTAGTCACGAGTCCGACTAAATAAATATGTAAGATCGTAATAAGTATATAATTTACGACCATAAGAATATCTCAAAATTAAGACCATAATTCGACTAACTTAATTCGAAAAAAATAAAAAAATTCAATTATGTTTATTCATTGGTCCAGAAGTTTTTAATATTATTTGAAAGTTTTGATTTCATCTGGAGTGATCCCAAAAAAAATTGTAGTTTTTCGAATTTTTAGTTAACAATTTGTTTTACTTTTAAATCTTTATAAAAGAGTTTTATACCTATATTACTACAATTTGAGAGGTCTTATACTGTCTTTATGCAAAGACTTAAGATAAGTTAAAATGAATGCGTAATCCACTACAACAAACCATAAGTATAGTCTTAAGGAACTTTTAGACAAAGATATTTGATAAAGAATAATACCAATAAGTTTTTCATTTACTTTTTCAAAAAATTCGTCAATTTTTTGGATTCTTTTCCTTCAAAGTTCAGTGTTAATATGAAGACAAATTTAAAAGTTTATTAAAGATCACGAAGTAACCAAACATAAATCTTGCGATGTGAATGGAAGGGAAAACTACGCTAAGAACAATTTCTTAATCGTGTAAAGGAGTCCGATACTCAATATCCTTCAGATATACAGAAAGTTGTTGAACTATACGATGAAATAGAAACGGAAGATACATTTTAATCTAAAAGTATAGTCTAAAAACTATTATAAAAATTCGGAGAAAATATAATTTTTATTTTTAATCCTTCTAAATTATAGACCGGTTACTAAGGGATTGCGTTGGAGGATATTTCACACATTCGGTAATGGATGGTGACCCTCCGCGAGCAACGAGTCACTGAACCTCATTCTTGTCGTCTCGATATTCCTGTACATTTTGTCTCTGACACGGAAATCTACCGGTATGAACGTTCTCTCTCTTCAGTTCATTATAATGTCGTGATTGTCGTCACTTGAAGTTCTTCTCTATATAGTGTGTCCTGTATTCCCACTGTACTCCGCTATGTAAAATGATGTGTATTAACTTTCTTTATAATCTGGAGGTTCGAAACCTTTGTTAGGAAATCTTATGTCGTTAAACATGATGTGACTAGTGACTGAGTCCCAATACTTTGTCTTGTTTTGTAATTTTGGATAGGAACTTTGACAACCATTTTGATTCCTTATCTTTGTCTTCTAATTGGTCTTTACAGAAACACGTCCTTTAAAAAAATGATTAAACTTTAAATAATCTTCTGTTTAGTAAAATTTTAAAGATAAACAAAGACTAAATGTTCACAGGTTTATTATATAAAAGTGTGGTAGTGAACTGTAAGGATGTATTTATACGTTTAAAACAGTAATTCTGACTAATGATACACTATTTGATGTATTCTTTATTATTTAACTTTTCACATATTAGTTTTATTTAGTACGATTTATAAAATCAGTCAATCAGTCAAGTCAACGAGTCATCACAGGCTGAGACACTAGGGTACCTGACGTCGTGTGGTCCGAAGGGAGAGGCAGTGGTTGAGGATCTCAAAGAAGTTTGAGTACAGTCAACTCAGTCACTACGGTAGGTTGGTAGAGTAGGAGAGCAGGGGAAGTGGAGGGCGGAAGTTAGAAAGGGTCGTAGTCCCAGAAAAGTTTAATCAGTCGATAAGTGTGGTCCACCGGTTTCATGACCTCAAAGTCGAAGTTGTAGTCAGGAAAGTTACTTATAAGTCCTGACTAAAGGTTATCCTACCTGACCAACCTAGAGGAACGTCAGGTTCCCTGAGAGTTCTCAGAAGAGGTTGTGGTGTCAAGTTTTCGTAGTTAAGAGGTCGTGAGTCGAAAGGAATATCAGGTTGAGAGTGTAGTTATGTGCTGATGACCTTTTTGGTATCGGAACTGATCTGCCTGGAAACAACCGTTCCATTACAGAGACGAAAACTTATGCGATAGATCCAACGAGTATTGAAAAGAAGGTTCCTCATTCGCAGAACATTAAAGTACCGACATCAGTGGTAGACGTCACTAAAACCTCGGGTTCTTTCATTTCAGACAGTGACAAAGGTGATAAAGAGGTAGATAAACGGTACTTCACTACCCCGGTCTACGGTACTACAATCAAAAGACTTACAACTCAAAATTCGGTTGAAAAAGTGAAAGGAGAAGTGAAAGTGGTTCTCCGAGAAATCAAGGAGAAGTAAAAGACGGTATTCCCACCACAGTAGACGTATAGACTCTAATAACTATAAAGAGGACGGTTAGAACTAAGGTCGTGAAGTAGGTCGGGTCGCAAAGAGTGCTACATGACATGTATATTCAATCTATTCGTCCCACTGTTATATGTCGGAACTGTATGAGGAAAAGGATAAACCTTGGTCAGAGAACAAGGTACAGGTCAAGATTGACAACGGAGGACAGGACGTATGTCTAAAGAGTTCTCTGTCCAGTCCACCAGACCATGACGGTAGAGAAAGTCTTAAAAGGTGTCAACTAACACTAGGTGTGTCAGTTTCCGAACCGTATCAGTTATTTCGTCTTTATCTATCCTCTATGGGGTACGGGTTCGAGTCCTCGCCACCGACGTGAACGACCTGGTCGTCACTCTTCTATGGGGTACAGGTTCCCGTTTCGTCTTCGGGGTCGTTCTTCCATCCTCCCCGCTTAGACGTAAATTTTAGTTTGGGGTAAGGGCGGTCTTTGCGAGTCTCCCGAGTTTGTTTGGCACACGTGTGGTCCTGGGTCCCTGGGGTGTCTCTCACTCTGTCTTGACACAGACTCGCAGACGACACCTTCATACCCAGCCACCACCAGACGACGTCCCTGTCTCCGGGACCCACGTCGTCTGAACCTTTTAGGGTACCTACCTCTTCGCACCACCCGATGTCAGGTGCCCCAGCGTCTCAGCCTGTGCTGACTCGCTTATCAGATCAGATCAGATCAGATTCGAGAGAACCTCCTCCAGCGACAATTGGGGTGGTGTCTCGACGGTCTTGAATGTGTCCTGACCCTTTGTCTGAGAACCTCCCGTGTTGTCTTTGGACACGTCGTCCTGGGTCTTCTTTCCTCGTCACTGAGGTGTCCTCTGACGGGGCCTGAACGGACACCCACAGGCCGACAGAGACCGTCGGCGCACTCAGTCGACCGCCGGACCACGTCCCGACCCCCGTGACTCACGTCGTCATGTACGTTGCCTAGAAAACTCCCTCCAGTGGAGATGGAAGTAACGGAGGTAGTGTCAAACCGGGGTCCATTTATCGTCCCTCCCTTGTGTCAAGGTGGCTAGTTGTCTTTTAACCTAATTGCTAAATGACTCGTACCGGGACGGTTAGTCTTATTCTGGGTCAAAGGGGGAGTCAGTCAGAGAGGGTGGTCCTTCGAAGGTATTCGGAGAGTAGGAATAACTAGTCTCCCGTCTGTCTGACTTTTGGTGTTAGTGTCTTTTGCTTGGGTAGATTAGTGTACCTGGTGTCGAAACAGATTGAGTTACTTTTGATACTCGGTCTGACACGTCTCGGTGGGTTCTGTCTGTCCAGTACCACCCCTCAAGACTGTTTTACACCAGGTGACCTCTTCCCTTACCGTTTGGTGAAGTCATAAGAACGGAACTCTTGGGGTACTTGTCATACTTTATAAAATCCGTTAGATAGTTTACATTAGTTAATAAGAATTCTCTTTACTTTGATACAAAATAAAAAAATTCATGAAATTTTGTTAGATAATCATAAATTTCACTAGAATGTAAGACACTTGTATCTCAATTGTGTCTCAATGTTTATTCTAGACGAGAGAATCAGATTGTCTTAGAGACCCCTTAATTTGTGGGGAATGATACTGGGTCCGTTAGATATTTGGAGGTCTTTCGATTTTGTCCTTTACATTAATATTTGACTTTTTAGACTTAATAGTGTCTCTGGTTATAAACTTTATTAACTATTTATACTTAAACACAAACACAAGGATCATTGAATTCTATAGTTGTTTAACAAAACTCCTTCCGTGTGTCTTCGATCTACAAATTTTACAGTTTATTTATTTTCACGATTATTGTCACAATTGTCTGGTTTATTTGTAGGATTGAGACATTGGTTTTACCAAGTTATGGATATATTAAACGGTATATGAGTTTATTCCTTCTCTTATATCATTTGTAAATTGCCATATCTGAATCGATATTTTTATTTTGTCGACGTGTCTAGTAAAGGATGGGAGTTATGAAGATTCATTACCGGTGTTATGTTCCATTTTGATTTCTATAATAAATTCTCCTGGTTACCTAAAATTCCTAGAATCAAAATCCTCTGGAAAAAGGAGAGCGGATAGAGGGCAATTCATTATTTTACACGGGTGACTCAAATGTATCAATTCTATTTTAGACTTCGGATTTTAAAACCAGAATAAGGATTAAACTACCAAACTATTTCTACACATCTCTTGTTTTCGGTGGGATGCAGATTTTAGATAGAAAACTTTTATTTTACACAAGTTCTTCTTATTAGTGAAATAAAGATGAAAATGTAATTATATAGTTGTTTGTAAAGTTTAAACACTAAGGATCGGGAAAAAGATTTTGTGTCTTTTTTTGGTGACGAGAAATCGCTGTACTTTCATTAGGAGGAAATAATTCAGAAAATTTGTAAAATAGTATATGAATATGACTCACTTGTTAAACAAGATCCTTATTTAATCTTATCATTTACAAAAATTTAATTAAGTCGTTTCTTATTAGCCAGTGATGAGTATACCGTTTCAGTGAGTAAACGGTGCGTAAATGACTCTTAATTTACAGGGTCCTTGACTCCTTCGTTTTGGTTCATTCTATAGTGATTCTCGAGTTTTCATGGAGGTTGTTCCTTGTAAGTGTCGTTTTTCTATTTATAGGTGTTTCTGGAGTATTAAACTTCTGTCAAAGTTAAACGGGTAATCGTAAATTGACGTGATTTATTGTGTCTCCTTATATAAAAGTTAACCTTTGAAAGGTCAATTTAAAATTAATTTAAATTTTTCATCTACCGTTTTTTCCTTCGTGATAAAAAAATTAGTTATATTATTACATTTGGTAGAAAGTGGGAATTCTGTGACTATTGAAAGCATAAAGGGTACAAATCTTCTTTATCAACCAGTTTAGTAAAATCCCTGGTACAAAGTTGTTTAAGTTTAAAAAACAGAGGGAATAACGTTCTTATTAGTATATGTTTTTGTCCTGTTCGTGTGAGAGACTTTCCATTTTTTTTTACGTAATCATAATAATTACATTGTATAAATGGTAAATCTTGGGAATAAAGTCTCGTGTGTAGGTACATAAGAAACTTAATGATTCATAATTATTATGGTGACGGGATGATAGAATATGTCTTATTGAGTGTTTCGAATATTACCTCGTGTCGTACTAGCACTAGTATATGCTCTCCTTTTTTGGTTCTGTGTCTTTAAGATTTAATGAACAGTGTCTGGACTCTTTTGATTTCTCCGTTTTGTCTTTTATTGTAAACCTTGGATGATAATGTCCATTGACTGTTTAACTTACGTCGAAAGAGTATTATAATTTTTTTAATATGTACATTTAATTGTATATGTGTAAATGTTTATTGACTTTTTCGGTCCTTGTAGCATTCTTAAAAAATATATCGGACTTAATGTATCTCTTCACACCAAAGTTTTAGTTTCGACGATTTGTCGGCTAAGGTCACTCAGTACATGTAATCAAGTTTCCTTAGACTCTTTTATGTCATATAAGTTATATTATAATCATTAATTTAATACTGGGTTCTTCAACTAAAATATTCTCCTGAATTATTTGTATATATTATTCATTATACTTGTTCGTGACTTTATATAGAAGTCCCCTTTTTTTCCAATTAAATTTTACAAAATTTTCATTTCAATTTTTTTATCGTACACATGTATTATAAATTCTACGTTGAATTAGTATTTTCACACCCAAAACCCCTCTCCCCAAACGTTTGTTGTTACCATGGTAATGTTTTATTTTCTCTAGAATCCCCTTTACCATCTATAACCGAATATTCGGATGGAGAACTTTGTGTACTTTAAGATGTATTTTAAGAAGAAATTGGGTTTTCGTTACACGAATTTGATTTACACATACACACACACACACATATATTTTATATCTATTTTATATATACATAAAAATTTCTTGTTAGTGTAATATTGATATTTTGTAAAATACCGTTCCGAAATATAGGTCGAATAAAACAAGAGTCTCGTAATAATCATATATTGCAAATATTTTGTAAATTAAGGGAGAAGTAATGGAGATTTTAGAAACGTCTTTTAGACTATAATAGAAGAATTGTTCCGTTTTGATTCCTTCTCTAAACATATAGGTAGTAAAGATCTCATTGTTTTTATAGAAATGGAAGGTCTTCTGAAAGTGTTTTTAGGCTGTGACCTTACAATATTATTACGTTCACTCCTACTTTTAAAATATTATCCTTGACTAATTTATTTACTCTCCTTTCCGATTATTATCTATTTTTACAAATAGTTCTCAGTTTCTTTCCACTATGGATAAAAAAGAAAAAATTCTGTTGATATTTTGTTACAGGACCTCTATGAGAACAATATTTCACCAAAAATTCTACTTTTAACATAAATGAAGAATCCAAGAAAAAAAGTTTATACTGGTTTATTTATTTTATGTTTGGACTGTTTTTGTATATCTCAGATATCGTTTTTCTGGACGTAGTCGGATGATAGAATTCTTTTATTTATCCTCCATCTATAAATGTATCTAAAATTATCAATATTTTTCTTATTGGTCGAGAGAATTGATAACGAAGTTTTACGGGGTGTTACGGTGAGAGTAAGATCTGACTTAAAAACAAGTAATACATTCTCACAAAAATACAAAAAAGAAAATAAACAACAAAATACGTAAGGTCATACAATACGAATACAAACCCTAAAGAAAAAAATATATTTAGTCTTATAGTACAACACTACTCCTAATAAGTACCCAGAGAAGACTATAATCTTGATTAAATGGGATTTGAATTTATTCGAATTAGAGGTCCTTTCGAAAGTACTATAAAATGTATTTGATAGAGTTTTTTGTCACCAGATTATAATGTCTGAAGAGTTCAGACGACTTCGTGAGACATAAAGAAGTGACCTTAAATATGAAAAAGAAAAAGATGGAGTTGCTACCGTATTTCGGTACTTTAAATTTTGGTGCACGGAAATTCTTTAATTTTGTTCGTTTAATATGAAGATTACTGTTTATGTAGTTTATGTACTGTAGTAAAACCTTCGTTTATAAATTTTGGTATATTTCCATAATTATGTGTAATTGATTATTAAAAACTTAGTAAATTAAAGATACGGTACTCAATCCCGAAATAGTTTTCTGTTTTTAAACTTCCTTTAGTCTTTCACAAGGGTATTGTATGATTTTTTAAGAAACACAGTGACAGGAAACTTTCTCCTATGGAGAAAAATCTACTCCAGAGGAAAAAGAGTGGGTGGGTGACGAAGTAGAGTGACTTTCGAAACACGTTAAAGTAGTAGAGTCGTTCTCTCCGTTTACCGAGTTCAATCGTCAGAGACCTGGGAGTCCTTATGGGTGATACGGTATAGTGGACTCTAAGGACTAATCTTAATACAGACTAATTTTTTTTTTTTTCATTGTTTTGTTTTGTTTCTTTGTTTCTTCTTTTGTTTTGTCTTTTGTTTTTTACAGATGGATCCGGTAGAAAAGTGGAAAGAAATAAAGTATTCTCTCTTCGTAAATTGTGTAAAAAAACTTTTTACTATTTCATGATTGTTTCGACCACAGTTATTTTTCATAAAGAATAGTAATGACGATTTTTTGAATAGTTGAAAATATACGATTGTTTTGAGTCATTAAAATAACGAAATACTCTATTTTGTATTATTGGAATCGTGTTTGTCAAATCTAGTTTAATAAAAACACCGGAGATAGATATCTTGTGTCAGTTGAAGAGTACGGTTCCCTTTTAATTAAGAGAAAACAAGTTTTAGGTCTAATAGTGAGAATTGATATAGATTTAGGTCTCTTATTGGTACACATCGTGTGCCCTACTTTAAACAAACACTTCATGAAAAAAGTGATTTATTCTAAAATTCTTTCCAGAATATGACACTAAAAAAAAGGGGGTAATATAGACACTACTCTTTTACTAATCCTACCTTGGAATTAGGGGATTTCTATTTCAGAGTCGTTGGTCGAATGGACTGATCTAAAAGTAACAGAGGTCAAGGGAACGTTCAACGTGTAAGTCAAGCATTTAGAAGTCGGAACCCGAAGAAAACATTGTGTCTGACGGAAACAGAAGAGAGAGATCCTTGAGAAAGGACAGTATGTTCCTTCTTTGTTTTATATTTTAGGCCTATACTCCTTTTGTCTTTATTAAAATTCGTTCCTTCAAAGAGTTTCAAATCTGATACGTTTTATACGAATTGAATAAGGTTGGAGTACAAAAAGAAGGAGTCCTTACTTCGAAGCAAAAGCAGGAGACCAAGAGATTTTTTCTTTCTTTCTTTCTTTCTTTTTAGGTGTTTTTATAGGTTACAAATTAATTACCATTTTTATTTAAAAGAGACAATTTACAATGACGAATCCAATTCGTCAACCTTTCAATCGTCGTAAAGATTAATTACGTCATGACGAGATGATGTGAAACAATGTTAAATATAGTATCTTTTATTTTTGTGCTGTTTATTTCATGTCGGATGTCATTGTCACGAAATGAAAATTTATTGTATAGACTATTCTTTTTATTCGATGTTTTAATCGAACTTCTAAATACTTGTGGTATCTACAGTATGATACTACTAAATACTTCTTGTAAATTTGAAAGTATTGAATAGTATATACTAACGATCTCGATTTGGACCTGAGTGTTATGTAGATAACATACGGAGACACACACACACATACAAACACACGACGTTTTTGTACAGTCTCATTGTTCTTAGTTAAAAAATGTCGATATTTTTTTCACTCTCCGTTTCCCGAGTCTACAGAGGGTTAGGACCAATTTCATTTTAGTTGATTTTGTACCATGTCCACTGAACTCGAATAAATGAACTTTGAAAACTTTAAATATAGGACATAAAGTCTTGTGTAAATGGTACACTTTCTGTTGTAAACATACAAAATTTCATTATGTTCATGTTATCATAAACGTCGGACATACAATTTTTAGGACTGGTACATCGTGTATGAGACCTCTAGATGTTAAGAGTACATTTCTAGTGACAAGAATTCTGTCTTACTTCTCTTTCCTCCGCGGTGAAAGTTTTTAATGAAACAGACTGACGACTCTAGTTCCTTGTAATAAGGGTTCAATGTCATCCCTGGTTTGTTAAGATTTGATGACAGTAAAGTTAAAAGGTGTCTTGGTTCAGTGAACAATAAATCTTGGGTGTAGGACAAATTAGACGGGGAGCTCCTCTTCCCCCGTTGTCTCCTACTCTACCAACTTACCATAGTAGCTGAGTTACCCATGCTCAAACTCGTTTGAGTCCCTGTATCATTTCCTGTCCCTTCGGACCGGTCGACGTCAGGTACCCCAGTGTTTCGGTAGTCTGTGTCGACTCGTTGACTTGTTGTTGTCTACTGGTTCTCAATTGATTCAGTCAGTAAGTTTTATTCGTCTAAATTTCTGTTGTATAAGTAAATGTAAATATGAGAGTTAGTCATATAAAACTAATATAATATCTTCTTTAATCCTTCTTTTTCATTCTGACATGGGTCCCTTTCTAAAGTTTACGTCAGGTGTGACCTGTACTGACTCACTAACTCGTGTATATGTAGATAAAAATTAAAGTTTCTAATCATGATTCGGAACGAAGAGTTTTATACTTAGTACCAAGTATTCGTGACCGTAGGTGACCCTCAATCTTTACTTCTTAGAGTACAGGTGTTGTTGTATGACTTAATCTTGAACAGAAAAGTGTTCTAGGAGTTCATTCAGTATATGTGTAACTTCAAACTTTTGTCGGAAATTATGACTGTTGTGAATGGGTTCAGGATTAATTTTGGAATACCGATCGAGAAACATATCAGTAGAAAGGGGAGATACTGTAAGGAAGAAAGTACGAAGTTTAAGACAGAGGGATGTGTTAAAGAGGGTTTTGACCATTCCTGGTACAGTATAAGTAGAAAAGTCTGGGTTAATTGGGATTATATTACGTATAATGTATCTTTAAGTTATTTAAACAAATTTATTTTATTTATATTCATAGACCTAACTTTGATGTTTACTTATGTGGTCTATTATGTTTACTATTGTGACTGTTTTTGTCATTCAATAACAAGGGAAGAGATTATTAGATAAAAGTTAGACGTTTTTAATACGTATCTCGGTAAAGTTATTCCACTAGTTTTAATTATTGGTGGTAGTTTCCTTTTTATAAGTTTAATGAATAAAATCAAGATACTTGTAGATTTCTTACAAGTTTACCAGAAGTGTGTAAAGATATAAAGAGAAGTAAGTTGGGTAGAAAACAACTCAGTAGATCAAAACTTAGTAGATGAGTGACTTAATTAAAAATTTCATATATACAGTTACCAGGTTCATGTATAAGAGTCAAGAAAATTTTTATATATTAATAAATGGTAAATACTAATTATGAAATTTAAAAGTTTGTAGACCGAACTAAGGTAGTCAACCTTCGAAATGTATGAGTACCTTCTCGACTAGAAATCCATCTGACCATTCCTCAGGTCCCGGGAGTTCCTTCTTCCCCAGGTCTCGGGAGTTCCTCTTTCCCCAAACCCCGAGAGTTCCTCCTCTTTTCCTGTTTCCAAAAAAGGGATGTTTCGAAACAGAATCAGTTATATTGTTAGATAGAACGACTTCCTGTACAAAGAGGAACTGTTCTTGTAAGACTGATTAGAATAATGGAATTCTGTATATAACACCCTCACCCAGACCATTCTGGAAAGATAACAATCAAGATTAGAACAATTAAATTCTACATACAACACCCTCGTCCAGATCATTTTCATATATTCCGGAACTATTCTGATCACCCAAAGACCGTGATAGGAAGGGGGAAGACTACAGATACAGTTTTTGAAAGAGAGTGAAAAATATGAAATTATTTTGAGACGATGTGTTTTCGATAACTCACTAGTTCGGACCAGGGACCAGGACTTCGATTTAGAAGAAACCTCTATTGTTCAGGCTGTAGTAAGTGACATTCGATAGTGGGTATGACGTTAATGGTAATATTTCATATTACAGTGTGACTAGGATAGAGTATTGATATCAATGTATAGAGATAGATATTTAAGACAAAATATAAAATACTTTCATCATAAAAATTTACTGATTTGTAAATATTAATTCACTAAAAATTGAATTCACGTGTATAAAGTTCTTCCATTAGTAAATACATAAGGACGTCATTAAAATTTATTGATTTATGTCCTTTGGTTGTATTTGTTAAAGATCGGTCTTTTTGTTCCAACAATGATCGTTGTACTTTAATATCGTAAAATCTCAAGACTCTTTCGTCCAGTGCCTTCTTTGAACTAGTCGACACTAGTGTGTCGACTATTGACTAATTTCCACTTGACGTTTGGGTCCAGAGTGTTGAGAGTTAAGTCACTAAAAAGAATGTACTATTTAGGTTCTAATTATTAAATTAGGGTGTATCTCTACTCATTTTGATAGTTTTCTTTCGTTTACAGAATAAGAGTGAACTATCAATTTATTTGACATTGTGAGAATACAGATTTACTTTTCAAGAATGTAAAACTTTGTTCCTTTACTCTGTTTCCTCTGTTCAGATGGGTTTCCTCACCTCTGGAGTTATGGAGTTCGACTGAGATAGATATAAAATGAGTTAAACCATGGGATATGTATGTTACTGATTGTACTAGGTAATGGTTTCACTAAATATCGTTCGAAGAAATCGTTTATATTGATCGTAAAGGTTACCTCTTCCTTTACCGTGGGGTGAGGTCATGAGAACGGACCTTTTTAGGGTACCTACCTCTTCGGACCATCCGACGTCAGGTACCCCAGCGATTCTCAGCCTGTGCCGACTCGTTGAAGTGAAACTGAAAAGTGAAAGTACGTAACCTCTTCCTTGACCGTTGGGTGAGGTCATAACAACGGATCTCTTAGGGTCCCTACCCCCTCGGACCACCCGACGGTAGAAACCCCAACGTCTCAGTCTGTGCTGACTTCGCTGAATCGTCGTCGTCGTATAAAGGTTTTTAATTTTTTTTTCTCCTAAATTAGGTTTGTCTTACAAAGTGTTATAGTTCAGAGAGTTGGTTCTTTTATGACTCTCATCACCCAAAAACGGGGGATCAAAATTACTTCACGGTCGTTGACAACATTAAGTGTGGTTAGATATTTGTTTTGTCTGTTTTATACAATTTGTACCATAGAGATCACTTAGTTTTTGTATTGCCCTCAATTTTTCTTCCTCTTTGCTGTCCTTTTTTTTTTCACACGGAGTAGGTTGTCCAAAGTTATTAGTTTCTCGAACGGGGTAGAATCTACATGTATTCATAAGTATTGGTCCACCAGTAAAGTACCTTATGTAACTCGGACTGTGATGAAATCTTTGTTCTATTTCGTCTTCCCTCTTGTATCACGTACCTTCTTCCTTTTTTGTTAATAAATTATTCATACACGAAATCTTGAATTGTGTCTATATAATAGATCTGCAAGGTTTACTGACTTTCAAATAAAGGTTTAACTCCAAGGAAAAGTTAATAATGTGAGAATTTTCATTTACTTTCAAACTTTTAGTAAGGTTTAGAATTGTGAAAGGATAAAAAAAGAAGAAACAATAAAAAATTCTTGAAATAAACGAGTCCCTTGTGACAGTTAGACTCGACGAATCTAATGGATCGAGATGGACAGAGACTGTGTTAATGAACTTTTGTCCTCCCCTATTTTTGTGGGTGTTTCTCGCCGTATTATAATCTCTGTTACATAGATTCAATCCTTTCTTATTTTGTAAACATTGATATCCGTAGTAAAATTTTCGTGTAGGTAGACTTTATTTATAAAGTTATTGAAGTGAGCAACCTGATTATTTGTACATTGTATAAAATTAAGACCCAATAAAATTAAATATTAATTCAGTCTACATACTAATAAAGGGGTTCCAATCTTACTAAGTAAAGTGTTTACTTGATTTAAATTTTGATTTTCTTACATAGAGTTGTAGAAACTACCTAAAGAAGTGAAACTACCTAAACACGTGACTGAAGAGATTCAAACTGTGTGAAAAAACTACTTTTTAGTGGTAAATGTGTTTACTGTTATTTATTCGGTGTGCACTAATCTGTTTTGTTTCTTACGGAAGACTACATTAAATATATATTTTTCTATTTTACGAATGAATAATTGTTTTAAGTTTTAAGTTACAATTAATCCTGTTAATTTGGAACTTTTGGAGACAGTCCGATTTTATCGAAGTCTAAATACGACTCCTTATTTACAGTCCCGACGGAACTTCGACAAGTTTTGCGAAGTTACTTTATATATGTGTCGTATATATAAAAAGGGAATTTGCATTCATACAAAAGGTTAATTTTTTTTTTGTGATTTTTGTTAGTATATAATTTTGTGTTTTATAAGCTTTCTTTTTGCAATATATGTATTTGTTTCACACTTGTTTCGTGGTAGACAAAGACAACCGATGTCCGTATGTTGTCTACCTTACCACTAGTGGTTTTTACTCACAAAAGTGAAGAACAGTTGACTGATCTCGAATAAAAATGGATTAAAAATAATTGACCCAAACCTTTTATCCACTTTTTATTTTTCTTATAGTACTGGTCAAAGTGAATTGTGACATTTAATTTTATTGGTGTTCGGATTTCTCCATTTTATTTTCGATGTATAATGTACTGTTTACAAAGACATTGCGGGAAGAGTATCCATTATCGTATAAGTTTTATTCCTTTTAGGACTTCGAGGTGGAGTAGGAACAAGAGAAATAAAGTGTGTGGACCTTTATTTATTTTTACTACTGAAAGGTTTTCCGTTTTTCGTGTCGTCGTCGGACACCCAAGACTCATTCTAATGAACTGCCTTCCTGTGGGAGTCACCGAGAGAAGGTTCACTCAGTTCCACATGATTCGTACCAAATCAAGTGGTTTTTTAAAAAACGGATCCAAAGAAGATTCCTAGACACTGTCTGTGTGTCCAATATATTAGACAAATCATGAAGTCTCCAGGGGAACTCAGACTATTATTTGAGTTTTTATTGAGACTATAGATTCTAGGGGGATGTATTAGGAAAGAAGGGTCTTGATATAATTAATTAGTTTTGGTAATCGTATTTCTAATGTTTATTTAATTCTGAACCCGTTACTTACGGATCAACGGAAATCAGTAAAGTTATCCCGACTTAGGTTACGAAGATAATAAAGACGATTTGATCGTAGATTTTTAACATACATACTCTTTGTATAAAGTCTAAAATTTAAAAAGACAATTTATCTGATATGCTGTCTGTATTTTGTATACACATACACATTTTGATAAAATTTTAGTTTACTTTCGTCTGAGAGTCTAATAGAGAGTTTACTTCGAATGGTGAATATTGTCTGATGACTAAATAACTCATTTTACCTTTTGTCTAATTATTACACAAAGTCAGATAAAGATCTTATTACTAGATATTCTTTTCCACTTAAGACTTTTTTTATATCGAAGTCAGTTTCGACTATTTTTTATGAAACTGTAAAATAACGTAAATAGAAAGGTTTTTTCCTCTATGTATTTTGTTATATTTTTACATACTCTGTCTTTTTTTCTAGACTGTTGAAGTTTCTCTCATCTTCTACTATGTAACACATATTCTCATCCCTTTCTATCAGGGTTGTTCAGGGAAACCGTGAACATATTTTCTACTTTTCAGTGATCTACTGTGTCTCACATTTCTTTTGCTTTTCTTTTATACTTTCGAAAGTCCAATGTAATTTCAATAATCTTTTATACGGTTTTTCATGTTTGTAGTTAAAATTTCATTGAAGTTTTCCTTGTACCCATTCGATTAAATATAAAAGAAGTTTTCATTAAAGGGACGGATTTTCGTTTACTTTTCAAAGATGTAATTTTTTTTTTTACGTCTCTTTTACAGATTTATTGTTCTATGAATTTCCCTTCCGACGGAAAGCTCATTAAGATATCAAAGTGGTTACTTTATTCTCATTATGTATGTTCCTCTTTGTTTGATTAAGGGAAGGATTGTTATTTCCCGATCCCTTTTCTGACAAAGTTTCATATGATTCGAAGACTATGTATCGTTGTTACCTTTTCTTGAGTAACCACTTTATGTGATTCATGGATGGCATCATCCATTGCTTGTGTGTCACCACTTGTCCTGTCGGAGACGGGTAACCCAAGTCTTGTTTACTAATTTACATATTAATAAATATTTAAACCTTTCCCGTTGATTCCACTCCGTATTTTTATTTCAGTGTATGACGAGTTTAGAAATTAGTTTTGACAAGATTTGAAGTTCAGTCAGTATTATATATGAGAATTATTACTATGTTTCAACTACATTTTGATGTAAGTGGAATTTCTACCCACACCTCTTTTACGGATTGTTTTGACCTTTTTTCTTAAAAGTTTCCTTGTGTGAATGTCCACTGTGTCCACTGGGAGTCCTTCCTTACCTTTTTCTTTCTCAAGTCTACCCGTTCTTCTATTTTCGTCGTTCCTGTCGTCGTTTGTGTAATGATTTTATTGTTTCCTCCATCCTCTCTATGACCTTAACATTCCTTTCGTATTATGGATCTGTAGGTCCGACGATTCATTGACACTCTTATTTCTACCATTGACCTAAACTTTACATCCTTTCTTTGGGTGTTGTATGACTCCCGTGTACTTAAATGAAAATTAGTACTAATAAAGTGTGTGTACTTAGAATGTTAATTTTAGTTTATAATAAAGTATATTAGAGATGAGTTACGTCTTTTCGGTCCTAATAAGGTCTATTGTTCCGTCTTACAAGGGATATTCTGTCAAGATTAATAGTCAAGGTCAAAATGATAGGTTTGTAGGATCGTAAGTCCATTATCTTCAAATTTATAAATTTCTATTTACTTGTCCAGAAATAATACAATTCTCAGAGATAAGTAAGTAAACAATTCGATTATTTGTATGGTTTTTTTATTAATATTTCATTGTTTCCGTCGTTTTAGTTCATTGATACACTTATAAGAAAGTCAATTAATGAGGAGTCTCATGAAAAGGTCTTGAAGTAGTATGATAGTGTAATCCAAAATAAAAGAATCTAGTATTCTCGATTTTAACTCCCTACTACCGTTATTACTGTGTCTACTTATTGCGAAATGTTGTCTAGATATTAGACAGTGAAAAGGAAACAAATTCTCAGGTTGATGTTGCAGTAAAAATGTCATACATTATCTCTTGTCTATTGTCTTTCCTTCTTCCCCGACGTAGTAAAGAAAAAGAAAATTTTATAGTTACCACAGTAATCGGTTGTTTCTTTACGCATAGTTTTGGTGTTACTATATGGGATTCACAAGGACCCGATTTTAGTTCCACAACCGTCCGACGTAAGGAAAGACCTCCAAGATCCTTCTCTTAGTGAAACGAACGAAAAGGTAGAGGATCTCTGACGGTCGTAAGGAACCTGGGAAAGGAGGTAGATGTTTCCGACGTATAGAGACTGAGTATTAGATATCAGTGTAGAGGGAGAATGAAAGTCAAGTCAACACAGGTGGAGAAATGCTGGGTACCTGACGTCGTATGGTCCGAAGGGACAGGTAGTGGTTGAGGACCTCGAACGAGTTTGAGTGTAGGTAGCTCAACCACTACGTAAGGTTGGTAGAGTAGGAGAGAACAGGGGAAGAGGAGGACGGAAATTAGAAAGGATCATCGTCCCAGCAAAGGTTACTCAGTCAAGAAGTGTAGTCTACCGGTTTCATAACCTCAAAGTCGAAGTCGTAGTCAGGAAGGTTACTTATAAGTCCTAAAGGAAATCCTAACTGATCAAATTAGAGGAACGTCAGGTTCCCTGAGAGTTCTAATAGGAGGTTGTGGTGTCAAGTTTTCGTAGTCAAGAAACCACGAGTCGAAAGAAATATCAGGTTGAGAGTATAGGTATGTACTAATGACCTTTTTGGTATCTAAACTGATCTGGCTGGAAACAACTGTTTCATTACTGAGACGAAAAATTATACAACAGATCCAACCAGTATTGAAAAGAAGGTTCCTTGTTCACAGAAAATTAAAGTACCGATGTCAGTGGTAGGTGTCACTAACACCTCGGGTCCTTTTATTTTCAGAGAGTGACAAAAGTAACAAAAGGGTAGATAAACGGTACTTCACTACCCTGGTCTACGGTACTAGTGGGTGTTCTCTGACTGGGTCGAAATGGACACTCACAGGTCCTAAGAGACCACCTCCGTACCCAACCACCGGACGACGTCCCTACCCCCATGACTCACGTCGTCGTACACGTACCCTGGAAGACTTCCTCCAGTGGTAATAGAAGTAATAGAGGTGATATCAAACCGAAGTCCAGTTTGTTGTCCTTCCCTTGTGTCGGGGCGGGCGGGTAGTCTTGTTCTGGGTCAAAGTGGGAGTCAGTCAGAGAGGGTAGTCCTTTGAAGGTATTCGGTGAATAGGAAGAGATAGTCGCCCTTCTGTCTTACTTTTGGTGTTAGTGTCTTTTGATTGGTTTGACTAGTGTACCTGGTGTCAGAACAGATTGAGTTACTTTGATACTCGGTACGGTACATCCCGGTGGGTTCTACCTGCCCAGTACCCCCTCTCAAGACTGTTTTGCACCAGGTGACCTCCTCTCTTACCGTTTGGTGAAGTTATGAGAACGGAACTCTTGAAGTACTTGTCATACTTTTCCTTTTTCTATCCTGTGACTTTCTACTTGAGGGGTCCAGTCATACACGGGTTATACGATATCCTCTTGTCATCTCTTTATTGAGGTCTTTCTTACTTCTCTGTCTCGGTTTGGTTTTGGTTGTGGGTCAACACTTACACCGACCACTACCCGCATTTCAGGTTACGATATTTCTCGTTATGACGTGTCCTTGGACCTGACAATCCAGGTACTTAGTTCCGTTTATTCGTCACTAGTTTGTCCTCTACTTTTCTCACTTGTAGCTGTAAAATCCTTAGTCACTTGATTTTACCTGACGTAATCCACTTAAATTGAGTCTACTGGTAATACTGGTGATGACACCCGTTCTTGGGGAATCTTCTTTACATCATCGGTAGTATCAGTTTTTTTCTAACTCGGGTATGTTATGACAAATTAGAAGGGTAGAGTACCAGGTATTGAAATTAGAGTAGACGTTTCGGGGAAAACGGTTCCATTGTGTATTTCTACGAGACCCCTAATCATGTACCTGTAGAAACAACCCTATCCCCATAATAAGACGGATGTTGTAACACCTTTAGTTTACATGTGTGAATTACTCGAATACTTTCGATAGTAAGATGTCCATCTTTACCCCGTGAAGTGTCATCATTGTGAACTTTTTATTTTGAGGACTGATATAATGTTAGTGTATTTGAGTGTATGATAATAAGAGTTACCACTTTTGATTTTCGTAGAGGAGGTTCTAGTCCTTGTTCTGTTCCTACGAGGGAGAGTTGTGAATGAGTTGTTTCAAAACCTTCAAGATCGATTCCGTTAGTCTCTTCTTTATTTTCCTTAGGTCTAGTCTTTACTTCTTCATTTTGAGATAAACGTCTGTTGTACTATAATATGTATCTTTTGGACTTTCTATGTTAGTCCTTCAATGATCTCGATTAGTTACTTGAAATTCATTTCAGTGTCCTATATTTTAGTTATGTGTCTTTAGTGAACGTAAGGATGTGTGATTGTTACTTTTTAGGCTCTCTCTTTAATTCCTTAGTCAGGGTAAATAGTGACGTTGTTTTTCTTATTTTACAGCTCCTTATTTGGATAGATTCTCTGTCTTCTCGAATATATGTCTTTGTTATTCTGTGATTGTTTCCTTCAAGACAAAAACACGGTCATGGTATGACAGAACTACTGAAATCGAAACAACCACCCTTGTATTTGACTATATCAGTGATACTTTCTGTCATACCTCTACGGAATTTTTTGATCCTTATTGTCTACCTCTCTATTTGTCTTATTTGTCTACCTCTCTATCAGGTACAAGGACCCAACCTTCTTAGTTATGACACTTTTACTGATATGATGGTTTACGTTAGAAACCTAAGTTACGTTAGGGATAGTTTATTGGTTACCATAAAAAGTGTTAATCTTGTTTTATAAAGTGTTAAGTATACCTTTGTGTATTCTGGGGCTTATCGGTTTCGTTAAAACTCCTTCTTGTTACGACGACCTCCTTAGTCGGAAGGACTGAAGTTTGATATGATGTTTTGATTTCAGTAGTTCTGTCGTATCATGACCGTGTTTTTGTCTTGATATCTGGTTACCTTACTCTATTTTCAGGTCTCTATTTGGGTACGTGGATACCCGTGGAATAGAAACTGTTTCCTTCATTCTTATATGTTACCTCTTTTCTATCAGAGAAGTTAGTCACCACGACCCTTTTGGTCTGTCGATGTGAATTTTGTTACTTTAATCTTGTGAAGGATTATGGTATGTGTTTCTATTTGAGTTTTACCTAATTTCTAGATTTACTTTCTAGTCTTTCATATATTGAGAATCCCTTTTTGTGTCCGTCTTGTGAGATACTGTATTTAGTGTCGTTCTAGGGGATACTGGATGGAGGATTTCATTACCTTTATTTTTGTTTTTTTCACCCTGGAGTAACTTGAATTTTTTCGAAAACGTGTCGTTTGATATTTGTTCTACTTTTCTATTGAGGGTCTTACCCTCTTTTATTGTCGTTTACTTTGTTGACTCTTTCCTAATTAAAGGTTTTATATGTTCGACGAGTACGTTGAGTTATGGTCTTTTTGTTTGTTAGGTTAGTTTTTCGCCCGTCTTCTAGATTTGACTGTAAAGAGGTTTCTTTGATGTCTACCGATTATTTGTGTACTTTTCTACGAGTTGTAGTGAGTAATAATCTCTTTGATGTCATTCTATAGTAGAGTGTGGTTAGTGTTACCGGTTTTTTAAATGTTTGTTATTTACGACCGCTCCCACATCTCTTTTCCCTTGGGAGAACGTGACAACCACCCTTGTATTTAACTATGTCAGTGATACTTTCTGTCATACCCCTAAGGAATTTTTTAATCCTTATTTGATGGTATACTGGGTTGTCAGTGTGAGGACTCCTTTGGTATTAAATTTTTCTATGAAATGGGGTCACAAGTGACGCCGTGATAAACGTTTATCGATCCTGTACCTTCGTTGGATCTACAGGTAGTTCTTTACTTACCTATTTCTTCGACACCACTTATGTATGTTACCTTATAATGAGTCGGCATTTTTCCTTGTGTAAACTCCGTCAAGATTACTCCACCTACTTGGATCTTGGATAATATGTCACTTCAGTCAGTCTTTCTCTTTTTGTTTATAGCATATAATTACGTATATATACCTTAGATTTTGCACCATGGTTGCTTGGGTAAACGTCCCGTCGTTACCTCTACGTCTGTGTCTCTTCTCTGGACACCTGGGTCCCGTCCATTCTCTCTCACCCTGTTTACCTCTCCCATCGTGTCTTTTTATGTGTGATGGTATACGTGTTGTCTACGGTCACCCTTAAACGGTCCCTTGAGTTTGACCCCAAGACACTATTGGATTTCCACACTCTACCCCAGTCTCCGTCCTCCTTTTAAGTTCTCTCTCCTCTGTATGTATATTGTTACCGACTAAGTGTGACTACATACCGTCTTTGGTTGTGGTGTGACATTTCGTTAATAGGAAGTTAATTTTTATTTATGTAATTTTTTATATAATTCTTTTACGATGAAACCTACTTTGAAGTCATTGTACTTCTATATTCCTAAACTGAAGGAAAGATACGTCAGTTCTCTAATGGGGAGAGGGTATCCTGTGTCCTCCACATAAGAGACCTCTTTTTCTTGGCCTCTCTGAGACATGTTCCCCAAAAGTCCGTGTCTCTTCCTTCGTTACTCCATCGTTTGTCTTTGGTCTTCGTAATTACGTAAGACGAAAAATTCGGTTCTCTGGGAATCGGGGAAAGAGGAGTGGACAGGTCCTAGGAATGTCAGTTTTAATATGGATAGTTAATCCTCTGTTCTCTGATGAAGGTGACTTAATTACACCCTTTTTTGGATATCTATGACTGTAAATCCCTCAAAGGTTTCTTTTTCGGGACACTAGTATTTTGGTTAGAAACCCCCTTTGTGACCCGGATAATCGGTTCCTTGAAAATTTTGTTTTATACTCACCCACTGAGGTTTCTAAGGATCCGTAGACTTTCGAAGTTGTACTTTTTCTACTTGTACTTATCTTTATTCCTTTGGTTTACGTCTTATGTCTTTTTATTATTTTTAATATTATAAGTATTCCTATATTTTCTTCAAAAACATTAGTACTTTATTCTTATGAACGACACAAAATTCCTTTAAACGATAATATTCTTTGTTACTTTCATGTACCAGTAGGATTTACTATTTCTCTTTTAGAATTCTCAAGTTCTCTTCCTTTTTTTCTTTTACGTCTTTCGTTATGACCCTCGGTCCTCAGTCAGTTCATCATGAATTTTTTTGTACATCATAAAATATGTGTCAGTTTATTCATTACTTTACTATTTTGACTAAAAATCTGTATATTCTAGAGTTTTTTGAATGGAGAATAATTAGAAATGAGTTATTCAGTAACTTTCTCAACGGGGTAGTTCTATTCCCTGATTCACTTTTTTGTTTTTGTTTTTGCTTTGACTTTACATTCGTTGTCCTTTAAGGTAGAAAGTTTCCAATTTTCCTTAAGGGTCCTACTACTACTTTCTCAAGTTCCAATTGTAAATTTTTTTTTTTAGTGTAATCTTGACCTCTTCTCTCCAGACTCTCTTTTATAAATTCTTTGATATACTGTATACACTGATATACATTCTGTCACATAGTCTTTATGAAATGTTCCATCGACTTCCAACACTCTTCTGTCAGAATCTAAATTTCTATGTAATGTTTATGTTACTTTCCGTTTATCAAATAAAAATTTTGATAAGTAAGGAAAGAAATTTTTATTTGACTTATTCTTAGGAGTTTTAAATTAATCACTCTATTAGACTGACATAAGAAAGAAAGTCGTGGACGGAGTGAGAACGGATGTGTCGGAATCTGGTCATTATCCCGTTTTTCACACAGTTACAAATTTTCAAGTATTTCACAAATCCCTCAATAAGACAACAAGAAGTATAAAATAGGGACCATTCAATGATAGTACTTCTTCAGTTATATTTCGACCGATTCATTTTGTTAGTTTACAATGGAACCTTTGTTTTCCTGTTGTTTTCCTCTTGAATTTTTTTAAAAAAATTTATTTTAGTACTTTTATTCAATAGGATATGTAGACCACTAGGTGAAAGAACCTTAGTAAGTGTGTTAAAAAAGTCTTCCTCTGTTACTAATATTGTTTCCATATTAAGTCTTTCCCTTTTCTATTTCCAATGGTTGTTTACACTAGAAATTTTTATTTTGTTTTGTGAGATTTTATATTAATGTTTTATAATGGTTTTAAAGGTCTAATAAACTTACAGTTACACATATAAAAAAATTATATTTAAATAAATTAACCTCCGATTAATGAAATGTTATAACATAACCAAAACGGTATGTAGTTGTACTTAGGTGGTGCCCACATGTGCACAAGGGGTAGGACTTGGAGGGAGGGTGGAGGGAGGGGCATGGTAGGGAGACCCAGTAGGGTCACGTGGTCGGGACTCGTAGGACAGAGTACGTAGCTTGAACCTGACCACTAAGTACAGTGTATACTATAATATGTACAAAGTTACGGTAAGAGAGTTTAGTAGGGTGGGAGCGGGAGAGGGTGTCTCAGGTATTCTGACAAGATATATAGACACAGAGAAAACGACAGAACGTATGTCCAAATAGTAATGGTAGAAAGTTACACATATAAAATTGGGAGGGTATTTGTCAGAATCCCTATCTTTTATTTATGTTAACACTTTAAGTCTTTCTCTGAAAACCAAGATCTTTTCTAACGTCTAGTAGATAAAATATTTACTCCTATAACTCACGTTTGTTCTATTCATTTAATGAATAAGTTCCAGTGTGTTTCCCAATGACCGTCTCATACCTGATTTTAAGATTAGATGGTACACGATCGGGTCCTTGAAAGGTGGTGTATGGTACGATAGAATATCCAAAGCTCCGCTAAATTTTGTAAGTTCTTAAACTAAAACATGGTAAATAGAAAATTTCCTTTATTACGATGTTTCTTTACCAGGATCTCATCTTTTATGACAATGTCAATGTTACCAACCAATAAAAGAGTTCGTATTAATATTCAGTATAGTTTTATATTTTATAAAAGTTGATTTATTTATATCCTTTCAATAAATTCAATTTTTTTTTGTTTTTGGAGAAGTTAGTTATATGATTACTAGTTTTACAGGAATTGTGTCCTTATTAAATTTCTCTTTATTCGATAGGATTTTTTTACAAGTATAGATAAATATACTTTTTTATTGACTTTATAATTCTCTAGAAAACGACTACCACGAAATTGAGTAATTAGTAGTTATTAAATTTAACTATTCATGTAGACATGATTGTAATCGATAATTCTAAACTAGGTTAATTGAATAAATTTTAAAGTGTCAATGATTACGATCAACAACAACGGTCGGTAGTTCTACGAGTATTTTTGTACATTCTTTCTGTTCTGTGTCCACAATTTACTATTGGCATATGCCAAGTTTTAAAAATGTGATTTAAAATGTGATTTCATAGGTTTGGAAAATGTGCACAAGTCGAACGACAATGAAAATTTTTTAAGTTGAAGAAATTATCGTTCCAAAAGTCGTCACCTTTTATTCCTGAAAGAGTCAGCCGTCTTATGAAAGGATGATAACTGTCGTTATTATCAGTTCAACAGCAGAAACAACGAATAGAGTTAGAAGACAGAAAGGAGAAGGTAAAGTCAATCGTACAATAGACGATCATATTAAATTACAGGGGGAGTATATCTGTGAAATGGAAGATCAAATATTTTATAGTGTAATAAACTCCCACTTGAAAGATAGTCGTATCAAGAAACTCCTATGTCTGGTACAGAAATAAAATCACAAGATAAGTCGTAGATAACGGGTCACGGAATGGAGTAATCGACGAGTTACCTATATACAACTTTTTTAATTAGACTAGTACCAAGTTCTCATCCTGTTCCTCAGTGTTTCTGGTGTCTCGTACCTTTCCGGATCTATAGGTACATCGGTTAAAAATGACGAATTATATTTCTTGATGAGTTGAGTGCTTGTTTATACTGGTTTCGTGAGTGCATTTTCCATTAAGGGATGTTAAAACTGTTGACACTTCTTTTACATTGTGGTTAAGTACAAGAATATATGATGTTTGTTTTCAAGTAGAAATGACGTGAGACTTTCGAATGGGTTCTCCTGTTTTAATTAATTTCTAGTTTGGTGACTTCGCCTTTTAACACAACGTACGTAATGTTCAGTGATAGATGGAAGATGTACTACGCTCTATTTCGACTTTTATTCGTTTTAGTCTCTTCTACTTTATTGATGTCTTAATGACCCTAGAGATTTCCACACTTTTTCGTGCATTCACAATTTTGATCTTATAATAATTTAGCATTTTGTCAGACAGACTAGTCAAGTCAAGTCAAAGAGTCATCACAGGCTGAGAAACGTTGGGGTACTTGGCGTCGTACGGTCCGGAGGGACAGATAGTGGTTGAGGGCCTCAGGTGGTTTTGGGTACAGGTGACTCAGCCACTACGGTAGGGTGGTAGAGTAGGAGACAACAGGGGAAGAGGAGGACGGGAGTTAGAAAGGGTCGTAGTCCCAGAAAAGTTTACTCAGTCGAGAAACGTAATCCACCGGTTTCATAACCTCAAAGTCGAAGTTGTAGTCAGGAAGGCTACTTGTGGGTCCTGACTAGAGGAAATCCTACCTGACCGACCTAGAAGAACGTCAGGTTTCCTAACTTTCATTTACACAGTGAATAGTCATTTTGTCGTTGGGTGTTCCAGTTGTCATAATGTTCAACAAGACCCAGTTACTGTCTCTTTGTTTAACCTTTCCACCTTCTTCCTTTTACTTTGATAAACTTTAGTCATTTTTCTTTCATGATATTATTTTTCAGTATCAACTTTCAATAATGTAACAGAATACATTATATTCTTAGTGTCCCTTTTGTTATATACTTCATACCAGTAAAATGTAAATTTCCACCTTTCTTTTCCCTCAGTCCTCACCCCACCCCCTTCCTCAGACCTTCACAATGAAAAATACCGTGCACGGTGTACGCTTCATAGTGATGTGATTCGACGTCATCCAATAATGCGATCTAGCAGACACCAGTTAGGCCGTCTGTGTGGTGGTTGTGATGGTGGTGGAACAAATACGCCAGATTCCGACCTTTGGCGTAAAGGGTGTTAGAGGACCAGACATGTCAAAATAGTGTCTTGGAGTATAAACTTCGTCTATTCACTTCCGGTCAAAAAGAGTTCTTCATTGTCCCGAGACCACGAACCAAAAAAGTCTACGACGTCGGAACATCTGGAAATGCAGTCGAGGGTGAAGTATCAGGACTGTCCAAAACGTCTGGAAGGGTGTTTATGAGTGAAAAGATGGGTGAATGATGGACACTACAAGTCCGACTCCAGAAGTGGTTTCAAGAGACTAGATTACAGTCGAGGATGGGAGACGAGTCACGAAGTCCTATTAAAGTTACTGTCAGAGAGACTACAAGTCGTCTCGAGGAAGTTGCATACCACTAGAAAAGAACTGTAAGTCCGGGAGTTGACACCATATTCCGGTTTAAGAAATATCTTACGGAAGGTAAGAGGTCTAGTTTAGGAATCAATGATTCGACGACCTTCGTACTTCCAGGATACTAAGATCGGGTTCTTTCAGGTCCTTTCCTAGAACAGATCTTTCCGTCGGATTATTTCACTAATTTCCCGAGTCCTGGATCATCAATTTAGACTAAGAACCAAGATGGTGACACTTCGACATACAGGAATCTAATCCATTGAATTTGAGAGACGGAGTCAAAGAGTAAACCGTTACTATAATCATTGATTAAGTGTCTTATCGATACTGTTTACTTATTTATAATTTATGTATGATTTCTTATCCATTTCGAATAAGTTTATACGAAAAGTTGGGAGAAGGAAGAAATTTGAATGAGGAGGATAAACGTGGGTCATTATTTTCTCTTATTACCAATGATTCTGTGACTTTATGACCTTTACCCTATAAATACTCGGTTACCTTCTCCACAATGTTTCAGAATAGAGACCTCGTCCTTTGGTATACACTTCTTAAAATATTTTAGTCTAGTAAGGACAAAATAAATAATTATGAACTTAATATACGATACACAGAACTTGGTAGAGGTTTGATGAAAAGACATACTGAGTAAGTAGTAAAAAAAAAGAACAAGGACTGTCTATGTGGATATCTTTACAGTTTATTAGCTTCAAGTTTTATATATGAGAAGATTATTTCTATCTAAGTTCTGTACACTTAACCCAACCTCTTTCCCTTACGATCCTTTTCTCAATATTGTCTGAAACCTAAAAATTTGAAGAATGTTGTTGTTTTTTTGATAAGTATAATGTAAATATCAATTTTGAGTTAAAATTTTAATAAGATTGAAAGTCTTACTATTTAAAGTCTTTGTGACTATTAAATCGTTAATTTATACTCTATTGTAATTTTATGTTTTGTCTTTCTTAGAGGTACAAAATGTCCTTCCTATAAAAGACTTTCATATGATAGAAGTAAGAATATGTTTATGGAATAAATTGGGTAATTTTTTTTCTTTGTGATTTAGAAATTACAATACTAAAAAAAGTTCATTGAAAAGGCCAATTAGAAAAATACTAGAAACCCATCTTTTATAAAGATCATCTTTTTTATCATGACTCTGATGAACGAAACTTTTCGTAGATCTAGAATAATTTAGATGACAGAGTTTTGTACTATATAGGAAAGTCTAAAGGTATATAAGAATAATTCCTTCATAGGTTTATTATTTTTATTTCATTCCAAATTGCTTCACAAGATGAGGGACAACGTGGGAAACCAGTACTATTTACCGTTGACGGACAGTCGTCCTTTTTCACCTACGGTAAAAAGGTCATCATCGAAACAAAACATGTTTTCTCCGTAACCTCGTGTTTCTAACTCAGATACCCGAGTACAAAGAATTGTCACTAGTTTGGCTCACTTGTTTAGTTTTTCTATAAGTAACGAATTAGTTTTTTCAACTCTACGTTATTCGGTTTACAAAATCCACTTAGACCCTATTGATCAACCCTTTCCTTTTTTTACATTTTTTTTGGTAGTACGTGAAGAGGTTGAAGTGAGTTATGAGGAAAAAAGGGTGTCGTCCAAAGTGTCAGGAGTTACACCATCTTTTTTATGTTTGGTTTTATCTCTTGTCATTTTATTTGTATATAACCATCGAGTGTGTATGTGTACGGTAGTCATATGGATAACTAAACGACGAAGATTGAAAAAGAAAAGAAAGACTAAAAAATTTTATAGTTAAAGGACTTCCATTTTATTAGGAGTTTACCAAATAATTGAAGATGTCGTAATATGACACTAACTGTTCTCCCAACGGTTGTGAGGACGTGTTCGAACTTTTCCTTTTGTCAAGTGTGGGTTAACTTTCATGTTTCCTTTTGTCACAATTTACATTATAAATTACACTTACTTGAGTCAAAACTCTCAGTCATTCACCTATACATAGACCAACGAGTAACCATTGTGATGCGACACCTTTCTGGGTACTGGTAAGACCATGGTCAACTCTCATAGTGTAAGGGTTGATACAATAGATTACTAGTTTATAAAAATGTTGATAAATTAAACATGGTGTTGATTTACGAGAAGATGTCTGGAGTCCTTTCTGTGATGAAGAATTAAGTCGATAGACCCAAGTTAAGGCTAAGAAGAATGATAGACATTCTAGTGTCCATTTAATGACTTCCAAAGACACGGACTCATTATGTCTTCAATATTATGGATTTATAATTAAAAAAATTCCCCCTCATCCTACCTCCTAATGATGTATATCACAGACCATATACTAGTTAGGAGTCTTTTACAATCCATAATAATGATAATTTGATAAAATACATTCTCATTTGTATATGAGTGTAGGTGAAGACTGAATGGATGGAAACTTTTTACAAGACTTCATTTTATCGGTTTCCAGTTTATTATCCTTCTTTATATTTTATTATTTCATCAACCTAAACAATCGTCATATCTATTTTTCTGCAATTTAATAATGGTCCTTGTGTGATCATAAATGAGTTTGTAAGGTTGTGTACTTACAGAAGGAAGAGGGAAAATGAGGGAATGATGGTACTACGATAAAAATTTGTATTTCTATATTTCATATAAATATTTCATACAAATATTTAACATTTTCCTCTCTTTAATCATTGTCTCCTATTCCTTTGATTAGTTATTTTTACCTTGAAGTTAGATATCGTCGAGACTAGTAAAAAATAAAAGCTACCAAGAACCTGTTAAGGCGTCTCTGTCTGAAGTTTTATTCTCTAATTTCAAGACAGGTGAATTAACATGACATTTCAGAAAAAAAAAATTTATTTTAGTAAGATTGTCTTATTGTTAAGTATGTGGGGTGTTATACCTAAAGACTTTCTACTACTTTAGTAAAGTGATCGTACTTTCTTGGGGTTTGATGAAAAGATTTTTAACACGATAGTGATATTAGGTTACCTTGTATTATTTGAATTGTCTTTACCTTTGAATCTCTTGTTTACTAGTAGACTTGACAAAATGACTCACTCTCTGATAAAACTTTGCTCTTTGACTTCAAATTCCAGACAGTACTTAGAAGATACAGTGTTCCCATTTTAAAAGAAGTTTTAAAACTGTCTTATTGTACTGATGACATTTTACTTGAAAATGTATTTCTTTGATCTCTGTTTCTTAAACTACTTTCCGTGACCTGATTTGACCTTTTGAATTTTTGAAAGGATATTAAGATCCGATTTTTCGTCTGTCCATTTAATCTTTTTTTACCTTAGAACAAAATTGAATGTATTGTGACTTTATACCTGTGTGTTTATAGTAATATTATACGTGTTTTAAAGGGAGATATACTATTGAGGTTTCAATTACCATTATAGTAAGGATTTCTAAAGAAATTTATTATTTCTTTGATCTTTTTTACAAAGGATTCTTCTATTAGATACGTTTGTGTCTGTAATCTTCATTATTGTCGAAAAAGAGATTCTAGAATTCTTGTCGACGTCTATTGTCGTAGTTTCTCAGTGTCTTCTTATAAAATCTTTATCTTTATTTGTCCGATAAATTTCTTTATTTTAATAGAGATCCAGTAGACATTTATTTTATATAAACGCTTTAGATTTTTTACAAAATTTGATCACCTTTAATATTCTTTTTGATAAAGTTCATCTAGTTAAATCTCGTGGGTTTTGATTTATAAAGTTAATAGGTTTTCTATTGTTAATGGTCTAAGTGAAGTAGTTAAAGTTTACTCAGGTATTGTGTTTTGACTTACTTTATTAGATCCAATAAAGAGAATTTTAGAAAATTCACTAATATTATATCTACCTATGATGTCTAATTTTTTTTTTTTGAAAAGTCTTTTGACAATGACATTCCCTTTCTTTTTTAATTCTGATCCCGGTTTGTCTATTGTTTTGTCTACTTAAACTGTCGATAGGGATTTTCATATAAATGTAGAGGGAGGGACCACCGAGTCTGTCATTTCGCAGACAGATGTTTCGCCCTCTGGGCCCAAGCTAGGGACCCAGTCCTTCTAGGTGACCTCTTCCTTTTACCGTTAGGTGAGGTCATGATAATGGACCTTTTAGGGTACCTGCCTCCTCGGACCATCCGACGTCAGGTACCCCAGCGTTTCTCAGCCTGTGCTGACTCGTTGAAATTAAGTTAAGTTATCCCTATCCGTCTAAACATTTTACACGGACGGAACCGAGTTCCATTCTTTTACTTTTTACAGAGGGGATTCTTAAGTATGGACGTTCGGTAACGAGTACCGAAACCTCATCTTTAATTGCTATAAGTACATGACCTTCTCTGTGTATCCTGTTTGAAAATAACTTTACCGGAATCCGACCATCTCGAGGGTCCGTGGACCATTATTGATTGTATTTACAAAAGACCTTTTTTAAAAATTTTGAGACTGGACTCTCTTAAAAAATGTTCTTATCCAATTGTTGGACTATCTTTTCGACTTATTCTAAACATGTATGTTGGTTGGTTTTTATATATTTACGAGATTCAGTTGACTCATAACTCTCTTCACGTTTATTTTACTGAGAGATGATAAATGTATATAGTGTGACCTTTCGTTATATTGTGTTCTGTTTGGTTCAAACAGTCTTTTTCATTGTAATGATTAACGACCATATTCACATTGGACCAAACCTTTTATAACGTGAATACGTCGTTTTGACTTCTACGGTTATAGGACATTGATTCGTTTAGGTACGAAAAAATATATGGGATTGAGGAACAATGGTTCGACGTCTTCTTTAAATCTTATTATAAAGTTCACTTCAACAGATATTTTTGCTTTTTTACCTCCCGAAGGGACCACCGAGTCCTCTGTGTCTAAGCTAGGAAGTTGACCCTTCTAGGGTATAAGGTACCTCGTGGATCGAACACGTAGTGTCGATAACTCAGATAAGAGATCTCGGACCCTTGGTGTTTGGGTCCGTTGTTGACTTCGGGCCCGTGAGATCACGTACACGAGACGTTGTCTTTTCGGCAGTCTTACTCTTTGGGAGTGTGGTGATGATCTCTCATCGGGGACGAACGGTGTCGATCTCTGTTCGGGTGTATCGTTATTTCTGGGTCGTGTCGATTTGTATTTATATATTTTAATACTACATTTTTTTACCTTTGTTTTGACGGTTTGAGAATGAAACGGTTGTTTCCAGACAGATCAATTCCGATACCAAAAAGGTCATCAGTACATACCTACACTCTCAACCTGATATTTCTTTCGACTCGTGGCTTCTTAACTACGAAAACTTGACACCACAACCTCTTCTGAAAACTCTCAGGGAACCTGACGTTCCTCTAGGTTGGTCAGGTAAGACTTCCTCTAGTCAGGACCCACAAGTAACCTTCCTGATTACAACTTCGACTTTAAGGTTATGACACCGGTAGACTACGTCTCTCGACTGAGTAAACTTTTCTGGGACTACGACCCTTTCTAACTCCCGTCCTCCTCTATCCCTACTGTCTCCTACTCTACCAACCTACCGTAGTGGTTGAGTTACCTGTACTCAAACCGAGCCGAGGCCCTCAACCACTGCCTGTCCCTCCGAACCGTACGACGCCAAGTACTCCAGCGTTTCTCAACTTGTACTGACTCGCTGACTTGACCTAACTTGACTATTGTTAGATAAAAGTTATTTTTTACTCGATGTTAATGTGTCTAGTCGTACATACTTAGTTTAGTTCCATTTCAACCAGTTTCATAGTTTATTACCCTTTTTTTGTCAAACTGAGTTAAATGTGTTTTAAGTTTGACACGTTTTGATACATAATGAATACTTATATATGTATGTGCTACCACCATCAAATCAGTAATTCAGCTCAGACTGGGAACACTGGGGTGGTGTGACATCGGACGGTCCGAGGAAACAGGTACCCTAAAGGGTCCGTTCTTATGACCTCACCCAACGGTGAAGGAAGAGGTTATATGTATGTATTTATCTATATTTTTTACCTCACTTATTCTTTGTGTTTGAACTCTTTCCTCCAATAGAGATCTGATTTACCTACCACTTCACTCAGGACTCCCTAAGTTTCCACTGAATTATCCAAAGTCATTACAAGATAGAAATATCACCCAAACACTTATGTTACACTTATGTTACCTAGAAGTAATAATAACACGAAACGTAACTTATACATTTGATATGTAAGAGTACACATTGACCATATCATAATAAAGTGTTATATTTTGTCATTTCTTTTCTTTTTGGTTTTCGTTATATAATTCTTTTCTTTTTGGTTTTCGTTATATAAAGAAAGTAACCGATGGCTCATATACGAACGGGAAAACAGAAAGAGAGGGAAATTTAAAACTGGAGTCTCAAAACATTCCCAATAATACTGATGATCCCTCAGTTAATGGCACAAAGAATAACCTTAGAAGAACCCAAGACCTCCGTATAGGACACCTTGTTTAAAGTGACCAAGGAATTAGACGGAGGAACTGGCAAACCAGGGTAGACCATTCCAAAGGTACCGGTAGAGACGAAGGTACAGTGACGAGGGACGGACCAGTGTAAGTCTTGTGACGGATGTAGTTCTTTTTTTATAATAAAGTATGTAAATAAAAATGGAAGGTCGTAATCGGTACCAAAGATATTTATGTTTTGCGTCCATATACAAATCTTATATACTTTTATATGTATCCTTGTACACTGGTATCCGTATATTACTGGTATGTATGTCTTTTCGTGTATGTAAGGAAATTCTCTTTGTTGTTACGTACATTTTACAGGTTTCGTTAAAGTACATAGGGATTATTCATAGTATTTTTGTGTACATTATGACGGATATAAACTCACTTGCTTACATTCTCCCGGTCATGACTAATTTTTCTATCAAAGGGAATCCTTTAGTACTATGAACATGTATTTCAGTTATGTCTACTTTTGTGATAAGCGTCGAGAAAGTTGTTAGACAATTTGTGATATCAGGAGTAAAATATTTATCGGAAATTTTATACTTTTTCGTAGAGACGATGTAATTGACCATGTGTTCTAGGATTCTTTATCCTACAAATTTCATTATTATTACTTTTAAATACAATCCTTAAATACGGTTTCCTGATGGAAGTATGACTTTATGATTCTCTAAAAAGAGTCAAACGATATATAAGAACTAGGAGTCGTGATATGTGAGGTTGAATACAATTCCTCCAAAAATTTAGAAATAATAATTTCCTTTTGTTAAAGTAACATATACACACGACACACGGATCCGTGAGTCAGTGCAGGCTGAGAAACGCTAGAGTACCTGTCATCAGGTGGTCCGAGGAGACAGGTACCCTAAGAGGTCCATTCTTATGACCTCACCCAACGGTAAAGGAAGAGGTTATATGTATTTATTTTTGTATAATTTTTACCTCACTTCGGGAAAAATTTTTAGAAATAATAATTTCTTTTTGTTACAGTAACATATTATTACGATTGTGTTTAGGTACTAATATTGTTTCAAGGGACCGGGACCTCTGATGGTTTGACCAAAAGTTGAACCTATCCTATGAATAATTGTAACGACTATAAGATTACACTGTCGTCAAAGAGAATTTAAGACCAAAGTTTTCGTGAGTGTTTAGTGTTCATTATGTAAGATGATATCAACTTTACTCAACTGGTCATACTGACGGAGGTCCGTTTAACTATTTTGTCGTGATACTTTTGCTTCCCGAAGAGAGTATTGAGTCGACCACTTCTCAGGTGGACGTTACGTCCTCTGGAGTCAAACCAAGGACCCAGCCCTTCTAGGTCATCTCTTCCCTGTCTGATGGGTGCGGTCACAAGGACCCGAACGGAACGTCGAGTCGACCCTTTCTTAGGTGGACGTTACGTCCTCTGGACCGAAGTTGGGGACCCAACCCTTCTAAGGGACCTGTTCCTTTTCCGATGTCTGAAGTCATAAGACCGGACCTCTTAAGGTATCTGATATATCAGGTACCCCAGTGTTTCTCAATCTGTACTGACTCTCTGAAAGTGAAGTAATGTACTTTTTCATTAGTACACTTTTACCACTTTCAATTTTACCTGTCTACAACCAAATACTTTATTTTGTTACTCCAGTCTTTTATACGAAATTACATAAACTATTTATTTGTGGAAAAACATGTCTAGTGGTAAATTCTGACCCCAGATCAGAAAAGATTTTGGTCTTCAACACGTTTTAAACATATTTTTCTTATCAGTACACGGAAGGTTTCGAGAGGTACTGGATATAAGAAGGATATGTCTTAGTTAGATAATCTTAAACTTGTAGACAGAAAGAGAACCTGATTTTAATTCCTTTCTTATTTTGAATATTCGTAGTATTTGAAAATAATTTGTAGACATCACTAAGGTGTACGGATTCAATTACTTTTGAAGTCTTTGCATTCAGTTTACAAAGATCTAAATGTTTCTTAGTCAAGTCAAGTCAAGTCAGCGAGTCAGTACAGGCTGAGAAACACTGGGATACTTAGCGTGGTGTGGTCCGGAGGGACAGGTAGTGGTTGAGGGCCTCAAGCGAGTCTAAGTGCAGGTAGCTCAGTCACTACGGTAGATCGGTAGAATAGGAGACAACAGGGGAAGAGGAGGACGGGGTTAGGGAGGGTCGTAGTGTCAGAAAAGGTTACTCAGTTGAGAAACGTACTCCACCGGTTTCATGATCTCAAAGTCGAAGTCGTAGTAAGAAAGGTTTCTTTAGGGTCCCGACTAGAGGAAGTCTTACCTGACTAACCTAGAGGAAAGTCAGGTTCCCTGAGAGTTCTCAGAAGAGGTTGTGGTGTCAAGTTATCGTAGGTAAGAAGCCACAAGTCGGAAGAAGTGTCATTTTGAGAGTGTAGGTATGTACTGATGACCTTTTTGGTATCGGAATTGATCTACCTGGAATCAGTCGTTTCATTACAGAGACGAGAACTTATACGATAGATCCAACCAGTATTGAAAAGAAGGTTCCTCATTCGTAGAAAATTAAAATACCGACGTCAGTGGTAGACGTCACTAAAACCTCGGGGGGTTTTATTTCAGACTGTGACAAAGGTGACAAAGGGGTAGATAAAGGGTACTTGACTACCCTAGCCTACGGTAGTAGAAGCAAAAGACTTACAACTCGAAATTCGGTTGAAAAAGTGAGAGGAGAAAGTGAAAGTAGTTCTCCGAAAAACGACCCTCAGTCGTACTCCTTGAGGCGGGTACCGTTTCCAGTACTCCTTCCTCCGAACCGTATGCGTTTCCCCATTAGTTCGGAGTCCTTTGGGGGACAAGGGCTCGTAGATTGGGGTTTTGGTCTCAGACAAAATACGAGAGTGGATGTGGAGACTGAAATGCCCCCCGAGAGGGGGTATTGGCAAAGAGAACCTCTTCCTCATTTGCACGTCGAGGTTCAGTTATTTTTAAGGACCCGCACTGTTCTCACAAAGTCGAATGCCTGGGGAGACTTCCAATAGATCGGGTGGACATATCCGAGCAGGCCGGTGTACACTAACAAATGTCGGAGGGTTGGACTCTCCGTGCTCTACAAAATCTGAATGATTTCCGTTTAATAAAACCCNTCGTAGGTAAGAAGCCACAAGTCGGAAGAAGTGTCATTTTGAGAGTGTAGGTATGTACTGATGACCTTTTTGGTATCGGAATTGATCTACCTGGAATCAGTCGTTTCATTACAGAGACGAGAACTTATACGATAGATCCAACCAGTATTGAAAAGAAGGTTCCTCATTCGTAGAAAATTAAAATACCGACGTCAGTGGTAGACGTCACTAAAACCTCGGGGGGTTTTATTTCAGACTGTGACAAAGGTGACAAAGGGGTAGATAAAGGGTACTTGACTACCCTAGCCTACGGTAGTAGAAGCAAAAGACTTACAACTCGAAATTCGGTTGAAAAAGTGAGAGGAGAAAGTGAAAGTAGTTCTCCGAAAAACGACCCTCAGTCGTACTCCTTGAGGCGGGTACCGTTTCCAGTACTCCTTCCTCCGAACCGTATGCGTTTCCCCACTAGTTCGGAGTCCTTTGGGGGACAAGGGCTCGTAGATTGGGGTTTTGGTCTCAGACAAAATACGAGAGTGGATGTGAGACTGAAATGCCCCCCGAGAGGAGGTATTGGCAAAGAGAACCTCTTCCTCATTTGCACGTCGAGGTTCAGTTATTTTTAAGGACCCGCACTGTTCTCACAAAGTCGAATGCCTGGGGAGACTTCCAATAGATCGGGTGGACATATCCGAGCAGGCCGGTGTACACTAACAAATGTCGGAGGGTTGGACTCTCCGTGCTCTACAAAATCTGAATGATTTCCGTTTAATAAAACCCCTCAATCTTTAATGATCATATCACCCAACGAATCCTTAATATAACCACTTCCCAAAAAGTAAACAACACAGTTATTAACGACGATTAAGGGAGGGGACCCACCCTGTTCCTACAGAGTCCAGTTTGGAGAGACGACTGTCTGATCGAACACACTGTCCTAATAGGTGTGAGGACGGTGATACGTGTACTAACAAATGATGGAGAGTTGGTATTTGTCGTGTCTCTCAAAACCTCATAAACCTCTCAGAATTAATCGTATCCCGAAAAAGAAGAACAACTCAGTTACTAACGACGGTCCGGAGGTATAGGAATCCGTGGACCCTTATATAATTAGTTACATAAACCTTATATCTTTTCCTTTATATCATCAAAAATTCCAATCGTTATGATCTGAAAAACTCAATTACCTAAAAAAGAAAACACTATCTAGTGACACGAAACAACATTCAGTGACACAGGAACGATACACTTTTACATTGAAATAGTGATAGAATTCTGATTTATCTAGAATTCCCCTTGTAACCACTTTTCTAAAAGTAAACAACCCGACTACAAACGACGATTTAGAGGTATAAGGGACGGAAATATTACTTATATTGATCGTATATCCTCTTTATTCATAATTGGAAATTCGTATATCCTCTTTATTCATAATTGGAAATTCTAATTAGGACAATTGGAACCCAATTTATTTAAGGAAAGAACTAACATTGAGTGATATGGGAGTGGGATATCCTTACATTGAAATAAACCTCCCACCACGGACCAAATTCCTTTTTGTGGGAACCTTTTTTATTCAAAAACCAATAGTCTTTCTTTCCTAGTATTTTAGGGATTCTGGAAAAATACACTTCGTGGACTAAAACTATTTCCAGTCCTGACGACTGGGGGCGCACTGAGACATAAGTAGGGATATACATTGTTTTCCATATATTCGTTTGGGGTTTTATTTCTTTAGCCTAGTCAAAGGTCTTTCTGACTAAGGGGGTACAGTGAAGAAAGAACGAGGGCAAAGAGACCGACTTAAGGGTAGACCTAAGTCGGAGGAAAAGAGGTGATGTGATAGGTAAAGATTAGAGAGATATATAGACATTAATTTATACATAAAAAGGTTTCTACGGCTGAGACAGGGGGGTGGAAGCTTAGTGGGACCTAGATGGCCCCGACCTGGGGCCGTCGAAAACTCAAGGAGAAGTGAAAGACTGTATTCCCACCACAGTAGACGTATAGACTCCAATAACTATAAAGAGGACCGTTAGAACTAAGGTCGGACACAAAAAGGTCAGGTCGCAAAGAGTACTACATGAGACGTATATTCAATTTATTCGTCCCACTGTTATATGTCGGAACTGCATGAGGAAAAGGATAAACCTTGGTCAGACAACAAGGTACAGGTCAAGATTGACGACGAAGGACTGGACGTATATCTAAAGAGTTCTCCGTCCAGTCCACCAGACCATAAGGGTAGAGAGAGTCTTAAAAGGTGTCAAATAACACTAGGTGTGTCAGTTTCCGAAACCGTATCAGTTATTTCGTCTTTATCTACAAAAAGACGTTGAGAGAACGAAAAAGCTACTAGGTCGCCTACAACCGTTAAACTAGAGACCAAGGAGACGGAAAAGATTTTGGTGGAACTTGTAGTCCTTCAAGTGCCAAGTGCATGACGACTTCGGACCGAACCTCGTAAAACTCGTAATGAAATGATCACATACTCTACTCACGTTAACACACCATCAAACTCGTAAGAAACCGTAACGGAAAGAAACCCTAACCTTACTTTTGACTGGAAAAGATCAGGACACCGGTGACGACTCAAAAGGTATGAACGACCGTATAACTCACGTCGTGAAAGTGTTGTAGTAGAAAGTCCTAAACTTTATCGAGTTGATCTTACGGTAGTGGAGGTGATCGAAACAAGTATCACTACGAAAGATTCCGGAAGAACTGAAGTGTAAGGTCCTACAGACCGAGATCCACTCACTAGTGTGGTAGTACTAATAGAACCAGAACTTCTAGAAAAAACATGTCAAGAAGACACATAAGAACGGTGGAGAAGAATTATAGAAGACGAAGACAATCCAGGTATGGTAAAGACAGGAAATAGCTCGGGTAGAAACGTACTTTACAAGGGAACCATAGAGATTAAAAGAACTTCTCTAGAGATCAGAAAGGGTAAGACAACAAAAGGAGGTAAAGAAACGTAACTAGGGACTTCTTCCGAAAGAATAGAGAAGAACGATAAGAGACCTTGAGACGTAAGTCTACGAATATAGATAGGAAAAGAGGAAACGAAAAGCGAAGAGAAGAAAAGTGTCGATAAACATTCCGGAGGAGTCTGTCGGTAAAACGAAAAAACGTAAAGAAAAGGTACCCCTACCAAAACTAGGCAGAGGCCATGTTACAGTGTTTGGAGTAAGGTATCAAGTAGTCCGTGAGATAGATAGTCTAGATCCGGGAATTTAGATAAAGAGTGAAGGTGACATATTAGTATTCCCTAAACTAAATCCAGTATGGACTTACCACCAACTTAAATTTATATGTTGATCGGTATTTATTTCAGAAACCACTGTGATTAAATCTTTGTTTTATGATTTGATGTAAATTTCGTACTTATACCTCCGTTTAAGAACTATTTTTTGTTTTTATTACTTAAACTTTTTTACAATATTATTTCTCAATATTTGTGTGATTTGTCTTAAGTACGGAATTCTTTGATAACATTCTATAATTTTATCGGAGTTAATTGAATTTTAAGTAAATAGTTTTTTTAACGATGTAGAGATACGTATATTATGACATTATTTGTGTATACAGACTTCATAAGAATGGTGTTTTTTACTATTGATACACTCCACTACTTATACGATTAGTCGAACTAACGCCACTAATAAAGTCACATATGTATATAATTTAGTAATACAACGTTTGGACTTTATATGTGTTGAAAATTTACGGTCATAATAACCTTTTGTAATATTTTATAAGTTAATTTTTATATGACTTTTGAAATAATACGTAGTTTATATAAGATTGTAAAGTAGAATATGACAACTTTGATTCTCGTTGTGGTCAAGATTGTAGATTTACGAGAAGTCAAATGAATGGTTATTGACAAAAACCAGAAAGAACCGTAGGAGCATTCTCCTCCCAGGTCTGTAGGTTCTACCATTACCTCAAATGTCCATAGTGTGTTATTTTCTTCTACGACTAGTACCAAGAAGAATGTTTAAGGTGTTGAAACTATTTCCGTCGTTATTTCCTAATCTTATTATTAATAGTATCACTTATCAATTAAATACCGCATAAAAATTTGAAAGTTTTAAAGAAACACTAAATTGAATTATAAAGAAATTAAATTTAGTTTATGAAAAAATATTGTGTATAGAAAAATATTACCGTTATTAGATTTATGAAAAAAACTCTTAATCTTATCAAATCTAGATAATATTTAAATTTAAAACGGCCTCAGTTTGATAAGTCTCTTCCCGTATACAATCCATAAATAAGATTGTAGTAGAATTAAACTTAATAATGAATTTTCGGGTACATTGTAGTCTGGTTTAAAAGAGATCCTTGTTTAATAATTTGTTTTTATCAAAAGTTAAAGGATGGAGAGATTTTGATGTTTCTTCAATGAAATGTTTGTTTTAAGGCAAATAAAAGATGGTAATTGACATTTAGAAAGTTTCTTGGAAGTCGTACATTTGTTCGATGTATACATTTAGAAAAATGTCTTAGTCTGAGACTCAGAATTTTTATATGGTTAATTATAAATAATATTTCTTGACCTTCAAAATAATAACAATGACAACAAAATCTAAAAACTAACAAGACTTCTTTAGATTGAAAAGAACACGTTTTCCAGTTGATGAGGACTCTCGTGTTTGTGGTACTAGATGTTTAGGTCACATATGAATATAATCCTTACACTTCCCACTCCTTTTCAACAGCTCTTGGATTTTGTCGGTATGCATATGTCTTTGTCGTTACTACAAACTTAAAATTTATTGGAATCCTATTTTTTAGTTTATATGTACATATGTTGTTTCTGGTTAGTTATGAACCAGAGTTTCAACGAGTCTCATTTTTACTTTTTAATGATTTGACATAGGACTTTGTTTTTACTCGACATCACTACTTTTCAGTCTTCATATTCACTATTCGGACTGACAAAGTTTACTTTGGTAAAATAGACCTTTTCGATCTGACACTGTCACGATCAGACGTAGTTCATGTCATATCTGTGATCGCTCGAACAGGGTGTAAAGTCCCGTCAATTAACGATGGTGGATACCTCTTTCGGAGGTTCGATCTTCTCTTTCATCAATAACTCTGACTATAACAACGATAAAGACTCTTTCTTTCTCCAACATCTCTCTCATACATATGTAAATCTATTCGTATAAATGAACACACACACTTGTCTATGTAAACACACACATACCTATGTGTGTTTGTATGAACGTAGAAGATTTGAAAAGAGTTAATCAAAGTAGTCGATGTACTTTTTATTCATTCTAGGTTTGGATGACCATACCTTTCTTTAGAATTATTGATATATTTTGACAATGTTACCACTTGTGACATTTTATGACTCGGTTTTTTTTTCTCTTGTTTTTATAAACCCCTTTATTTTAATGATGTTGACTCGTGTCTCTCTTTTTTTTTTACATCTGTCTAAGTTTAGATTTTGAGTAGAAGTAATAGGTGGTGATGGTGACATGTTTCCGTCATTAAGTTTGATATTATAGGTTGTGATAGATTTTTGTGTGCATTTGGAGATTTTGAGTGAGTTCGTTTTATTTTATATTTACAGGTAAATAGATTGTGTGACAAAAAATTGACAAATTCTTTTATTAGTACACGTAATGAATTTTCAGTGAAAGGTTAAGAGATTTCTCCTCAAAGGTACCTCGAACACGTGTATATTGGGGTCAGTGAATTTCATATGTTTTTTACTAAATAGTAATTTTCTCCTCGCTGAGATAGGATAGTAGTAAGTCAGACCTTTCATAAAAACTACTTCCATAATTATTTTACTTGAAGTTTGTGTAAATTGAAATTTAAGACTATATTTGTATTAAGTAAGTGTTTATAAATTTCACAGAACGATGATTTTTCATAAGTAAATTTTTATGTGATATAATTAGACAGTTTTAAAGTAATGAACGGATATTTCATGACGTCCTTCTCATCTACGGAAAACACACGGGGGAAGAAAAAATGAACCAAAAGAGAGGAACCCACGAGCGTTTTAACGGCCATACAAGTTGAAGATAACTAAACTTGTTTACGTCAAATAAAACAAAAGTTTCTTTTTTGTATTTCGTTGTAAAAAGAAATACGCGGCAAGTTCAGTTGATTATACGATCCTAACATTCCCCCTTTACAAAATGTTCGAAAATGTGACCGTTTTTCCTGACTTCACTCAAAAACAGAGTATCAGTGACGACACTCTTCGGATATTAATGTATGAAAGTAGTTAAAAGAGACCTGGTGATTTTGTAACACTTTTATTTTGAAGATGAAATCGAAATTTTCACTTTCTGTTCCCGTTCTTAAGTTCTTGAACTTTTTTTTTTCTTGTGCTGTTTTTCTTATAACTCCGGCAAATAAAAGAATTTGTGGTGTCGATGTGACTACGAGGTTTCCAATTAATCTTTTTAATAGAATAACCTGGTTTGAGAAGTGTTTCGCTTAATCTAAGAGAAACCCAAAGATGATTAGACATCATATGACCGAAGAGTCTGTCGTTGGTAGATAGTTTCAGTAAAGAGTCACCGGGTCACCCGGTCGTAGTTAAGTTGGTTGACCTTTTTACACAGGACGTTCACTATGTTTGCTTAAGATGAAGAGGACACATAAAATGTAAACGTGTGTCTTTACGTACACGAAGACAAAGTTCACTAAATTATTTACTTTTACGAGAAAGTATTGAATATGATTTATCTAAGAATACTCTGTTTGAACGTTTAGTCCGGTTTTCTATTACGATCGAACGGTTTATTTGATTATCCGAACGTAAGTCATAATTAAAGTGATTTATATTTTATATTTTGTGATATTAGAAGGTTTATAAGTGGTTGTCGGATAGTTATCTTTACTTCCAGTTGACACGTATACATTGATGAGTAAGAGTGGAAAATACAATAAGTAATATGATATACGGTGTATGTGGGACAACTGTTTTCTTCGTAGAAGTTTCGATCGTACCGTGTTATGCATAGTCATACATAATGAAAGATTTTATTACACAGATGTGTTTGATATATTACGTAAACCGAGAAATATTTTGAAATTTTATTTATTGTGTTTTTTATAGACAAGAAATTTTTTGAAGGAAGTGTTTATTTTGATAAAGGTATCACTTTTCTGGTGCCGCTCAGAGGTAGTAGGAATTTCTTTATTGACTTTAATAAGTTTACTTCATAATTAAATTCTTAATTTATGTGTCATGATTTTTGTCGTAAGTTTCTTTAGGTAAATCGTTACTAACAAGAAAAGTTATGGTTCTTGAAATTATCCGAGTTATACAAGTTCCTATTTCATTAAAGAAAGTATTAATTTTATTTTGATTACTTCCCTTTTTGATGTGAAATTGTAATTTAAAGTTTTTGGTAAAGAATATTCAAGTTTTGGGTAGTTGTACTTTTATTTAGGTCGAAAGGTAAAGGGGGTAATTTTTTTTTGTTGTTGTTGATTAATGTCGTGTTCTTATCCTGTCTTCTTTACACCGTTCCTTAGATTTTGACGATACATCTCCATCTTCTTATACCATCCTCATTGAGTACGAAGTTTAGAATCGAAGTAGTGTTTGCTGTCCAGTTAGTCAATCTCGTTTACTTTTTTAAAATGTTTGTTCTATCTACAATTTTATTGGTATAATTCGATGTCCAAGAGTCATCCGTCGAACGTTTCGAGATCTACGTAAAGTCCGTCTTTGGTAATAGGGTCTCCTAATCGACCGGGACTAATTTGTCTTAAGAAGTCAATCACTTCACTGTCAACATAATCTCTAGGTTAGAAACTTTAGTATGTCTTTCGTTCTTCTCTTCCTCTCTCGTTAACCTTTCTTTGATTGGACGGGACACTAAGACGGATCATTCCGGGTATAAGGAACAGGAAGTGAAGCTTCAAAAGGTAAGTACAAAACATCAAGAAGGTTTCTAAGTGTCTCGATATTACGTTTGTTAAGTTTAATCATCTGGTAATGTTATAAGTCATTGTATAAACTTTTATATTTATTAAATAGTTACAGGTTTTATAGATGTAAAGATAAGGTGTATATATGTAAGTTCAGTGTTATGTGACTTTTTACTTTCAGAGGTTGATAAATTCTTCGTGGTTGTTTTTCATTTGTAAAATACAATCATAAAATGATTATTACTATGAATGTATAAGATAATATCAAATAATATATTAAAGTGTCTGTGTGATTAATTGGGAATACTCACATAGTTCCACGTGAGGGTGGTAAAAAGGTTATACTTCTACTATAGATAGTTGTTCAGTTATGACCCCTGCAGGGATACCAGGTCACCAATTCTTAGACGGAAAGTTACTTCCCCTACGTCTAAACTAGAGACCAACCCCTTAATTGTAGCATGTACGGAGTCCAGTTCACGCGGACTCGAGACGTTGATCTCTTCGCGTGTCCGGCGTAATGACTCGAGGCGTGGTGTTACTTCTGGGTCGTCTCGGTTTTCTTTTTTCAGTTAGGTCTAAAACGAGTACAATGAATAATAGAGTGTAAATCAGTGTTGAACAAAAATATGTAAAGAAGTACTTGAAGAAGTAGAAATCATACTTCTGTCTTTTCTCTTTAAAATTAGCTCTTTAAAAAAAAAATAGTTTTCATTGTTTTGTTAAATTCTTTTTGTCATTAAGTTTTTATTCAAAATTTCAAAAGATATTGAGTCTTTCTATTTACCTCAGTCTGAACCCGGAGTTTGGGGTTGAGATATGGAACTGATGGAAACACTTGGACCCGTTTAATGAAGTAGACAAATCCTAAGTCAAATGTGAAGACTTTTTCCCTCGTCATTAGTATTCGGTGTAATATTTCGACTTCACTCTTACTCTACTCAATTGTGTTCATTTTTACGAGTTTTGACACGGACCGTGTATCTTTTATGAGTCACAATCACTGCCATTACTTCTATTGCTCCCCTTCCTTAGTGTCTGTTCAGCATCTTTGAGGTCTCCTTAAAGTTTTACTTCGTATTTAATTTTTAGTGTTTTCTTTAGTAGTTATTCTACATTAATGTAATGCAACAAACAAAATGGAATAATATAAGGTGTACTTCGAAAAGAACAAGTAAGAGATTAAATAGGAAATATAAGAAAACAAGTCGGTATAAGAGGACTTAAACTTAGTACGCGTATAAAGAGAGATCAATTTAATTTTATAGGTTAAAATCAAACCTTCTTTTATTTTCGACTATACGTTCTATGTGTTTCCTCCTTCGATCGGTATCTCTACTAGTGTACCTATTTGGATCTGTGAAAATTGGGATGAGTGTTTATGTACTTTAATCGTAAAACGTTATTAGGTGTTGAATAATCCTTATATTTGTATAAACTATATACATCGTTCTGATCATTTAAAGATTTGTAACTGTCACATAGTTTATAAAGATAGCCGTTTGACAAGAGTTACTTTTGCACGTACGTAGTCCCGGATATGACTGGCTTTATTATTAAGTGTTTTAGTCGTCACTCTCGTCCAACGAATACGAAAGAGGAAGGTAGGTGTGATCTTGATCATAGACTTAACAGGTGACCCTTCTATAGACATGACTAGGGGTAATCAAGACGAAAGGCGTAATCAAACGCTTACCGACTTCGTGACGATCACTCGCCAGACCCGTTAAAAAGGGAGCCTTGGGTCCGGACCCCAGACCACCTAGCTCGATCGAGACGAAACCGTGCTATGACGACTTCGGCCCGTAACTAGGAACGGACATCTTCTTTGCATATGTTTAAAATTTTCTATAATTTTACCTTGTATGAATACTAAAAATAAAGGTGGGAAACGTTCTCATTCCTGCTAGTCTTCAAGGAGATAACTCCGTTTAATATAGATAGGTGTCAGGAATTATAGGAGTCGTATTAAGAACCCAATGTTATTTAATCCAGATGGGATCAATTGTTGACGGGATCGGATACTAATTAACAGTTTTTGATCATATTAATTCGACTTCAAAGAGAAGAGTTGATCGGCATACGATCAGAAGTATTTAAATGAATTAAATGTATGTTTATATAAAGTACTGTCCGTTTGATTAGTTTCAGAAACGTGTATACTTAGAATCTTGTCTGACTTTTTTTTCTACACCAGTTGTATAACGTGACTATCTTATTGAAGGAGATTCGGTGTAAGAAATTACATAATCTTTGTACAAAATATTTACTGACGAAACAACTCTGATCTACTACTCATTACATAAGTTGGTGTTTGATATGAGAGGTAAATGGAATTACTGTCAGGGGAAAGATCCATTAAAGTGTTAATGTGATTGGTTTAAAGTGTTAATATGTAGTATATAGTTTCTGCGTACTCTAGAATTTAAAGATTGAAGAAAAAAAATCGGTCCAACATGTCGAACACCCTAGAATCGAGACAATGGTCCCCAGTTTGACCTCGGGAATCGTCATTCTCGCGTCTCAGGAATGGTGACTTGGTGGTCCCTTAAGGGACTTTAGATATGGGAACTTTCTTTTTTTGTTTCTCAAAACCTTACTTAGAGTATGGACACGAAGACCACTATTGACGAAGAGAGAGAGAACATTTCTGTAAAATGTTATCCTAACATCTCGGTTCATCAAAAAAGAGAAGGTGAAAGACAGATTGGATAGACGTACAACGAATGTTATTCGTTTTTTACCTAGTCGATATAGGATATATTTTTCTTGTCTCCCCCCTCCCTTTACTTGTGAAAATGAGGTTTCCCGGTAAAAAATTTTTCGGTATTCTCCATTATAAAGGAAAAACTTCTTATATGGTGTCACGACCAATAAGGATTTTTATTTAGTGTTTTAATTCAAAATATGTATTACTATTTCAGCGACGAAATCCTTGAATTAGGACATATGGTTTAAGTTTAATTGTTAAAAAAAAAGAAATATGTCGGAACACCTAAATTTTTTATGACTTTAGTTTTGAATCCATATTGTAATTCAATATGAACAATGGAATTTTTTTTTTTAGTGACGAATTTTGTTTATTCTATAATTATCCGTATCCATCTTTAGTAGTAATTTCAATAATTATGTATCTAATTATAATATTTTGTTGTTATATAGATCTTTTATATCCTGATCAGTTGTTATCCCGTAAAGATTGACTGTTCTTTACGTGTCCGTTTGAGATGGGCCCTATTTTGATCTAATTCTTCCGGTCCGGAATACCTACCCCTCAAGTCCCCTCTTACCTATGTGTATATACATACCCACACAGGGAAGTGACAAATGGTCTGATAGTGTCATAACAAACAATTAGTCGATATGGGATTATGTTTTATTCTACAAATTTTTTTTTTTTTTTTTCCGGTCCGGAACAGTTATTTTGTGGAGTCTATTCGAGAAATTGAGAAATGTTTTAAGATTTTGGAGTTTACCTTTGTGTCGAGAGAGTGTCAGAATAAAATACCATGATGGAATTACCCATGTATAAGTATTTATTATCCTATGTTTTTGTATTTTCCTTTAGATAATAGTTTTTCTCCTTTTTTTTAACATTTATACATCCGTTTTTTTACGTAAGACGTTACACTGACGGTCGTTTCGTTGTTCGTCAAGTAAGAAGTCCAGACAGGGTTTCTCTTTTTGTCTATTCGACGGGTATGTCAAAAATGGCTTCAATGCAATCTCAGAGAATCATTCCACCCCAAAATGTTGGGTTTCTCTTGACTATTACGATTGTTTTCTTCTTTGTTTACTTTTCATGTTTTTCTTATCAGTAGTATATCATTTTGGTTTCACAGGAATTGTAATTTTTGTCGTTTCATATATTACGTTAAAAGATCATACTATAGATGTCTACAATATTATATCGTGACACTTATGACATTAGTCTCTTAGACCTGTATATTTTTGGACCTGTATTTTGGACCGGGGTGGTTAACTTCTGAAAACACCGCAATTTGTTCAACGATTAATAGAGACCCAGAGACAATTGAGTAATTGTTTTGTCCAAATTATTATTAATGAAGGATATCCATGTCTTTATTTAAAATTTTTATATCTGTCCTCTAACCTAAGAGAGAGAGAGAGTAAGTGTGAGTGTGTGTCGACGAAAGAGTGTTACACGAGATGTGTAGGACCGTTATCTTCTCTCATTCACCTTTATTTCTTATATAACTTGATATCAGTTTTACTAGAGTTCTTGGTAAGATGACAGAATTTCATCATCCATTACAACTTTAACTCAATAGTCTCTATCCTAAGTACGAACGTATCCAGTCAATTCGTAATCTTGGTTCTGAGACTGAACAATTTTTCTGGTCAGTAGAGACCAGTTTTTCTATATACTTTTCCTGTTTCATCAGGTTCATTAAAAAGAAAACAAAGCACTGAACCCTAACCCCTGTTATTTAGGATTTAGATTCCGATAATTCTGGTTCCCTAATTAGAACAAATCTCTTACTTTGTCTATAAGGTTCGTTGGTGAACGGTAATTGTAGATAGGAGGGGAAAAAGGGGAATCATGATCTTAGAAGACTCAAAGATGACCTATGTACTACTGGAACGATCTTTTAAAGATGACTTCTGGGAGTCGTCGACTCATACCGGTACACTATTCAAGATCGGTTACTTCAAATACTTTGAAGAATTAAAGTATTAATTTCTGGAACTGGGAATTTTCCTTTATAGATGAGAAGTGGAAGAAAAGGAAGAATGGTTACCCCATGTTGGGTCCGTTCCACCACTATTTGGTAGAGACTGGTATACTCTTTCATGTTGTTTGATGCTTCGTTATTCATTCTCCGTGGACCAGGGACCTTGGTTTGAGAGGGCTTGTATTTTAGTTAGACCTTAGTGTCTTTCTTAAATTGTAGAAGGAACAAGTTCAGTGACCGATAAGTCAAAATGATTTGGTAAGGTTTATCACACGATTAATTATTGGACCAACTGAACCTTATAGGGGAGTTGATCAGATCTCCTTGAAAGTTCTAGGATAAGGGTCATCTTTTATTTTCCCTTTTTTTAAAAGATTTATAAATGGTACACGGTCCGTATCACGGACAAAAGTCTGATAGAGTAAATAGAGAATAGTGATGGTGTACTCCACTCGTGATAATAAAATTATAGTTGAAATACCTATCTTTTGACTTTTTCTCTCTCCGATTCAACGACTGGGTTCTAGGTGACGCTCATTCATTTTCGACAGAAAAAGTTGGTAACAGTAGTCTAAATGAATTCCTGTAAAGGTTTATCTTTGCTGTTTTCGGGTTGAGCCCTCTACACAGAGTCATCCAGATTCCGTTTCTCAAGATTTACACTTACGGAACTCTTTGTCAAGGTCATTTGTATTTACTCATTTTCCTACATTTCTCCGACCCTTTAATATTCTGTTTTTATTACCACCTTCATCCCCCTTTTCGCCTTACACCCCATTTACCACCCCTTGACACTGTTTGACCTTATGGGGTAGTTGAGTTCAATAGAAAAATAACGTGATAAGAATAGTTTGTTTTACATAGATGTCCAGTGTAAATCGAACACCTGGAGACTTAAAGTACTAAACAAGATCTTCGAATTTTGGTTTTGTTAAAAAAGGTTTGTTTCGAGGGACTGATTATGACTAAGTTGTCAAGTTTGCTGATATTCGACTTTCTTTGATAATCCTTAGAAACATGTAACTCTTGGTTGACCGTGAACATTTTTACCTTATAAAAATTCTTTTCATCTCTCCGAAATAACCATAGACGTATTTTAACAAATGACTTTAGTCTTTTCACATTTATGTAGTACTCAATCCTCGTATTGTACAAATAGGAGAGTCTATGTTGTGGTAGAAAAGGTGGAGTCGAGTCGGTAAATTAAGGATACTGACATGGATCTAAGACTTGAGAATGGTATTATGTTAAGGAGTTCATAAGAGACTCGTAGTAGAAAATAGAAAGGACTAGTGAAGAAAAGTCTGAGTTGATTCAAAAATTATGAAAAGTCTAGAGGTTACATGTCTGAAAATAGGAGACTGACGGGGTCTCGGGTACGTATACTAACGGGAGATATGGACTAATAAAGTTCCGGGTAGATAATTAATGAACAAACGTTCCACGTCAGGAGAGAAGTGAACAAGGAGAGAAGGAGTAGATCGAAGTAAACTGTTTGGATTTCGTGTCCATTTAGGTTGAGAAGGGGATAAAATTGGGCGTAATCTCGTCGACTTGTATAAGGGTTCAATTAAAGGTAAGGTAAAAATATCTATTAGTGACTTGTCGAAGTAGAGATTTTGAAAGTCATAGAGGAGAGATAAGAAATGAACGGTTACTACCGGAATAAATAAAGTGACCTCTCCAAAGTTTCTCTCCTCTTTTCGTTAATTTACTCTTGAAGGTGTTGGAGGTCAGTGACGTATGGAGTTGGATAGACGTACAGATGTGTATAGGAGACTGATTAGAGGACAATGAACTCTATTTGACGGGTTACAAGGATGGATTCCAACCGGAAGTCAACGAGAATTAAGTGGGGCAGAAGGGAGGTCGTTAAGATGGAGAACGTGTAAAAAAGAGAGATGACCGTATGATTTTTGTGACATTATAGGAAATTTTTATGAATTTTCTGTAAGGAACCCGAGAGTAAACATCAAGTGAAGTTTCAGGGGGAATTTTCCTTTTTAGATCTCGGGACGGGTGTAATCGACAGAAGTTAAGACAAGGTAAGAATTTGAAAGTTGATGAGAGTTGAAGAGATTATCGAGGAGAGTTCACTTTGACTGGAAGTAAAACTGTTTAGGTTACCAGTAAAGGGTCAGAATTGGAATAAGGAAACTGTGTTGAACAAATGAGAGAGAAACTTTGTGAACAGAATCAACAACAAAAAAATTGGAGTGATTACTGAGACGGACTCTGAGGAACTATCTAAGGAGGCATAAAAGGGTTTAAAGTTACGACACCTTACGGCTCCATCGGGATACTGGCAGTAGTCTTCAGAAGGGTAGAGGAAGAGGAGAATGTGAGATCCATTAAAGTGGAGCAGTAGAGTGGTATTTATGATAGATATGGGACTGTGAGGGTTTAGACATAGAAATCGGAACTAACGAAGGGATTTGAAGTCTAAGACTATCAGTTGATGGATGGACTACAGAGGTGAATGTCCGGATTATCCGTAAAACTTGAGTTGTACAGGTTTTGACAGGAGTTAAAGGAAGAGAGGACGTTATTTAGACGAGAAGGACGTCAGAAAAGATGGAGTCATTTGGTATTGAGGTGAGATGATCTTCGAGGTGTTTTCGGAGAACTAGTTTCACTTTCTCGTTTCACTTTTTCGACTGAATTTTAAGTTGTAAACTTTTTGATTCTAGTACCGTAAGACAGGGTAGTGAAACACCGTTTATCTACCTTTTTGTTACCTTTGTCACTGTCTGAAATGTAAGAACCCGAGGTTTTAGTGACGTCTACCACTGACGTCGGTACTTTAATTTTCTACGAACGAGGAACCTTCTTTTCAATACTGTTTGGATCTATCGTATAATTTTTCGTCTCTGTCATGAAATGACTGTTTCCAGGTAGATCAGTTTCGATAACAAAAAGGTCATCAGTATATGTCTACACTCTCAACCTGATATTTCTTTCGATTCGCGGTTTCTTAACTACGAAAACTTGACACCACAACCGTTTCTGAAAACTCTCAGGGAACCTGTCGTTCCTCTAGTTTGGTCAGTTTGGATTTCCTTTGGTCAGGACTAATAAGTAGTCTTCCTGACTACGACTTCAACTTCTAGGTTATGAAACCGGTGAACTACGCTTCTCGACTGATTAACCTTTTCTGAGACTACGACCCTTTTTAACTTTCGTCCTCTTCCCCTGTTGTCTTCTGTTCTACCAACCTAACATAGTGGCTGAGCTACCTGTTCTCAAACTCGGTCGAGGTCCTCAACCACTGTCTGTCCCTTCGCACCGCACGACGTAAGAGACCACAGTGTTTCTCAGTCTGTGCTGACTCGCTGACTTGATCTGTAAGTCCGATTTCTCTTTAGTGGGAAAAGGAGAGAGAAAGACAAATGAGGTGTTAGAGAGTTGTCTATAGGTATTTTAGATAGTAAAGAATACTGGAGATAGGAATTTTGGGATTTGGTAAGATAAAAAAGAGGGATGAAAGTGGAAGCGGGGAGATATTAGAAATGACTTATGTTAGTAGTCCCAGTAGGAAGATTTGTAGTCAACTGAGTGTACAAGAGATACGTTTAGACTATCGAAAGGCAGAGTGAGTTCTCACATTTAGGTTTCAGTAAGAGTACAAGAAGGTCAGGGATGTACTACATTGACGGACGACGGAGATACTAGAGGAAGGAGAGGAGAATGGTTTGTGGTCGGGGGTGAAGACATAGTCGGTATGGTCAAGAAGAACCAGGAGTTTGGTTCGTACAAAAATGGAGTCTCGGAGATGTAAGACACGGGGGACCGACATTGTAAGAGGAGAGTTTATTTGTATTCGAGGGATGGTAAAAGGAATGTAAAAAAGGTGTTTTACAGCACAGGAATCTCTCGGGTAGAGACTAGAGGGGTATATTTTACCATGACAGGATGAAGGGAATGAGGGATGTATGAAGTAGGACGAAACATAAAGAAGGATTATAAATAGTGTTATATCGTCACTCAACTCCTATTTGGGAATTCAGACCTCTGTCTCTTCACTAAAGAGCAAACAGAGTTTTAATAACCATAAAAGACCATTTGAAAAAGTGATAGACAGGAGAGAGTTAGACGGTGAGTTTACATTTGATGGAATTGTTGTCAAATAAAACAAGTTACAATTAGAGGTATCCGAGGTGTCGTTTCGGATTATGTGTCATCGAGTTATATAGACAACTTATGTATACGACTTACCTACTGTCGTTTTTCGTAATTAGACATTAGGAATTCATCAAGTTTCCATTCTCTGTCTATTCGGTTCTTCCAGGTGACTTCAAAGACTAAGAAAATCCCTTAGAATAAAGACATAAATGTCGTGAAGAACAGGTAGTCTCCGTGGACACTGTAGAAAATTACAACAGAACTGAGAAATTACAAAGTAACACAAATGATAGATTGGGGTAGATGCACTGAATTTCGATAAAAATACGAGGGACTGTTTGAGGAGGTGGGGGGTTGGATCTCAAATATCACAGAACGTGTATACGTGTCCGGGAGTTAGTACTGACTGACTACAATTGACTCATGATTCTTCAATACAAACTTATATTTAAAGTGACAAACATTTGTTTTCAAATCCAGTGTGGAATTGTTTTGTTGAGTCAAAATCTTGTACTTGAGTTATTCCTGAATGAGGACTATTAGTGTAAGGTGTTTACGAACAACTCAATATATTAAGTCGGGAGTTGTCACTACGGAAACGTTTGTGATGTACTAATTGATAAATTGTATGTCAAAATCAAATGAAAAATTCCTCAGAACATGAGTTCAGATTTTGAGGGTTTCTACTTCTGGTTTCCTATTTTTGTTATTTAGATTCGTTCTAAAGAATTAAAGAACTTAGATCATGAACTTTAAAGATCTTGGAAAATGTCTACTTTTTAAAAGTACGTGTAAGTTACGGGTTTACGAACTCTTCCTTTACCATTGGGTGACGTCACAAGAACGGACTTCTTAAGGTATCTGCCTCCTCTGACCACCCGATACCAGGTACCCCTGCGTTTCTCGACCTGTGTTAACTCACTGATTGTGATGTGATTACGTGTTTGCTGATCACAGATCTATGGTTTTTTCTTTTTAGACTGTTGCATGTATAAAAGACTTGGTATTTGTTTTGGTATGTATGTCGACAAATCATGGGAAAGGATATTTTTGATTTTCATTGGGTAAATTAAAATAACTCTAGAATAAGATCGACAACGACAACGACGATTCAGCGAAGTCAACACAGGCTGAGACACGTTGGGGTCTCTACCGTCGGGTGGTCCGAGGGGGCAGGGACCCTAAGAGGTCCGTTCTTGTGACCTCACCCAACAGTAAAGGAAGAGGTTGCGTAAGTTCACTTTTCACTTTCACTTCAACGAGTCAGCACAGGCTGAGAAGCGTTGGGGTACCTGACGTCGGATGGTCCGACGAGGCAGGTACCCTAAAAGGTCCGTTCTCATGACCTCACCTCACGGTAACGGAAGAGGGATAAGATCGATTCCTAGACACAAGTTAAACTAGAGTAAAAATTTCCAGATATAAAAGGATAAAAATCGTAAATAGTGAACAAGTAAAAAGTGAAAATACTGAATTCATAAAATAGTCAAGAATTTTAAGTATGGATAATATACGTTTTATACCACCAGATTTTACTTTCACTTGATTTAGATTTAAATATAATTCTTAAAATACATTTACTATAAATAATTTTTTTATTTCGTCAAAGAAATGGGTAGTAATTTTATGATAGGAATAAATATAGAAAATATATTTTTTAATTATGATTAGATCGATTGTCTTTTTATCATGAAATACTTTCTGTTTAATAGGAAACCGTAGTCTAAGATATTTTGTAATCCATAATTGATAAATATAATTCGAGTAATTTTAGACTGTAATTATAAAAAAGAACGTCCTTTTATGTCTACTAAATTACTAATATATTGTGAAATTTCATAAGTTAAGATGAAAAGTAAAAAATTGGTGTAGACAATTTTGTTTTTCTTTAGGATACAATTAAATAAGACGTCGGATTTCAAGTTGAATACGTTATAGACAAATAGATCCTTTTCAGGATTATTAGTCGAGACGTGTATGAATCCTTAATAGGTAAACGTAAATAATATAAAATAATAAAGGAATGTGTATCAGTATGGTAAGGTTTAAGTAATAAAAATTAACGTCAAATATTCGTCTATTTTTATATCAGAATACCATCTGTAGTTTAAATCTGTTACTGTGTTTTGAGTGTTTCAAATGACTTTTTATTACTATATTTGATAATTTTTGTGTTAACCACACAAAAATAAGATATCCAATAAAGATGAATAAGTTTTTTCTAAACTCCACCGAATAATTTTATACGTTTCGTATCTTATTAAATTAATTCGAAATTATAATTAAAATTTTTGATTCATTCCTGACAGCACACACACAGACAAATCTTCCACTCTCACTTATTACTTTGTTTCCCTTTTTACTTTATCCTTTTTTATTCTACTTCGGGTCTGTATGGCTTATAAAGAGTTTCATGAGACACATTCTAATATTTTGATTTCGGTTATAATTGCAATTTTATTTTGTTACTCTTTTTTTCAGAACTTTTCCTTCCTGATGACTCTTCGGTTAGGGTGACACTACTCTCTCCGACCTTCCTTTCCCCTACTGTGAGAATTTTCCGTTTCTAGTCCATTGTCTAGTTTGGATCCCTTTTCTTTCCGGTCTTGTAGTCTTAAGATGACACTTCGTTCCTTCTCTTTTTACCTTTGCCACTGTAAAAGTAAATAAAGAAAGAAAATAAGTTTTGTTGACTGAGAAGAAAAGGAAGAAAATTATGTACTATTTTTGTGATGAAGTAAACTAGATTCATATACCTACTCGATGTCACTTTCCTTTAATTGACGGTTGAAGAATCCGACCAACATCGTTTGACAAACAATCGACGACTGAGGGGGTCGGTAAGGGAAGGTTGTATAAGGAAAAAACATTTTAAGTAAAAGAGACTGTCTTTGACTTTTACAGTCCAAAGTGGTTAAGTAGAATAACGTGACGATTACTATCGGTATTACTGATAAAACTGTGTACTCTATTACCCTGTTAGATGACCTCACTTATATACTCTTTTAAAAAGTCAGGATTACTATTCTCTTGGGAGAGAGGAGGAGGAGACAAAGCTTAATATATTACTTTCTTGTGTCACGAATAAATCTCGATGGGGTCGTTATGACTCTGGTACTCTGTTGTTCCAATCCTTGGTTTTTCTTTTCGTATAACTACAACCATCTTATCTTCTTATTTTATTCTGAATTAGTAACTCGAAGACTTTGTTGGGGTCTTGATGATAACAAATACCAGAGGACAGTACTCTGTCAATTGTGTGCCGATGGTGTCAATTCGTAAGGTAATGAACGAAGGTTTTCGGATCTATTCCATGTTGTAGTTTTTCTACTTGTTGGTTTTGTGAATAGTATTCTCAGTGTACGTATGACCATCATCTGAGGTGTACACCGAGACTTTAAAGGTCTTTTTATTTCTTCAATAACGTTAGTCATTGTATTAAGTGTTATAGTCTTTGGTCAATTATTCGTTTATGTGTCGATGTGGATGATAATTCTTAACTCTCTTTCTTGTGATGTATTACATGACTCTTTGTCCGAGTAGTTGTAAGAGTCAAATTTGTTTTCTTTTTTTAGTTATTCCGAAAGTTGTTGTTTTCATATTTTTCATGTGTAGTTGATTTACTTATTATCAATTCTTAGTTTTATTAAAATAGGTTCTTGTATTTGTAGATTATTATACCGAGTACATTTACAAACCTCGTCAACTATTAGACACATTTAAGGTTCATTTAATATAAAGAATATCAGTATGAAGTTTTTTTTCAATTTATCCTAAGAATCTCTTCATGGTTTCACTTTCACTGGAGAGACGATTGTCCATTGGTTCGACCTCCTTCTCGCTCGTTGAATACGTTTGGTTTCTCTGTTTCTCTGTGTACATACTTAGTTCAATAAGATTATATTCTTTTCCATGGTCCCTTTATAGGAGTCTGTTACGGACATCTATTTATCCTTTAGTTTTCTTCCTATTTATCCTTTAGTTTAACGTTAAGTGATGTGTGTTTTACTACCACACTTTTGATTAAAATGAGATCTTGAGAAAAGAATTACTTTAGAATTTTTTTTTTTTCTGGAATTTACGATTTGTCGACTAGGGTATGTTCCACTTACTATCTTCCCTGACCAGGGAGTTGGACATAAGATTAGTAACTCTTGTGTCACTTTTTATTATTGTTTTATGGGGACAGGAGTACTTAGATACAGGATTACTTTCACTATCTGTCATTTGTTTTATTTTTCTTAGTATGTATAATAGTGTGTGGTACTAGTTCACCCTGAATAAGGTTCCTACGTTTCTGAAAAGTCATAGATATTCGGTTAGTTACACTATATGGTATTATTGTTTGACTTTTTATTTTTGGTATACTAGTAGAAATATCTACGTCTTTTTGGAAGACTGTATTAAGTTGTAGATAAATACTAAAGAGAAGTCTTTCACCTGTATCTTCCTTGTAAGGAGTTGTATTTTTTCCGGTAAATGCTATTTAGGCGTCAATTGTAGTATTAGTTCCCGCTTTTCGACTTTCGTAAAGGATATTCTAGTCCTTGTTCTACTCCTACGGTTGAACATGGTGAAATTAGGTTATATCAATGAAACCTTCAGAAGTTGTGTCGTTAGTGTCTTCTTTTTCTTTTCCTTAAGTTTAACCTTTTCTTCATTTTGACAGTGACAAACGTATACTATAACCACGATATGGATCCTTAAGGATTTTTGTGATGGTCTTTTGATAATTTCGATATAACCTGTCACCAATCCAATCAATTTTCCCCTTCTTTCGTCGTCTTTTCTCTTATCTTTGACAATACCCTCGCCCTCCTAACGTTGAAATCTGTCCCACTGGCTCTTTTCGGTGTCACTCATCGTCTATATCTTACTCCTTGACTTTTTTTCACTCCCTTACTCGGTATGTCCCCTTTCCGTCGGGTACGTTCCTTTGTTTATCTCCGGGTCTCGTCCTCGAGTAGACCGGTTAGTAAGTTCCTCGTTGTTCACTCGGTTACTTCCACTTACTCCCTTTTACTATTTGAGTCTCTCCATTACACTTCGGTCTAGTGTGTCTGGGAATATCTAGTCGTCTGTGACCGGAGATCAAACTTAGTCTACCTTTCGGTAACTTCCCAAAACTCGTTTCCTCACTGGTCTAGGTTGAGTCTAAAATTACCCTGTTATGATCGATGTTGACTTTTACAGGAGACAAGAGATACTTTTCCGAACTGTGGTTTCATACTGGATTTTCGGTTTAGACCGTGACGGACAAAAACCTTTATGCCAAAATAAACTTGTGTCGGTACGAGTAAACAAAAATATAACAGATACCTGAAAGTGTTAGTCACCGTTTCAATTTATCAATGTGTGTTCGGTATCCGGGTGTTTCGGATTTTATAAATGATAGACCGAGAAATATCATTTTGTTTAACGGTGGGAGATGAGATCGTTCTGTTCCGATCTTTCTCGACCTTCCAATAATATAATTAGGTCCACTGTTTTCTTCTGAACCTGATCCCGTGTCGTTACTTGAATCGTTCTTCTGTGACTTGTACATGATCTATATGAAACTTCTGTCCTATACGATTACCTAATCTATGCCTCACACTCTCTTTCACTAGACTCATTGACAGTCTTAAGTGGGTCTTATTAATAATTTTTATTACGGATTTTGTCGGTATATTTTTATAATGACTTCTAGAGTATGTTTTATAGATGAAAATTCCCTACATTGAAGAAGTAATTAATTAAATTTTTATAAAACTAGGTTGTTCTCGGTAAGAATGGTTAGGACCAAGAAGATTGTTATAATTCCGTAGTCAAGTCACGGTTTATAGATTAAATTAGGTTAACTTTAAATTAGGTACTTACTAAAGTTAGGTAATTTAGTTTCCAACATCCTTTATTTAACTATGGATTAAAGTGTAATAAAGTTTCTCTTATAAAATGTACCATTGTCTAATATTGTTACAAGTGTCATGGTTTTAGTATGAAATAGTATCTTTTTTGATGGTATACCAAATTCACTTTCTATTCCTTAGAATTCCGATTGATATACTACACTTTGTATTCAACGTTACTCGCATTGACCCGGACAAAATATCAGACGAAAATTGTTATTCTATATAAAACAGTACTTCACTTCACTTCAATGAGTCAACACAGACTGAGAAACGCTGGGGTACCTGACTGACATCGGATGGTCCGAGGAGGCAGGTACCCTAAAAGGTCCGTTCTCATGACCTCACCCAACGGTAAAGGAAGAGGTCCCCTAGAAGGACTGGGTCCCTAATTTGGACCCACAGGGAGTAACATCCGTCCACGAAATGGCAGACTCGGTGGTCCCAGTATTGTATTTATTGTATTTATAAGATTTATTACCTCTTAAAAGTGTTTTACCCAGTTTTCGTTATCTTATCTAGAGTGATTATCCTATTTTATGATACCGTCTACCGATATTTTTCTACATTTTTCATACGATCCCACATACTACAGTGACCTACTTTGGTTTCATGAGTGAGAGAGAAAGTTGGAAAGAAACTGACGGATATATTTTATCATAATTCTTCATTCTTTAGGTTGAATTATTTTGTCAGAAATTTTTTCTGTTTTTTCCACGAGAGAGATTACAGTATTTTGACTTTGTCTTCTGTTCCGTATAGGTGTTTGTCGTCTAGATAAGACTAAATTTTAAATAAAAAAGTGGTTCATACGTAATGTATTTAGAATTAGATGTCTTCATGTTGGTCTTCATCGGTTCTTCAAGTAAAATTGTTCTACAAATGACTGTTCTCGTTTGAAGTAACTATAACTAAGTTCGGTTCAGAACATAAAATTTTGGGATAAAAAGTTGATATATTGACAAATGTTCTTCTTTGGTGTTTATGTACGTTTATACGAAATTTAGTAAAAGGGTTTTTCTCAAGTAAATTGTTCTACCCCTCTCTTTTTAGGGTGAAGTAATAAGGTTTTAGGTCTTAAGGATGGATTAGTTAGTTTCCTCCCTCGTTCCGTTCCTTTTTTGAAATCCGGGTCAAAGGTGCAGTACTAAATAGATATTGAAAGGGACATTTAAAGGGGTCTAATCGAGTGTCTATATATCTATAAGTCTGGTGTTTGACATTTAATAAATAAGTCACATTATGACATAAAACAAAATTAAACTTACGGAAATCTACACCTCTACGTTAGAGATTTAGTGATACCTGGGGTAATATCGGGAGCAGGGTATGTACCGACGAAGTGTGCAAAAGTAATTAATTTACCGATGACAAAGACGACGACGATTCAGCGAAGTCAGCACAGGTTGAGACACGTTGGGGTATCTGTCGTCGGGTCGTCCGAGGGGGCAGGGACCCTAAGAGGTCCGTTCTTGTGACCTCACCCAACGGTAAAGGAAGAGGTTACATACTTTCACTTTCACTTTCACTTCAGCGAGTCAGGACAGGTTGAGAATCACTGACAGATGGTTTTTATTACTACCTACCGTGATATGTTTCTCTGAGTTTGATGGTGTCATATTTTCCGTTTCAGGAGAGTTGTTCAAGATTTTTATCTTTACCGATGTTTTTTTAGTAGGACCGATGTTTCAAGTTTCAAAGGTCTTCAGTTCAGTATTGGAATTGGATGTCTAAGAGACTAGGTCTATCAGTGGCTCTAAATAGACTAGACGACTCAGAAGGAAGAAAATAGAGACCTAAAGACGGTTGGTAGAACTCATTACACAACAACAAGTCAGCGAGTAAGTACAGGTTGAGAAACACTGGGGTACCGGACATTGTGCGGTCCGAAGGGACAGGTGGTGGTACAGGGTCTCGAACGAGTTTGAGTACAGGTAACTCAGTCACTACGGTAGGTTGGTAAAGCAGAAACAGTAAGGGAAGAGGAGGACGGGAACTAGAAAGGGTCGTAGTCTCAGAAAAGATTACTCACCCGAGAAGTGTAGTCCACCGGTTTCATAACCACGAAGTCGAAATCGTAGTCAGGAAGGTTACTTATAAATCCTGACTAAAGGAAATCCTAACTGACCAAACTAGAACGTCAGGTTCCCTGAGAGTTCTTAGAGGAGGTTGTGGTGTCAAGTTTTCGTAGTTAAGAAGCCACGAGTGGAAAGAAATACCAGGTTGAGAGTTTAGGTATGTACTGGTGAACTTTTTGGTGTCGAAACGGAACAGTCGTTTCATTACAGAGACGAAAAATTATTCGACAGATCCAACCAATATCGAAAAGAAGGTTCCTGGTCCGTAGAAAATTAAAGTACCGACGTCAGTGGTAACGTCACTAAAACCTCTGGTTCTTTTATTTCAGACAGTGACAAAGGTGACAAAGGGGTTGATAAGTAGTATTTCATTACCCTACCCTACGGTACTAGAATCAAAACCTTACAACTCAAAATCCGTTCGAAAAAGTGAGAGGAGAAAGCGAAAGTAGTTCTCCGAGAAATCAAGGAGAAGTGAAAGACGGTATTCCCATTATGTGAGACGTATAGACTCCAATAACTATAAAGAGTGCCGTTAGAACTAAGGTCGAATACGAAGTCGGTCGGGCCGTAAAACGTACTACATTAGACGTATATTCAATTTATTCGTCCCACTGTGATTTGTCTAAACTGTATGAGGAAAGGGTTAAAAGTTGGCCAGACAACAAGGTACAGGCTAAGATTGACAACGAAGAACTGGACGTATGTCCAAAACGTCCTCCGTCCATTCACCAGACCATAGGGGTGGAGAACTTCATAAAAGGTGTGTCAGTTTCTGAAACCCCATCAGTTACTTCGTCTTCATCTGCAGGAAGACCTTAAGAGAACGAAAAAGATACTAGTTTGTCTACAACCGTTAACCTAAAGACCAAGGAGACGGAAAAGATTTAGGTCGAATTTGTAGACCTTCAATCAAGTATATGACGACTTCGAACCGAACCTCTTAAAACTCTTAAGGAAACGATCGTACACTTTACTGACGTTAACACATCATCAAACTTCTAAGACACCGTAACGGGAAGAAACCCTGACCTTACTTTTGACTGGAAAAGGTTAGGACACCGATGACGACTCAAAAGGTTTAAACGACCGTATGACTTACGTCGTGAAAGTGTGGTAGTAGAAAATCCTATACTTTCTGGAGTTGACCTTAAGGTAGTGGAGGTGATCGAAACAAACATCACTACGAAGGATTCCGGGTGAACAGAAGTGTGAGGTTCTATATACCAAAATCCACTCACTAGTGTGGTAACATCAATAGACCTAGTACTTCTAGAAAGAACATATCAAGAAGACACATGAAAACGGTGGAGATAGAAAACGATAGAAACGATCCAGGTATGGTAAAGACAGGAAATAACATGGGTAGACACGTTCTTTACAAGGGAACCATAGAGATCAAAAGAACTGCGCTAGAGATCAAAAAGGGTAAGACAATAAAAGTAGATAAAGACACGTAGTTAATGACTCCTTCCGAAAGAATAGAGAGGAACGATAAGAAACCTTGAGAAGTAAGTCTACCTATATAGAAAGGAAAAGTGAGAACGGAAAACGAAGAGAAGAAAAGAGTCCATCAACATTCCGGAGGAGTCTGTTGGTAAAACGGAAAGACGTAAAGAGAAAGAACCCCTATCAAAACTAGTGACGGAGGACATGTTACAGTACTAAGAAACAGGTATCGAAAGGTCTAATCTAGACAGATAGTATAGATTAGGGAACTTAGATAAACAGTGAAGGTGACATATTATTATTCCCTAAACTGGATTTCCAGTATAGACTTAACGGATCACCAAAAGGGGTGAAGCAAGTTAAAGTCAGACTTAAAACGTTATTTCTCAAGTACTAGACACGGTGACAGTCGAGGGAACGTCAGGTTCCCTGAGAGTTCTGAGAGGGAACAAAAACGACTGACGTATCTCGAAGAGGTAGAAACGAACGTTACTTATATTAGTTAGACTAAAGCCAAGACCGGTAAACTACTACAGGTACACATCTCAGCAGAGAACACAGTAACCTCCTCCCACAAACGATACTGGTCACTCATAAGATGTACTGGGGTAATATGTTGACGAGGAGATATATCCAGATGGTTTATCGACACTTTTACGCATTACAGGGAAATCATGCGAAGAAGTTAATTAGTTTAATGTTGAGTAGTATAAGTCTCTGACCGTGTTTTTGTCTATATACACGGGTTTAATATTAGGGTTATCCTAGTGAAGTAACCATTTTATACAGGGAATTTTAACCGAGTTTTTAAAAAGAAGTACTCTAAAGGAAAAAATGAACAAAGAACAGATACTTTATTTTACCTTATTCTACTTTCGAGTTGTATTTTTTATATAAAAATGTACTGTGACTTTTAAATGGGTTATTTCATCGTATTGTTGTCTCCGAATCTATATTGGTATTTAGATAAGGTTTATATTTCATTCTTAATATCTTGTGAGTTAATGGATGAATATATTTTTCGAATTTTTTTTTTTCTTTTGTTTTGAACCAGAGTCCTAGGGAATATCATCATTTTCCAAAACTTCTGGACGTTTCTCAAATACACTCAATCAATTGTATAATCTTAAATTTTAACTCTTTAAAAATTTTATAAGTAATTAAAATTTTATTGTTATTCGGGTGATGTGCAATTATTTTAATTGTTAAATTACTTTTTATGATTCTAAATGTATGTATTTTGACAAATCACTCTTCTCACTGTGACAAAATGTAAAAACGTTCAGAGAATTATAGATCTAATTTTCTTCTGTCGACCTAAAAGTTTTGATGAAGGTGTAAGTTTACGAATATAACAATGTACGATATATTAGAGACCTTTAGAGGTGATAATGAACACTCTTTTAATTCTCGTTTTTTTCATGCATAATAAAAGTATGACAATACTTCTGTCAAAATTGGAGTGTCTGGAACTCTCTTATAACTTCTCAGGGTTTTTGTATGAAACTTTTGTTGACTAACGAATTTAAAGATCATACTTTTAAAATCTTAATCTTTATTAACATTTCTCTATCTTTACGTCCATGACTTCTGTCCCATTACTAAAATAAAGTTCTCTTTGTCTCGTTCCAATAATGATTTTATATTAAAATCTAAGAATATATTCTATACGTCTGTAATATTACGAAATTTTGTGGAACTTAATACAAAGTAAAGTAGACAGTCTAAAGTAATATTTTAAACATTGTACAAAAGGTTTACATACCGAGCTAAATTCTGATTTTTTTAAGTATATATAACAAATAAGTCAAAATCTGGTCACTAGATCCGTTTGTGAATTTCTTATTTGAGTGTTTAAATAAAATTTTACGTGTGGACAACCTCTTATATTACCTCAGTACATTCAGAATACTTGTATAAGTGGTTGGTACCTAAATTTATTTGGATGGAGAAGACGACGACGGAGACTTTCGTCTGGAAGGAAGACTCGTGTCCAGTGTACCTTTATCCGAGACGTGTAGGGACGTAGTGTCGATTACGTTTGAGGTCAAGCTCGTTTTGCTCCCAGAAGCGTCTTTGATGTGAGGATGTTACCTTTTATCCTTTTCAGAGTCTCCCTTTTGTAAGGGTCTTGTCTTTGACGTAAGAGTATGTTTCGAAGATGTTTTATGTTTATCACTTGGTTATCATGGTTATCATATAGTTATATTTGTTTTTGGTATCCATTCGGTTTATAAATATTCTTTTTTTCATTAAGAGATATATCAAGATGTTTTGGTTTTAAGTTGAATGTATTATTACTAATATTGTTATTCATCAACTCCCGAATGGTACGTGATTCGTGATAAGATTCGTGAACTGTACTTAATTATATATATTAAGAAATATATATCACAGTAAACTGTGATAAAGTATTATTACACACCTTCTTTATGATGTCAGTAAGAGTAGAATGTGTGCTCTTTTGACTCCATTTACGTCAGAAATTGGTCTATTAGAATTTCTGGTACGAGAATTAGTAATTTGATGTGATAAAGTTGTTATTATATGATAAACTTTTTTAATTTCTTTTACTTATTCTTCGGTCTCTTTTAAGTGGTTTTCTAGATCTGTAACTTTAGTTTCTTTATTGCGTAAAAATTTTATATAAACTCTTCGTCTTCGTTAGAATTCATTTGTTAAAACACTTTAATTATTATTATGTGTTATATTGGTTAATAAATATAAGAAGGACATATATTTTCCTTTTTGACGTTTTGATTTCCATATTTGACAACTTTAATGGGGTTTACGGTCGTGGGACTAAATAAAAAAGTATGAAAATTGATTTGGTGTCTCTCCTGCTTTTCTTTTTTTTTTTGGACGATAGTTGTATATGAGATATTTATACTTGGAAGTGTTTTTTTTGAACGATTTAATACTTTCTGGTAGTAGTCTGCCAATTCCTTCTTGACGAATCATTCACGTAAGATATATTTAATTTATGCTCCCTTTGTAAATTTTTCTTTTTACTTTTTCAAAGTTATCTACAATTTTTGTAGTAACATTATGACAATTGTCAATCATGGATGAACCATCTGTCATGGTTTGACTATATAATCGTGAATAGGTTCTTGACACAAGACCCGTGTCCACACTTTTATGACGGTTGAGGACTGTAAGACGACGGATCAATTTCCAGAAAAGGTAATTGTCATCATATACATACCATATTTTATAGTCGTTCATCATTATATTTGTACTTTGGTTTTTTGACAATTTGTTTCTCTTTCTCTCCTCTCCCCCTACCTCTTCCCCTCTTTAATTTGATAAATTTCCTACAGTTATGGTACTTGTCTTAGTTTAACAAGTCCTATTGTTAAATTACATTAAATGTAATTTAACTCATTGAATTACATTATGCTACTTTAACCCGTTCCCTGAAGACTGTCTTGTGTTTCTTTTTCACAGACTGTGACTTCAGGATTTTCTGATATCTTGTTAGATTGTTTCTTTTATCTTAGAAGGAGTTAACGAACTTAGTAAATGTTACGATCCCTTGCTTCGTTGACTCTTGTGTCCCCTTCTTTCATTAGTCCTAATCCTTTACCTATCTGTTACACCAGATCTCTCGACAGATTCTATTTTGAGTGTTGTAACCCAAACTAAAACGTCTACTCGATCTGTCATGGATTAAAAAAATGAGGAAAAGGATCATTATGAAGTTGTGTTTTCGTCCACTATTACTTTTTGTAGTCGACTATTAATATGTAAATTACTGAGTAAAAATTAGGTCTCCAGTGACGATCGGAGTCAAAATTACTTCGTCATAGATGAATGACAAAAAAAAAATTAACGAAACTCTAAATATAAATACCATTGTTATATACGGATAACTTTTACTACCTTCAGTCAGGGAAAATCCGAGCTACCTTCGATGATAGTTTTTCATCCTTGAAAGTAAAAGTTTTCACCACCTGATCCATTAGACATAACGAAGATGAGTTGATCTTTTGCATCTGTTTAATCATAAATAAATGATAACAAATTTCCGTAATCTCTTCGTTGTTCTGTCACATGTCAATGGACTCCTTTCATTTAAGTTATGATCCCGGATCTTCGAAATCGATTAAGACCTCTCCCTTCGACGTTAATGGGTTTGGTTTCGTTTTCTAATGACCTCACTAACAATTCTCAGGTTCCTCCTATAAAATCTATATTGTTGTCTTCGATAGTTTCAAATTTTAGTCTTAAAAGGTTGTTATAGATTCAAAAAGTGGAATGGAAATTATACAATGATTACGAGAAGTTCTCTGAGGGAAGGGTTTACGGGTTGTCTGTCATTACCTTTCTCTTATATATAGTCACGGATTAATCAAGATGGTAAGATTTCTACACACGTCATTAATATATGAATTCAAATTTAATTATTCATACATTAGAATAGTGAGTATTAGATTTTGAGTCAGTATCACTTTTTGGTTAAATATTGGATGCTCTGAGTAAACGATCCTTTCCAATACGTCAGTATTTTAGTCAGGAACTTTAGACTCTTTTATTACCCAAAAAGAACATGAGAAAAGTATTAAAGTATTTAAAGTAAAGTTTTCATTTCAATCTTTAATTCGAGTATAAGTCAGGTTGACCAATTTTTATTCCTAAATTAGACTCTTAAGTAATATGTGATTCGTCACACGGTTTACGGTCCCTTTGTTGTCACTATAGTTGATAGTAAAAAAGGGTGTCCAATTTGATTTAATGTTTGTGTACCTTCTTAAATATATAATGACCGAAAGACCCTTTTAATGACAGTTAATATTTACTAAATCATGAGAGGTTATCGTATTAACCCGAAGGGACCACAGAGTCTGTCATTTCTTAGGCGGACGTTAAATCCTCTGGGACCCAAGTTACGGACCCAGCCCTTCTAGGGTACCTCTTCCTTTACCATTGAGTAAGGTCAGAAGAAAGGACCTTTTAAGGTACCTGTCTCTTTGAACTGTTCGATGTCGGGTTTGTCCAATGTTTGTCTGTGTTGTCTCGCTGACTGATTCGTGCGTAGGTTCGTTATCGTACTAGTCATTATTCGTAAAGACATCAATTGTTACTATGATCGTTTTTCGGTATATTTGATTCATTTTGAAAGAGGATCTGTTGGTTTTTGTCAAACAGAGTGGAACCGTGGTATAAACCTTATCAAGTAAAGACAATCACAATGACCAGCATTAAACAGTTATAGAGGTTTCCGATGTGGTCCTTGCATGTCCCGTGTTTGCTACACTTGGGTAGATATTCCTATTTTCTATACTAAAACAATAGTTTGTAAGATTATTTTACGGCTGTACCTTTTATTTGTATTTTATATACACGGTATAGTTTATTGATGACGTTCTTAAAATGTCGGTCCAGAGTTGTGGAGTCTGTATGTTGATTTCTTATAATTTGTGAAAATATTAATATAGTAAATCAATGTCTTTTCCCCTGACGTTATTCGTGATGAAAAGGTCGTCGAATCGGTTTCGACTCAATTGTTTATATTAACGGAAAGTGAATTATAAGTGGTGTGATACGTGAATAGACAATAAGAATTTATAAACGTGTTTTGGTGATAAGTTTACTTTGTTTTGTAAAAGTATACGTACCTTTCCATAAGTGTTATAAAATTCGTGAGATCTTAATTCCTAGGATTAAATTCTTGATATTTCAATGAGACGTATTTAATATATTGTAACTAGAAAGGACGATGAAAAAGATTTTCGATAACCTATTAGGAATTCCTGTATAATTTTTTTTTTTTTTAAGAATCACACGTAGAATTGAAAGAAAGAAGGATCCGACTTTGACTAACTATCCTCTGACCTGTCTTCTCAACACTATTATATTCCTTCAGTGTCAAGTAAGTCGAGTAGACAAGTGGTATGTTGGATACATGATACATATACGGGGTGTTTATTTATTACAAATTTCAGACCTGCTACAATGTTGTGAGTTGTTGTCGTTGTTGTTTTACAAGTCAAAGTCACATGACTTTTTTTTGTCATCCTCAACTAAGATTAATGTAAAAAAATTTTTGACAAGACTTGGAGATATTTTATATAGTCCTTGTGAAAGACAAACGAATGTTGGTACGTTTTATGTCCTGGTGATCTAAAACTTTACATTTGTCTAGAGGGAGTAGGGACGTTCTTTCTCCCATTTTTACTCTACCGTTTATAGAGAATAGGAACACTTTTATAATTGTTGTTTAAAATGAAATAGTATCGAACTCTCCGATACTAACGATGTACCAAGATAAAACACTACGTGATACTCAGAATTTCTTTATTCTGATTTTTGTAAAATATCTCCATGATCCCTTTTATCAATGTTTAGAAATTTTAAATAGGAAAAAATAACCCTTCTTTTAAGTTTCAAAACTCTAAAAGAACTATTTTACAAAATTAGGTTGAAGGGTTTACGTAGGACACCTCAAGTTATATTTCTATGTGTAGAAGTTGCTCGTCGACGAAAGAGTTAAATTAAACACGTCAAAAAAGTACGAGGTGACTACATAATTTACGGCGACATGAGACATCCTCAAATAGAAACTATTTGGGTTGTCGACCGACGAACGAAGTATAACTGGAAGAATTTTAGAAAATCTTGATCAGTGTGTTCATGATGTCTATCTTTGACGGTAAAGTCACACTGACCGTGTTTTCACATAGTAAAGGACGTTGGCATGAACACTTCTACGGTTGAACTCAGAAATAATTTTATGTATAGTTTGTCGACTCTATTAAAACCAGGAAAAATTATAGACAATATATATCTAAAAACAAGTAAACAAATTGACGTACATGAAATCTTGGAACATTAATTCTGTTTAACTCTTTAGTTTTTCCTTATTTGAAGGAACAATGAAATAGTAAGTAAAACGAACCTCGATACTTCCGTCTACAACTAGTTCGTTCCCTTGTCTTTTGTTCGTAGGGTATTCTGGTGGGTTTTGATGTCAGTCTTGACAGTAAGATCGTATCTTTGATAATTATGTAAGAAAATTTAAATGTATAAAATTATTTCCTTTGATTCATCTTTTTATGAAGTGTTTTTGAGTAAAGTTTATTCTTGATATAAGTAGTTAGTTTGAACTAAAACTTTACGAAACATACACACCACAGAAATATTGTATAAATTTTTTGAGTGAAGTCCTCAATAAAAGTAAGTACGTAGATAAGTAAGTCATTAATTAATGACTCGCTGACTTGACTTGACTTCTTGTCTCGTGGTCCGTCCGTCACCCCTTCACTGTTCATACACTTTACGAACGTCGTATTCCACGCTATACGATAATATAATTTCGTACACATTATAAAGGATATAAGTCCAAATATTATGGTGATTCCGTCCTATTTTATGAGAGAAATTCTTTTTTTTTATTTTTAAATTACTATTCTTACATAACTACCAGAAGAGTGTAATTTACCATAATAAAAGATAACATCATATACATCGAGAGTAGTCTGTGTCTTCCCTTTTGTCGGATACATTATCTTCTTTTAAAGTTTATAAAAAGTAAGAAAGGTATATATCAAGAAAGAAAAGTAGATAAAAGGTAAACTTCGATCTCATGATTTATGGAACAGTTTAGAAGCACCGAAAAAACGAGAACTAAGTTCGATCATAATATAGGAAGTTTGACATAGTTCTGGACATTAAGGGTGTCATGAGTTCATACCCGTAGTTGTGTTTATTTTACAAGTTTCTCGTATTTTTTTAAAAGGTCCGACGTGGTTGTTCCTTCTACAGATGGATATACTTTTTAGATGTTTTCAGTTAATTTTATATGGAGTCATTTTGGGTTACCAATTTCTTCGGAGGGAAAAGAAGTTGGTCTCTGTTAAAATGTTCAATCAAACACCTGACACATAATCATATATAATGTGTAATCACACCATTCTCTCGATGAAATATCAAAGAATTATCTTTAAACTTTAATAACTGTTCTCTTTTCCATTTTATTTACGAGAAGGGATTTTCCTTTGACACAAAGAGTTTCGACGGTATGAATAAGTGTGGGTAAATAATGGTATTTAAAGTTGAACGTCCTGACTTTTCAATAATTCTTTCCTAAATACGTCAATGAAAAGATTCTAATGGAATTTATTTACCTTATTATATTCATTAAAAAAAATTTTTCGTGATCGTGATCTTCGTCTTTCGTAATCGTCGTCTTTTTGATTCCTCTATAAATAATGTGTGAATTCAAAGTCTTTGATGTGACAAATGTCTTTAGCAGAGTAAAGTCAAGTCAAGGTAGCGAGTCAACACAGGCTGAGAAACCCTGGGGTACCTGACGTCGTGTGGTCCGAAGGGATAGGTAGTGGTTGAGGGTCTCGGATGAGTTTAAGTATAGATAACTCAACCACTACGGTAGACTGGTGGAGTAGTAGGGGACACGGAGGGCGGATGTCCCAGAAAGTATACTCAGTCAAGAAACGTAGTCCACCGGTTTCATAACCTCAAAGTCGAAGTTGTAGTCAGGACGGTTACTCATAAGTCCTGACTAAAGGAAATCCTACCTGACCAACCCAGAAGAACGTCTGGTTCCCTGAGAGTTCTCAGAAGAGGTTATGGTGTCAAGTTTTCGTGGTTAAGAAACCACGAGTCGAAAGAAATATCAGGTTGAGATTATTAGTATGTACTGATGACTTTTTTGGTGTCGAAACTGATCCGCCTGTAAACAACCGTTTCATTACAGAGACGAAAACTTATACGACAGATCCAACCAGTATTGAAAGGAGGGTTCCTCATTCGCAGAAAATTAAAGTACCGACGTCAGTGGTAGAAGTCACTTAAACCTCGGGGGTTTTTATTTCAGACAGTGACAAAGGTGACAAAGGGGTAGATAAGGGGTACTTCACTACCCTGGTCTACGGTACTAGAATCAAAAGACTTACGACTCAAAATTCGGTCGAAAAAGTGAGAAAGTAGTTCTCTGAGAAATCAAGGAGAAGCGATAGACGGTATTCCCACCACAGTAGACGTATAGACTCGATTAACGGTAAAGAGGGTCGTTAGAACTAAGGTCGAACACGAAGTAGGTCGGGTCGTAAAGAGTACTACATGAGACGTATATTCAATTTATTCGTCCCACTGTTGTCTGTCGGAACTGCATGAAGAAAGGGATAAACCTTGATCAGACAACAAAGTATAGGTCAAGACTGACAACGAAGGACTGGACGTGTGTCTAAAGAGTTCTTGGTTCAGTCCAACAGACGATAAGGGTAGAGTCCTTCTTAAAAGATGTCAAACAACACTAGGTGTGTCAGTTTCCAAAACTGTATCAGTCATTTCGTCTTTATCTACAAAAAGACCTTGAGAGAACGAAAAAGCTATTAGGTTACCCACAACCGTTAAACTAGAGACCAAGGAGACGGAAAAGATTTTGGTCGAATATGTAGACCTTCAGGTGTCAAGTGTATGACAACTTCGGACCGAACCTCTTAAAACTCGTAATGAAATGATCACACACTCTACTCACTTTAACACGACATCAAACTCGTAAGAAACCGTAACAGAAAGAAACCCTAACCGTAACAGAAAGAAACCCTAACCTTACGTTTGACAGGAAAAGGTCATGATACCGGTGACGACTCAAAAGCTTTAAACGACCGTATAACTCACGTCGTGAAAGTAGTAGAGTAAATTAGGAGAGTTTTCACAATCCTTTGACTCCGTATTTTACCAATTTAGTGAACGGATTTTAGTCTGTCATTCTTTTTTGGTCTTATGTTTAGATCCGTCAGATTGAACTTTCGTGTGTCAAAATTACAACATCATTTAAAGGATTAAGATCCAGTTTCACCCAGGTCCGTATTTTATTACGATAACAGATATTGTGTTTGGTGTCTGAGTTAAGTTATGTGGATTATAACACAATGTACAAATAAAACTCCTATTCGTTACTCCCTGTTCTTCATTTTAAAAACAAGTAAATGGATCTGTAGTTATATGTCCCATCAGTAAAAAGGATCTATGGGAGTTATATATCAGAGGTTCTAAGGTACTGTCTGAAACACGATAGGGTTGACATACCGTTATGAAGAGTTCCCGGATGGGTGGTTGACTCCATTTTTACTCTTTTTGTCGAAAATGAAATGATTTTATTTTAAATAATTCAAATTTCTTTTTGTAAAAAACCGTATATTACGTAGGATAGTAAAGTTTTAAAATTTATACTTTTTACTAGTGCTATTAAACAGATCGAATAAAGTGACAAGAATAATTTTATAATTTGTAAATCATTTTATGACTTTATAGGTATACACCAATTTATTTTTTAACACATGGGAGAGAATGTGCCCCCCTTTTCCCATCATCACTAAGTATTATATATTTTCCAATCCTTGATTAGAATATAATCAGTGGGTAGGGTTGACCATCAGAGGACCCCTTTTTGTCTTTCTACGGTTGTGACATTGTTACTGTTGACAAGTTTACACTATGATTTTCACTCACACTTAGATCACTTTTCTTGTGTCAAGAGACCCGGTCAATAATAAGATCACGGAGAGTCGAGTTGAGGTGAGAAGTTATAGACGAAACTTTATTGGTTGTCTTAGGGTAGTCGTGAAGGGTAGATGTACTAGGAGCCGGGACAGAGTCATCTCGCCGTCTTTCGTGACATTCTCCTTCCCCGAAGAGAAGTCCTGTCCTTTTCCTGTGGGTGGTCACGAGACGGGAGTCACTGGAACGTCTGGGTCGGACTTCTAGTGAAAGGACACCGGGAGAGTTGGGTCTGTGGTGTGTGAGGACCAAACTTTGGTGACGGGTCAATGGGTGAACGGATCTTGATGTCCGGTCCATGACCGGGTCCGTTTGGTCGGTTGAAGAGACGGTAGGTCATCCGAGTTTGATGTGAAAGAGATTGTTCCGGACTTGGTATCAGAACCCCTTCCACAGAAGGAAGGTTGAAACAGTAAGGGACCTTTGAGAGAGAGTCGAGATGTCATAATAATAAGTCTCAAGAAAATATAGAAATACCAATGACAAATAATATCGAATCAGGAAGAAATTCAATTTATAGGGGAAAATATTAGTAACATATCCAAGATAAATGATTATATGAGAACTTCAGTTTGTCTAGACTCAAGTTTAAATTGATGCTTGAACAAGTTTTAATACATTTCTAGACTCGGAGTCGAAGATGGATATTTTATCCGTTGAAATCGTAGAGAGAATAGTATGTCAGTAAGGATTCTAATTTACCGTAATATCCAATATTTCCGTTTACCTCTATGAGTTATTTACTAGAAAGGAGGAGAAACGGGACTATACATCGGAGGACAGGTGAATGAGATACAGTTTTTCTGTGTTTCTTCGTTAGTTTACTTTTACAGATTGAGGCTTTTAGTATTTATGTTTTTGTCTTCGTATACGTAATATTTCGTCCATATAATTGTGTTTTCTTAATACTGTAGTTGGAAGGTCGTAGACAGAGGAACTTTTAAGGTAGGACTAACCCTGTGTCAAGTGTCGATCCCCTTTGTGGTGTAAATGTCCGTAGTGTTTTGGTTCCAAGTCACCTCAAAAGTCTTCGACTTGAGTATTATCTCAGTGAGAGAGGTAGTTGAGGTATTGTTGGACTTTTTTTTTTTTTCTTCATACTAATCTCAAATGAAAAATTTGAGTGTAAATATTTCAATGTTTTCTTTTTCCCTTTCCTTCATCTCTTATTAAGACTTTTAATTACCAAATCTTCTTACTATAATTTCAGTTTTGTGTCTTGACTTTAGTAAAATATTTTTACAAAAGTGGTGAAGTATCACATACGTTACTGTATTGAGAGATTCTGTTCAAATCCAGATGACCTTTCGTAATGTCTTCCCGTTTTAAAATGACGAGAAATTTTAAAAATGTTTTTTTATGTAATTTTATACTCAAAAGTAATATGTCTTTAGTCTTGATAACTCAGATCCTTGATAATTAATCATTTATAAAAGTTCGATGGAAACATGATTCGTAAATTTATATAGATTTTCTGGTACTAGTACATTTTGTATGTTTGTTTTTGGAGACTAGATTAAAACATACTTAAACCAATTTTGTGTTTAAGTATGTTGGTATTTACGTTTCATGATCACTTTCCTTTTATTGTCTGTATGTGAATGTATTTAATTCCGATGACTCGTTAGACTTATCAAATCTTATCTCTACTTGTTCGCTCAAGGTAAGTGTCAACTCGGTCAGATCTCGATATGTTCCATAGACTAGATAAATTGTAAATATTAAGAAGATAGAAGACATTTTTACATAGGTCTTGACTTTACTTACTTTTCTTCCCATCGTATTAGGAAGTGTAAAATCTTATCCTGTAGTTGGGAATAACACCGAATATTATTTGTCATGAAGGGACCAATTAATGTTATCAGTACTGAGGATTTATCAAAACAAAACAAAAAAATGGATTTACCACGAACTACATGGTGTTTAAAGTATAATAGAGAGAAAAAGATCTTTCCTTCTGTGACGAGAGTACTGTTTTACATGAAATCTTTTTATTATGTGTAATTTTTTATTTATCTATTGGATTAAGATAATTATCAAAGTTAATACGAGTAGTAGAAATCCAACCCATAAAGAGACTATAGGATTCTGTGTGAATAATGAGAGTTCTATCCAGTGAAGATGTTCATCGGATGATAATTGGTAGGGTCCTATTAAGACTGGTCCAAATAGGATTAACCCACCAGAATAACGGTTTAAGATTCTCCGTGAGTTTCATGGGAGATTATTTGACTTCGATAATTTTTATGGTGATACTCTTTGTATACATTCATTGTTAAGAGAAAGTTTTCCAAAGTGGTACCTCCATTCAAAGGTACGTAGGTTACATTCTAGTACACTGATGACCTTGACTAATTTGTGATGTGTCTGTTGTCCTCGGACTACTTTTAACAGAAGAGTGTTGGTGGTTTCTATGGGTTTAACTTTGTTCATTCATACATTAGGGTAGTGAAGTACCGTTTATCTACCCGTTTGTGACCTTTGTCACTGTCTGAAATAAAAGAACCCGAAGTTTTAGTGACGTTACCACTGACGTCGGTACTTTAATTTTCTGTGAATGAGGAACCCTCTTTTCAATACTCGTTGGATCTGTCGTATAATTTTTCGTCTCCGTAATGAAACAGTTGTTTCCAGGTAGATCAGTTTCGATACCAAAAAGGTCATGAGCACATACCTACACTGTCGACCTGATATTTTCTCCGACTCAGGACTTCTTGACTACAAAAATTTGACACCTCAACCTCTTCTAAGAACTCTCAGAGAACCTGACGTTTCTCTAGTTTGGTCAGGATTTCCTTTAGTCAGGACTTAGGATTTCCTTTAGTCAGGACTTATAAGTAACCTTCCTCACTACGACTTCGACTTTGAGGTTATGACACCGGTGGACTACCCTTCTTGACTGAGTGACCTTTTCTGGGACTACGACCCTTTCTAACTTCCACCCTCCTTTTCCTCTGTTGTCTCCTACTCTACCAACCTACTGTAGTGGTTGAGTTACCTGGACTCAAACTCGTTCGATACCCTCAACCACTTCTTGTTCCCTTCGGACCGCATGACGTAGGGTGCCCCAGTGTTTCTCAGTCTGTACTTACTCACTGACTTGTCGTTTACAATAAGTTTCCAAAATGTTATCACTTGGAATTGTATTAGGTTTACAGTATGTCTTCTTACGATTTTTAAAATTTCCTCGATCTGATAGTACGTGTTCTTTTTCTAAGTTTTATAATTAAAGAAATTTAGTAGATTAACACCAACCACTATTAATAATGTAAATAGTGAAGACAAACCTATATGTAAAAATTTTACTATTTGGTATTTTACTTTTTCTTTATTTTAAAAGGAGAACCCTCATCAATAATAACGAATAGTCGTTCTATTCTTGTAAAAAGTCATTTTTATTGTCATTCGTTTGTCAAATAAACTTCTTTTTAGTGTTTGGTTATTTTTTATCACTTAAACTAAAGAGTCAATACATTATGGTGTTCCTTTTTGTGATAAAAGAAATGTTTTATTATAAAAAGTCCGTTAAAAAAAGTAATCATAAGTGTACTTCAGGGTTCTATTATTCGGGAGGTTTACTGATAGGTAAAATGGGTAGAGTAAGTGGTTATAGTTCCACTATAGTTATAGTTAGTATAGTTATAGTTATAGTTTAGTATCGTCGAGTGAGAAAATTTTATTTCGTTTCAAAGTTAAGATTAAAAATTTCTTATATGGTATGTGAACTGCTTATAGACTAATTTGTTACTAAATTTTGTTACCAATTTAGTGGATGTTTTTGGAGTCTTCACTGAAGATACCCAGGGAAAATCCTTTAAGGATCAAACGTTGGATTTTGTAACCATAGTGTATTCGAATTTCTTGTTACTCGTTCACCTATTCATAAAGAAGAAGTCGAAGTGACGGGAACTTTTTACTAGGTGTGACACAATAATGGAAATGTCTCAGAAGTTGAACGGTGAAAAGGTATAAAGAGACGGTATAGACAACAGATGACTCGAAATCTGACTTTAAGATTGTAAATATAGGTGAGATTAAGTAAATTTAATTGCTGATTTGTGTAAAATTGTAGAAAAAGAAAGAAAGTATGTTTTGTCTTAAATTTGATGGTATTTTACTCCAAATAAGAGAAGTTGGATAGATTAAAACTCATTTTCTATGTTTTTCATGTGGAAATTATACTAATACCTTTTTTCCAAAAAATATACTACTTTATATCTTTTAATTTTTAAATATCTATATATTTTGGATAAGGTATATCCAAAGAGTGCAAAATTTTACCCATTTGTCCTTTTTGTACAAACGATAATAAAATCGTTTTAGAGTTGAATTTTTAGAGAGATTTAATATTAATGAATTCGAAAAAAAAGATTCCCTTTTTATATTTCCTTTATGTAGTTTCGTGATTGATACCGACAGACCTATAATCCTGACAAGTCAAGTCAAGTCAACGAGTCAGCACAGGTTGAAAAACGCTGGGGTACCTAGTATTGCACGGTCCGGAGGGACAGGTAGTGGTAGAGGGCCTCAAGTGAGTGTGAGTGCAGGTAGCTCAGTCACTACGGTAGGTCGGTAGAGTAGGAGACAGTAGGGGAAGAGGAGGACGGGGGTTAGGGAGGGTCGTAGTGAGAAGCGTACTCCACCGGTTTCATGACCTCAAAGTCGAAATCGTAGTAAGGAAGGTTTGTTGTGGGTCCTGGCTAGAGGAAATCTTACCTGACCAACCTAGAGGAACGTCAGGTTCCCTGAGAGTTCTCAGAAGAGGTTGTGGTGTCAAGTTTTCGTAGTTAAGAAGCCACGAGTCGAAAGAAGTGTCAGGTTGAGAGCGTATGTATGTACTGGTGACCTTTTTGGTACGACGACGATTCAGCGAAGTCAGTACAGGCTGATACACGCTGGGGTATCTGCCGTCGGGTGATCCGAGGAGACAGGGACCCTAAGAGGTCCGTTCTTATGACCTCACCCAACGGTAAAGGAAGAGGTTACGTACTTTCGCTTTTCACTTTCACTTCAACGAGTCAGTACGAGCTGAGAATCGCTGGGGTACCTGACGTCGGATGGTCCGAGGAGGCAGGTACCCTAAAAGGTCCGTTCTCATGATCTCAGCCCACGGTGACAGACGGAACTGATTTACCTGGAAACAACCGTTTCATTACAGAGACGAAAAGTTATACGATAGATCCAACCAGTATTGAAAAGAAGGTTCCTCATTCGCAGAAAATTAAAGTACCGACGATCTTTACAAAAAAAAGAACTTTAATACTAGTTCCGAAGGGACCACCGGGTCACCATTTTTCTTTTTATGTGGACGGTTACGTCTTCCGTGTATAAGTCAGGGACCCAACCCTTCAAGGGGACCTCTTCCTTTATCGTTGGGTGAGGTCATAAGAACGGACCCTTTAGGTGTCTCCTCGGACTTCCGGATGTCAGGTGTCCCAGTGTTTTCTCAGTCTGTACTGAGTTGTTGTTAATGATAGTTGGAGACTCATCGTGTGTGTTGGATACACTTAGTATAAATTACTTTTTATTATATTTTACACAGATATTAACAAAACTTAATAAATTCTTTATACATGTCAGGTTTAGTCTCCTTTGAAAGGGGTAAGTTGAACAGTGACCCCTGGTTTTCTGGTTGGTGTAGTGACTCCGACTCAATGGAATGGAATTTATTCATAAATTATAAATAGGATAGAGAGTCATGTCTTTTTGGTCCTTGTGTTTTAAACGGTAAATTTTGTAAAAAAAGACATGAATTGTAGGATAGTGATCTTGAGACTAATGTTTTGGATGATTTTCAAAAATTTATTTAACTCATTATAACGACTACTACTCTTTTCTTGAATATTATACGTACTATGGATAGTGTTTATATAGGATTCCGTGTTTTCTCTGTTTTACTACAACTGTGTATTTCAGGTTTACCACTAATGGACTTGTAAACGATGGGTCACTTGCGACGATTCCTATGTAAAAAAGTGTACGATTCTTTTTTTTTTTTTTTTTTCAGGTCCCGATCCGATTATCGTCTAACCTTTTATTTATTTTATCCCCCACCTTATAGAGAATCTCTGGAATAAATTTTGTGACAACCGTTCATATGATGGATTACAAGACAGTACATGATACTGTACGTCCACTGTAAAAAGAAGTCTGTGTCACGTTAGTTGTATAGTCCTATTGACTGTAGTGTCAGTCCCCATGGGATGATAATGTTCAGTCAATGTTCTAGAACAGTGTTTCCACAAATATGATTCGCTGTTCGATGTTGGAGTTTTCTTTTCTCTAAATAGATGTAAATCTACTTCATGAGGTTTTTCTTAATCTGTCAATAGGTAAATTTTTCGTGTAAACCTTTTGATAGAAAATCGTTTTAGAGTTGAATTTTTAGAGAGATTTAATATTAATGAATTCGTAAAGAAAATTCCCTTTTTCTATTTTCTTTATGTAGTTTCGTGATTGATACCAACAGACCTATAATCCTGACAATCTTTACAAAATAGAAGAGAGACAAGATATGTAGGTAGTAAAATAAATGATAAGTAAGCACCAAGTCGACCATTTCTTAGGTGGACGTTTCCTCCTCTGGACCCAAGCTAGAGACCCAACCCTTCTAGCGGACGTCTTCCCTTTCCGCTGGGTGAGGTCATAAGACCGGACCTCTTAAGGTACCTGACATATCAGGTACCCCAGAGTTTGCCAGCCTGTACTGTCGTTGAAAGTGAATGGGTGAATGGGTTATGTAATACTACCTGTTAATCGAAAAGTCTTTTATTTTGTAAATTCTTCAAGTATAAATTGGTACTTTTATAACTTCCTTTTCACTGGACCAATTAAATGTTATACCTTCAGACAGTGAGTCCGTGGACTATTGGTTTTGGTTTTTGTGTTTTGGATCGTTCTGATCGAAGGATAATACGGAATCTTTTAAAGGGAAGAAGACCTAAGTAATTAAAATCTATTTTTAAGTAAAACCTTGAAATGTTCATCACTTCTTTCTAGATGTGTACACTTACATATTTTTTTACTTGTAAGATTTGTCACTTTTTATGGTGTTTCAATTTTCCATGTCCTGTTCCACCTTTTCATAAACGTTCCTATGTTTCATAAATATTGCGTATGTTGTCTGTTTCCTAATTGTAATGATTTTTTCTTTTAAGGTTATTCAGTTATTCTTTTTTCTGTCCAATTCTTTTTCTCCCGAAGGGACCACCGGGTCACTAACTCTCAGGTGGACGGTTACGTTCCCTATGCCCCAAGTTAGGGACCAGTCCCTTCTAGGGTGCACGTCACTCCGTCGACTCGGGTTCGTGGTGTTGACGACTTCGAGGACACGAGACGCCATTCTCTACTGTGTCGTTACTCTTCGAACGTGTCACGTTGATCTCTCGTCGGGGGTGAGTGGTCTCTCTTTTGGACGTGTGCGGTTACTTCTGGGTCGTGTCCGTTTTATTTTAGAAAAAAAAATTTATTTTTTATTTCTTTACTGTATTCTTCACATGTCGTTCGTTATCCTTTTTTCTTTTTCTTTACCGGTGTATATAATGATGGTTTGAAGTTATGATTATTCTCCATGTCTATAAAAATAATTCTCTATCAGAGGTTTTCTAAAAAATTTTAAATGATTATACGTCACAACGTCTCACTAGTTCATCAATCATGTGACAACCTTCTTATGTTTGTTTATGTCAGAAAAACTTCCCGTTAGACCGTTTCAAACAATTTTTCAAATTTACACGAATATAAAAATAAGTAAGATCTTTAGATAGGACATGTTTAATACTGTAATTATATATACTGTGTATAAACAATCGTGATTTACAGTCACGTTTTGATCTTTGTTTTTTTTTTCATTTCTGTAAGATACCGATAATTATATATGGTAAATTTTTTCATCATTGTATGGGGTATACATTGAGTATACTTTTCTTAGAGTTCTAATTCTTTACTCATTTTATTTCATGCAGTACCCTCCCCTTAGAGGACCTTGAATAGAATAAATAACGTTCCACCCCTGACACGTTTGTGCGTTTACGTACGACGTGTGAACATACGTGCAATTCTCGGACTGTCTCCCCCGAGAGTGACCATTTTAGACCTGTTAAATTCATAGTCTCATTAGTCCAATATCTACTATTACTCCGGTGTCATTGTGACTTTTTCCTATTTTCCCCTCTCCAAGAAATGTTTTGTTCTCAACGGATTATTTACATCCCTCTTACTATCTTTTAGGGGTAAGACGTCGGTGTACGTATTATTGACCGACAGTTACTACGATTTTGGTGATTCATATTCCGACAATCCGTTGTCCTATAATCTTTCAGAGTTCCAGTAATGGGATATCCATAAGTAATTGATATTTCTCATTTCATATCGAAATCTTACCTCTCCGAACCTACTGTGATGGAATTGTGTAGTGGTTGTTACGTTATTTAACCGTAATTTACGAGACCTACACATTGTAGTAGTATCGTGAGAATGGTTTTTTTTTCAAATTTGACTTAGATTAGGTTTCCTTTGTTATTTTGTTTAGGTCTAACTCCCTATGAGATGTGTTGTAAAATTTTTTGCGAAACTAGGAAGTTGTTCAGTTGTATTTACTATGTTTTTCTGTCCTTGAACAAAATCTAATTCTGTGACTGTCCGGTGTTTTACGTCACGTACCATGCACTGACACAGGACCTACCATCCTCCTCCCCTCTCGACACTATTGTCTCCGTATCTCCCATGTTCTCCTCAAACGTATAATAACTGATGACTAGAAAAATTTTTTATACAAAGACATACACATGCGTGTACTCTACAATGGAGGATGATACACTCGACAAACGAAATCCCTGCTAATGTTTCTGAGTTTACTCTTTTCGTACTCCGACGAAATAACCGTTCGACACAAAAGGGAGGAGATAGGAAGACTTATTCGACCACAATTTACATTGGTTACCATCAGAGCTTTTATTATTTCACATCTATGGGACCATTCGGAATAACTCGGTGAGGAAGTATAATAGTTACCTCGATTACCAAATTACAAGTGTACTTTGTGGGACCCTAGTCAGTATTATGTCTAAGACTAAATCTTCCAATCCCTGAACCGGACACTAATACGAAAAGATTGTTCGCAGGTCCACTATGCCTACCATGGTCAATTACGACACTAGACACCTGGTGTGAAAAGTCATCGTGTTGAAAATTTTTTTGATGACTTTATCCATTTTCACTGTACAAGTAAATTGAAATTTGGAATAAATGAAATCTACGTCGTTATCAAGTTCATATGTCACGACGACGAGGACGACGATTCAGCGAAGTCAGTACAGGTTGAGACACACTGGGGTGTCTGCCGTCGGGTGGTCCGAGGGGGCAGGGACCCTAAGAGGTCCGTTCTTGTGACCTCACCCAACGGTAAAGGAAGAGGTTACGTACTTTCACTTTTCACTTTCACTTCAGCGAGTCAGCACAGGCTGAGGATCGCTGGGGTACCTGACGTCGGATGGTCCGAGGAGGTAGGTGCCCTAAAAGGTCCGTTCTCATGACCTCACCCCACGGTAACAGAAGAGGTCATATGTCACTCTTTCTGGAATTTTTGATTTTATTAATTCACCGGTATTTTCGGGGATAAGTCTATTTATTCATTTCCTGACTTTGAAATGAAGACTGTCCGACGACTGGAACAAAAGCTCCTTATGTTTTACTTTTCAATTTTTCTTTATCTTTACAACCGCTCATACACCTCTTTTCCCTTAGGAACATGTGACAACCACCGTACCATTTAACCGTGCCAGTGATACCTTTTGTCGTATCTACGAGGAGTTCTTTGATTTTTATTTATGTAGGTTTCTTTTGTTTTTGTTTAACCTTTTCTATGTACGTGGGGTTACAAGTATCGTCGTAATGAATGTTATCGGTTCTATACCTTCGTTGGATTTTCATGTAGTTGTCTACTTGACTATGTCTAGACCATATGTGTTGTCTTATAATGAGTCGGTAAGTTTTCTTACTTTAAGACGATAAACGTTGTTACACCTACCTGGATCTCTCATGATACACATGCCCTTATTCAGTCTACCTTTTTCTGTTTATGAGGTACAATAGTGAATATACACTTTAGATTTTTTTTATTTGTTTACATATATTTTTTTATCTTTATGTGAGTTATATATCTCTTGTTTGAGTACCAATGGTCGTCCCTCTTCTTTTCACCCTCCCCGGTCTATTCGTACGCCCTTATTCTGTATGTTCGATGATATATATTTTATTTATTCATTGTTCCTAAGTAACATATCATGTCGGTAATTTATATCGGTCATAAAAAATTTTTGAAATTTACCTAATATCAGATATTTTTATGACTTAGTTATAAAACATGTAGACTTCAATTATATTATAATGTTTCGTTGAAATGAAGTTTTTTATTTGTTTATTGTCCAGTCTTCCCTCTCAAGTAACACTAAACATTTCCTTTACGTCCTCTACGTCTGACCTCAGGTTTTCATTCGTCGATGTCATTTTCTCGACGAAATGATAGTATCGACACCCTGTAACTCTGGTGTTCCGACTTCGCCTGACTGATTGTCGTCGTTCTGTAGTGGGAGTTTATGTAAGTTTGTAAATATTCCTGGTCCGTTGATAGTTTGTACTCATTCCCTAAATTGTCTTCTCTCACCGTTTGACTTCTAAGATCCGAAGTAGTCAGGATAAGTTGAGGTCCTCTAATAATGGTATTTTCACTCTTGGTTGACGACAGTCTTGAAGTTCTCTTCAAGTTTAAGGATTTATACATTTTATTGTAGAAGTCAAAAATTTACAATTGTTAGTTAAGTTAAAGAATTTTAGTAGCACGATCGGAATTTATCCTCTTCCTTTACCGTTGGGTAAGGTCACAAGAACGGACCTCTGAGGGTCCCTGCCCCCTCGGATCACCCGACCGCAGAGACCCCAACGTCTCAGCCTGTACTGACTTCGCTGAATCGTCGTCGTCTGAATTTATAGTGTAGGTACCAGTTTTGGTCCTGGATACTTCATCTCCGTAATGGGAGTGTACTACTTATCAGTCATTGTGATTGTCATGATCAGTACGGACGTAGAGTGTAGTCCTGACTGTCAGTGAGTATGTTCGTCGCCTTTGTGTAGACACTGGTAGTCACCACTAGTCGTGCTGTTTGTTACCGTCGTGTCGACGATGAAAACTACAAGTGGATAGGACGTTGAAGAGGTTCTTTAGACTTGGTGAGAATCTCTTTTTTTTCTTGAGTATACGTGTTGGTACAACTGACCAGGTTCCAATATTGGTAATGGTGATTAGAGTTCATCAGGGAATAACGACAGACCATTATATATGTGTGTATATAATATATGTGTGTGTATATTGTACCCACTTATACGTTCATATATGTGTGTGTTATAATACATGCATAAAGGGATTAGGTAAATAAGGGGGTTTATTGATAAAATATGGTTGGAGAGTGAGGAGTTTAGAGGTTGCAGAAGGGTGGAGACGTAAGACGATTACCGACGAAGGATAAAGTGACTCTTTTATTCGTAAGTTAAGGTGTACAAGATTGGTGGTGTAGGTTGTAGGATGGATGCAGACATAGGTATATAAGAGAAGAGGAAGATAAATGATACGGTTGAAAATAGATAATTTAGAGAAGGGAACACAACCTAGGATAGGAAATATCGGAACATGAGTTTTCTGAACGAGGTCGTTGACAAGGGGAAAGAAAGGACTGTAGTAGTTAACGATTGAAAGGTAAAGGTGACCAAGGAAGGTAGGTATGTGATCGTAGACAGAGACACCCTCCGTCGGAGATTCTACCACGGGTCATAATTATAAGAACCTTACAGGGGAGGATGTAAACTGATTCCAACCAAGATACGCTTGTTACATCGTCTTAACTGTCATGTGCGTATTACAGTGGGACGAATAAATTGAAGATACGTCTCAGGTAGTACTCTTTGCGACCCGACCTCCTTCGTGTTCGGCCTTAGTTCTGACGACCCTCTTTATAGATATTGGAGTCTATGCGTCTACTATGGTGGGAATACCGTGTTTCACTTCTACTTGATTTTTCGGAGAACTACTTTCACTTTCTCCTCACTTTTTCAACCGAATTTCGAGTTGTAAGTCTTTTGCTTCTAGTACCGTAGACCAGGGTAGTGAAGTACCCTTTATCTACCCCTTTGTCACCTTTGTCACAGTCTGAGATAAAACCCCCCGAGGTTTTAGTGGCGTCTACCACTGACGTCGGTACTTTAATTTTCTGCGAATGAGGAACCTTCCTTTCAATACTGGTTGGATCTGTCGTATAAGTTTTCCTCTCTGTAATGAAACGGTTGTTTCCAGGTAGATCAATTCCGATACCAAAAAGGTCACCAGTACATACCTACACTCTCAACCTGACACTTCTTTCGACTCGCGGCTTCTTAACTACGAAAACTTGACACCACAACCTCTTCTGAGAAAACTCTCAGGGAGCCTGACGTTCCTCTAGTCAGGTAGGATTTCCTCTAGTCAGGACCCACAAGTAGCCTTCCTGACTACGATTTCGACTTTGAGGTCATGAAACCGGTGGAGTACGCTTCTCAACTGAGTAACCTTTTCTGAGACTACGACCCTCCCTGAGCCCCGTCCTCCTCTTCCCCTGCTGTCTCCTACTCTACCGACCTACCGTAGTGACTGAGTTACCTGTACTCAAACCCATTTGAGACCCTCAACCACTACCTGTCCCTCCGGACCGCACGACGCTAAGTACCCCAGTGTTTCTCAGTCTGTGCTGATTCGCTGACTTGACTTGACTTGGTGTAATTGATTGAGGTATAAAAGGGGAAACGAAGATACATAAAATGTAAAAATTATTTGGTACACTGTATTCGTAAAACGGACATTCGGAACAAAGGGTATTGGAAACCCTACTGAACGGACCATCACTGAACCTCAAATGGTACGTAATCCCAGTAAAGGGTATTCGGTCCAAAGTAGAATGAGATTTTTGTCACAAACTGTCAATGTTAGATAAAACTTTTGAAAAGTAATGAGGTCCGGTGATGAGTTCCGAGAAGAGGTTAGAGTGACCGGGACACGAGGAGGTGAGGAGAATTTCACGAGTTTCGTGATACGGTAAGGGATCTGTCGTTTAAGTCCGAGTGTCAAAATTTGTAGACGTCCGACTAGTCAGGGTTTAAACGGAGTGGTCGGGGATATAGAATGGAGTTGAGATTTTCAAATTTTGGTTTGAAAATGATAGATGGACATTTGGATAAGGAGACAACCTAGTAACGATACCAGAGGTTTTACCAGAGGGACTAAGGGTGAAATCTGTGTGAAGTCAGACGAGAGTGGGGTCGTCACTAAGACGGTTTTGTAATTAGTATAGTATCACTAGGAGACGAATTTCAAGTGGGTCGAGAAGGGTATGGGTAGAGTCACATTAGACTTTAGATACTGGATGTTCCGGGGTGGACCAAACGGGAATAGAGACGGAGGTGGTGATTCGTCGAGTGAGGGAGTGAAGATCGGTGTGATTGGAGGTGCAGTAGTATGTTTGTGAGGTCTGTACAAGGATGAAGTTGTAGAAATGTCATTGATGGGGGAGTAAGACCTCGTGAGAAAGGGGTCTATAAGTGTACCGAACGAATGAGTGTACGAAGTCCAGTGACGAGTCTCTAGTGGAATAGTCTCTCCTAAAAGGAATATTCGAAAATATTTATCTTTGAAAGTGGACGGGTGAGTTGTTGGGGGTAAGTATCGTAAGGATTACAAGGAAAAGGATGAAATAAAAAGGGGTGTCAGGTCTGGTGGTGGACTATATATAATGACACAATATAAAAGTAAGGACAGAGAATGATACGTAATTCGAGGTATTCCAGTCGTGACAGATATAACAAATAAAATGTACGGACTTTGGATGTCTTACGGATCGTGAGTCTTTCAAGATTTGTTTGTGATGACTTTTTTTTTTTTTTTTTCTTTATTGTCGTTGTCCTCTGTAAGGTTGTCACTCAGAGTCGCCGTTCCCGTCCCTCGAAGTATGCTTCTGTTCTCCTGACCAATTTCTTCAGGTTCGGGGTGTTCAGAGTCTTCAGGTCGTCTATGGGTTTTAATAAACCCTCCTCCACCGTTATGGTCTTTCCGTCCATTCCCGTTCCGGTGTCTTTGTGACAAAAAGTCATCCAGTACTCTCGTGTTCTATTGAAGTCTCCGTGAAGACGGTTTTCGTAGTCCAATCGTGGACTTGGATTAGTCCTCTTTTGCATTCTTTTAGGGTTATAACTCCTGTAGGATAGTTTCTTGACCGGACATAAGAAGTTTTTACAGTTACCGTACTTGGTGTTTCTGAATTTGATACAACATCTAATTTCCTTTGATTTATCTATACTGTTGACTGACGTTGAGTATTAGGACCTAAAATAAAACGATCTTAGTTATGGTAACCCTACTGACCGTTTTACACTTATGTCAGTATCTGATCTATTGTCAAAAGATGGTTACCACTGAAGGGCTGAAACTATTAATACACTGAAACATTCTCTTACTTACAGAAACTAGAAACAAGAATTCTTTATGTGTCATTCCGTGATCTCCGTCTCGACTTGTAAAACAGATGTCGAATGAGAGTCTCCCCTCCCTTTTAAAAAATATACTCTCTTCTATTTTGTATATATCGTTCCATAGTGGTAGACCGTTTGGAATCACTTCTCGTATGTTTAAGTGTTCAGTCTTTAATAGAGTTTTATTTTTTAAAATTTATTTTATGTTGTTTTTAATGTAATTTTTCCAAGTTTTAAGTATTAGTCCTTTTTATGAAAGTTACATAATGTTACCGAGGATAAAGTCTAAGATTTTCTACTAGAGATGTTTAAGGGGAAAGTTGAATTTTTAATATTGATACTTTCTTCTTTGATATATGGTGAACTGAGTTGACATGGAAAAAGTTTTTACGTGAGATGATATACTTGTATAATCTAAAAAAGGATATGGATTTAAAGTTAATTTTTGATCTTTATTACGGTACTTTCTTTTATAGTATCATAACTGGAAGTTTCTTTATTACTAAATATATATCATTATTAGATGAAACTAATAAAATTTTGTGTAAAATTTACTTGGATTAGACTTTTTTATTATGGGTAGTATTAAACTTTTAAGTCATGGAGAATAAAGTCCAATTCATATTATTTTATAATATCTTTTTAATCATATCATGTATACATTTTGTCGACTATAATGAATATGTTTACGTCACAGTTGGTCAGTAAAGATTTTCCTTCGTTTTGTTTCGTTTTAATGGAAGTACTTGACATTACGGTGTTAACAGTGTGACTTAATAAAGTAGTCGTAGGAGTGATAATAGAGGTTCTGTTTGTGTCGTTTAGTCTTATACCAGGTAAAAAACTCTTGAGGTCAAAACTGAGAAGAGTTCTTAGTCGCTCAGGATTATTATTTTATAGTCTTTTAGTGTTTAAATTTTCCATTAAAATTATTTTAAGAGTGGAATTTAGTAAAACACGTAAAGGTTCTAATACGACGTATGAGGTAATGAAATCATTAAGGGTTCACGTGTAAACTCTTCATATAGAGACAATTTCCTGGGAGATTCTTGGGAGAGAGATTAAAAAGTGAAGAGAGGTTCAAAATATAAGAGAGAAGGGTTCATTTATATTTTGGTTCGAATATTGGTTGTTGAGAAGTAGACGACACGATAAGACCTATATCGGACTGGGGACTTTGAACCTCTTTCCATTTTAATTAGGTGTTCATTAGTGATTAAGACATACTCAGAATTTTTACATTCTTACCAAGGATGTGAATCGTTCGAATATTAGGATAGATCCCCTCTGTTCTGTGTGTGTATAATTTGTTAAAAATTTTTAGTTAAGTTCTATTGTATATCCGTTTATACATACACTACCGTATCAATGTCTGATTTGGGGAAACCACGACCTCTTAGATCTTAAAGGTCTCAGTAGTTTGACCACCTACTATCTAGGTACTCTCAGACGTAACCTTTGACCACAGATGTCCGTGTCTTTTAGTAGATTTTTTCTTAGGTCTGACTGACGATCTTCTCAGTCTGATGAGAAAATCGGAAAACAGTTCTTTATGGATCACTTGTGGATCAATTAACGTTGTATTTTCCTCTTTCCTTTTACGTAAGTCCTTATATAAAAATTTTTTTTCCTTCTCCCACGAGGTAAATTAAATTTGGAAGACGTCGTACTTAAGTTTGAAATTTACGTTTAATTGTTTTATTACTACAGACGGTAAATTACATGACCCGAATCGTAATGTACATTATTTTCTACTGTAGACTCAGATATATAAAAGTAAATTCTTGGATTGGTATAAGTCTTTATTTTATTTAATCAAGGTATAGTGTGTAAGTAATTTATATAATAAAGTACAATTGTAAAAATACAAAGATATAAGAAAATTTGACTGGTTATAGGTGTCCATTGTAAATCTCATTAAAGTTGTCGTTAAACATTTATTGTAGACTTACTGTACTGACAGTATTAATTATTGTAAGAAAGTTCTATAAAAGACACATTAATTATTTGAACGTCGACTGGATCTGTTTTTTTAGTGATTTATGACGTTTTCAATTGTTCCTCCGTTACAGTAAAGAGAACTCTTAAGATCGTGAAATTTTAAGATATGAAGTGAGGAAAACAATATTTTGGTTTCATCACACCCCGTAACGTGCACCGATCGTTTATTCCAATTTTAAAGGATTTTTCTTTTGAGTACAAAATTTCATCAAATCATGTCACTCGTTTTCTTTTCAGACGGGTCTAAAAGTAGGGTTTTGAAGTTTCGACTTCGAAAGAGTAGACATTTTGACCTACTGTTTTTATTATGGATGGAGTAGTTCAAGAACATTCTTAATTGTTCTTTTGTGTACCGTTTTTGTAAGGACTATGCATGATCCATAAGTTATTTACTAGTAAGGGTAAGAGGAAAGAAGACATGAAACTTCTACCAGGTTTTTCTCTTTATACTCGACTGGTAAATGATGTAACCCTTAGAAGGAACCTTAGGGTTTTCCTTTCAATACAGAGTTATTCGTGACGATCAAATTTATAAAAGGATACCATTTAAGTAAAAAAAAAATTCTTATGGTGTAGTTCTAATTTTTTTATTGTCTAGTTTATTTCTCATTCGTTTACTGGTCTCAAACTACTGACTCTTCGATGAGTACAATTACGTGAGACGGACATAAAGAGGCCACCTTAATGTTGATGATTAATCGGGAACTTTTTTTCTAAATGGGTACACCCTTTATTTATTTACAGATACCTAGTCTTTTTACTCGTAGTTATCCATCGAGATTTAGATAATAAAAGGACGAACAGATAAAACGAGTCTTTTTGTCATGTACAGAATTAATATAGAGATAAGGTAAAAGAGAGACGTGTGTAATAGTAAATCTCCGTCTCTTTTGTTTTAATTGACCGTTAAAACCAACTATGGGTAGTAACGTCTGAGAATGATTTTTAATTTATGTTTCTCTGTTTTTACCCCTTTTAATCCTTTTAAGTCTATTGTTGACGATAAAGAAGTGTCCCGTTCTGTAGATTAGGTAAATTGTATTGTCTCGGAAAATAGTCCTTTTTTTTTTTTTTGAAGGTGGACTTTTAAAGATTCTACTACAAGATAGTATATAATTAAGAGTGGCTTTCACGAACAAAGTTTCAGGTCCTTGGTAATAGACTTTTATGATATGTCGGGAGGGGGTTTTTTAGAATGAAGTCTTTTGATTTTCCATTCCATTGGAATCACTTAGAGTCTTTGAAGTTTTATTTTAATACTTTTTCTGTACATTCGTATAAGGCTCATGACAACTCTAACGTGAATTTAAAATTTTTTTACGGTATTACGGTGACTATTTCTATACGGGTACACTTCTTTTACGTCCAATAGTTTACGGGTTAATAACTTGTCATCAAGAGTTTGATACCAGATCCCTTGAGAGAAAGTCCCCAAGATTTTCTATTTATGATACCTATAAACGGAAAAGTGAGAGAGAATACCCATATACTACTTCTAAAGGTCTTCAATGTACTGTACCCTACCACAGTGGTTAGGTTGTTGAAGATACGAAGAAATGTAAAATAAAAAAAAGTTAAGGACTCAAAATTAACGTTTACCGTTTATAGTTTTCTATATTGAATATATTTATTATTAATACCAGGAGTTAAAAATTCTCATAGGACTTGGTTTTTAAACTCTTAGTGACGAGATCTCGTAAAGTTCCGGATGTCGTATGTGTGTCATTCTGGTAATTCTCGGTTATTAATATTTTAAGGAGGTTTTTCTTACAGTTTACGGACATTTTTTAAAGTTTTAATACTTTCAAGGACCCGTAGTAAATGCGTTATGGGTTATAGTGTCGGGATTTTTTCGTGAACTGTCTTCGGTTCTTTTTTTTTTAGACGGACGAATATTCGATTTATGTTAAGATAAGACGTAAGATTTTGATGTAAAAATCGATAGAGATGATGTTTCATCATAAACTTTGTTTCATTTTCGTATCTTTTTATTTTGAAGTTTATATTAGTCTATATATCCATAATTGATTACTTATGAACCGTTCCATAGTGATGGATTTAATTGGTCCTTCTAATTTTAAGTTTGTGACCAGTCTGTTGTTCCTAATAAAAACCAGTAGAAAAATGTTTTAGTTCTAATATGTTTATCTTTTAAAAATTTATATATTATTTGACTTAAATAATCAAAAGATAATTTTAAATTGTAATTAAACTTACTGTAAATGTATCTTGGTCTTAGTAGTTTTTATTAACTCCTCAAACTTTTTGTCAAAACCTTTTTTTGTCAATAGTTCCAAAGTCCATCTAATAATAACTCCCTTTTAATTAGAAGGTATTCAAGAAGATGTAAAGATGTGTCTCACCTTGTTTTCCTTTTAATTGTATTTAATTGTGTTTTTCTTAATTAAATCAATGATATTCTTCGTGAAGGAAATGTTGAAATAGTTTCGTGAATAGGTTCTTTAGGAGACCTTAGAGTAAGGAATCCCTGACAATTGGATTTATTTCGGGGTAATAAATGGTTTTAGAGAAGACAAATCATCTCTTTTTAATTTGTCGTGTACAGTGGAAATATACATAGTATTTTGTGTCAGATGTTAGAGAGTTCGTTAAACAATACATCATGTCTAATAATTGTTGACTTATTAAATGTATCTAAAATGTACCGTTTATGGATCTGTAAGGGAGTGTGGAATCGTATTAAGGGGGATAGTGATCGGTCGGAGAACATACCAACAATACGATTATTTTTACTTCTTTCACTATGACGGTTTCCATTTGATTCCTCTATGTCTAATCGTATTTCACGATATTTTATTTAACCTATGTACAAATTTAGTTAATGCTTGTTGACCTAAAAGGTATGAAGACAAAGGAATTTAACGTTTATGTCTGACAGAACGATGTAGTAATACTTATCATACGATATAAGGTTTACTGTTAAAAGGAAATGGATTTCTATCCTTAATCCTTTCGTAACCTTAGTCCGTTGTAAGAAGAATCCTTTTGCCCGTTGGATCTTCAATTGGTCACAATATTAGATTTTGTGATTGATGACGAAGTAGAGACGACTGTAAATTGTGGATGGAGGATTAGACGATGTATGATAAAACCAATTTGTAGTTTAAAAGTTTACTTTAAATTTTATCTTTTAGTGACAATACAGTTTGAACCTTAGTCTTCTTTACATTTTCTTGTTTATTTCGTGTTATCCTTTTAGAAAGATGGTCAAATTAGATAAGTTATTGTGCTTTTTTGTTTTTTGATTCACGAACAATTTCTTCACTTAAAAGTACTGATAGTTGTGTAATTACCTTACTGTCTGTTAGTAATATCAAGAAGGTACACTACATTGTCCATGTAGATGTACATTCTGTTGTTGAGTCAGAAAGAAAACTTCTTTTTGTATATGTATTTGTGTGTCTGTTTCTCTATGTTTACACAAACTTCTCAGAACTTACAACGTAGAACCCGGGTTACCTATTTGGATTGAAAGTCATCATCTTGAAGTTCACCTTCTTGACTCAGTAATAACATCAAAATAATATCATTACAAACAAAATCGTATCTTACAAACAAAAGTAAAGAAACATCTCTCTGGAATAAGTGATTTATATGCATTTATATATTAAACATAAATGAAGGTGTGTGGATTTCGTTACTAGACCACTGATAAGTCCGCCCACGGTGTTGATTTTTTCCTTAATGGAAATTTTACTTAGAGATTTTCGGACTCTGTTAATTTAAGAAACAACGAGATAAACTTTCATGAGAATCTTCATGAGATTTAAAAATACGTCTATACCTATGTTGATTCAACTTTCTTTCCACTAGAAACAAAAGTATTGGGTGAGTCCTAGTAAATCGTCAGGTTGCTTGTTACCTGACGCCCCTATCTGTTACCTTTTTTGAGATGGTAAAGGGTTCCCGTACCTGTATTTTTATAAAGAAATTCATATCTGACTCGAGGAACTCTTGCCACTAATACTCGAGGAACTCCTGCCACTGTTTATCCTCTATGAGTTATTTTCACCCGACTGGTTTACTTATTTACAATGTCAATCCCACGAGTAAGTGAGGGTGTCGATTCTTGTCCGAAAGTTCCTTCGGTGAATTATATTACGCATCTTACCAAATCTCTTCTTAAGGGAAAAGGGGTCTGTCTGTCTATAGTATTTTTAACCCAACTAGATGGAGTAATGAGAACGAGACTCTATCACAGTCCGATAGTAACCAGTCAAGGAGTAGTAGTCGTGACAAAGACGATTCTTGAAATGAGAAGAAGAAGAACGTCGGGGGAAGTGACCGTCCTGACGATACTAGAAGTAGCAACGGGAGCAGCAAGAGCAGGAGTAGTGAGGGTGAAGGGAGTAGGAGTAGTAGGAGTAACAGAGGTAGTGAAGGAAGGAAGACTCTGCGTCTAGAAGGGAAAGAAAAGTGATGTCACCCAGCGGTTAGTAACAGTAGAAGTGACAGTATCAGTAGGTACAGTAAGTCGAGAAGGTACCTATGTTTTAGGTTTTCACCAGCCAAGGCTGCTTCCAAGGTGAAAAAACCGAGCGACTGAACGAGGAGTCGTCGGCACCATCGCCCCGGACTTCCTGTGCCCACTCGTCGTCCTCCCGAGCACCGACCGCACCGCCTCCGCCGTCGTCGTCGGTGTAATAGTCTATGCCAACGAAAGAGAAAGAGGAAGAGAGAGAGGAAGAGGAAGAGAAAAAGGAAAAGAAAGAGGAAGAGAAAAAGGAAAAAGAAGGATCCAGAAAGAGGTGAGAGAAGGAGGAGAAAGAAAAGGTGGAATTAATTGACAAAAAGACTACTGTCGTGAAGAAGGAGACGTGTTGAAAATTCAACTAGAAGAAAATGAAATTACAGAAGTAAGTCAAGAAGGAGATTTTACAAAAGAAGTCTTAGTGATGTCCTTGGAAGAGGTGACAGGAAACTTCCTAGAAGTGAAGGTAATGGTGAGGGAAGTCTTAGACAACTTTTATACTCTTTTTTTTTGGTGTGTATACATATATGTATGTGTGTGTGTGTGTGTTGCGACTGTGTTTACTTTGGTGGTTTTAAACACTCATTGAACGTTTTGTTATATTTGTTTCAATTCAGTTTCTTACCATCTGTAAGGGTTGGACTAATTTATTATTTAGTTACTTCAACTATACTAAGATCAAATCATATCGTGATTACTTCTACTTGTCTACATTGAGATTTAATTTTGTACGAAATTTTGCTCCTGGTGATAAAACACAGTATCCAGAGTGTGATATGAACCATGAAATCTCCGAAAAAAAAAAAAAGAAGATTTTCATTTACACGAAGAAAAATTTAACTCGTGAACTAAAATTGAAATATTATGTCTAATATAAGAAGACAATGTAGAAAGAAAGGATTTAATGTACCTAACCGTTTGTACCTCAGTGTAAGTCTCGTTCTTTTTAGACTGGGGGAGGGGGGGTTTTTTTGGACAAAGTAAATAGAGTGAGAAATGGATCATTTTCACTTGGGTCTATAAATACTGTCAGTTGGACATGGTGTAGAGATTATATGGTTAGTTTAAATCCTCGTGGTTTATGTGTTCCCTTTTTGTCTGTTATCGTTACCGTGTCTTTTACCTCCAACGTTCTATAAATTCAATAGGTGAAAATACGAATAATCCTATGACAAGTATAGTTGTCTTCTCAGTGGATTTGAAGGTTTCCAAGATCCGTAATTACTGATCTCGGGGATCTAACTTTCTTTAATCACGTAAAAAATTTTTGCTTAGGCAGAATCTGTTCTCGTTCGTGTCGACAGTGATCTTTCTATCAAACTCCTATAATTCTCAAGAACGTCCTGGTGTTCGAAGGATCGTTCACGATAGGTAAGGACGGATCCCGTCAGGTGTGGGACAATCTGGTTGTGATAAGTCATCGTAAGGTTCGGAGAAATGTATATTAGTTTATTTATTCTTAGATTTTATAAACACCTTCCTCTCGTCCTTCTTCATCCTTTGTTTGGTCAGTTATTAGTCCAACATCGGTTGTAGTTATCATTTTAGACATCCCACTACTTATAAAACATGGATATTGGTGTTTTTGCCATTGGTATTTTAGTACCTTTTTTAAGTATAAAAACATGGTAAAATTAAAGACAATTGAGTTGGTCGTAATCGGAGATATTAATGGACCGGTAACTTTCATTTTTTTCAACAGACAATAATCATAGACCAAAGATTTTATAGAGTCTTTAGGAAATGTTTGTCGACTACTTCTTTTAGGACTTTCAATTTAGTGTATTTTTTTGTGTCTGATTGTAAATCAACTACGACTGACTCGGACATTTTCGTGACAGTTAGAGTCCTAATAGTATGTCACGGATATAGAGTAAGTCCTGACGTCACTTTTTTCGTAAGAGTTGGACTTGTTAGAACGTTTCCGGTGTTCTCATTATATTACAGTCGGTTGTTAGGAAACAAACTTTGAAAACCTCGGTCTACACAAAGTCTTAAATCTACAAAAAGGGGGTCTAAAACGTTTGTATCGTACCACGTACGTGTTATATAATGTGTTTGTGGTGGCCACCCCAGATACCATGATAGCATATTAGTTTATGTAATAAAGACGTCACTTTTCATACTTCTAAATGCATTCTATTCATTTGTGATGTTTATTTGAGGATAGTCAAGGTCAGTCTAAAATAGTAGTTTATTCAAATACAGTTGTATCCTTTGTAGAAACTTAAACAATCGTTTAAAAATTCTTCTCACACCTGGGTCAATTGTGTTTATCCCCTTCAGGTTGTCGAGATGTTTAGTAATTTCTTTTTTTTGACCACTAGAAAAGTATGGTAAGTGTTGATAATCTGAGTTTGGTGGTTCTTTTTTTATGAAGACTATTTTTTTCTTTTTTCAAGGATCCATTAAAATCTATTTTCACTTTCATTTCACTTTCAACGAGGGATCGCAGGTTGAGACGCTGGGGTACCTAACGTCGGGCGGTCCGAGGACAGGTACTCTAAGAGGTTGGTTCTTATGATCGGTAAGGGAAGAGGTCTCTAGAAGGACTGGGTCCCTGGTTTGGGTCCAGAGGACGTAAAGTCCGTCTAAGAACTGGAAGACTCGGTGGTCACTTCGAGTAAAAGTCTATTTCTAGTTTATTTATTATTCGTCTCAATTGGTTTACGAAGTCTCCGTTTTCTGCCTAGAAACACGTATGACTACTTTCTTTTGACCTTGTAGGACTTTCGTTACGTCTAATTAATATTAATTAATATTCATCTATATTAATTAATATTAATTCTCTCGACACTTTACCTCTTTCCCATGAAAAGAAGACCTAATTGGAACATATTAAAAAAGAATTAATTTTTCATGAGGATTATTAAAAATGGTCATTTTTGTATTATCATCTATCTTTTTTTTTTTTTACTAGTTCACTCCGTGTTTACACCTGACTTAGTTTTGGTTCTGGTTAGGTTGAAACCATTTGTAATCAACCTTTAAAAAGTTTTACAGTTCTTAAAGACGTTAAAACAAAACCAACAAAGACGGTTACGGTTATTTATTAAAAAATTTCATGAGAAACTTAGACAAAAACAAAAGAATAGTACGGACTTATCTTTCGTCTTAGAATTTATCTAATTAATTTACAAAATGTAAACAATTGTAATAATCTTCTTAGACTCTAAAAGGGTGTTTAAAGTTAGGATCATCGAATGGGTTGGGAGGTAAGAGGTTTATATTGTGTAATCGGTATGAGGTTGACGTCCCCTAGTCCTTAAAAGTTTAAAATGAAAAGAGACTAAAGACTTTTTATTGAAGTTGACTAATCAACATTGAAGAAAAACCATGTATACGTGAACCCCCTACCTCTGTTTGTTACAAATCAGTGTCCGTAATGAATCGTTATTACTGTTACTCTTTTTAGTCTCAGGACCCGATAGATATTAACATAAAAACATCTAACGTTACTTTTTAAAGGATAAGTTTGTTACAAAGTTCAGTAGTGAAAATGTTGGTAATTTTTTTTTTTCTTTTTTCGTTATTATCTGATCTCTTTATTTGGTCTATAAAGTTTATGTCGATAACACCTGTGTCCTTATCTTAATTAAGATTAAGATGTTATTTTTTTAAAAATTAATCTTTTTTTTAGAAATTTTAACTTTAGAGATAGAGGATCAGTCAATTTAATTACCACTCCACTTCACTTCACTTCAACGAGTCAGCACAGGTTGAGAAACTCTGGGGCACCTGACATCGGGTGGTCCGAGGAGGTAGGTGCCCTAAGAGGTCCGTTCTTATGACCTCATCCAACGGTAACGGAAGAGGTTCCCTAGAAAGGTTGGGTCCCTAGTTTGGGTCCAGAGGACGTAACCCCCGTCTACGAAATTGGAGACTCGGTGGTCCCTTCGGGATTTAATTACCATTGGAAAGAGTTTATGTTAGATAGTCTTGGAGACGTTCGTTGTCGATAAAGGTGATTGTCTGTCAATTTACAAAATGTCTATTTCTTTAATCTTGAGTTGGAATTTCTTAGGGAAGTGTTATAAGTTACGAATACAAAAGAGGTACTATTTATAATTTATTATCTTAGTCAATTATTTATAATTCATTAATTTAGTCTTACTAAATTAAGTCAAAATACCATCGAAACGTTATATTTCTTAGTAGAAACAAGTAGTTAGAATTAATAAATTGATAAGACAACCGACTACATTGTTATTAATCCTAATATGTGTATATGTTGTCCATTGTCTGTGTAGTGACCAGATCATCAGTAAGTCAATAGTAGGACCCCTGTGACATTTGATTAGATCATACAAAGAAAAGTTTTTCGGTCAGTTGTGTTGAGTAGAAGATGAGGAATGAGATCAAGATGGACACCGTGAAACATAAAAGACCCATTTAGGTCTGGTTACCAAGAGTTCACCCATGTTAAAACAGGGTGTCTTTTGTAAACCATTACAGATCTATATTACCAACGGTGTTTTCCCGTCCCGACCCTATCCTTAATCCATCCCATCTACAATTTCCGTCAATCATCTTCTGTCTCTACTACGATTTATAGGAGGTTATGTTTCCTGTTCGGAGGTGTTGTTTCTTAATTGGTTTTGTTTTGCTGTCACAACGACTCTAATTCTTGGGGCCAGACTGTACATTCTAGAGTTAAACTGAAGTAAGATAAAAGGGTCCGAGTAGAGAAGGTGACAAGAAAATAAGTTTAAGACTAGAGGTATACATTTATTATAAATGGTAGGAGGTGTGAGAAATTGTGGATCACAAAGGGAGTGGATCCAACCCTGAGAAAGTGAAGGATCAAGTTGGGAGTAGAGGAGTTACTTAGAAGATTTAGTTCGGTCAGATTTCATTAGGGTAGAGGAAACTTTCTGACCTTGATCTAGTACGAAATATTATAGACAGAGGAAAACATAAATTAATAAGGTCATAAATAATAAAGAAACACTTAAGTGGTATTGTAGGTCGTTTCTCGAAAATTCGTTTCAATGTCAACCAATTACTTTTTGGTCTAAACGAGTAATCGGTTTCAGTCAATTCGTCTTTTATGATGGTTCCGTTTTAGATCAGAGTTAGAAAACCAATTTAACAAAAGACCGTTAAACCTGGTTGGTTTGATTGCTACCCGAAGGGACCACCTAGTCACCATTTCTTAGACGGACGGTTACATCTTCTACGCCCAAGTTAGGGACCCATCCCTTCTAGGGGATCTCTTCCTTTGTCGTTGAGTGAGGTTGTAAGAACGGACCATTTAGGGTACCCGTCTCCTCGGACCGTCCAATGTCAAGTACCCCAGTGTTTCAGCCTGTGCTGACTTGTTGATTTGTTGTTGTTTTGATTGATACCGAGTTCTCGATTTCAATTGGTAGAATGAAACCGATTCCCAACCCCTCTGTGTCGTGACGATAAAATAGAACAAATTATTTGTATCATGTACGTAAATAGAAGTTGTAATAAGGTCGACGTACACCACCAAATCAGTGATTCGACACAGACTGGGGACGATGGGGTACCTAACGTCGGGTGGTCCGAGAAGACAGGTACTCTAAAAGGTCCGTTCTTATAGCCTCACCCAACGGTAAAGGAAGAGATTCCCTAGAAGGGTTGGGTCCCTAGTTTGGGTCCAGAGGACGTGACATCCGTCTAAGTTAGGATGAAATTTACAAAGGATAGGGTAGAATTCAGTATCAGAGTCTATATTAGTCAAATTCGGTTTGATACTTTGACGGTTATTAGTTGACGGAAATCAGGATATTTCGACTAATTAAAGTATCCCATGGTCGATTGTATACCAAGAAGACCACCATTGTTGGTATTTAAACTATACGAATGTGCAATAAAATACTAATTAAACTTTTACATAAATCACTGACAGGAGTTAGTTTTTACTATCTAAATCAGGATGAAAATGTAATCTCTATTTTATTTTCTATCAGATAAAAGTCAAGTATGAAAAGATTTCCATCTTCGATTATTGTGAATTGACAACTATTATTGAACGGTTCAAATAACCGTCGAGAAAAGACTTAAAATGGAAAAAGATAAAATAGACTCTTCGTATTTTTAATACAGATAGACGTTCCCATTAGTCAAAAGTCTTTAAAGTTATAAATAAGAATTTCGGTCTGTCTTTGTGTTTCAAAACATCAGTCTTAAAGTCTTAAGTTTTACTTATGGCCTTCTTTAAGTATCTTAGGTTAATTTTTTGACTCCGGGTGGTGAGATTGGTAACATTGTAATTCAGACTTGCTTCAGTTGTCAAATAACTCAATCAGTAAAAATTGTTGAAACATCCTCAGAAAAAAAAACCGGTACTTTGTATACCCTAGAATCAAGGGGTTAGTTTCTGACTTTGTCGTTGGGGACGTAACTTTTACGTCTCAGAAGTGGTGACCTGGTGGTCTCTTCAGGTCTCAATCACTAATAATTTCTGACGAAATTTTCTTCGATACTAGTCTTTCTGATAATAATTTCTAATAATGATAAGTCAATGGTAAAAAAGTGGAGGTCAAATTAACGGATAATGATTCATCCCGACCCTAAGGTGTTGAAGTTGTACAAACTTTTTGTCACTATTGAGTTTACAGAATAAAGGATATTCTCAGGTTGATAGAATGTTTCTCTTCTCTTTCCTAAGTTTGTCCTTCGTGACCAGCAGATCTATTCGGTCGTACAGTCGATACCCTCTATTATGTGGAATTGGTGCTCACCTTTTATGTTAAGTTAAAGAGGATAATGGGTAAAATTTTTTTTTAGTAAAAGATGATTTGAGAGTCAATACTATTGTTCTCGACGTGTTTGTTTATACACTGGAAACCCCGGGTCCTTCCTTTAATGTTCATATCGTCTGATCTGTTGACTTTCATATATAAAAATTAATGAAGTCTTCTGATTTTTTTAATAGTTGGATTGTTTTGAGTGGTAAAAGTGTTTATTGTCTATTAAGTGTAGTTGGTACTAATTTTAAATTGTTCCACTCCCCCAGAGATAAATCGAACTATAGTTTTTTAATAAAACTCTTTCGTTAAACATAGTAATCTAATAAAATTGGGAACATTTCTCTTCACGATGTAGAGTTATTTATTTTGCTCTTTTTAATATATGTTTCAGTCTTAAATGGCAGTATTTTAATTAATACCTTATGCATTTTCTTTAATTCGAAACCTCAAAAAGGGATTGCCATAAAATCATTCAGTATTAAAGACTCTGGGTTGGTAAAAACAGTCAAATGTTAGAGTTGTACTGTTTGGTTTCGACGTAAGATCGTTTCTTATAGCGAAAGACGGCCAAAAGTTGTTCTTGTGACTGTATCCAAATCTAAAATGAAGAAAGGGAAGGAAAAAAGGGGAAACCTTTATGGTTTGTCATTTGGTTCACTCTCTACTTTCTCGACTTTTTGTTTCCTCATTTTTTTAATTTGTTATATTTGAAATGTTGAAAACTAACGACCCTCATTGGAGTTAATCAGTGGAACTATTCTTTCATGTTATCAAAGTTGAATTCTGATGTAGATAGGTGAAAGTCCCGGATTCGTCGCTTTCGTAATTTTTACAACTCTTAGGATTCTTGACCTAATCTACGTAAATCCGATTCACCGAAGTACATTTAAGAAATTTGAGCCACAGGGACAATAGACATTTTATCATAGAGAAGGTTTCAATAATATTTTTAATTTACTCTAATACCCTTTTTTTTCAACAACCATTTAGTGTTACATTTGACAAGGACAACTCGATAATTTTCATTTTATCATTGTGTTGTGTTGGTTTAAAGTAGGGAATGATGGTGTAGACCGTCCCTTTTTTTTTTTTTTTAGTCCTCTCTTTATCCTGATTCGTGACTTTTAAGAGATCTTCTTATTAAATTTTGGAAATTTTCCTATTTTAGTTAATAGGAAATTAACTAAATTTAAATTTAAACTAAATTTAAAGAGTGAACTAAATTTAAACAGTTTTCCCTATCTTGATTCATTAAAAATAACAAGTACACATGAAGATAAAAAGTGTATTTTATAAATTTGTATTAAACATAAAGAGACTAAGGCCGTTACTTTTGAAGAATACATCTATACAGACAACTTAATGTTACTTGTTTTCTATTTTCCCTTTTGTATGCAAAGGTAAAAAGTTAACACATGTTACAATGATATACTAAAGTCAACACACATAATGGCATACTTTAAAATTCAAATAAAAATTTTAGTGTTTTATTTTAATCGTTCGTAAGTACGAAACATCGAGTCTAAAAATTGCCGGGTCAGGTGTCCCAGGTCGTGGATGGTTTCATGTTGAAAAATGAAAACAGTTAAAACGCGACCATTCCCTCGATTATCTGTTTTTCGTTTTGAGGAAGGTCTCCCACGGTTCGTCAGACTTTTCTGTTTGAGAAGGAACCGCCAAGTTCCGAGGATAATGAGAGTCTTGCCATGAGATGAAATTCTAATCGAGATCTAAAAAGGGGTGAGACAGGTATTTCCTTCACATTTACATAGAAATTCATTTGTTGTCTCTTTTGTGAAGACGTAGAACACAGAAAGACCAAAGGTGACACAGAAAAACAAACCACAAATAACTCCATACTTTCACTTTCAACGAGTCAGCACAGGCTGAGACACTGGGGCACCCGAGATGTCGGATACCTTAAGAGATCCGGTTTTATGACCTCACCCATCGGACAGAGAAGACGTCGCCTAGAAGGGGTTGGTCCTTACCTTGACCCCAGAGGACGTGGCGTCCGCCTAAGAAATGGTTGACTCGATGGTCCCTTCGGAAATAACTCCATATCCACTAAAAGTTATGATGACGTAGAAACTTTATTTAGGAAGAGACTGTCAATAGACTATGCATCGTTGTTATTGTCTTCATCACTATCATAATAGGTCACTGTGCGAGATTCCCTGTACATCCTTTAGTTTGTCTGTTTTATTTCAAATACACGAAATTGAAATATAACTGTAAAATTAATTTTAGGTAAGAAAAATTCGTTGCAGACTTTTAGTCGGGTTGAGGTTTCTCGACCCTTTTCCCTTCGCTCTTTATTTGTAAATGGACTTCGTAGAGGTTGAAATTTTAGTGACAGTAGACTTGATAGTATTAGCTCTCGAAGATCGTCTCTTCGACGGTTTCCGAAGTGGACGGAGGAGAACCTCGACGCTAGGTGACAATTTTCTTTTTGTAATGTAGCAGTAAGTATTAGTGTGGTTCGCGCTCCCTCTCGACACCACGACTTTCTTCCATGTCTACTGGAGGACGTCCACCGCGTTTAGAAACAGAATTAAGTCAAGAGCCGTTTACCACGCCACCTTCCAACCCCACCCTTATAACCCCGACAGGCCGGTCGAGGTACCCGTCCAAGTCGGGGTTCCGCGTCGTTCATTCTCGGGTCCCGTGTTTTTAGTTTTGACCGGAAGAACTTGTAGAACGAAGACTCTGAACGAGAGACATTAGGGAGTGATTCTGTAGCAATTGTCAGTTATTTTTTAAGTTTCGGGTCCCTTATATTTTTCGATACAGGTAAGGCTGCCTAGCACCTCCCCCCCTCGCAGGCGCCTCCCATGGAGAAGGGTGTCCTGAGAGGGTGGGGGCGGGACGGGAGCGGCCGGGCTGAAGAACCCGACTTTACCTAGACAGAGGGGCGCCTGCGGAGGCTGTGTGAATGATTCCTTAGGCTCCACCAGCAAACCTCCTCTGGATCCTCTCCGACGCTATCGTGTCCGTTGCGGCTCCAGCTCCTGACTCTGGTTCCTTTATTCAGGTTTTCTACGATAATTTTTATCCGCCGCGGCGCCTGGACTGGCCCCGCGGGGTCCACGTCGGGGCGGCGAGGGGAGGGCGGGGGGCCGGGGGGCCAGGATCGTCTTGGCTGGGGCCGGCGAGGTCGCGGAAGGAAACCGCGAGGGACCGGTTTCCGCGGGAGGCCGGGTCCGTCGCGCCGGTTGGGCCGTCGGGACTCCTCAATTAAATGGGGCGATTTTGCGAATCTATTTTTTTTATTTCCTTTCTTTTTGAAATAATAGGGCGTTTGTTTTCGTTGTTTTCTGGGTGTTAGACGTGTGAGGCTCCGGCCAACGGATTCTGTTATCTCTTTTGTTGCTGGGCCTATGTCGAGACTTCTCTTCCTTCATTTTTGGCCTCGATCTCTCGCCGGGATTTTCGTCGTCTTCGACTCTCGCGCACGCGCGCTCAGCGGAGCCGACATAGAGGCTCTCCTCCTCGGCTTGCCTCCGCTTACTTCTGCTTGCGCTTCGGCTCCCTCTCGGCTCTCCTCGGCTCATTACGGCTCGCCCTTGCCTCTCGGAAGGGTTTGGGAGACGGACGTTTAGGGACTACGACCCGGGAGTCAGGTTTATTCATCCTCCAGTCACAAACAAAGACTCTTCTGTCTCGTCACACACACAGAGGTACTTACACCTTATCACGAAACGTATGTGAATCTATTATATAAAAAATTCTACTTAAAAATTTAGGTATTTTTATACTCCTCTCATACATGTTAACCTAAAGTCAGGAAGTCGTCAAAGTTTACGGTGCAAATAAATATATGTCCAATCGATAAAAAATTTTTGTTACAATTTTACAATCTTAGACTCGTCATAATTGTGAAAAATGCACAAAGATATAGTTCCTCTTTCATTCTTTTATTTCGACTAAGTCAAATACATAAGGGGTCTATATATAACTCCCCCATTACAAACATTGTATCCTTTTATGTCTCAATCCTTCCTGACATTTACTTTATATATTCTTCGTTTAGTACGTTATGTTATCCCCGCGAATAAGAAATTTCTTTTGTACAACTTAAGAAAACACTTGACATTAACTTAAAATATTATGATTTAAACTTTTTTATTATTTATGAATGTCTCACGTCAAATCCCCTACGAATGTATCTCCGACATGGAAGTGGTTCTTTCAATAGAAAAGGGACGGTCTCGAATTCTATATCAACTCCTATGTTTATTCAGTCACTCGTTAATGATGGATAACACTTTTCCCGACGGTCTCTTTTTCATGTATACGATTCTCTTCAGAAGGATTTCTTTCGAAAAAAAAGGAAAAACTAAAAAATTTAAAATAAATAGACACCGACACGGCAGAAGCAACAACACGTGGAAAGAGATCAGCGCCGTTCGACCGGTGAGAGAGGAACACCAGACACCCGAAGAGTAACGCCACCGAAGAGAACGACTCCAAACGTCCGAGATCTCGAACCAGAGTCATCAACACCGTGTACCCGAATCAACGAGGTCCCGTACACCTTAGAAGGGTCTGATCCCTACTTTGGACACAGAGGACGTAACCGTTTACTTAATAATTGGTGACCTGGTGGTCCAATTCAGGTTTTCAGAGTAAATCGAGATCTGTATCACAGACTTGACCCGCCCTCTTCTCTCTTTTTCTCTACGTTCAAGGTCTAGTTTCTTTCCTGTATTCGTTTATAGGTCTTACTTATCTCCTTATCTCTACTGATCAGTCTAAGGGACTTTCGACCCGATGGAACTTACGGAGTTCTGTAAGGTGGCGTTGGCATCAATAACGTTGGAGTATAAAGACACAAGGTGTAGTGACGATTTTTACGTTGCAGAGACTGGAAGACTAGAGAGACTTGGAAATTAAGGGACTGGGTTTGGTGGTGACGATACAAGGGTGAGTTTGGAAAGATAGTATGACTCCTTTGAAGGAAAGGTCTTAACATTTGACACTCATTTGAGAAACATTTGAGAAAGGGCAAAGTCATAGAAAGAACACGGAGGAGCATATTTCATCCTTACATATTTCAAACATACTTCAATAGTGCTTTGGGGGAGTTTACCTTCGGTGAACAAAAGAGTCATAGGTTTCCACCGTAGACCAGGAATCTACCGAAAGTCCTTCACAGTATTAAGTTTTGCTAAACATTGGTTTAAGTTCTATGAACCTCTATTTTTCTACCTCACACACCCCTTTCATTTTATTCGTTACTTTTTTCAACTTAACATAATAGACTAAACTCTCTCTTCGACATCCAGGACTACTCATAAAATTCTTTGCTCTTTTCACCTTTAGTCAAACAATATTTGGATTCCTATTGTCTGTAGTCGTTGAGCTACCTATACTCAAACTCGTTCGAGACCCTCAACACTACCTGTCCCTTCCGACCGCACGACGTAAGGTACCCCAATGTTTCTCAGTACACTGACTTATTAACTTGACTGACTGACTTCCTATTGTCTAGACCGAGTGTTTTGTATTGCCTTGTACAGTCAATGTAAAGATGAGAGGGGTTTAAAGTGACTTTAATGTCCTTTTTTTATTTATATTTATTTCGGTTTTTTGGTATTGAGACGATATTTAGAATCGTCTCACAGTGTTCGTTTGAAAACTCTCATCTTCTCTTACAATTGTCAATACCTCCATCCGAGTTTAACGGTTGTTTTAGGTGGAATGATTTTTCACGAATTAGAGTAGACCCACTTTCTCTACTCAGTGACTTTACTCAAAAAAATCTTCAGTAACATATTGGGAGTTTACTGTCTATTATTCCGGACACTCTTCTCGATTCTGAACCTATTTATCCAACCGATTAAGTAAGACGACGACGACGATTCAGCGAAGTCAGCACAGGCTGAGACACACTGGGGTATCTGTCGTCGGGTGGTTCGAGGTGGCAGGGACCCTAAGAGGTCCGTTCTTGTGACCTCACCCAACGGTAAAGGAAGAGGCCGATTAAGTATTCTTCCGTTTTTTTCAAAGTATCTTTAGGTAAACATCTCCCGGACTTTTGTCACAAAGAGGGGTCTTATATTGAAGTTCAAGTAAAAATAATTCATTCTTCAGACTAAGGTCTTTAATGGTCTTACCCGTGGTCCAAATATCCTCTTTCTTCCTATTAATTGGATCACGGTACTCGACAGTATTCTTTGTCCTTCTAGGTCGTATGTTTTAGTGAGTATTTAGTACTTTTTCTCGGATCAGTATACATGAGAGGGATGTAGTGACTAGAAGAAGGACGGGTGGCATTACTAGTCTCACTCCTGTAGATATTTGTCTGGAGCATAAGAAAATAGACGGTCCACTTGTCCTGAAGAATAAATCCGTTGTATGTTTTTAAGCCCGATGGTTTAGGTGGATAAGATACGTATATTTGTATCTCCGTTGGTACTTATAAAATCATTTTGATTGTTGTACTCTCCTAAATCTAAAAATTTTTAGAAATTCTGTTAATATATTAAGTATATATAGTCCAGAGTACATGTAGTATCTAAATCTTCCACTTTCCTGTACCTCCGGTGGAAGAAAGTCGACATCGTCATCGTTTTGTTTTAGGTAATAGACACTTTCATCTTAGATCCAAGACCGCAGATGAGTGGTAAAAGTTTACGTATTGCAGTACCACCTCTTGCTCGAGACCTTTTCTAATCGTTGTTATCGACGTGAAACAAAAGACTGAAAATCTAGTATCGATGTCAACATGCCAAAACTTTGAGTGTCGGAGAAACCTAATGGCTGAAAGTGAGAAAGTCAGGAAGATTACTTAAACGTACATGGTTAAAAAAAAAAGTCATATTTTATGAACATTACCAAAGGTAAAGAAGATGATTTTAAAAGAAACTATACTTACGAACGATCTCTTTCCACAAGTCTTTTATTTATTTATTTTGAGTTAGTACTTTTAATTTCTAAAAAACTGAACCACAAACAGTTTTCCGTCACTACTGAAGTAAATAACAACTCCAAATCAGTAATTCAGTTTAAACTGACAAAACGTTGGGACACCTGACATCAGGTGGTCCGAGGAGACAGGTACCCTGAAGGGTCCGTTCTTGTGACCTCACCCAACGGTAAAGGAAGAGGTCCCCTAGAAGGGTTGGGTCCCTGACTTGGTCTCAGAGGACGTAATCGTTCGTCTGAGAAAAGGTGACTCGGTGGCCCCTTCGTGTCTGTTAAATAATTGTCACCTTTTATCTATGTCTACGTCACTATTTTTTCAATAAATGTCATAATTTACATTATCGGTCCTTATTCCACGGATAACTTCCGTTTAGAAACCACTGTTACGAACGATACCGTCTTACTTTTAATAATAAAATAGTGATAATCCTACTTTATTCTTTATGACTAAACCCGACCTCGGTCGTCGATCGGTTTACCGACAGTAAACACTAGTGAATTAAGTAACATCTCAGACACCGAGTACAATAGAGTGTTATCAATTACAAAAGTCTCTATAAGTCTTCTTTTGTTATAACTTCTTTATATTTTTCTACCACGACTTTATAGACTCGAAGTTCTCTTACGATTTACGAAGATTTCTCTTTTCCGTCTTATAGATGTTTCCTTATCTTTAGTTCAATCTTAGTCTTAAAAGTTGACGTTAAGACCTACTGACCCTTGAAGATTTTGGCAGAGTTACGAAAGATTGTTTCCCAAGTAACTATTGGTGGGAAAAAGTCAATACATTTTATATACCGGTGTCTTAAAAGAGGTTCCGTTGTTCCTAGACGAGATCACAATGTCTCATTTTTGAAAGGTGTATATATTTTTTACTTATTATGACTGAAATTTTAATTAAAAAGTATCTATTATACATGTGTGTCATTTTTTTACAAATTACGTGTTTTCTAAAAATACTTTTATTTAAAAGTGAAATAGAAACACGGGATCTGTAGAGAGATCTGTATCGTCCTAATTGAAAAAAAATTTTCTACGAATCGAGTCCCGACTCAAAAATTTAGAAATGACTCTATGTCAAGTGTATGGTATTATAGGTGTGAAGGTACCACATTTTAAGTACCAAAAATCGTATAAGTATTCAACATGTTAGTAGTGGTGATAGATTGACATCTTGTATATATTGTAGTAGTGTCTTTCTATCGGGTTTGGGTAATCACCACTGAGAGACAAAAGAATAAAGATCTGGGACCGTCAGTAATTAGGTGAAAGATAGAGAACCTTAAACGGATAAGACCTAAATATATGTTTACTTTATTTTTTGCATAACAGAAGACGCAGACCGCAGAAAACAGATCGTATCACAAAAGTACCAAGTAGGTGTAACATTGTGTCGAACAAACATTTGATTGGATTATGACACTTTACAATAGTCATAAACAAGACGGACCTCTCTTCTACTTTCTCCATAAAGTCATAAACGACATTATCGACACATAATCTGTCTAGAGAATCTGTTCGACTCTATAAATTAATACAAAGTCACGTATACTTACCGTGAGAATCCCCTACTCAAAGTGTTCCCCGTTCAGGGTTCTTTCGTTTCGTCTACCCGTTTCTGTCGTAGTGACTACGTTGTAGTGTTTCACATGTTGTAACATACAATCTGTCTGTTTATTCCAATCAATCTCTGTCCTCAAAAGCACAGTAGTTGAGTTTTCCACCGTTTCGAAAGTTTGTTTATTCTTACGTATTTATTATGGAAGACAAGAAAAATTAGGTAGTTCAGAAGTTCACTGTCTTGTATTCGTTTGAGGAGTTATAACAAGATTTAGATGTGTTGAGTCAAATTTTTTTTTAGAATAACCTTTTATAGTCTCCTATCACTTTTTATTTACTTGTATTTCTACTTTCCGAGTTCCTTGTTTTGTGGGAATATTTGTGGTAGGTACGGTTCCGGTTTTTTCAGAGAGAACTCGGGGGAGTTAATCATGGGAGACACTTTTCTTCTCTCCGCTTTTCGTTTCCTCTTTTCCTTTCTATATTCGTGGACTTACGTCTCAAGGTCTCTTATCGTTCTTCTCTATTCTTTCGGAAGAAGTCGCTAGTTACGTTTCTTTATCTCCTTATCTTGTCTTACCCTTTCTGATCTCTAGAGAAGTTCTTTTAGTCTCTATGGTTCCCTTGTAAAGTACGTTTCTACCCGAGCTATTTCCTGTCTTTACCATACCTGGATTGTCTTCGTCTTCTATAATTCTTTTCCACCGTTCTTATGTGTCTTCTTGACATGTTTTTTCTAGAAGTGCTGGGTATATTAGTACTACCACACTAGTGATTAGATCTCGGTCTGTAGGACCTTACACTTCGGTTCACCCGGAACCTTTCGTAGCGATACTTGTTTCGATCACCTCCACTACCTTAAGGTCAACTCGAGGAAGTTTAGGACTTTGTACTACGACCCTTTCACGACGTGATTTATACGGTCGTGTAAACCTTTTGAGTCGTCACCGGTGTCCTGACCTTTTCCAGTCAAAAGTAAGGTTAAGGTTTCTTTCCGTTACGGTTTCTTACGAGTTTGATGACGTGTTAACGTGAGTAGAGTGTACGATCATTCCCTTACGAGTTTTAAGAGGTTCGGTCCGAAGTCGTTATGTACTTGGCACTTGAAGGACTACAAGTTCGACCAAAACCTTTTCCGTTTCCTTGGTCTCTAGTTTACCGGTTGTAGGTGACCTAGTACCTTTTTCGTTCTCTCAAGGTCTTTTTGTAGATAAAGACAAAAGAACTGATACGGTTTCGGAAACTGACACACCTAGTATTATTTGACACCTTTTAAGTCTCTCTCTACCCTTATGCTCTGGTGGACTGGACGGAGAACTCTTTAGACATACGTCCAGTCCTTCGTCGTCAATCTTGACCTGTACCTTGTTGTCTGACCAAGGTTTATCCTTTTCCTCATGCAGTTCCGACATATAACAGTGGGACGAATAAATTGAAGATACGTCTCATGTAGTACTCTTTGCGACCTGACCTTCTTCATGTTCGACCTTAGTTCTAACGTCCCTCTTCATAGTTATTGGAGTCTATACGTCTACTGTGGTGGGAATACCGTCTTTCACTTCTCCTTGATTTTTCGGAGAACTACTTTCACTTTCTCCTCTCACTTTTTCAATCGGATTTCGAATTGTAAGTCTTTTGCTTCTAGTACCGTAGACCAGGGTAGTGAAGTACCCCTTATCTACCCCTTTGTCACCTTTGTCACAGTCTGAAATAAAACTCCCCGAGGTTTTAGTGACGTCTACCACTAACGTAGGTACTTTAATTTTCTGCGAATGAGGAACCTTCTTTTCAATACTAGTTGGATGTATCGTATAAGTTTTCGTCTCTGTAATGAAACGGAAGCTTCCAGGCAGATCAGTTCCGATACCACAAAGGACGCCAGTACATACCTACACTCTCTACCTGACACTTCTTCCGACTCGTGACTTCTTAACTACGAAAACTTGACACCACAACCTCTTCTGAGAACTCTCAGGGAACCTGACGTTCCTCTAGGTTGGTCGGGTAAGACTTCCTCTAGTCGGGACCCACAAGAAACCTTTCTTACTACGATGTCGACTTTGAGGTCATGAAACCGGTAGAGTCCTCTTTTCAACTGAGTGACCTTTTCTGAGACTACGACCCTCCCTGAGCCCCGTCCTCCTCTTCCCCTGCTGTCTCCTACTCTACCGACCTACCGTAGTGCCTGAGCTACCTGCACTCAGACTCACTTGAGGCCCTCAACCACTACCTGTCCCTCCGGACCGCACGACGCTAAGTACCCCAGCGTTTCTCAGCCTGTACTGACTGGCTGACTTGACTTGACTTGACACCGGATATTTATATCAGTAATAGAACTCAGATTCTGATAAAAAAAAGTGTAAAATAAATGTACTTGGGTATGTCATATACAATAAAACAAAGACCAAAGAAACTGATTATAAAAAAGACTCCTATTAGATACAACAACATTAACATCAAGTAAACGTAACACCTTCGTGTACGAACTTATATGGTGTCAAGTGAAAAGTAAATGGGAACTATTTGTGAAACCGAGAAAAGTCAAATACGATAATATCTATTACCAAAATATACATAAGAACAAGTACAGAACCGTATTTATTCGTGTGTAGACAACCCAAATATAGAGTCATTTAATAACCTGGTATAACATAAGTTTATAATTGAAATCGTCTAAAAGTTTCGTATCAGGGTTAAATATGAGATTAGTCGGTACATAAGTCCATTACATAAATCGTCCCATCGTCCTATATTCTAATTATATGTCTTTAGACAACATAAAGAAATTTATTTGTTACTTTATTATCTTTCTCTTTCAAAATTTCTCAGGGAAGATTTTATGGTATTTTTGCCATGAATCCTCATTGGGACTGGTTCCTCCATTTTATACATATACGTCTGTTGTTTTCTAATTATTTCCTTTCACTTCTACTAATTTTATTTACCTTTCTATAGGGTACGAGAATCTAACCCTCTTAATTATATTAAATTTATCCATATGATAGGTTTCGTTAGACGTGTAATTCACATTAGGGATAGTTTAGTAGGTACTGTAAAAAGTGTCTTGATCTCGTTTATTGGGATTTTACATATACCTTGGCGTTTTCTGGGTCTATGGTTTTGTTAGGACTTCTTTTTCTTGTTTCGACCTCTATATTGGGAGGGTCTGAAATCTTTTATGACGTTTCGATGTCATTAGTATTGTCGTACCACAACCGTGTTTTTATCTATATATCTAGTTACCTTGTCTTATCTCTCGGATCTTTATTTGGGTGTCGGATGTAAGTTAATTGGAAACTTTTTCCTCCGTTCTTATATGTTACTTCTTTTCTGTCAGAGAAGTCGTTCACCATAACCATTTCAACCTACCGATGTACATGTATTTACTTCAATCTTGTGAGGGAGTACGGTGTCTGTCTTTATTTGAGTTTACCCATAATTAGAAATCCGAATTTATATTCTGTACCGTGGTGTTTTGAGTCTCTTATCTTTTTTGTGTCCGTTTCGTAAGAGACTGTATTTAGTATGTTTACAAAAGAACCCAGTCAGAAGGTTCCGTTCTTCTCTTCTGTTCAAAGTGGTGAATATACACTGTAAATTTTTATATATATGTTTATTTGAATAAATGTTTTGTCTTTGTCTGAGTGTATCTCTTTTGTTTGAATACCAATGGTTTCTCCTTTCCCCCCTCCCTATTTAATCCTCAAACCCCAATTGTTTGAGTATGATGATGTATATTTTATCTATTTATTCTTCCAGCATGACATATTGTGTCCTTTCATATAAGTTATAGAAAATTATTGGATATTACCTTTTCTTAGACGTTTTCTGAAAGGTAATATATGTATATATTGTCTTAGTGAGAATGAGATCTTTGATTGTGACGTAACACTTTGTTTGATATGAAGTTGTTGTTGTTGTTTTTTGTTGGATCGTCTAGACAGTCATGAACTTCGTTTAATGGTACGTTTGATTCAATAGGTAGTACTTGACCCAAAACAGACTGGTTGTTTCGGTATTCTGACTTATACGTCTCATCGTAAGATAGTGGTTTACCTTTGGTCTACTCAGGCTCGACCAGGACTTCCATATTCATTTAACGTACTCATTCACAATAACTACGGACACAAGATGTGAGGACGTTATTATAGACTAGGGGAGAGTTGGTTGGCTGTGGATACTAATGTACCTTGTGTGGGAAACTGGTCAATTGACTCCCTCTGTATAAATTCAGGTCATTTGTCTACAAAGAGATACTTTATGAGAGTTATACTTTGTCGACATCATAAAATCAAGTTGAGACCTAACTGGGACTTCCTGTCATCACTTTCTAGTATACCTTCACCGAGAATAATAAAAGGGATTTTTAGGTGATTACTTTAAGGATAGTGAAGACGTTGACCTCGGAACGATTAGGTCTTCGGGATCGAAGTTCTTTTCAAAAGATGGTCCTGTATCTCGTTACTAAGTCAATTTCACCTTCCACTCTGACGGTGGATTAGTGAACCCCGAGAAGTTAGTTGTAGGTATACCCTCCAAGAAGATAAATCGAACCCATTAACTGAAACTAATAGTTCTCCTTTAATCCTTCGATGTTGAGTCACTCCCATTCCTCCTCATACAGTCTTTACGTCTAGAGGGTCCCATGGAGAATCATAAGGACAAGAACGGTTTAGGGAGAAAATCAAAGATATAAGGATTTGATCCAAATACAGATCAAGACACTGTTTCCCGAGGTCACAGAAACCGTCCTGTGGGTATAGTAATTCGGACTTTCAAACCTCCATTACTCTCTGGTGACACCAGAGAGACAAGAGCACCCAAGGTGGGTAGGGGTCTCTAAGATTATACGGAAACGAAGACAAGGAGTACAGGAGAAGGAAAGGACTGATGGAAAGGACAATTGAAGTTCTACGTTAATCTTTCTCATGAGGGTGTTAACGTATTACAATTAAGGAATATTATTTTGAGAGTAATATGCACGTATATAGGATCTTCGAGACAAAGAGACAAACTTGGGACTACCTATATAGTCGGATGCAAAGACTGAGTAAAATGAAGAAGACCAGATTGAGGAGGGGGAACCGGATCAGGAGTAAAACGAGTATAAGAGATCTTAGTATCGTGACTGAGAGAAGAGAGGAATGTAAAAGGAAGAATGTGTAAGAAACGTCGGTTCGAGTAGTTAAAGGTATTTAGAGTGTACGTGTGAGAAAGGAAAATATAACATGAACATCTGGTTTGAAGAGAGAACTTGAGATCACCATAAAGACGGTCGGAAGTTTGTAGAGACCAACCTATAAAGCATCTCTTAGGATCTGAGTTGTAAAGGTCTTTACTTAAGTATGTGGTTCATTGGATTCGATACATCGTCATAAATGACACCGTGAATAGTATGTCGAAACATTATTAATATGAGGGTAGGGTGATCTAATATTCTACAACTCCTTTGTGTCGTAACACAATAAGTAGAATAGGATTCATAAATCGTACTACTTGTCATACGTCGTCCGTGAATTGTATACAAATTTTACTTATATACTTACTTGTTTACTGACTTACTGAACTAAGCATCTTCTCTATCTTTGAAGTCTCTCTATTGTTCACCGTTGTGTCTTCTTATCTGGTATCAATAAAAGTTTTTTCTATATTAAATTTCTAGATACACATACCGTATTAAAAGGTTTTCAAAATTATTTATAGTAAAAGGATTTTAATTATACATTAGTCTTCAAAAGTCCCTTTTCTTCATGGTACTAAAATTTAACGATCGCAAAGAAATGAAAAATCATAAGTAACTTAAAATATGTATTTTATGAAGTTTTTTACGAAGTTCATAAATTAAATTTGACTACTGACATACACTCCGAAAGTCTAAATATTCTCACCTTCATTTGAAAGTGTCTTGTTTTATACAAAAGTAAAAAGATTATCTTCAACATATTAATTTATGTCAAATACGATTCGTTGGTGTTATGATAATGTTCTGTAAATAAAAATCTAATTCCTATCGACGTCTCAGAAATTATTATTCACTTCCATATTAAACATAAACACAATAGTCTTTTTGTTGAGACCAACAGTTAAATAGACGATCTTTTTATTAATTTACGATTTACGTTTGTCTCATTTTTTATATTCTAAGACGAAAGTTAAACGTAATTATATTAGCATGAGGTACCAAGTGAATAGTTTAATAAGAAGAGATTTCTTCGATAAAGAAATGACAGTATGTAAATTATTGTTGTGTATTAATGATATGAAAGGTCTTAAAAGACCCGAACTTAGAAGTTTCTTTGGTACGTTTTCTTTATTAAACCCCCGTACGATAACTATATGACGGATATAAATAAGTGACTTGTTGAACGTAAATTAAACTTATTATAAAACCATAAAATTTTAACAAGTGTTTTAATTTACCTTGTTTCCTTGTTCTCTAGATCTCCTGTGCACAGTCTCACCTTACCAAAATTACTTTTTTGTCGGAATAGTTATGTAATTATCATACGAGACGGCAACAAAATAGAGAACAAATATATATTTTGAATGTTTAGAAATGGTGGATTTTCTATTTCAAGGTTTAGAGTTGAAGAGTTTTTAGACAATTAAAAAAGGTGAAGTAAAGGTTATTGAGTAGGAATACTTGGATTTGAGGGTGGTATGACTTAAGTAAAGTTAAGGAAGATGTGTCATATATGAAACACTTGAAAGTAAGGAAGACGGGAAAAGTACGATATAGTAGACATGTCTTCGTTTAGAGGGGAGGAAAAAAGAGACTGAAAGATCTACGAGGTAAGAGATAGTAATATCGAACGTTTGACTAGTTAATAAAAGACTCAGGAAGAAAAATAACATGATGTTCACACAGTTAACAACGGTCTTCATTGACTGCGTACAACGATGTTCGGGAAACGGACGGTAAAGCGAGTTTCGAGACTCAAGTGGTCCCTGTAATTGACGGAAGATTAATTAACTCTTGATAAAGTGGTTGGAAGACCGTGACGTATTGTATCTAATGGTAGGAAGATCGGAGATCATTATTAATAGAACAGTGGACAACGACTCAGGACTTAGGTTACCGAGTATAAAATCCCAAAAATAGTATTGTGTGGTGGTGTCAAAACCTTGGTTTAGACCAAATTAGAGTCATCCAATCCAATACGATGTCATTGTTCGATGAGAGTTTGGACCACTGAACAAAGCAAAAGTAAGAGGTATGTACAGGTGGTATCGAGTCGTTGTATAGACGACGTCCATCAAAAGTCGTACTGTCCTTTCCGAGACAGATGTTGTGACGACTAGAACGTCGTCTTACTTTTCTGTCTTGTATCGTGTACGATCGAGAATTTCGAAGACGGACACGTACTGTTTATAATGAACAGTGTAGAGTAACCGTTTATTACGTTCAGTAGAATAGTTCGGACTGTAATCACTCCGTTCATCCACTATGGGGAAGGTCCCTCTTCGTCGTTCTTAAACATGTATTATATTAGACGGTGTGTATTGTTAAGATGAAGATTTCGACTTCAAACAAAAATGTAGTACATATAAGATGATACCGCAGAAAAAGGTCTGACAGTAGAGATTAGAAGGGTAAAGACGAATTTATAACCAGTGACTGAGAAAGGAGATTGAAATAACACTTTTTACATCTAAAAATGTTAGACTGTAAAACCAATTATAAATTACTTTACATCTTTTAAGAGACCACAAGGTAGCAAATCCTGGGGTACGAAGGTAACGGTCCACAGACCCAAGTTAGGGACCGGTCCCTTTATTATAGAGGTTTCGGTTTACGGACGGGGGAGTTTTTTTCTTTTTTGAAAATTTTTACTTTAAATTGAAGGAACCATCGAGTCCATCATTTCTTAGGCGGACGTTACGTCCTCTGGGGTCAAGTTAAGGACCCAGTCCCTCTAGGGGACTTCTTCCCTATCCGATGGGTGAGGTCATAAGGACCCGAAGAGAACCCCGAGTCAATTATGTCTTAGACAGACGTTAAGACACCTTCTGGACCCGAGCTAGGGACCCAACCCTTCTAGGGGACCTCCTCCTGTACCGTTCGATGAGGTCATAAGAACGGACCACTTAGGGGTATCTGTCTCCACGGACCACCCGATGTCAGGTACCCCTTCGTTTCTCAACCTGTGTTCTTTTTAAACCGAATTTCGAGTTGTAAGTCTTTTGATTCTAGTACCGTAGACCATGGTAGTGAAGTACCCTTTATCTACCCCTTTGTCACCTTTGTCACAGTCTGAAATAAAACCCCCCGAGGTTTTAGTGACGTCTACCACTAACGTCGGTACTTTAATTTTCTACGAATGAGGAACCTTCCTTTCAATACTGGTTGGATCTATCGTATAAGTTTTCGTCTCTATAATGAAACGGTTGTTTCCAGGTAGATCAGTTCCGATACCAAAAAGGTGACCAGTACATACCTGATACTTCTTTCGACTCACGTCTTCTTAACTACGAAAACTTGACACCACAACCTCTTCTGAGAACTCTCAGGGAACCTGACGTTCCTCTAGGTTGGTCAGATAGGATTTCCTCTGGTCAGGACCCACAAGTAACCTTCCTGACTACGACTGACTTTGAGGTTATGAAACCGGTGGAGTACTCTTCTCAACTGAGTGACCTTTTCTGGGACTACGACCCTCCCTAACCCCCGTCCTCCTCTTCCCCTGCTGTCTCCTACTCCACCGTAGTGCCTGAGCTACGTGTACTCAGACTCACTTGAGACCCTCAACCACTACCTGTCCCTCCGGACCGCACGACGTCAAGTACCCCAGCGTTTCTCAGCCTGTGCTGACTCGTCGACTTGACTTCTCTGATTCTTGTCGTGTTGGGACGAAACAATTACTAAGGTTTCCGTAGTGAACTGATGGATATAATAACAATGAAGATCTTTGATTTAGTAAGTTTTTTCTCAGTGGCCTAAAATGAAAGAATAATCGTTACCGTAAGGACACACGGATGAAGGAATAATGGTTAACAATAGTAATTTTTATTTTATAACGTTCTAGAAGGGAAAGATTAAAGAAATGACTTTCGGATGGATGTGAATGATTAGAACCCGANGACTACGACTGACTTTGAGGTTATGAAACCGGTGGAGTACTCTTCTCAACTGAGTGACCTTTTCTGGGACTACGACCCTCCCTAACCCCCGTCCTCCTCTTCCCCTGCTGTCTCCTACTCCACCGTAGTGCCTGAGCTACGTGTACTCAGACTCACTTGAGACCCTCAACCACTACCTGTCCCTCCGGACCGCACGACGCTAAGTACCCCAGCGTTTCTCAGCCTGTGCTGACTCGTCGACTTGACTTCTCTGATTCGTGTCGTGTTGGGACGAAACAATTACTAAGGTTTCCGTAGTGAACTGATGGATATAATAACAATGAAGATCTTTGATTTAGTAAGTTTTTTCTCAGTGGCCTAAAATGAAAGAATAATCGTTACCGTAAGGACACACGGATGAAGGAATAATGGTTAACAATAGTAATTTTTATTTTATAACGTTCTAGAAGGGAAAGATTAAAGAAATGACTTTCGGATGGATGTGAATGATTAGAACCCGAAGATACAAGTGTAGATTCATAGAACGTACTAAAAACACGACTAGAAAAGAAAATTGTATTGGTATGAGGAATGGTATTAAATATTTCATTTACAGTCTCTGTGGAAATATTGGAGAAACTAGAGTAAAAAATTACCCAGTCGTATGACCGGAGGGAACTCGTAAAGTAATAAAAAAATTTAGAGTTTTAATAAAAAAGAACTGTCAGCCTTACAAAAAGGGGGTCTAGAAGTCATCCAATAGAAGAAAAGTAAATCCAAAGTCGAGTTTACAATGGAGGAGTCTCCTTAGAAGGTGTAAGTGAAAATGATTTTATTTGAAGAAACGAGGTGCGGAGGTACAGGAAGAGATAGAGTAATAAGAAAAACAAACAAACGAAATAATCAGACATTTTACCCGAAGGGACCACCGAGTCTACCATTTCTTAGGTGGACGTTACATCCTTTGAGTCCTCTACGCCCAAACTAGGAACCCAGTCCTTCTAGGGGGGACCTCTTCCCTTGTCGATGGGTGAGATCATAAGAACGGACCCTTTAGAGTACCTGTCTCCTGGGACCGTACGATGTCAGGTATCCCATTGTTTCTCAGTCTGTGTTGTTTCAATAATTGTTCTTCAGAGATTTTAATAGAATTAACAAATAAATACCAAAACTTTGGTAAGTGGAGTCTAACCCTAAACTCCACGGTTCTGGGTACACGGTTCTTAACTTGGGTCGGTTCTGGGTATCGAAGTTTGACTCTGGTGTGTGGACAAAAATCCTGGATTACTTCGAGTCAGTCAGTCAGTCAAGTCAGCGAGTCAGCACAGACTGAGAAACGTTGGGGTGCCTGACGTCGTACGGTCCGGAGGGACAGGTAGTGGTTGAGGACCTCAAATGAGTCTGAGTACGGGTAAGTTAGTCACTACGGTAGGCTGGTAGAGTAGGAGACAGCAGGGGAAGAGGAGGGTGGAAGTTAGAAAGGGTCATAGTCCCAGAAAAGTTTACTTAGTCGAGAAGCGTAGTCCACCGGTTTCATGACCTCAAAGTCGAAGTTGTAGTCAAGAAGGTTACTTGTGGGTCCTGACTAGAGGAAATCCTACCTGACCAACCTAGAGGAACGTCAGGTTCCCTGAGAGTTCTCAGAAGAAGTTGTGGTGTCAAGTTTTCGTAGTTAAGAAGACACGAGTCGAAAGAAATATCAGGTTGAGAGTGTAGGTATATACTGATGACCTTTTTGGTATCGGAACTGATCTACCTGGAAACAATCGTTTCATTACAGAGACGAAAAATTATACGACAGATTCAACCAGTATTGAAAAGAAGGTACGCAGTCGCAGAAAATTAAAGGACCGACGTCAGTAGTGGACGTCACTGACTCTACTTCGAGTCCAAGAACTATAAAGTAGTGTCTTTCTTAAGTTACTTACTGTTTCACCATTCTCCACCTAAATAAATCTCTCTTTGTGTGAAGTATCTGTCTCAAACCCGGTAGAGTCTTCCGTTCTCGTCACCGTTTTACACTACACCAATCGAAGATGTCCGACTCATTAAAGTACCCGAACTTACCCTCCTAGTGAAGTTGATAAAATCCCTTTCACACCTCTTAAGGTCCTTAACCTGATGACGAGTAAAAAACCTGAAAATAAGAGTCGGAAACTTGGTAGAACCACGGACACCTACACAGAAAGTCGAACGACAACACAATGTTGGTCGCATATGACTCCGAGTTTTAGATCACCTCCAGGTGATCAGACGGTAAACCTGGATAAACTAAGATTAGTTAAATACAGTACAGAAGTCCGATATGGTAAGAAAATTTCCAACACGGGACGGGGGGAGGGAGGACAAACAGAAGGGTTGGTCATACATTTAAGGTAATCACTCCTTGTTCAAAAAGAAAGTCGACGGTATCAATTTTGTCACGGTCTACGTCTCATCCATGAATTATTTCTAGATGACTTACTTACTTTTTCTGTGGTCAGAAGTATTCGAAGTACAGTAAAATTATTAGTGGTGGAGAAGAGGTCGTGTTAAGCTTTCGTAGTTAAGAGGTCTCGAGTCGGAAGAAATACCCGGTCAAGAGAATTAGACTTATTAACCGTAGTTAGGTGTCTCAATCTTACCTTGGAGACTTTGATAGGACCTGAGGGAGTAGAAGGGTGAGGATACAAACTGGTTAGTGTTTCAGAACCACGACGGAGGATTTATAGAGACGTTAGAAAAGAAGTAATAGTGTAAAGGATGTGATCACCTTCGATGGTAATGGATTGTACCTGATAACGTTACCGGGAAATTGGTTAGGGGGGAAAGTACAAATAGAGGTCACTAAGTTAAAAGTATCTGTTTCGTTAGTGAATTTCAGTGTAGAACGAAAACGGATTAAGGGATTACGAAAGTCGTATTTTGGGTACGACATATTTACTGGTGACCACGTTGTCTAGACTAGGGGCGGGTGGGGGATGGGGGGTGGGTTGACGGAGCGAAGGAGATGATAAGTTCAAGGTTGGTTTGGTCTGAAGGGAAGAATTTTTCAACGACATTCTGTTCACATGGGGTTGCAAGTAGTGTCGTGACAAATATTATCGGTCCTGTACCTTTGTTGGATCTACAGGTAGTCGTCTACTTACCTATTCTTTCGACACCATGTATATGTGTTACCTTATAATAAGTAATTTTTCTTATGTAAACTTAGTCAAGATTACTCCGCCTACTTTGACCCCGGATAATATGTCTCACTTCATTCGGTCTTTCCTTTTGTGGTTATGTCATAGGATTACGTATATATACCTTAAATCTTTCTACCGTAGGTCAGGGTAGTGGAGTACCCTTTATCTACCCCTTTGCCACCTTTGTCACAGTCTGAAATAAAAAAACCCGAGGTTTTAGTGACGTCTACCACTACCGTCGGTACTTTAATTTTCTGCGAATGAGGAACCTTCTTTTCAATACTGGTTGGATCTATCGTATAAGTTTTCGGTTCTGTAATGAAACGGCTGATTCCAGGAGATCAGTTCCGATACCAAAAAGGACACCAGTACATACCTNCTACGAAAACTTGACACCACAACCTCTCCTGAGAACTCTCAGGGAACCTGACGTTCCTCTAGGTTGGTCAGGTAAGACTTCCTCTAGTCGGGACCCTAGAGAAACCTTCCTTACTACGATGTCGACTTTGAGGTCATGAAACCGGAGGAGTACACTTCTCAACTGAGTAACCTTTTCTGAGACTACGACCCTCCCTAACCCCCGTCCTCCTCTTTCCCTGCTGTCTCCTACTCTACCGACCTACCGTAGTGACTGAACTACCTGTACTCAGACTCACTTGAGGCCCTCAACCACTACCTGTCCCTCCGGACCGGACGACGCTAAGAACCCCAGCGTTTCTCAGCCTGTGCTGACTCGGTGACTTGACTTGACTTGCTATTGAAACATACGCTCTGTCGTTTTCTCTGTATCTATATATCTTGTCAGAAAACCTGAGGCACCCTCTCCCTCTCCCACCCTACTAAACCCTCTTACCGTAACTTTGTACATATTATAGTATATACTTTGCTTAGCGGTCCAAGCTTCGTACTATGTCCTACCAACCCCGACCGCGTGACCCTACTGGGTCTCCCTACCATCCCCTCCCTCCACCACCCTCCACCCCCCCTCCCCTCCCAACCCCAACCCCTTGTGCACATGTGGGCACCGCCTAAGTACAACTACGTACCGTTTCGGTTATTTTATAACATTAATCGGAGGTTAATTTTATTTATTTAAATTTTTTTATTTTTCAGAGAAATCAAAGGTTGTCAGTGTTGATAATGGAGAGAGATATGTAGATGGAGGGAGGTAAAGCAAACCAATTGCAGAAGAGGAAGGGCAGAGGGAAATGAAAAAACCTTCTCTGAAAGAAAGGTCCAGGTTAATCACCACACTAGTAAACTAATTACGAAATTTAATGTATACTCCAACCCCAAGTCTCACAGGAGCTTACGGACCCTTCTGAAAACCCAATTTTTATCTTTTTCTTTTTTGTCCATTTACTCTTAAGGTCATAACCCTATGGCCTCATTGTTCTGGTTATCTTTGTATAAAAATGTTGCGTCAAAATCTGGGCCCGTCTCTCTCCTCTCTCACCGTTACAGCGTCTCCAGAAACATCGTGGAAACATCGGTCCGAGGAGACAGGCACCCTTAGAGGTCCGTTCTTATGACCTCACCCAACGGTAAAGGTCGAGGTCCCTTAGAAGGGCAAGGTCCCTAGCTTGGTCAGAAGGCGTGACCTCCGTCTAAGAAATGATCCAGACTCGGTGGTCCCTTCGGGACTTGTAAATTCGCTGCTGGTCCTTGACAAAGGTCTAGTGTAACTGTTCTGATGGCGGTAGACATTCAGTAAATGATCAAAGATTGAAGATGGGGAGTTACTGTCAGTTCCTGTCCTTCGTCGACGTGATCGAAATTTGGCGTCAGCGACTGGAGTCACCGATCTCTGAGCTGGACGGGAGATCCGCCGGCCGCGCGTCGTCGGTGTCCGCGGCGCGTCGAGGGCCTCGCCGACAGTCCCGCCGGCCGCGCGTCGGCCGTGCGCGCGGGGGTCGCAGAGCCGCGCGCCTGGTCCGACCACCTGCAGATCGATTTCTGGGCCGAGAGACTCGAGTTCCGCGCACGCAGGCGGACGGGCGGGGGAGAAGTTTGTGCGCCGGAGGGCTCATTCACGGGCACATCAGTTAGCATCCAAGATCAAAACTGCGTTTTTTTTTTAATGGGTAACTTTCATATCGTTCCGTATCATTACTCTGACAAAACGAAACGTCAGTTTGCGACAACTAAACCGGTCCATCTCGTCTGCGGTCTCCACGACTCAGTTTGTCCGTAATAGGTCCTGTCGACGTAGGCCCGGGATGACGGCGTCCGGCGGGAGACTCGGTCCCCAGGAAGTCCATCCTCCAGGACTCACTGAAACCTGCAGGCGAGGAGGGTCCACGCCACTCACGAATTAGAGGCCGGAACGCCGAATCAAAAAGAGAGCCAAACCTTAGCTCCGATGACAGCGTTGGTACGAGGCGGTCTAGTAGCCAGTCCGGTTCTCCGTAGGATCGCACTCACAGAAGGGAACAGATAGGACACCCCCCTCCGCCGACGCAGTCAGGGGACCCTCGAAGGAGGAAGTCGGGGAATGCCAAGGAGCCCCGACCTGGAACGGAGTGAGACAGAACAAGAGGATCAACGGCGTTCTGGAACTCAAGACTGGAACGTGCGGAACGTAACACCCCAAACCGGACCGTACCCCCTCCACTCCCTATGAGAGAGGTTTTCTTATACAACCTTGTCACACCACCCGCGCGCAGCAAAACGTCCAGCCACCATGGTCCTCCCTATCGACACGCGACCCACCCAATCTGTCGTCCTTTCCAGTCCATATGACAAACAACACGACAATTTTCGGAACAAAAGTGACGTAACGTGATGGTCCGGAATTCCTTTTGCACTTCCAGAGACTCAAACCGTAGGAGTAAAAGAGAACTGCAGAACTATAAAACACTATAAAATCCTCACACCTCAAATTAACGCAACTCAAGAAAATATAAAGTGCATAAAAGGGGAACGTGTAGTTGCAGGCCACCAGGATTTTGAGTTAATGCGTTAGAAATTAAACATAAAAATTTAGACTAACGGATTGACATGTAATTTACACGATCGTCATGCAAAGGTCTCTAATACACATTATCGCCGTAAATTTGATCCACACAAAGATATACGAGTAAGTCTGAAATGAATTGTATTAAAAACAAAAAGCATTGCAGACATATCTTCGTTCGAATTTATTAAACGGTTCTAGAACACAAAGTTCGGAACTGTACGCTCTTCGACCTTAAATTACTCTCACTACATACTGATAATCCATTTTTTCTACTACAGAAAAGAATCTTTTAAATTTTAAAGTCATATTGCAAAAGGCGCAATTTAGTCTTAATAGGAGTGTAGGAAATCTTTAAGATCTTTAAGGAAAAAAAAACTTAATAACTTGTATCAATTTTCATTAGAAGGAATTTTTACTTCAGAAAAGAAAGTCTGAAATTCTGGTCTAATTTTTCCACCAAACTTCTCTTTCATTCAGATCTCAATCTTGCGTCTAATCACCAACGGACCCCGACTTCTACCCCTACGGTCACCGTCGTCACCGGGACTCTCTCTAAGAACCCCACTACCCTTACAAGATTTTAACATAACACCCTGTCAACGTGTTGAAATATGTAACTGACCTTTAGCAACCAACAACTTCAATTACTTAAAATGCCGTACATTTAGGGTTATTTCGACAATTTTTAGAAAAAAATTTATTTTTCTACTAATCTCTAAACCCTTAGTCACACATCTTTGATGACATCAGGAAAAAACAAATGAAAATAGTCATACATCCATAAACTTCTACTGAATTAAGAGTAGACAAAACAAACCGAAGGTCAACTAAGGGGAGAAGTATAAATAACCTCGTCCTCCCTGACCTCGTCGTGACATACAGCGCGCGGACCGTAACAAGTTAGGGCTACAGTCCATTCACAAATTTTTGTAAATCTTGAAACTACCAATTGGTTTGACTAACTCCTCGGAGTTAGAAAGATCTCTCCGTCGCAGTCCATTATCTTTCTTCGACTTTAAACGACAGGATCTCATTCAAGTCTAGGGTCAAGATGACAACAAAACAAAACAAAACAAAAGACCAAGTACTTTAATAGATCTAAAGAGACTCAACGTAAAAGAGCAACCAACTTATCTTGACGGTCATGGGGAAAACATTACAACACTACTAACTCTAGTATCATTGAAATATTTTGTGAATCAGTCCCAACGATCATACAAACTCACAAAAAACCCCCGACAAAAAGATGTCATCCCTTACGAAAAAAAAAATTTGATTTCAAAAGACACTGTCCCAATGCTTGTCCCTATTGACGGGGTTCCCCGAGAGACACAACATGGAAAAAGATTGAACAAGGTACCCAAACGAATAATCCCCAGAAAAGAGATAAAGTTGAGATATTACCTTTATTGTGATGAAGTAAACTATCCTTTACCTTAAACTAGATAAGTTTTACTATCGAAGACCTTATATTTTGATAAAATTTATCATAAAACATTGAAATTATTAATATTACAAAATATATAAAGAAGATCAACCCTATCTTTCTTATTGGGTCTTGGGACCTTGTTTGATCCAGGATTACTAGTCATGTTCCATTCGATTTTTAACAAAGTCTTAACGACCTTTCACATAAAATTATTTAAAACAGTACCTCATCCAGAAAAAAACTTTATCCTCTACGTTCATTTTGAGATAATATTACTTGAAACTCTTTAATGATCTAACAAGACACTTTCATTTGACCATATAAAAAGATTATTTATAGAAAAATTCCTGAATTAAGTGTCCGAAATCTCAGACCCACCCTTTACTTCTATTACAGAGTTAAGACGACTAAACTGATTCCTTTTTTTCTCTATCATACGAATTGTAAAAGAGGTCAGAACCAATCACATCACGTCACTAAGAGTCTGGAGCCGTATGTAACCGTAGTGACCTCTCCAACAATTTTATCTAAGAAGTTGAGGTGGGGGTCGTCAAGACTAAGTGAACTAGACAACACCTCTGACTTGTAAACGTAAAGACTATTCCAAAGTCTACTATAACTACGACAACCAGGTATCCGGTGTGAAACTCATTGATTAGATCACCGACCAAACCAACCACCAAAAAAAGAAAAACTATACCAACTGTATAAAGTCCACTCTTAATCATCCTTCTTCACTTTTAGTCAACCTTGAATATAAAATGGTATTTGAAAGATCCATGTGAAAAACTGTAGAAAGACGTCTTGATCAAATACTTTGATGAGGTTTCTTACTAAAGTACCTGACTCCGATAAATGAAAATAAATACAATAACTACGTATTAACTGTACATTATGACGCATTCAAGCTCCATATATCAAACAACCAACCCACGTGAATACATAATGTGATACTAATGATGTCATCACAATCGATTGTGGAAATAGTATAGTGTATTAATAGTGAAAAAATACAACTCTTATTAATTCTCGATCAAAGAATCGTTGAGACTTTAAATACTATGACAACTACTATTAGTGATATAACACGTAATTCGGAGGTCTTGAACTACTCGATGATCAGTGTTCAAAGACGGAAATTATTTTAGAAGGGTTAAAGGGGTAGAAGATAGGGGACCATCAGTGGTCAGATGAAAGAGAAAAAATGTTTAAGTCTGAAAAATCTAAGATAAATTCACTCCAAGTATGTCATAAACAGAAAGAGACAGAGTTAACGGAGTGAATCATATTACGGGTATTCCAGACAGGAACAACAACTTTTAGATTCTGGTAAATAAGGATTCTACGATACGAAGGTACATTTTAAAAACGTATATGTTTCTTTTTTGGGAACCGTACAGTTTCAAAATAATCCTATACTAAGTATATGGTATACACACATGATTCAGTGAAGTCAACACAGGTTGAGAAACACTGGGTCACCTGACAGTGTCTCTCAGTTTCCCACTCTGTCTCCTACTCTACCAACCTACCGTAGTGGTTAAGTTACCTGTACTCAAACGCGTTCGAGGTCCTCAACTACTACCTGTCCTTTCGGACCGTATGACGTCAGGTACCCTAACGTTTCTCAACCTGTGCTAACTCACTGAATTGACTACTTGACATCGGGTGCTCCGATAAGACAGATACCCTAAGAGGTACGTTCTTATGAGAGGTACGTTCTCAACGGTACGGGAGGAGGTCCCTAGAAGAGTTAGGTCTCTAACTTGGGAGTAGAGAATACAGAGGACGTAACCATCCACCCAGGAAATGGTGACCCCGGTGGACCCTTCGGGAAGTATATGGTATGTCAAATGGGTGAATTTCATATATTGAACGGCACTTAAAAGGTGATACGGTCCAAGAAAGTAGTTTTCGATCGTCAAAGAAACTCGTGACAATCCCTCTTCATAGGTCTCGTTCCTCACAAATCCTGGAAAATCGTTTATATAGAGGAATAATATCTTTATTACGACAGTAATGACTACTGTAGTCGAAAATTTTATTAATGGTGGAAAACGTCTGAGGTTCGGAAGACAAGTTGGAAGACTAATATTAACCCGAAGGTTTACAAGTTGTCTAAAGAGATGTTCTTTGTTTTTACATGACCACTTGGACTTCACTCGGTAGAATCAAAAACAGTGTAAAACGGAGTTTTTTACTATGAGTTCGTAGGATAAAAAAGAGAGGACATTTAAATACAGGTAAGACCTCTTTTAATAAGGTGTAGGTTATTTGAAACTTTTTCTTTTATCGTCGTTGTTTTTTTTTGGGTCCGGAACCAGGAGAGTGGGGTTCTCGTATAACCTTAGAGACCATACATCAAGTCTTTTGAGGGGTCCACTAATACTATTACTTTGACTAATGGTCACAAAATTTTATACTACAAGTACCCCAGTGTTTCTTAGTCTGTGCTGAATCACTGACTTGTCGTTGTTCTTATACCATTGTGTACGGTCATATTCCGGCACACTCGACCTTTACCTTGTAACGACGTCGTCTTTAGATTACACACACCGTATCTAACCCAACACTTATCGATCCTATAACCATAATCTCGGACCTTTTTACTTAGTATATTACCGTTTTATAGACTATTTCACAGGGGACGATATTGCACCTTTCGTCTGAAACACGGATTTCTCAAGTAATATTTTCTAAAACCTTTGGTCCTACAATCATCTGATAACGACCGAGATGAACGGTTCTCTACTCAAATCTTCTTAACCCTGTAAACGTTCGTCTTTATCTTCCCTCGGTTCAGGTTTTTGAGTACTCGAACCGTACCTACTACAGATGACGAGAATTTGGATTTGTCACTCCATTCGATCCAATAAGAAAGAGACAGTAAATGAAGGGGAGTGGATTCTCTTAAAAAAGAGACCGGGAAAATTGTAGTCCAAACCAATACACTGAACGAGACCGTTTAGTTTCTTTCACCATAGACGGTGAAGATTTGCTCGTACACCAAGCAGGTAACAAGAAAAGGTAAAGGGAGGACTCTGGCTTAACTGTCAATTCTCGAAGAGAAAGTCGGGTCTAATTTTACTTTTCTTGTATCTTGTCAGTCGAATCTTTCCGTCTATTACACTTACTTTTTATTTGGAAAGAACTTTCGACGATACTAAACCACCAATAAGAAACGATAAAGTGTAAGATCGTTTTCGATTGATTATGTTTGTTCTCTCCTCCGATTCTATCGTAAAATCGTAACTTCCAGATCGTCGTAAAGAGTTGACTTATTTTATGGGACTTCGGTTCTAGTCTTATGCGACTCAGAAGGGTCGACAACAAAGTCTTTGACGGCTCCATCGATGGTAATTTAACTCTTTTCCTACCCCCTGTACCTTCGACTTTTTATTTCGTCTAAACTTTTAATGAAACTGTCTCTTGAGACTATGACCATGTACCTCGGCTTATTTCGTTTGTATAGTCTTCAGACGAATCAAAACTCTTTTAGTCGTTTTTGTGACACTTGAAAGGTGAGACGAACCCACATCCTCGAACTAGGACGAAGACTGTTGAACTATTGAACTAGGGTCACCGAAGAAAAGATTTCTTACTCATTCCAACACTATTAATTCTATTTACTAAGACGACTATCACGGACCCTAGAAAATTTTGTCGGGTTATTTATGAAGAATTTTATATTGGACGTCAAGAAAAATATTTATAAGAGAAAATTGTAAAACAATCATACAATGTCTACTTGTCAACCAAAGAAAGTTGAGAGTAACAGATAAAGTCAATGAAGTATCCTCTTATGACAGTCTTGTTTTTTATGATCAAATACTGACTAAGCATGAAATTACAAATATTTCAAATATTTACAGATGTATACATAGAGTTCCTATTCGAAATGTTGGACCCTTAAAAAATTTTTCAGTTTATTTTAATTCTTAAAAAGTTAATCTCTAGTTCTTCAATCCCATACAAAGTTCTTTACTTCCCCAAACTTCTTTATTACCTGTGTCTAAATACTCGAAGAACAAATTTTTGACTTCGTTGACTACTATTTAAGACATCAAGCCTATGAAGACCTCAATTTATTATATCAAAAGTTCATCAATATCGTATCGGAGAAGTCATAAGAAACCGTATTCTAATATCGGAATAGACCCGAATGATGCTTAGGATTACAAAGGAATCATGCTAACAATCTCGTCAATTTCATATTTAGTAAAAATTTTTTTAATAACCCTCAATCTCCGTCAAAAATTTCTTTACTATCATTTTATATAAAGTTTAATTCAACTTATATCTGTGTAAATACTTTTAAATTTTTGAAGGTTTCATGTAAATTTATATAAATTTTCGAAAACACGGTTTCCACCATTTCATATTTAAACTAAAACTACGTAAGACCCAATCCTTTAATTCCTTTGGGGTTTCATTTCCTCTCTTTTTACCTTTCTTTTCGGTAGTTTCGTCCGGTCAAACATAGATTTTTGATTGTCTTTGTTTGTACATTGTTTCGTAATGAAACATAATAATCGACTACAAATAACGAAACTTAGAAAGGGCAGATTTAATATCGTGAAACGACTGATTTATCCCTACTATTAACTATGAGTAAGACAACCTCTAAGTGAGGACATGGATTAGATCTACTTTCCTTTTTACATTCTTAACTTTCATATACAGTCTTCTTAAGTATTAATAAGTGGAACTTTTCTTCTTAAAAAATATTCAAGGTTGTCTAGTATGACTGAGACGAAAAGAAAAAAATGGAATGGTTTTGGTAATAATTCCTAACCTTAAAATTGTAGAAACAAACTTACTGAAAATATAACAATTTATGAAGATTATTAAGTACAGATATTAACAATGATATCTTTCGACTTATTTTTAATAGAATTTGAAGATATAGTAGAAACACATATACTAATAGATTTTATAGAAAAAAGAAAAGGTTCAAGATGAGACACTTACATCTAATGTCGTTTGACTTCTTTCTTCCAGGTCTGAAGATTTACTTTATAAAGTGATATTTCGACTAATCTTACTTCCAGAAGGTCTTCGGTAGGCGTGTTAAAAGGTGAATTGGTCCTTTATAAAAGGGAGATTTACGTGCTTTAGTACAACCACATAACACAACCCCAAATGTGACTACTTATTTATCAGACTTTGAACTATACACAGTAATAAATTACGACTTTGAGATGGGACTTGAAGTATTGAATCCTATACCCTTTAATAACCTTAAATTCCTTAAAGAACTTAAAGACACATAAGTACATTGAACTTTTATTCTGAAATTCGTCGAGATTAATCTGTAAAAGGAAAACACATGTCCGACAACAATTGTGACCCCGTATAAATTCTTGACCTTAACATTTACTTTCCATCTAAACCTTCTAATAAGTTCGGAGAAACCCTAACCGCTCTACTTTTGTACTTAAAGACAATGACCGACTATAACTTCATACACGACAACAATTATGACCAAAAATGACACAGTAAGTAAGAGAGACGACTTTTAAAAGATCCAACGGTCAACGGTACCAGACCGACCCCTAACATCAACCTAGACTGAGGTAGTGATGAGTGGTTCACTTACCGCTTCTTCTCGAGAACTCTTGAAGACTCAAAACCGTCCAAAAGTTTCCGATCCTTCATACGATCGTTAAAACTAGGTTACTCGTCTTGTAAAGTAACCACCGATTAGTTCTTAAGCGGTACAGCATAATAGTCAAAAGGTGCACCATACACATCTAGTACTGTAACATCCTCGAAGTCCTTAAATCACTCTTTTAAAATCTAAAATTATATATCCAGATGTAATATGTATAAAACACAAATGTTTCATTACCATGTAAAATGAACAGTCCTTGACTTAATTTACAATACACTTAATAGAGTTTATGAATTTTTATAAAAAAATTTGTCCTTTGGTTCTGGTTAATTTGGTTCTAATTTAATAAGTTCAAGTAAGGTAATCAGTTTACACTTAGTCAATAGGGAACCACAAACCCTCCAAACAAAGTCTTTGTGACAAGGAGGGACGAGGGACGTTTATGGTTTTAAGTGTCTACGAGTTCAAGGAATATATTTCACCGTATCACGTCAGCTGGGAGACATAGGTACTTCCGTCTTGTGTACTTACATAAACTTGTGTAGACAAACATAAACTTGGGTCCATCAGAACTTACATCTTAACTGGTGAAGTTCGAGGAACAGAAAACTATTACAAAGAGGAGTCTCAAAGAGTCGGAACGGTAACAACTGAAAGACTCGGTCTACAGTCTACCAAACAACACCATCCCACCCAAAAATAAAATATAATCGCACCAATCATCACAGGAACAGGAGACGGAATATACGGTCACTGTAAGAGAGAGGTACGAAATTTTGATTTTCGTGAACGTCTGTAACGGTTTACAAACCATCTGTTTTAACGGGGGAAGGGTGGGTACAGTCCTTGGTGAGACCTACGAAACCATGTTTAGTGGAGTTCCAAATTTTAATACGATTCTATGTCCCTAAATCAATTTTAAGGATTTATTAATTTTCTGTTTTCTAAAATAATTCATAAAGGTTTATTTACGGAATGTAAAGGATCATGATCTTTTAGCATTCAGAATTCTGAGAAATTATTAGAGAAACACTAGTCATAAAGACCTGAACGGGTGTGTTTTTACATTTTAAACCATACTCTGTACAGAACTTCTTTGATGTAGGTTAATAACGACAATTTCTGTGACTTCACCTTTACCTTCAACTGACAGTGAATCCTGACATAGTATGTTTACGACGGTCCTTTTTATTGTACGGTAAAAAAAATGGGAACTTACTTAAACAAATCTTAATATAAAAATGACATGACGAATAAATTTATATGTCGTCTAATGAAACAGTAAAGGAGTAGAATTACTCCAGTGGTCCGTTTTGACGTTAAGTCCTGTCTACAACGGAACCCATCGTAAAAACACATAAACTTTTTAACGGTAAAAGTCTTTACTGTACGAAGGGTCCTCCATGAACTTAGTTGGGACTTATAAGTAACCCTCCTGACTACGACTTCGACTTCGAGGTCATGAAACCGGTAGACTACACTTTTCGACTGAGTGACCCTTTTTCTGGGACTACGACCCTTTATAACTTCCGTCCTCTTCCTCTACTGTCTCCTGCTCTACCAACACACTGTAGTGACACCTATACTCAACCTCGTTCGAGACCCTCTGCCACTTCCTGTCCCTTCGGACCACACGACGTCAGGGACGCCAGTTCTCAGTCTGTGCTGAAACATTGACTTGTTGTCACATAAACTTTGTTCTTCGTTCGTTTTTAATATGACTTAAAACGAAAAAAGTTCAGATAATTGGGTGGGACTAGTCCAAAATGGGAATAATTGATTTTTACGAAGTCAAACCCCGTAGTTGCTGGAGGTGCAAATATTTAAATTTTCAATTAATAGTAACGAGTGAAACTGGATTATCTCAAATGGGTTGAGGAACTTTATAAGGAAGTGACAGATCTTGCTGTACGACACGAACAAAAAGAAAATGTCGAAACCGAAAAGATGAGACAACCACTATATGAAGCACTCTTCCGTTACCGTGGGGTAAGGTCATGAGGACGGACCTTTTTAGGGTACTTGCCTCCTCGGACCATCCGACGTCAGGTACCCCAGCACTTCTCAACCTGTGCTGACTCGCTGAAGTGAAAGGGAAGAGTGAAAGTACGTAACCTCTTCCTTTACCGTTGGGTGAGGTCACAAGAACAGACCTCTTAGGGTCCCTGCCCCCTCGGACTACCCGGCGACAGATACCCCAGCGTGTCCCAGTTTGTGCTGACTTCGCTGAATCGTCGTCGTCGTCCACTATATGAAAGCAAAGGTACTCGAAAATCATAACCTCACGCGGTTTCTTTTTGTGACCCGAAAAAGGTGATAGACTTGAGAAGTAGGTCCAAGTACAGAAGTTCATAGTAGCAAACCGACAATTTTCATTAAAAAGTCTCGTCCAGAAAAAAGTACACACAAACACACACACATAGAGATAAGTGAACCGGAGAGGGATACCTAAGAATCTCCGTAGAAATTCTACAGGCTATACTTGAACATTTGTAGAGTTAAAGACGTAGGTGTCAGGAGTCAGGGTGACAAGAGTTATAACAGTCAAATATCCTTGCGGTAGGAATTATCATCAAGTCAGGTTCTAGGAGTCAGAAGTAATTGAGAAGTTGTGGGACATAGATGATATAAACTCATACAAATGACATGGATTTTATTATGGGTCTTAGAGTGACAAAATTCGTGTATTAAAGGGGTGACAGTGGAACCGGAATTCGGTAGTAGATTGTACTTCATTATTGGAGAGTTGACCCAGAGGGACAGACGTTAGACGAGAATTGTTGTCGTCGGTTTCAGTAGAAATCATATAAGGAAACAAGTTATAGGTGGTTGTAAAAGGACAAAATGAGTCATTTTCGATCTAACAAAACAACGATTCAGCAGAGACTGAAAACGTTGGGGTGCCTGACATCGGGTGGTCCGAGGAGACAGATACCCTAAAGGGTCCGATCTTATAATCTTACCCAAGGTAAAGAAAGAGGTCCCTGAGAAGGGTTGGGTCTCTAGTTTGGGTTCAGAGGACTTAACGTCCATCTAAGAAATGGCGTCATTTTGAAAGACTGATGAAAAATTTATAGAAGGAGATGATTTTACATTCGAGATACTCATGTACTTATAAACCGGTAAAACAAACAACTTTATAGGAGTCGTGGACCTTACCATGGACCGTATGTCAACCACAAGTTCTTTATAAACAATTCACTTACTTACTTCCTGGTTAAGTAGTCCACAGATCTCACCGATTGGAATTCAACGATGTTCACTAAAAACTACCTCGGTCTCTTGGTCTTAATCTTTATACCTTGTGGAAATCACTTTCCCGAGACTCGATATGAAATACAGTAGTTGGGGTCACCTATTCAAAAATTATCCAGAAAATTTTAAAGGACGATTTCATAGTAGAAATATGACTTTTTGTAGATAGGACTGTAAAGTTCGAATAAAAGAATAAAGTGTTGTAAAATCAATCCTACTTAGACTCACTTCTTTTTCTATCCATGTTCGTGTTTATTTTGATCTACTCAGGAGGAAAGTAATTTTTTTAAGGGTTTCAGGTATATGGTATAAGTGGTAAAGGTTTTCTATAGGTAAAAGAAAGGAAGGGTAAAAAGAGGAAAGGCCAATACTTTCGTTACGTACGAGTCGTATTGATTTTATTAAGTGTCTTTCGTAAAAAATATATAGGTTCCGAAAGGAAATCACCATAGTCTTATACAACCTTACGATGAGACAATGGTGAAAGAGTTTTTACGAGTTTATCCCGTACGTCCTTGAAACAATAGACTTGTTTATTGTCAATGACATCTCGTTTTGTCTTGGAGATTTAAACTTTAAATTTGAAGTTCATTTTTATATGTATCTTTAATATATATATAAATAAATAATGTGAATTTACAAAGAGTAACATCGTCGAACAGGGAAAGGAGATCCCACTATCTTAAGTAGAAACCTCCTTTAGAGGTGAAAAGAACTCATCCATCTTCCATTTTTTCTGTTCTCTTTCGTAATGTTCTTCCATAGAGTATAGTCCTACTTTCACTATTGTGGTTACCTATTGTAGTAACTCGGTCCCGGTTATACATAATGAAGTAAATGATTAATATTGTAACATTCCGACTGTGATGAGTTGGGAGAGGGGGCGGTTGAAAAAATCTGTTTTCTTCTCTTGTTCTGTATTTTTATACGGGTCCCGGTATAAATTGATCCTTCACCATATCTCAGTTCGAAACTTAGGTCTATCAAACTGAGGTACAAGTAAGGGAGTTGGACGATCTGTACAGAGTATCCCAACAGAAATCTTAATTTATTCTATTATATACATCCTCCGAATTATATAGAGGACCGTTTTATTCATAATGAATTTATAATATATTAAACATAATATTTCTGACCTCAAGTAAAGAAAGGAAGGTAGTCTTTAAATTACCCTTTGAATTTTCGGTATAATATTTTTCGAATTTCCTTTCTTGACAAGTCATTTTCGAATAGGTTGATGTTTGTTAGACTAGGTCATTAAAAAATAACATTTATAGTGACTAAAGTTCCACTGAGGGGAAAATATGGTCTCGATATTCAGATTCTTCACACTAAATACAAAGAGGGATCCAAACGAGTTCGTTACGAACGGGTGTATCGTACGGTATTATTACAAGGTGGGAGAGACTAAACGTAATACTGAGGCACTTAATTTTAGAACAATACATCCAGTAAAGAGAAGTCAACTTTTACTATGACTCAATTAGGTACGGACTATAACTTTCTTAAAAAACTACGACAAACTTACTATTTATGGTAGACCTTTTTAAATAGAGTCCAGAAAAAAGGACGACAACAAAAAAATTAGAATTTTCCGTCGTCGAACATATGAGATATGTTTCGAAAAGACAAACAAAGATTGGTTTAGAAAAGATCCTTTTCTCAATTATGATATGTTATAAAAGTCTGAGGTATTACTAGGTAGGATTTATTTCTATGAGATGTTTGAATTAAACAAAATCTGACCAGTTTTTCATTAAATAGGAAGGAACAATATATCACATAAAGTTGTAGAATTTAATGTTTCGTTGAAACAATCCTCTTAGAACAATTCAACGATTTAACAATTTAAGATAACAAAAGTATTCCTCAAACAGAGTACAAGGGAGAACTTCGTCACCACACGTCCATTTACAAATTGTTGTTCGGGAGGTCTCCCCTTTTAGGACTAAAAATCGTAAACGTCTAAAGACACCAACCGTCTATTTACGGAAGGGGATTTAATTAAGGACCTTGCACTCTTATTTAAACAAATATACCGTTTCCTCTTCATTTTAACATGTACTTTAATGACAACCATTAGTCGACTGAAATTTTATCCCTGTAATAGGACCTAATAAGTCTCGGGTCACATTAGTTTCTTAGGAATTTTCACTTTCTCCCTCAGACTTCTCCTTTCAGGCTCACTCTGCACTGATATTTTCTTATTATTTTCTTTACGTTACAACGACCGAAGTTTCTACCTCTTCCCTCTAGTACTCGGTTCCTTACACCCTTCGAGGTTTCTTCGACCTTTTGGATACCTTTACTTAAGAGAATCTCGAAGGTTTTTCCTTAAGTCAGGTTACTTAAGATTGATTATATTGACACTCTATCATTAAACACAAAATTCGGTAATTTAAGTACCATTAAACAATATCCTCGTTACCCTTTTGACTATGTAGATGACACCGTCTCAAATTCCATGGTAGAACAAAAAAAGTTATCTTCCAACCTTTTTAGGTTCTTCTTAATCGAGAACTCTCGACTACAACTTGAGTAAGATCGTACCGTGACTCACCTGAGTTTATCCTTTTCCAAACAAGTAAAAGAGGAATATAAAGTATCATCTTATTATTTGAGTTATTTTTCACTGATTAACTTTTGGAGAATGATGGTAATTCGACAAACGATCATAAAAGAAAAGAAAAAAGACAAAACAAAACAAAAAGGAATCTCAGATTCCGTCGACCTTCCATCCTTTACGCGCAGATCCCTCCCCTTTCTCTTACCCTCCTCCACTAGTGTAACTTGTTGAGAACTCCCACTTCTGTCATGTTTACTACAGGGTAAATCGACTTGTCTTAGTTCAGGGGTTGTACGAAAATCTAAAAATATGTTATACTTTTGACGACGACAAAGTATTTCACCAAAAAAAAAAATTAACAAGTGATCTTTGATTCATTTTTTTAGTCCTAATATATATCTTTTCTCTTGTCCCAAACTTATTGTATCTTGAAATCAGTGATAAGTCGGTTTTTTTTGTTTGAGTTCTCTAGTTTTTGTGGTATTGCCTTTACTTCTCCCGGAAACTACCCGGTATGCATTTGACCTGTCTTGACTCCCTTTTTTTTAGACTCGATCTCCTATATAGTTATCCTAGGAACCTTTGACCTTTCGTTTCTCTTGTTTCTGATTGTTTTCTTATACGTTCAACACACCTTGTTGAAGTGTGTATGCATATTACCCTTACCTCTTTTTTCTCTCCTCGTCTTCTTTATGAACTTATTATTACTGACTCTTAAACGGTTTTAATTACAGTATTCGATCGAGTGTCTAGGTACTCCTGTGACTCGTCCATTTACGGTTTTTTTTTTGATAGGGATCCGTATAATTAAAATTTGATGACTTTCAGTTCCTAATTTTTTTTTTTTAGGACTTTCTTCGGTCTCCTTTTCGTTAATGAACATCTCCTTGTCTCCATTCTTAATATAAATCGAAGGGAGTCTTTGTTACGTTCGTTCCTCTCACCTCACTTTATAAAATTTACAAAACTCTTCCTTTTACATGGAGGGATCTTAAGACACGGGACGTTTTAACAAGTTTTCACTTCCTCTTTATTACTGAGAGTTTGTTTTCCACTACCTTAAGCAATGGTTATCTAGACGGAACGTTCTTTACAATTTTCTTCAAGAAATTCTCCTCTCTTTATTACATCCAGTCTTTGAACCTACATGAATTTCCTTTCCCTCATGTACCTTCTTCCTTATTTACTTCCATTTTATTTTTAAAATTAAAAGGAAGTATTAAATAGGTTGTCGTCAAACAAGTCTATTATGATTGTTACGTAAATATACGACACCTAAGTTACGCCGTTACATAAATGTACGAAATCTAAGTCACAGTCAAGCCAAGTCAAGTCAGCGAGTCAGCACAGGCTGAGAAACACTGGGGTACTTGACGTCGTGTGGTCCGGAGGGACAGGTAGTGGTTGAGGGTCTCAAGTGACTCTGAGTACAGGTAGCTCAGTCACTACGGTAAGTCGGTAGAGTAGGAGACAACAGGGGAAGAGGAGGACGGGGGTTAGGGAGGGTCGTAGTCTCAGAAAAGGTTACTCAGTCGAGAAACGTACTCCACCGGTTTAGGGGTTAGTTTCAGAACCATTCAATAAAAACACCTATGACTGTTTGACTAAGCTTTAAAAAACACCTCTACGTTTTCTCAGTCTTAGTGGTTGTGTTATAACTTCCTCTTATTTCAACCTTTTGACTGTCATGGGCAGAAGTTCCGAATGATCTTTCGGTATCATTAGTTCTAACACAGTACGACCTTTTCTTCTGTATCTAATTGTTTTGTCTTAGTTCTTAGGTCTTTTTTACCATGTCGATGAAGTCTTTTGTCGAACCCCACCTCCCACCCCCGTAAAAGAATATATTGACTTGTATGATATCCTCGGTCTATAAAGAGAGGAACTATAAATGGGTCTTCTCAACATTTGAACACGAGTGTCTTTTTGGCATGTACCTATAAATATCGTCGACAGTTTATTATTAACAGTTTTCAACTTTCTTCGGTTCTACAGGAAGTCATCCATTTACCTAATTTGACACTATGTAGACTATTGTTAACTTATAATAAGTCGTGATTTTTCTATACTCGATAGTTGGGTACTTTTCTGTACCTTCTTAGAACTTATGTATAATGACTTACTTTCTTCGACAGGACTTTTCCGAGGTAATGGCATACTCAGGCTGATATACTATGAGACTTTTTCTGTTTCGACATCTCTGTCAATTTTCAAGTCGTCAACGACCCCCAACTCCCTTCCTATGTATTTACCTTATGTTTCCTAAAAATTCCGTGACTTTTATGAGACGAACCATGGTATTACTACCTATACACAGTAGTATGTGAACAGGTCTGGGCATCCTATTTGTCGTTCCGACTTAGTATTTCATTTGAAACCTGAAACCTACTAACATTACACAGTCAAATCCAAGTAGTCAACATTGTTTACATGGTAAAACCACCTCCCACAACTATTACCCCAACCCCCAAATACGTATCCATCCCGTTCCCGATATTACCCTTAGAAACATAGAAGGGGAGTTCAAAAGACACTTGGATTTAGACGAGATTTTTTTATTTTAGAATAATTTAAAAAAATGAAATTTTTTATTTTGCTTCTCTTCTTTTCTTTCCTTCCAATTTTTTTAGGTGACAATGAAAGTTAGTTAGACGTCAAGAAAAGGGGAAACGCAGAGAGTATTGTGTGCCGGCGCCTGATATAAATACTACCAATGGTTTTGAAATATTCATCTAGATGAAGGGGTAAAGTGTGTAGAACTAACAACGTGGTTCCAAAAGAAACATAGGTGCTCTTCTCATAGATATAGACAAAACAAATAGGAACATAGAGGTTCCGGACTGTCACAGACGTGAATTATCTGGACTTTCATAAGTAACTAACTTATATATCTTGTATTACACTAACGTCTTCGAAAACTAAATATATGTAAAAGACTCACTATCATAAACATCTACCATCAACTTAAAACTTACCTACAAATCTTCACCTTTGAGTTCACGAATATACAATAATTTTACTTTTTTTTTACGTTACCTTACAAAAAATATTTGTGGGTTCCCAAATATATACTTTGTAGTTATTTTTTCGATAACTTTTTGGGATTAATGACTGTCAAATGGTACATCGATGGAATATACTACAAAGATGTACCTGCGATGATTAAACTCAGTGAGATGTTTTGATTACATATATCCGTAAAAATCAAATAGTAATATTATACCACTACATGGGGGAGAATGATCTTAGGGTGTCACGGATTATCAGTACTTATTTAAATATCTGCACAAAAAGTATAACTTCGTTTTGTTGATACTCGTACTTTATAGGAGAAGAAAATCAAAGGAATGACGTCCGTTTATTTTGTTTCCTGGATTACCTATCACTCTTATTTAATGACATACCTCTTTATTCTTGACATACGGATAATGATTCAAAATCCGTGTATTTGTTCCTTTGTTTTTATCCAGTATAACGACCAGGTATAACCATATTTTATATTAAAATTAAGATCAAAATTTCCGTTAAAAATTTATTCATATTAAAAACTTAAGTCCTCTTCTTTACAACGGTCCTCTTCTTTTACTCAAACCGTAAACGACCGTATAATTAAACATTTGTACTAGTGTCTAGTATTTAACGTTCTTTATGTCACGATAAATAAAAAATCTAACGTCATTCTTAATCAAGTGACCTTTCTTTTGTCTTTCTGTAAAATTGATTAAATATAACGAAGAATTTTCGTGTTTGGATTATTTTATGATACAATCCTTTCTTTTCGAATCTTTCGTTTCTTGTGCCTCTTTGTAACTTATTAGTCTGACGATCCCTATTTTTCATTTCGAATTCCATAATCCTCCTAATTAAAACGAGAACGAAAGACATTACCTATCCCTCCCCTCTCTTCCCTCTAGAACAAATTTACGCTTTCCGACAAATGGAGTGAAAAATAGGATTGTAGTCAGGAAAACCCGACGACAACAAAATGATTAAAGTTATAGTTTTTTTACTTCAAGTTCCTCCGACCAACTCATTCAACGTGATGACAGAATATTTTCGTCCGTAAACTTAGATCTAGATGTATCGAGGTTTCAGGAAGGAGAATGGTGATAAAAGTCGATACAAGTAGTTCCCCACGGTTATTAAACTCTGGACTGCGGTGTCCGTGTTACTAGACCATAATTCTTAGATGTTGGACCACCCTTACCGAATTTAAACGGAAGTGACATCGAACGAGAAAAGTAACGGAAACTCATAAAAATAAGGATATAATTGTCTACTTCTTTAACCTCATCTCTTCAATTCGTTTAATACCAATGTGTCCTACGTTTAACGACTTTACCCTAAACTTTAGTCTTTACCATTGAGGTCTCGTATGTTTGAATTGATGACACGATTTTCCAGTCCGCAATACCTTCTCCTTTATATTAGGAAAGAGGGATGGTGTCGAAAGTAATAGAGGACCACTAAATACGACGAATACCCTTCCACCGACTCTTATTCCCCCACTTCACCCCTCCCCTCACATCTCCCTTCTCTTAAGTTTACGTCAAGAAATTAATTAATGAAACCACAAACAAAGCACCGAGTATGGACGAAAACTATATACAACACCCTCTGTCCTTTTGTTTTCCATATAAACCTATCACTATTTATCCTTATATTCCATATTCCAAAAATCGTACTCCATACGTTCGACCATCAGTCTCTATTCTGATTTTACACACAACTCTTGTCTAGTTCTCTCCTTCTTTTCTATTCTCACCTAAAATATACCACCAACTTCTCTTAGTAAATACTACCTATGTTAATCTCTAAACGAAAACTTTCTAATTAGACCGTATCAACATGTACACTTAAACTCTCTCCTCTGTAACCTTAGTTTCAGGTCGACTTTTCGATAAATTTTTTATTAAGTCTGATGTACTTAGATAATCCCTTTTTAATGAACAATTTTGTCCTTTTAGGAGGATACAATCAGTAGAGTCCGACGGTATTGTTTTATGGTATGTGTATCACCAAATTTGTTTCCTTTACATAAAAGAACGTCAAGACCTTCGACCTTCTGACTCTAATTCCACGGACGTTCCCAACCAAATACCACTCTTGTGAAGAACCATCCATTGGAAGAGATACAATACTGTATCGTCTCCCTCTCTCTCGTTTAAGGGACCACAGAGAAATACTCCGGTGATTCTCGTAGTACTCCCGAAGGGAGCATCGAGTTACCATTTCTTAAGTGGACGGTTGTCCCCTGCGTCCAAACTAGGGACCGAACTCCTCTAAGGACCTCTTCCTTTACGTTGAGTGAGGTCATAAAAACGGACCTCTTAGGGTACCTGTCACTTCGGACCGCCCGATGTCAGGTACCCCAGTGTTTTCTCAGTCTGCACTGAATCGCTGATTTGTTGTTGGTACGGTAGTACTCGGGGTGAGGGTGCTGAAGAAGATTGGGATTAGTGGAGGGTTTCCGGGGTATAGTTTATGATAGTATGACCTCAAATACCGAAGTTGTATATGTAAAAATCCCTTATATTTGTAAATGAGGTAATATGGGGTGTAGAAGTACCGAATTTACTTATCTCAAATTACTTCAAACTGTACAAAAGGAACCACCCTTCAAAAGTCATACCCAGTACAAGTTTCAACTCTAACTAGGGACGCACTTTGTATTATCAAAGATGTCGTTCCTCACTCTCATCAAAAAAGCTACGATCCAGATCTGTATAGAGGATAACTAGATCTCTGAAATCTTAATACTCTACTTGAGACGTTCTAAAAGGTCCGTTCTCATGACCTCACCCCACGGTAACGGAAGAAGCTTGAGACGGAGGACGTATGAGTTATTATATTATATATTAGCATATGCTATGGTCTATTAGGGTTATTTGTATGGGTAAGTCTTTCTTCTGTCTCATCCTTGTGTGTAGTCAGAGACCAGGTAATTTCGAGACTTTAGAGAGGTACAATACTCTCGGGGGAAGACATCCCTATCCCTCACAGGGAGCTAACCTATTAAGATCAAAGACCCTCTACGCCGAGTCAGGTAACAAGAGCCACAAAGAATCCAGAAAAAAAAAAAAATTTCTCATAAAAAGTCATAAGGGGAACCAGAGTAGATTTTATTTATGACCTCTTATATGGGAGGGACCCATGAATCATCGAAAAAAAACTTAGACGAAAAACAGACTCTTTTCAATCTCCGGTCCCCAACAAGATTCTGAAATTTCCAGAGTCTATAAAGATCAGATCCGAGTACTAAATAGTCTGTCTTTTTACGAGAACATTTGAATTATCCGTAAATTAGACTAAGGTCACTGAAAATATACGGACAGTGTGTGGACGTCGAGAAAATTTCTGTATCTATCCAAATGATATATAGAAAAGAAAGATTGGTGGAGAAGAAGAGAGACAATGAGAGCGAGAGTAGAGTAATACTAGAGAACCACAAAGTGGAATTAACCTCATGGAACCTGAATAGTCTGAGGATGTCGTCTTTGTATGGGAATTAAATAAATGGAACCCCGTAAAACAGGTTGACTTTCATAAATGACCCACGGTTGAGTTAAATACGTGTTTGGAATCGAAACTACAAACGTTCTCCGAGTCAAATTTAGTCAAAATTAAACGACAAAATGATAAACTCAAACCCCTCTCAATGGAGAAAGTTGAGATGTTTAGTGACTTAAAGACATAAGAGAGCTTTAGTATATAAAGACAAAGAATGGTCGGTTAAGAAAAGTGTTCAAAGAGTAAAAGGACACTATAGAGTAACTTACGTCCGTTACGGTTGATCTTGCACAACGATTTGAAGTAAAAGGTTAGAAAAGGAAATCCTAATGTCAAACAATCCATATATTAGAAGATATATTCGATAAAGTCCCTTGTCCAGACGGTCTACAAAACGGTACCGTATCAAAAACCTGTTTGTATAAAAGTCCGAGACTTTTCTGAAAGGAAAAGTGGATAACGGACTTGGGTCCCGGTGTAAACATCTAGTTTAACAGTTGTAAGTGACCTAATATCTCTTTCGTTAAGGTCTTTTGTTAGATGGAGACAAAGTAACTGATACGATTTGGGAAACTGAAACACCTAGTATTGTTTGACACCTTTCGAGAATTTTTCTACCCTTATGGTCTGGTAGAATGGGTACAGGACTCTTTGGACATACGCCCAGTTACCTTGTCGACTGACCGAGTCCTAACTCTTTTCCCATGTTATCCCGACGACAGTAGGGCAAACAAATTGGATATGTGACTCGGCGAGTACTCTTTACGACCCGATCTACTAAATGTTCGACGTTAGTTCTTACCACCCTCTTTGTGGTTGTTGGAGTCTATCCACCTACCATGGTGAGATTCCCGTCTTTCACTTCTCCTTGATTTCACGGAGAACTACTCCCACTTCCTCCTCTCACTTGCTCAACCGAATTTTGATTTATAATTTTTTTTTTGATTCTAGCACCGTCGTAGGTCGGGGTAATAAAGGTCTGTTTATCTTCCTCTTTTCCACTTTCATCACTGTCAAAGAAGAAGAACCCGAGATTTTAGTGACGCCTACCACTGACGTCGGTACGTTAGTCTTCTGCTAACGAAGAGTTGTCCTTTCACCACCGTTTGGATCCGTCACACAGTTTTTGTCTGTAATGAGACGGTTGTTTCCAGGTATATAGGTTCCGTTACCAGAAGGGTCAGCAGTACATGTTAACACTGTCGAAATGACATTTTTTACATCTTACGGTTTCTTAACTACGGAAGCTTGACACCACGACCTTTTCTGAAGACTTTCAGGGAACCTGTCGTTCCTCTAGTTTGGTCAGTTAGAATTCCCTTTAGTTGGGACTTATAAGTGACCTTCCTGACTACGACTTCGGTTTAGAGGTCATAAAATCAACAGACTACCCTTATCGACTGAGTAACCTTTTCAGGTACTACGACCCTTTCTAACTCCCGTCTTCTTCTCCCGTAGTCTCCAACTCTACCGACCTACCGTAGTGGCTACGTTACCTTTACTTGGACCCTTTTAACTTCCTCTTCCACTCCCTGTCCCTCCGGACCGCACGACGTTAGACACCCTAGCTTTTCTCAACCTGTGCTGACCCGTTGACTTGTTGTTGTTAACAAAACCGTCGTGGACTGACCTTCCATGATTAAAAATGTAAAAAGTCCTATCCGATCTAATACTGTATCTTTGAGGGTTTATAGTCACCGAATGATTTGGTTTAAACAAAAAGAAAGTACGATATACGACGAATGACACTCAGCCCATTCTCCAAGACAAGTATCATCAGTGATTCCTTAGTTCCGATCACCTTTAAAGTTGGTTTATGAAAGAAGGTTTTGGTATCCCATCGGGTGGATAAGAGTAAACAAACCTACAAAGGGTCAGAATCGTGACTTTTGGGACGAAGGGTACTTGGGTCAGTTTGGTCTTGTCACAAAGACCATAACAAGACCAGAAAGCAGACCTTGAGGACACAGGATCCCTTAGTGAGTCAAGACTCTTTTGATTCCATTAACCAGTAGACTATGTTAGTGATGTTATCACCCTTCCTTTACAATAAGAATTCGGTAGTCTGGTTTTTACTGTAGACGGTGACAAGGAAGGAGAGGAATCAGTCACATTCAACCTACCGTAACAGAGTTTAGTTTCACCCGTCCCTTCTCGTTGACTGGTACACAAATGTTCCGTCTCAGTCTTTTTAAATCACTCGTCGCGTTTGATGGTGTCCTTCTGTTTCGTCAACTTATTCGTCGACCAATCTAGTATTGTATATTTTCTTTAACACCGTCGAATTCTATAATTTTGTATACTTTTCAATATGTTTATTTTAGTTATATTTATACTATTTTCGACCATAAATTTTCCCTTGGATCTTTTATTTAATCTAGGATTTCTATTGTCTAGACGAAAACTTAATATTTAAATCGTTGTTTATGAAAGAACCAAGATCAAACATACATATGTACATGTACACTACCACCTATATTATGTACATCTTAAAATTCGAGTCAATGAGAGACTCTTAAAACATCTTATATACTCGTTACTTACGTTTAGTCAGTGATCACTTTTACAGAGAAAGACTCGAGACGTTTACATTCTTACTTGATTCCTAAAGGTTTAAACGGTCAATGGTCTCATATCCACGTCTTATCATAGATTAGTAAATAAGTAGGTAGTTAAATAAGTTATAAATAAATCACTGTATTTGATACCTACATCCCTGTCTTTTACATTCCTACATCTGTATTTTACGGGGAGAAGAGTAACCTCCTCTGTCTATTTGTCCTATTAACGACATTCCCCTTATTTGTCCTACTGATCTATCTCTCGTTTCTCTCTCCCGTGTCTTACCCATCCTTCATAAAATTAAGCTTAGTATCCCTTTAAAGAGACACTCCTTCAATGTATCATCCTTATTCGACGGTTCCCTTCTCGACCTTATCGAAATATCGACGTTCACAATGGTTCATGTTTCTGTGACTCCAACGTCATCATGTCATCATCACAATTAGCGAGTCAACACAGGCTGAGAAACGATGGGGTACCTGACATCGGATGGTCCGAGGAGACAGGTACCTTAAGAGGTCCGTTCTTATGACCCCACCAACGGTAAGGAAAGACGTCCCCTAGAAGGGCTGGGTCCTTAGCTTGGACACAGAGGATGTAACGTCCGTCTAAGAAATAACAGACTTGGTGGTACCTTCGGGACTCCGAAATTTCTCCTTGGTTTATTTCGGTTGTACCAGTCTCATATCGGAACCCTTTTAATTATGTTTTTCTTCACCTTCTTCTCCATTCTCGGTCCGGTCCCATTTCTTAAACCTGAGATAAGACTAGTATCTAAAAATAAGTCATTCACTATACTAGACGAAAAACAAAATGTCTCTTATTAGACTAACGACAAACCTCATACCTACCTTCTTCCGTTCCTTTTTCCGTTCCTCTGATCAATGTTCTGTAAAAATTGTCAGAACCACTCTGTATCTCCTGAAACTCAATTCCCCCACCGTTACCCATACCTCCCCGAATGGACCACCGAGTCGTCAATTCTTAGTGGACGGTTACGTCCTCTGTGTCAAACTAGGGACTAGACCCTTCTACGGGACGTCTTCCTTTACCGTTGGGTGAGGTCATAAGAACGGACCCTTTAGGGTATCTGTCTCCCCGGAGTACCCGATAGCAGGTACCATAGTATTTCTAAGTCTGTGTTGAATCACTTGTTTGTCATTGTTGTTGTTTTTACCCATACCTCTCTTTTCCTATCTAAAATCTATGTTTCACCTCGATCATCGTCACCCTAGACTACTACTTACACTACCATTTCTTAGACGGACGGTATATCCTCTGGGCCCAAATTAAGAACCCAACCCTTCTAGGTGACCTCTTATCTTACCGATGGTGAGGTCACAAGAGCGGTCCTCTTAGGGTATTGTGTCCTCGGACAACTCGATGTGTCAGGTACCCCAACATCTCAGTCTGTGTTGACTCGTCGATTGTGACTGACTAACTGGCTTCTTCCCTTTCTTTCTTATCCTAGTTCCTAATGAGAAATCAAAAACCCGAAATCGGTAGATGACACACCTATATGGGAAATGACTAGATAGTCTTTGGATCTTTCTTTCTTCTAGACACCCTTTTAGTTATTAAGACGAATCTGTCTGTCAAACTAAATGAACAACCTATAGGTTCACCTTTATAGTTCATTCGTAAATCTATGTACCAACACCTTTGGACCTCTCTATATGTATTACTGTGAATACTCTGTAGTTGTATAACTACATAACATTCCATTCCATCACCAATTCCTTTATGTCCCTCTCACACGTCTATGTTTTCTTTTCTTCAGGACACGACTAGACCTCCGTGAGGTTGTAAATCTCTGAAACACCTCTTCAATCTTGTCTTTTCCTCTGACTCTTCTAGGTCGACCATTGTGTCTCACATCACGTGACTTGTACCTACCTCCTCTGACAAAATTCTTCGTCACCAACACCACCATCACTTAGCACGATAACGACGACTTTTCAAGTTATTTCTTTTTTTTTTATTGGTAGTTTAAACAGTTGTACTCTTGACGTTGTTCTCGTTAGAGATGCCTTATCCAACTCCCTGCTCATATTTTACTCCTTTACCTCTATCACTCATATCTATTTTAGAGGTCCGTATTTCATTAGTATAGTTTATATTTGTCGTCATTATATTAATTTAACCTTGTTATATGAAGTTATTTATTTTTGTAATGGTTAAGTATTAATATAGTGAATAGAGATCTACCTTTAATTAATGTCTTCCACTCTCACTCATATTTGGACTTTTTCCCTCCGGTTTCAGGTCTTTAGATGGTCAATGAGGTTATCAGAGTCTCCCTCTCACTGTTATTTGGATCTCTCTTGACGAAAGTTAGTGGTGTCTCTACCGAAACCACTTCTCGTTCCTCCTAAGAAGGATCAAGTGATAACAGAGTTACTTTTAATGGAAGTAATCCAATTTAAAATAAAGAGAAATAAAACTAAAGAACGGAGGGTTTGTTGGTAGAGTGATTGTTAAGACACAGGGTTTCATTGACTATGGTCTCTCTTCCCTTTCTTTTTGTTTCTCCTCAAAACTACCTTCCGTCTTACTTACCTTCCTAAGTAAAACCTCTACTCTACAAAGACCAAAGGTAAAAAAAAAAAAGGGATTCTTCTTTTATTTCTTCTATCATACGTTAGTGTGTCGTTTCATACATCATTGTCTGGTTCACACCTCGAACCCAACGGTATTGTCACATGGTGTATGACCTACCAAATCTGTTGTCTTTAAATAAAAGAGTGTGAAGACCTCCAGTCTTTAGGTTCTAGTTCCACGGTCTTTTAAGACAAAGACCATTATACAGAAAGGGACCGAACGTCTGACGAAAGAGGGACAAGGGAAAGTACTTGAAATAAAACACACACACACGCACGCCTCTTTAGAGACTACAGAAAAGGACAAGAATATTCTTGCGATCAGGATGGTCCATTCCCAAGATGGGAACACTAGAGTAAATTGGAAGTAATGGATTTTCGGGATAGAAGTATATGTCAGTGAAACTCCCAAACCCGTATACTTAAACTCCTCTTGTGATAAGTCAAGTATTGTTTACCAAAATGAGAAGAATATTTTCCTCCTACGTAAAAGATAACTCATCCATTATTAGTTATCTTTAATAACTTTTTATACTTTCGTAACACATCGGTATAATGTCAAACTGATGTAAAGTTTCGTTCTGTCGTCGTACCGTCACCCTTAAGTATATTTCCGGTCTCCAATTTATCTAAACTTTTGACCTTATCAACTGTATTTGTTCTTACAGGTTCTCATACCCCTTCTACACTCGTCCTCTTTTATGACAATTACACCCGAAGAAGTTTTACCAACCGGTAACCTAAATTTGATTACGAAGGGATTTAAAAAAGTACAGTTACCGTCCTTTTACTGTTTCGTTACTGTTAAAAACATCGTAAAACTCCGTAGATATACCCAGAACCACCTTTTTAAAGTATAATCGTTAAAATATAAAATCATTGTATATGAATCCCTCTTATTACTTATCTTTTATGATGTCTTCTATAATGAAAACTTAAACAAACGTTAAGATTTATTTTAGGAAATTTTATAGAATTACTTTTTAAAGTCAAACAAAAGACTCGTATAGTAAAAATTATAGTCTTAAAAAGGGAAATCTTATCGGTATACGGTAATAACTAATTCTGAAAATTCACCACTATGTAATCTTATCGGTATACGGTAATAACTAATTCTGAAAGTTCACCACTATGTAATTTTAAGAACTATCAGTAATAACTATATTATTCATTCATATATTATTTTTAACTTTATCTTAAAAATCCTGTAAACATCCTTAACTTTAGTCAAAGTTTTTACTAAAAATTTTCAAAAAAAAGTAACCGTTTACATTATAACCTGGAAAAGACTCTATCATTTCTCTAAGTTTAGGTCGATTTGAAAAGGTCTGGTTCTTAAATTTACGTAAACGTAACAATCTTCTTAGAAGGACAGCGATCGAACCACCGACGTCTTTCCTGTTTAATAGGGACTGAATAAATCCTCCTGTAAAACCCTACGGCAGCGGTAGATATGGACGGGTGTCAAGACGGGCTGGAGAAGTGAGGTCGTAGGACCTCGGACCCGACATAATGGACTAAACGACCTTGTGTTCGAGGAAGTTGTCGAAGGACCCAGTGAACACCCCTCACCCGTCACTGACTCACGACTTTGTGAACTCCCACAGGTTCCCTATCTTGTGTAGGAACAGGTACGAGTAGTAACACACTGTCTTACCCTCCGTGGTTGTCAATGAGTAAAAAACACCCGTCGTGAACTCAACGGAGGACTTCTCGGGGTCTCTTCCGACGATAGACGGTCCCCAATGGTTTATCTCAGCACCGACTAGGTCCGGGGTGGTACGATGAACTTCTAATTTATCTTGTAGTAAAATCCATCGAGATTCAAAACGTTTCTCTGTTAATGTTATTTTAGTCTTCTTCCTACTACCAAAGTTCCTTGATCCTCTTCAACATTACTCCTTTTTCTTATCCAAGTAAGATGAGTCTCGAATGTAAGATTTTTAAGACAGGTACAGGGGTGGAAACACGAATATTATATTTTTTGTGTTTTACTATATAAATAAGTCTGGTCACCTAGTAGGTTGAGTTAGGAAAAACATATGATCGTGGTTCTTTATAAAATATCCTTTTGTATTAAGAAAGGTTCGTTCCTTATTATGGTTTAAACGAATGAATTTTTTTTTTTTTGTTGATAGATAATATCTATTCAGTAGACACATAAACACAGTCAGAAGAACTTATATTACATCATGAGAAGACCATCATCGGTCATATATAAAATTTGTCGAAATAACTCTATACTAAACCTATGATACGTTGAGTAGGAACATTTCATATATTAAAGTACTAAAAAGTATACAAGTGTCTCTACACGGTGACAATGGTGTAAGTTAAAATCTTGTAAAAGAAGTGGAGTCCTTTATTGAGACATTGGAAATCGATAATAGTGGGAGGAGGGGGTATTGAAAGAATCGAGATTCGTTGGTCATTAAATGGAAGACGGAGATCTCTGACGGATAAGACCAGAAAGTATACTTACCTTAGTATATATACCTCCGAAAACACTGATTGAAAAAAGTGAAACGTATTACAAAAAAATTCTAAGTAGATTCAACATGGTTTTCCGAAGAGACCACCGAGTCTGTCATTTCTTAGACGGACGTTATGTCCTCACTTTCAACGAGTCTGCACAGACTGAGAAACGTTGGAGTACCTGACATCAGATACCTTAAGAGGTCCAGTCTTATGACCTCACCTATCGGTAGGGGAAGAGGTCCCCTAGAAGGGTTGGGTCCCTACCCTGGATCCAGAGGGTGTATCGTCCCTCTAAGAAATGGTCGACTCGGTGATCCCTTCGGGTTCTTATGACTTCACCCAACGGATAGGGAAGTGGGTACCTAGAAGGACTGTGTCCTTAACTTGGTCACAGGGGACGTAACATCGGGCTAAGAAATAGTCGACTCGATGGTCACTTAGGGTGTTATGTCCTCTGGGCTCAAGTTAGGAACCCAACCCTTCTAGGGGACCTCTTCCCTTACCGTTGGGTGAGGTTTTAAGAACGGACCCTTTAGAGTACTTGTCTTCTTGGACCGTCCCATGTCAGGTGCGTCAGTGTTTCTCAATCTCTACTGACTCGTTGATTGTGAAAAGTTCGACATGGGGTTTTACATGTTTGATGGTATGTGAACACGAGTGAAGTGTACGACCGTTCCCATACGAGTTTTAGGAAGTTCGATCCGAAGTCGTCATGAATTTGTCTCTTAAAGTTCTACATATTAGATCCAAATCTTTTCCGTCTCCTTGGTCTCTAGTTTAACAGTTGTAAGGAACCTTGTGTCTCTCTCGTTCCCTCAAGGTCTTTTTGAAGATGAAGACAAAGTGACTGATACGATTTCGGAAACACATCTAGTGTCGTTTGACCCCTTTTTAATAACTCTTCTAGCCTCATGGTCTGGTGGAGTCTTCTAGTGGTGGGGAGAAGACTCTTGGGACATACACCCAGTTCTTCGTTGTCAATCTTGACTTGTACCTTGTTGTCTGACGAAGTTTTAACCTTTTCCTCAGGTTGTTCCTATATATACAGTGGGACGAACAAATCGAAGATACGTCTCATGTAGTGCACTTTATGCTCCGACCTACTGAGTGTCCGACCTTAGTTCTAACGACCCTATTTATAATTGTCTAAGTATATACGTCTACTATGGTGAGATTACCGTCTTTCACTTCTCCTCGATTTTCTCGGAGAACTACTCTCACTTTCTCCTTTCACTTTTTCGACCACACTTTTATTGTAAGTTTTGTGATTCTAGTACCGTAGAAGAGAGTAGTGAAGTACTGTTTATCTTCCCCTTTTTCACCTTCGTCACTGTATAAAATAAAAGAACCCAAGGTTTTAGCGAGTTCTACCACTGACGTCGGTACTTTACCTTTCTGAGAACGAAGAACCTACTTTTCGATACTGTTTCGTATAAGTTTTCGTCTCTAACGAAAGATTGTTTCGAGGTATATATCAATTTCGATACCAAAAAGGTCATCAGTACATGTCTATACTCTCGACCTGGTATGTCTTCTGTCTCTCGACTTCTTAGCTACGAAAACTTAACACTAAGACCTCTTCTAAAAACTCGCAGTGAACCTGGTGTTCCTCTAGTTTGGTCAGTTAGGATTTCCTTTAGTTGGAACTTATAAATAATTTTCCTAACAACGACTTGTTAGTCAAACTGGTGGACTAAACTGAGTAACCTTTTCTGGGACTACAACCCTTTCTAACTTTTGTTTTCCTCTTCCCTCACCGTCTCCTACTATACCAATCTATAGTAGTGACTGAGTTACCTGTACTTAGACTCGTTTGAGGCCCTCTATCACCTCCTGTCTCCTCGACCGAACGAAGTCAGACACTCCAACATTTCTCAGTCTATACTGAATCGTTGAACCGTTGTTGTTGTTCGACATGATATATAGTCATGAAGAAAAATACCGGTTTATTATAAAGTAACATACGTATATGATGTAAAATAAAGACGTAAACAGGTGACTGACTATAAACCCAAAGGGGGTTGTAAAACAGATGATACTAATTACGACGACATTCATAAGGACGTGTAAAAAAACACAACCGTATATAAAGTAACGAGACCTCACATGTAGATTTTCAACTTAACGACCCAGTACACCATCGAGACACAAATTAGTAAACTCTTTGATGGTCTTACAAAAAGTTTCCTGACTTCATAAAATATACGAGTAGTTGTCACGCACCCACGAGACTAAAGAGATGTAGGAGTAGTCGGGGACAATAATAGACTGGATAATTATGAACGGTAGAGTTAACCACACTTCACCATAGAGTAAAACAAAAACTAAACGTGGAAAGACAACTGATTACTATAACTCTTAGAAAGGTATACGAATAACCGATCTCTTTACGAGTAAATTTTTTAACCCAAGAGAGAAGGAAAAAAATATTGGATCTACATTCCAGGAATAGTGTATATACTAAATTTTCATAAAAGAAAGTAACATAATATACACAACACAAAAAATGAAAAAATTACCACAGAAAACTTCGTGTTTTTAAAATTTAAAACTTGAAGGGACCACCAGGTCACCGATTCTGAGGTGTGAGTGTTACGTCCTCCGGGGTCAAAATAGGGACCAGTCCTTGATCTAGGGGGTACGACGTTGATTCTCGCGCTTACGGTGTTGATTTCTAGGGGGTACGCTGGGGTCCGGTATTGACTCTAGCTTCTAGGGTACACGGTGTCGATTCTGGACCACGTCGGTTCATTTATTTATTTATAAATTTTTAGGAAACTTAAAATTACTTCAACAAATAAAAAAAGAAGACAACGAGTACTAAAATCACAGTATAAATTCTTAAGAAACAGTTTATGACACAAAAGATACTTTAAATATCAAAATCGAAAATGTAAATCCCTGAAACTAGGTCAAACTTAACAAACCATAGACAACACTCCATTTCTACAAAACTGGTGGATGATAAATGGATCAACCACTCCCTCCATAGGAGATAGTATTTATCATACTCTACCAACTTGTGTACTATAGATCGGGACCTGTCTACTTTAGGTTATCTTCTAATAATTAATTAGTACGAACGTCGGGGTCCCTCCTGTCGCATAGTATGTCCCGGTGTACCCCCGACGTGAACTCTTATCATTCCTATTCGTCTCCGACACCCTCGGTCTGAAACCTTATAGGTCTCCTACTCCACTAGGAACCGAGGGTGCCCTCTAGTAACCGAACAAACACTAACCGAACAAATTTAAAGTACCTGACCGTTCCTCTATTTCGGGTAATCTGACTCCTACCTCCCACAACATGAACCACGTCCACTGTCTCTTTGATCAGTCTACCCTTTGGAAAGGACGCCCCACCCCCCGTATTGAGTGTTCTTGTTCCTTAGAATGCAAATTCTGAAACCCCGGGACGTTCCGAGTTTACGTCCTGTCCGTTACAATCTGAAACATTACACGACACGAATCAGCGAGTCAACACAGACTGTGAAACGCTGGGGTACCTGAGATCGGGCAGTCCGAGGAGACAGACCCTACCCAACTGTACGGGAGGCGGTCCCCTAGAAGGGTTGGGTCCCAACCTTGGGTCCAGAGGACGTAACGTACACCCTAAGAAATGGTAGACTCGGTGGTCCGTTCGGGTTCTTATGACCTTACCCATCGAATAGGGAAGAGGTCCCCCAGAAGAACTGGGTCCTTAGTTTGGTCCCAGAGGAAGTAACGTCCGTCTAAGAAATGGTCAACTCGATAGTCCCTTCGGGTCTGAAACATTCTGGTCTTCTGTTAAGAAAACATACACCGGTAGGTCAACAGGGTTGTGGTAAACAACTTTTTTAATAAGTAAGGGGTAACTTACCAGAACCGTTGGAACAACTTTTAGTTAAATGGGTGTCTACATACACAAGTCAAGACCTAAGAGTCAAGATCAGGTCACTAGACAGTCATATATAGAAAAAGATCATGGTGTGACATAACCAATTCTTCGTCTCTGTAAACAGTTGTTTCGAAGCAAATCAGTTCCGATACCAAAAAGGTCATCAGTACATACCTACACTCTCTCAACCTCATATTTCTTTCGACTCGTGTCTTCTTAACTACGAAAACTTGACACCACAACCTCTTCTGAGAACTCTCAGGGAACCTGACGTTCCTCTAGGTTGGTCAGGTAAGATTTCCTCTAGTTAGGACCCACGAGTAACCTCCCTGATTACAACTTCGATTTTGAGGTTATGAAGTCGGTGGACTACGATTCTCGACTGAGTAAACTTTTCTGTGACTACGACCCTTTCTAACTCTCGTCCTCCTCTTCCCCTGCTGTCTCCTACTCTACCAACCTACCGTAGTGACTGAGTTACTTGTACTCAAACTCATTTGAGACCCTCAACCACTACCTGTCCCTCCGGACCGCACGACGTCAAGTACCCTAGAGTTTCTCAACCTGTGTTGACTCGCTCACTTGACTGACTGACAGAACTAAAGGTAACGAAACATCATGTAAACCTTTAACCCTTCACACTCAAAAGATGAAAAAGAATAAAAGGTCCTAACCTTTATAAAAGAAGTAAGTTGAAATCTCAATTCACTAAAACCTTTTTGACCACGATCGAAATACTTTGGTCTAAATCATATTCTGATCAATTGGTACAATTGACTTTTTCTCTTTTCTCGTCGGGTACATTGTGAACCAAATAATAAAAAATTTTTAATAAAATTGTAACATTACTCTAAACTCATGTTTTATGTATCTAGTATATCAATTCAATGTAATAATTGAAGAAATCATAAAACAACTTTATTACAAATATGGACTATAAAATATATTTTATTTTTAAAGTGATATGAATGATACATTTAATCGGGGTTTGTTAAACCGACAATGGAAATCGATATTTGTCTATACTGTTTAAGTTCGACTAAACCCTTTAATAAATTAGTCAATCTCTGTTTTACACACGTTTACTTTTACTTTACAGTACAGAATGTTTAGTTAAAGTTCGACTTTATTAAATTAAAGATGTATGTTAACCTCAAAAGGTATGTATAATTGTTACATCAGTTTCGATGTAAAAATAGAAATATAGTGATACTACAAAAAGTTCCTATACAATTACACTCAATGTCTTTTACTCTGACGTACATATTTTAAGTGGTCTTACTTTGAATCTTCCTTTTTTGTGTTCAATAGATAAAAAAAGAAATCCAAATAACATATAAATATAAATTATATACCTGAAGTGTAAATTTACTGTAAATGTTTTTTATTTTCGATTGTAAACATACAAGGAGTGTTACCCGACCGGAACACGAAATACATGAAAAATTAGAAATTTAATCGGATATTCAATCCGTGAGAGTAATAGTATGGTCAAAATATTATTTCTTTGTCTCCGAATCTTTTACATTTATTGGACGAACACTAATATGACGACGACGACGACGACGACGACGACGACGATTTAGTGAAGTCAGCACAGGCTGAGACACGCTGTGGTATCTGCCGTCGGGTGGTCCGAGAGGCAGGGACCCTAAGAGGTCCGTTCTTGTGACCTCACCTAACGGTAAAGGAAGAGGTTACGTACTTTCACTTTTCACTTTCCCTTCAGCGAGTCGGCACAGGCTGAGAAACGCTGGGGTACCTGACGTCAGATGGTCCGAGGAGTCAGGTACCCTAAAAGGTCCGGTCTCATGACCTCACCCCACGGTAGCGGAAGAGGTCTAATATGACGATTACTAACCATTTCAACTTTACTTAGTTAGAAAGAAAGACTGAGATTCTGAGTATAAGAATATTCTGTACGACATGATGAGGACGACGGAGAGTATTATAAGAGTATAAATTGATTTAAGACCTCTTGACATATTGATTATTTCCTTTATGTTTATTTCGTTTTTTGTAAAGTCTAATTATGACAAGAAAGTATACCTTTAAAATATACTGAAAAGGGTCACATGTGAAGTTTTAGAGTTGTCTCCAAACTTGTTCTACAGAACTAAATTTAAACGAGATTCTTATGACTCTTCAAACTACCCTAAGTCAAGTCAAGTCAACGAGTCAGCACAAGCTGAGAAACACTGGGGTACTTAGCGTCGTGAGGTCCGGAGGGACAGGTAGTGGTTGAGGACCTGAAGTGAGTCTGAGTGCAGGTAACTCAGTCACTACGGTACGTCGGTAGAGTAGGAGACAACGGGGGAAGAGGAGGACGGGGGTTAGGGAGGGTCGTAGTCTCAGAAAAGGTTACTCAGTTGAGAAGCGTACTCCACCGGTTTCATGACCTCAAAGTCGAAGTCGTAGTAAGGAAGGTTTCTTTAGGGTCCCGACTAGAGGAAGTCTTACCTGACCAACCTAGAGGAACGTCAGGTTCACTGAGAGTTCTCAAAAGAGGTTGTGGTGTCAAGTTTTCGTAGTTAAGAGGTCGTGAGCCGGAAGAAGTGTCAGGTTGAGAGTGTAGGTATGTACTGGTGTCCTTTTTGGTATCGGAATTGATCTACCTGAAAACAACCGTTTCATTACAGAGACTAAAACTTATATGATAGATCCAACTAGTATTGAAAAGAAGGTTCCTCATTCGCAGAAAATTAAAGTACCGACGTCAGTGGTAGACGTCACTGGAACCCCGGGTTTTTTTATCAGACTGTGACAAAGGGGTAGTTTTTAATCATCTTTTGTTAATTAACAGGTAAATTCAGGTCTTTGAAAAAAATTTTATTTTTAGACCGAATTTTTTCTCTATCGAACTTAACTGCATCTTCTTCTGAAGTCCGAAAGAAAAATTTTAATTAAGAAATAAAGTGACTTCATGTCAACTAAATGTTATAATATAATTAAAGTCCACATGTTGTATCACTACAACTTATAAAAACATCCAAAGTGAGTAAATTTCAACCACATTTCATATCCGATGTAAGGGATACGACATGTTATATAGGAACATCAAATAAAAATACGTATGATCAAACACGGAGAAATAGGGGATGGGAATAGAACGGGTACGGGAGAAGGGAGAGGGTGACTATAGGTAATCAATCTAGAGATATAGACACTCAGTCTTCGTCTGACAAAGAAACAAGACCTTTTTTTGACGGTGCCCGGTAAAACAATGTGTTTCGATGGTTCCTTTAATCTCCTCAACCTCTTAGACACCGAGATTCTCCGATTTGACAGGAAATACCAAACACATTTAGTTCCAAACAGATCCTTATCCATATAGACATAAAGACGTCTTTCACAAAGGAAACCTCTTCTCAAATAAAAAGACATATACAGTAGTTCGTCTAGATACGGACGATTGACCAAACGACGTTAATACATGAACGAAATCGTCGTCGAGTGTCCGTTAGACGAGGACTCCTGTCCTTTTCAGTCAAGTAACTTGTTTATGGATATCTCATAGTAAACACCTAGTCTATGACACCTTCCACGATCTTATGTCTTCCTTTTCATTATGTTTTTAGGTACATCGGAGACAAGATCATCTCCTTCCGTCTATTGTCACCATTCATTTTACACGACACATAGTGTACAACTCTTTACGAGACCTCTTTTCGTTTCACCTTGTCTCTCACCCCTCACACAATCTACCTAACTGTTACGACAAATGCACCTTGTGTACCTCGTGTGTACCTGCGAGTCAGTGCAGCTGAGAAACGTTGATACCTGACATCGGGTGAACCGAGGAGACACGTACAACTAAAGGGTCCGTTCTTATGACCTCACCCAACGGTAAAAGATGAGGTCCCCTAGAAGACCTGTGTCCCTAGGTCGGGTACAGAGAACGCAGAGGACGTAACTGTCCACCTAAGAAATGTTAACTTAGTGGACCCTTCGGTAACAAATGTATAAACAAATCTTTAACGAAATTTGAATGTCTTTTTTTTCTATGTTCTTTGATGACAAATATGCTTGGTAAAATCTCCTTCACCGATAGTGAGGACTTGTTGAAACAGGATGTGTTGGTATTGTCTCTGTATTCTTAATCCTATAATCGTAGGTAGGAAATGACGGTAGACTAGAGCAAAGTAGTCAACAGGAGCATTACAAGAAATACGTTATCCTGAGAATAGATCCTAGTGTATAATGTAAACCAACAGTACAGAAAAATCACAGGAAGTTAGTTTTTGTCAAAAAATAACTACGCCCTTAGGAAAGTGTTACATATACATATAGTTTAATAATACAACGTGTGAAATTTATAGAATCTTAAAATAAACAGTTCACATAAAGTTATTTCGACCCTTTTTCGTGTCAAAAAACTACAAAGAAACCGAAAGTTGGAACTGTGAACACTTCTAAAGACCGGCTTGTAAAACATCTCACAGGGACATATACCTAAATAGACTACTAAGGACTACTAATCTAAGGTTAATATGTAAAAACCATTTTACGTTGCATTCATTTCAACACAAGAATAAAATAGGACAGTTCACTATCCACTAAAGTCAAACAGAGTATTAACTATTGCAATTGAAACTAGTGAAGTAATTCCTCAGTCCGTCGTGGTGACATTTTAATGAGAAAAAGGAAAACATTAATTTTTTCGTAAAATACCCGTCCATAAAAATCTCATACATTTATAGGGTAAAACGTAACTGAAAGTGGGTGATCTAAATCGTAGACAGATATAAAGAACGAACTAATGATGACACTACCAGGTACTCAAAGTGACGTAAATAATCAGTAGTAAGATGATATCTCTTTTAGAAAGGGAAGAGAGGTAAATAAACAATAGAAATTGAAGTATAGTTCCACTTGAGTACTTAAAACAAAATAAGTAGTCAAACATAAAAAAATCGTAACAATAAATTAAAGAACGAGTTTAAAAGGGTCTAAACCGGTCACCCCAGGGAAAGTTCGACTGTAGGTACTGTTTTGGAGTAGAAACTCGTGAAAGAAAGAGAGACCGTACAATCTACGAAGTCCGAATAGAACATTAAAGAGACGGGACGGGACATTAGTCAGTGAAAGTTTCTAGGGACCTGGGACATTCACCTTTTACTGTAACTTATAAACCTTTGATTCTAGACTCACGATCTATACGAACACCGATTATTCTCAAACGACGGAGATCTAGAAAAATTACCTGTCTCGACCCTAATATACATACTAATATGTGTGTGTATGCATATGTGCAAATGTATGTACAAATAAAGATATAGATTAATGACTTTCGTACTCAATTATAATCGAAGGTCGACGTCAGGTTGTGGTGTCAAGTAAAATCAAAAGAGGAAAAGGTATAAACATTTAGGGAAGAAGGAGTCATCTTTGAACCGACGGTAATGGAAAGTGTACAAAAACATAATCTAGTGAAGAACGACTTATATTGGTCAAAGGACTACGACGATGGTCGGGAGTGAAGGAGTACCGACTTGAGAAGTGAGAGATGATTAAAAAAGGAAAAATCTAGAACTGTAGACTGAAGTTCGAAGGAGACTGTCACCGGGTAAGTAATTACGGGAGGAGTAGGGTAACTAAGAATACATAACGTGTCCAGACGACGGGGAATTGAGATGGGACGTACTTACAAATTAAAAGACCCGAAACCTCATTTAATAAATCCTTCCGTCCTTCTCATGATCCAACGGTAAAAACTACCTTACCAGTCCTTTGTGGAACGATTCTTCTAATTTAAACTCCCTACCAAACTTCAACCACTCCCTCACTCAGGATACCCATAAACGTTTTCTCATAAGGTCCGTCGTCATCATTGTACACGTTTCCAGGACTCCGTGTTTCTATAGGTCACTCAGTTTCCGTTCCTCCGGTGGTAGTGACTTCGTTTACTCGTTTCCTCTCTCACTATTTAGTCCGGTCTCTCCATAGTCCTCCGGTCCAAGACATCCTGAAACACCTGGTTACGTCAAAACCGAGAAGAGATTCACTCGACCTCACGACATCCTCACGAAACTCGTTGACTCGTTACATAAACTGAAACCGAAATTTTCCACTGTAACCAAGGATATAACTCTTATTTGACACACATACACTCACCACTACTCCTCCACCTCCCTCTACCTTCAACTTTCGTTCCTTTTGTCGGTTTTTATAAGAATCCTACTACTCTTCTCTTTAATCGATACCTCCAGTACGTTTTATCAGTCTGAGACCTATATAAAACTTCCCTTTTGCCTACCCTAAACACTACCCAATCTATATCTCGAAACATATTTTCTATATATCTATTTTCTATCTATTGTTTATGAATTAATGACTTTACATTTGAATTCCTTCAGTCTCTACTCTCAATCTGATATTTCTTTCGACTCACGGCTTCTTGACTACGAAAACTTGACACCACAACCTCCCCTGAGAACTCTCAGGGAACCTGACGTCCTCTAGGTTGGTCAGGTAGGATTTCCTCTAGTCAGGACCCACAAGGAACCTTCCTGACTACAACTTCGACTTTGAGGTTATGAAACCGGTGGACTACGCTTCTCGACTGAGTGAACTTTTCTGGGACTACGACCCTTTCTAACTTCCACCCTCTTCCTCTACTGTCTCCTACTCTACCAACCTACCGTAATGGCTGAGTTACCCGTACTCAAACCCACTTGAGGCCCTCAACCACTACCTGTCCCTCCGGACCTCACGACGTCAGGTACCCCAGCGTTTCTCAGTCTGTGCTGACTCGCTGACTTGACTTGACTTAACATGAATTTTGCAAACAAATAAAAGAGAAAGTACTTTTTAGACGTGTCAGTGGAGTCTATGTCAGTGACATCTTAGAAATTAGGAAGACAACAGGTTAGAGGTCAAGTGAAAAACGGTCGTGGTTGTTACCGGAAACGTCAGGGGGACTGAAAGCCGTAAGACAAGAACACAAAAAAAAAAAAAACGACAAAAGAACTCGAGAAAAAGAAGAGTATATCCGGTACAGAACGTTCGGACACGAACCCGAGTAAGAAGAAACGTATTAGGTTCCTTACCATTTAGTACGGTTTCGGTCGACACAACGGTGGTGGTTTTACCTAAGACTTAGGTTTATGTTTCTACTGTAGACCACACCAGAACATGTAAAACCGGTCAAAAAGGGGCTTAAAGACAAAATGCATGACAACGGAAAGGTCCCACTTTTTGTAACCACTGGTAAACAAAGGTGACTTCGTCAGCCAACCAGTACTTGAAGGACCAGCCCTATCAATGACACAGAAAGTACTACCGTCGACTAGAAGTTCGTTGGTCCCTCCTTTTCTCAACTCAGTCCCTAAAAACAAAAACTAGTCAAAAGGAATGACAATATCGGGGTCGAGGATCTTGATATGAACCGTACATAGTTTATAAGTTGTTTATTAACAACTTACTTTTTTTTTTCATTTGTCCGTAGTATTAGAAGTATGAACAACTCCTTAAACGTAGATAAGGAAATTACCCCACACACCTTTAATGGTGATTTTTTATAACCCTTTGGACATAAATCAGTTGACTATTTTACACTGTACTCATGTTACTTTTCCTGAGTTCTCCCGGTTATTTTAATATGAAAGTTTATGAATGACAATGATTTTTATAGAAGATCTTTGGTTTTGTTCCTTTTGACTTTACAAGCCTAACACAAGTCATCAAGTGAAGTCCTATCGTCAAGAGTGACACGTATATACTTAATAACACGTGTACCTACTTACCGTTCTTTAAATGATGGATGGCACTCCTTCTCGGTTTTGAACTCATCTTAAAAGAACTTTATTATTTTATTCTCGTGTATACTACTAGTGAAAATAATATTATCTAGCAGGGAAAAAAACTTGGTTTCTTTCGTCGTGTAAACGTCGTTCGTACGACCTTTTACATGTACTGGACGTCAGAGAGTAAATAGGGTGTGGGCGTCACATCTAACCATGTTTGAAAGATCTTTCTATAACTGTCATATATGACAGTTATACATGAATTCTATGTATATATTTTATATATATGAATTAACCTTTAGAATTTGTAGACACTATCAACTACTAATAATGAGGTATAGGGGGAATCCCAACAAATGTATGTACCTAACCGGATAAAGTGGTTGGACCGATGTGTTTTCCAGCGTGAATCAAATTTTTTAAATATATTAAGTACATTTAAACAGTTCGAAGGTGTCTGACTTTCATCACCTTGTAGACCAGTGAGTGAAAACTTCAACAAGGGTATATGTAACAACTTTTTAAATCACCCGAATTAACCGGTTTTCCTAACAGAAAGGGTCCCTAGGAGATCCGTCTTCCCGTTGGTTTCTTACACTGACTGGGAGACCAAATAGAACGGTGATTGTAAAATAACGTGGGTGTAAGGATGATAGGTACAGGAACCGATACTATTACAGTATCAGTAGTGATACTATTGACCGTGTCCGGTGTTTTCGAGACAAACCTCTAGATTGAGAGAATCGGAATATCGGTCCGTACTCACTGGGTGATAAATCAATGGGTGTCTACGTCGAAAATACTAATGTTTTACAATGTGTACGAATATCTATTATGTTTTTGATTGGTGGTTAATTGTAAAGTCTGGTAAAGAAAGAGACAAAAGAGACCCAAGAACGACATTAAGAAAAAAATTACAAATCGATAACGTGAATTATAACGTACAAAAAACATTTAAACCAAAAATATTTTGTATTAAAATTTATCAACGTTATATATTGTAATACAATGGTTTAAATAGATTCATTAGGGACTTCTTCACTCCGACGAACAACCTTAAATTCAACGAAAAACCAGTGAAAAAGGAAAAAGACACAAGGATTACGACCCTAAAGCAAACTTGTCCACTCCCCTAATTTTTCAATCTGAAAACTTTCCTTGGTAACTACCCGTAGTCTAACCTCGTTTATTTGACTGTATATTTTCTTAAGTAACGTACAAATCTATTGATCAGGGTAATATCGAGATTGAAATTTGGTACAAGACTGAGTCCGGACCTCCCCCTCCTTAGTGTCCCACCACCGAGGTCGATGTATAGTCCAAACAAAAGAAAAGAAGGCCCAACATAGACGTACTACGACTTTGTTGGGATGACTCATCAATTTAAGTTGTTTTTATACGGAAAGAACAAAGTTTAGGACAGTACGATGATTACCGATGATCTCCCGTCGTCTTTGGTCCTTGACCGTCCTTTTCGTCATTGGACCTATCTGACTTCTCCGAGACGAGTCTGGACCCTTGGTAGACAAGTCCCAACTCTGTCTTCTAGCCCAAGTTTCTCAGACGTAATTTCCGGAGAAGTCAATGAACTCTTCTTTTGTTTTGTTTCCTTATAGTTCTCACGGTTTGGAATTTGTAAAACCTCCTAACTTTGTTTGTCTGTCTCTGATCGTCCTTAGGGGTTCCCATTCGGTTTTCGGTGCCCCCTGGTCGAATGAGTAAGCTTCCTCTCTCATCCCCATTTCGACACCATTCCAGACTTCACGGCCCTAGTCCCTTCGTTCTGTAGACTCGCCTTGACCCCTACAGTCTCCCGATACTGCCGTACTGTAGTAGACTCGTCTGAGAGGTGACTTCTCGGGTGTCCGCTCCCGTCGTCGACTCGTTTACAATTCCGTATTGTTAGAGTTCTCCAATAGAGAACTCTCTATTGTACAATTATTTTACCAAAGATTGAATACCATCATCTTTCTCGTAACCCGTCTTTAACTCTAGACCTAAACTCTAGATCGGTAGTTGATCAATATCCTGATATTTTTTTACAGAATGTAAAGAAACCGAAGACCCAATAGTACCTGTTTAACCCCCCGACCTGACCTACTTAAGATACTATGGATTCTACAAACTTTAAGATCCCTACTTAACCAACCAGTAGTTTCGGTAGTGGGTCAATGTGACACAACCTTCCGACTCTATTGTCAGGTCGTAAGTAGAAAGGACTCAGAGATGTTTGACAGGAGTGTGTCGATCGGTCTGACAATGTCAGGGTGGTAAAAAGTAAACATGAAGACACTTCTATCTTCGGTCTGATGAACTACAAAGTATGACACATGAACACATTTTCTTTCTTCCTGTTCGAAAGGGTCCTAAACTATTAGGACAAAGTCTATGTGACCACACACAGGCACCCTTTAGAATTTTTGTTTTGTTTTACGTTTTCTTACGCGTATTTGAGTGAAAACGTAAAGTTTGAGACATCAACGACTACGAAACACAAACTCAATCCCACTGAAATTTCCTAGAAATTCCATAAAATCTGAAAAGATTAGTCTCGAATATAAAACTTAAGATTTCATGATCTATTACTATTCGTGCAACAGTTTTTCAAGTAGTAAAGGAATTGATAGTGACATCCTAATGTTTGTTGTAAAAATCAAAATTTAGAAATTTTAAATAAACGTTAGAATAAATTTTACCTGTAATAACGACAAACTTGAAATATGTAAATACCTTCTTAAATCATGTATCTATTAAGATTTCTCCGACCAAATATCAACAATCTGATATTCGTAAAAATTTTTGTATGAGAACACTTATCTGTATCTTCTTACACCTGTAAATTTTAGGAGTTTGTTGAAATTCAGACGAAATTTATTTTAAACTAGACGAAAAATTAGATTAAATATATTTCTTAATTTTTATATAATTTTTACTACGTATCAATATAACTAAAAACTTCGTCCATCTATAGTATCTGTAACAGACCGTGTTCACCAAGAACTGGAAAAGTGACGATTTCCGAGAAAATTAATTAAAAAGAGGTCACTAAGTTGTAAAACTTTTAAAACAGATAAAAAGGAGTGGTTCTTGTGAGGAATTTACTATTAATCCAAAAAGTAAAATTTAATTAGACTTGTGTATATTGATGACTAGAGAAATCGTACTCAAGTCGTTACTGTGGAAGGACTCTATTACTTTAAGATGGTACATTTTTTTAAGATCATAAATCACATCTGAATGACACTCTTTTATGTGATTAAGATACTATCAAAACTTTAAAACTTTTATCAAGGTCTTGAGACCCCTTGATGAAGAAAAGGGAAGGAGAGAGTCAAATGTCTATACATTGAGTCAGTCAACGAACCAGTACGACTATGTTCAGGTCATGAGACAGATGTTATGACTCACAAAGGAGAAGAAATCCTAATTAGTAATGTCGAATACCATTACTTACATCAATTCAAGTATGAAGAGTGTTTTTTCACTTAGATCTTTAAACCTAACCAACTATAAGAAAGAAAGAAAGAAAAAAAGAGCCTACTGTTCACCTTGTTTAAGTTTAAATCCTCCGTAGGGTCTATCGTCTAAATTCCTTGATTTAAGATCTGTAAAGAATCTTACATTCAAGGTTCTATAACAGGGAGTGATAACAAAAAGGAAGACCTTAGGAAGTTCTCAACTCTATAATAAAACAAAACTGTCGTACAACAACACCGATTAAAGTAATGAATTTCAAATAACGTATGATTGAATCAACGTTTTATCTTTTTAAAATTTAGGACTAGGGTTTCTTCGGTTTGTTACTATGACACAAACGCTCACACACAGAAACACAAACGAATAATGTCTTAGTCGGAAGGAAAAGGACAGGTATTTGTACAATTGTGTACATATCAAAAGATCTTCATTCTTACTTCTGACTCATGAGGACTTTACAGTTTCATATCCAATGGATATGAAAGATGTGTTCCTTGATCGACCTTGAGAAGGAGAGAGGGAGATATATATACCGGTTTCGATAGAGAACTGTAAACGAAGACACTACGGAAGTCAAGTCAAGTCAAGTCAGCGAGTCAGTACAGGCTGAGGAACTCTGGGGTACTTAGCTTCGTACGGTCCGGAGGGACAGGTAGTGGTTGAGGACCTGAAGTGAGTCTGAGTGCCGGTAGCTCAGCCACTACGGTAGGTCGGTAGAGTAGGAGACAGCAGGGGAAGAGGAGGACGGAGGTTAGGGAGGGTCGTAGTCTCAGAAAATGTTACTCAGTTGGGAAGTGTACTCCACCGGTTTCATGACCTCAAAGTTGAAGTCGTGGTCAGGAAGGTTTCTTGTGGGTCCCGACTAGAGGAAGTCTTACCTGACCAACCTAGAGGAACGTCAGGTTCCCTGAGAGTTCTCAGAAGAGGTTATGGTGTCAAGTTTTCGTAGTTAAGAAGCCGCAAGTCGGAAGAAGTGTCAGGTTGAGAGTGTAGGTATGTACTGATGACCTTTTTGGTATCGGAATTGATCTACCTGGAATCAGTCGTTTCATTACAGAAACGAAAACTTATACGACAGATCCAACCAGTATTGAAAAGAAGGTTCCTCATCCGCAGAAAATTAAAGTACCTACGTTAGTGGTAGACGTCACTAAAACCTCGGGTGTTTTTATTTCAGACTGTGACAAAGGTGACAAAGGGGTAGATAAAGGGTACTTCACTACCCTGGTCTACGGTACTAGAAATAAAAGACTTACAACTCGAAATTCAGTTGAAAAAGTGAGAGGAGAAAGCGAAAGTAGTTCTCCGAAAAATCAAGGAGAAGTGAAAGACGGTATTCCCATCACAGTATACGTATAGACTCCAATAACTATAAAGAGGGCCGTTAGAACTAAGGTCGAACACAAAGAAAGTCAGGTTGTAAAGAGTACTACATGAGAGGTATCTTCAATTTATTCGCACCACTGTTATATGTCGGAACTGCATGAGGAAAAGGATAAACCTTGGTCAGACAACAAGGTACAGGTCAAGATTGACAACGAAGGACTGGACGTATGTTCAAAGAGTTCTCCGTCCAGTCCACCAGACTATAAGGGTAGAGAAAGTCTTAAAAGGTGTCAAAGAACACTAGGTGTGTCAGTTTCCGAAACCGTATCAGTTCTTTCGTCTTTATCTACAAAAAGACCTTGAGAGAACGAAAAAGGTACTAGGTCACCTACAACGGTTAAACTAGAGACTAAGGAGACGGAAAAGATTTAGGTCGAACTTGTAGACCTTCAAGTGCCAAGTACATAACGACTTCGGACCGAACCTCTTAAAACTCCTAATGAAACGATCACACACTCTACTCACGTTAACACACCATCAAACTCGTAAGAAACCGTAACGGAAAGAAACCCTAACCTTACTTTTGACTGGAAAAGGTCAGGACACTGGTGACGACTCAAAAGGTTTACACGACCGTACAACTCACGTCGTGAAAGTGTTGTAGTAGAAAGTCCTAAACTTTATCGAGTTGATCTTACGGTAGCGGAGGTGATCGCAACAAGTATCACTACGAAAGATTCGGGTAAACTCAAGTGTAAGGTCCTACAGACCGAGATCCACTCACTAGTGTGGTAGCACTAATAGAACCAGCACTTCTAGAAAAAACATGTCAAGAAGACACATAAGAACGATGGAGAAGAATTATAGAAGACGAAGACATTCCAGGTATGGAAATAGTTCGGGTAGAAACGTACTTTACAAGGGAACCATAGAGATTAAAAGAACTTCTCTAGAGATCAGAAAGGGTAAGACAACAAAAGGAGATAAAGAAACGTAACTAACGGCTCCTTCCGAAAGAATAGAGAGGAACGATAAGAAACCTTGACACGTAAGTCTACGAAAATAAAAAGAAAAAGAGGAAACGAAAAGTGAAGAGAAGAAAAGTGTCGATAAACATTCCGNAAACGTACTTTACAAGGGAACCATAGAGATTAAAAGAACTTCTCTAGAGATCAGAAAGGGTAAGACAACAAAAGGAGGTAAAGAAACGTAACTAACGGTTCCTTCCGAAAGAATAGAGAGGAATGATAAGAAACCTTGACACGTAAGTCTACGAAAATAAAAAGAAAAAGAGGAAACGAAAAGTGAAGAGAAGAAAAGTGTCGATAAACATTCCGGAGGGGTCTGTCGGTAAAACGAAATAACGTAAAGAAAAGGTACCCCTACCAGAACTAGGGACAGAGGACATGTTACAGTGCTTGGAGTAAGGTATCAAGTAGTCCGTGAGATAGATAGTCTAGATCTGGGAATTTAGATAAAGAGTGAAGGTGACATATTAGTATTCCCTAAACTAAATCCAGTATGGACTTACCAGATCACCAAAAGGGATGAAAGAAGTTAAATTCAGACTTAAACCGTTATTCCTCAAGTATTAGACTCGGTGTCAGTCGAGGGTCGGGACAAAAACGACTGACATATCTCGAAGAGGTAGCAACCGACGTTTCTTATATTAGTTAAACTAAAACCACAAATGGTAGATCACTACAGGTACACATCTCAGAAGAGAACACAACAACCTTCTCCCACAAACGATACTAGTCACGTAAGAGAACCGTTTTGAGATGATCGGAAACGGGACGAAGTAAGACATAAGGTTCCGATTTAAACGGACAATGAGGTCCACTAGAACTGAAGGATGAAAACGTAAAGTCAAGGGATACTACTTTTCCTGTAGAAAAAACCCACAATCAAGATTTTCCAGAACATCCAGAAGTATCTTGGTAAGTTGAAGTCGAAGAAGTCGCAATGACCAACCCCGTATCGGAACCTAACGACATTATAACTTACCAAACGGAACCTATACTTGTCTCTAGTAAGACAGCAAAAACTCTAACGTAGATTCATGACGTAAAGCCTAAGAAAACAACTGGACGACCGAAGAGGTAAAGAAGACCCCCTAAGGACGGGTGTGATCATCTATATTACCAGTAGACTCAATTTAAGTGGGTAAGGTCATGTAAAATCAAGTGACTAAGGATCTTACAGCTGCAAGTGAGAACGGTAGAGGACAACCTGGTGAAGGTTAAAAGGAACTAAGTACCTGGATTGTAAGGTCCAAGGATACGTTATAACGAGAAATGTCGTAGTCTGGAACGAAGATAGTGGTCGGTGTAGGTGTTGACCCATAACCAAAACGAAACCGAGGTAGGGAAGTAAGAAAGACCTCAATAAAGAGGTGACTAGAGGTCATCGTATAACCCGTGGATGGCTGGACCCCTCAAGGAGAAAGTCATAGGATAGTAAAACGCAAAAGTACGACAAGTACCCCAAGAGTTCCGTTCTTATGACTTCACCAAACGGTAAGGGAAGAGGTCACCTGGTGTAAGACAGTCTGGAGGGGTGGTACTGGGCAGACAGAACCCACCGGGGTGTATCGTACCGAATCAAAGTGACTCAATCTGTTCCGACACCAGGATCACACTAATATAACTGATCAAAAGACACTAATACCAAAGTCACACAGACGGGAGACTACGGGAGACCGTTGTGGATGACAGAATAAACCCAAAGAGAATGGAACCAGCACCCCATAGAGAAGTGCCGACGAGGTCGTTTCACGTCGACGACGAGGAATGGAACCTGCTCCCCATAGAGGAGTCCCGGTGGGGAGGACTGGAACTTCCACCTCATCGAGAAGAACCGGGAGGACGCGGGAACGTCGGCGTCGATGAACCTGCACCCCAACGAGGAGAGTCGACGGCGGGGACCGGAACCAAGCCCCCATCGAGGAGAGCCGGAGACGGGGACTGAAACCCGTTCTCCATCGAAGAGAGCCGGTGTGAAGACGTACCAGACAGCGGAATCTCCAGGAGATAATTAGAAAAAAAGAATTACTTATATACGTTCATACAGTAAAACGTCCCAATTCTGTTACCAAATAATAGTCATTTGGTTTAGTTGGACTTGAAAAAAAAAATTGATTATCTCTTATTCCTACTCTTTATCCTTTTTAATTTAAACCTTCTCACCTTTCTATTTCCTGTTACCTCAAATCTTACAAGTTCACTGTCCGTTATTCTCGGTCTCCATGACACTTACGTGGTCCTCGGACCTCCACTTTAGTTTCTTATTCACTTAAAACAGAATAAGAATTAAAACAATCATTATATGTGTTTTAAAACAAATTTCCTTTTAGTTCGAAAATTCTCATATAAACTTTTTACGGTATAAAAACATGGACAAAGACTGTGATCATATCGTAACCCTGGGAGTGACGGTCTGAAACGAAAATTATACGTCAGTAGTTATCTCATTTTTCTTTAGACGTACTCATATATATAAATTTCTATTAAAATTTTACTGAAGTCAGAATATGTATTTTTTTACGTAATATAAACACAAAAATGAACGTAGGTCTCTTGTGAATCTCTTCCCGTAAAGATCTTTGTCCTAATTTATAAAACCGATTTTGTGAATCTTGAGACGTTATCGTTGACAATTTTTTTTTGGTGGGTCTTGAGGAATCCCTGTCTGGTAACATACTAAAATATTTCAGAACACCGAGTATGAACGTACCAAATAATCACTGTTTTAGACCGGATCTCAGTCTGAAGGACGAAGAGAACTATACGAGTTAGGTGTTTCATCCTGGAAGACACCTTAACTTTCATTTGGATTTAATTATTACAAAATCAAAGAGACAAATTATTATTCTCCATGGTGAAAAGTACTTTCAAAACAGTACTCGGTTCACAAATGTACTTAGTCGACGATAGAAATGTCGGTAGGACATTCCACCATTATTGATTGTGACTTTCCATCTTATTATGTCTTCAATCCTCACGACCAATACTAGTGTACCTTATCACGGACAGTCGATAGACCTAAACTTCGGGTATGAAAACGAATTACCAGTCAAGTCAAGTCAAGTCAAGTCAGCGAGTCAGCACAGGCTGAGAAACGCTGGGGTACTTATCGTCGTGCGGTCCGGAGGGACAGGTAGTGGTTGAGGGCCTGAAGTGAGTCTGAGTGCCGGTAGCTCAGTCACTACGGTAGGTCGGTAGAGTACGAGACAGTAGGGGAAGAGGACGACGGGGGTTAGGGAGGGTCGTAGTCTCAGAAAAGGTCACTCAGTTGAGAAGAGGACTCTACCGGTTTCATGACCTCAAAGTCGAAATCGTAGTCAGGAAGGTTTCTTGTGGGTCCCGACTAGAGGAAATCTTACCTGACCGACCTAGAGGAACGTCAGGCTCCCTGAAAGTTCTCAGAAGAGGTTGTGGTGTCAAGTTTTCGTAGTCAAGAAGCCGTGAGTCGAGAGAAGTGTCAGTTTGAGAGTATAGGTACATACTGGTGACCTTTTTGGTGTCGTAACTGATCTGTCTGGAAACAACCGTTTCATTACAGAGACAAAAAGTTATACTATAGATCCAACCAATATTGAAAGGAAGGTTCCTCATTCGCAGAAAATTAAAGTACCGACGTTAGTGGTAGACGTCACTAAAACCTCGGGTGTTTTTATTTCAGATTGTGACAAAGGTGACAAAGGGATAAATAAAGGGTACTTCACTACCCTGGTCTACGGTACCAGAAGTAAAAGACTTACAACTAGAAATTCCGTTGAAAAAGTGAGAGGAGAAAGTGAAAGTAGTTCTCCGAAAAATCAAAGAGAAGTGAAAGACGGTATTCCAACCATAGTAGACGTATAGACTCCAATAATTATAAAGAGGGTCGCTAGAACTAAGATCGAACACGAAGAAGGTCGGGTCAGTTCACTGGAAGTAAAGAAGTAGAAGCGTTAGATCTATTCATCAACAAAAACAACAAGTTAGTGATTCAGTACAGGCTGAGGAACTCTGGAGTACCGGACGTCGTGCGGTCCGAAGAGACTGGAGGCGATAGAGGGTCAAACGAGTTTAAGTACAGGTAACTCAACCACTACGATAGATTGGTAGAGTAGGAGACGACAGGGGAAGAGGAAAACGGAAGTCAGAAAGGTGGTAGTCCCAGAGAAAGTTACTATTCAGCATGGATAGGATATTACAACGACATTTACTCTTTCTCCTCTCGACATGGACTCTCAGTCTTCGACCGGGTCGAGATAGTCGATCCCTAACCGCAAGATCTTCGATCGAACTGTGACCGTCGGTCCAACACCGTTAAACGGACTACTTGTATTTGTCCAAACAGAGACGCACGAGTCAATGAATCAGTACAAACTGAGAAACATTGGAGTACCTACCTCTTCCGTTACCGTGGGGTGAGGTCATGAGAACGGACCTTTTAAGGTACCTACCTCCTCGGACCACCCGACGTCAGGTACCCCAGCGATCCTCAACCTGTGCTGACTCGTTGAACTGACAGTGAAAAGTGAAAGTACGTAACCTCTTCCTTTACCGTTGGGTGAGGTCACAAGAACGGTCTTCTTAAGGTCCCTACCCCCTCGAACCACCCGACGACAGACACCCAAGCGTGTCTCAGTCTGTGTTGACTTCACTGAATCGTCGTCGTTGGAGTACCTTTTAGTACCCCAGTTTATGTTTCGATAAAAGGTGAGAAAACTTGAAAGGGATTTAATGATTGTGTCAGGACTTAGGATCAGGGAAGATTGTGGGTGGACGACTCTACGGAGTGTCAAGAGGGACTACATACCAGAGGAAGTAACAGTGTTCAGTTATTTGGGTTGGAGTAAACTGGTTTCAATACAAGAACCACTAGGACCCGATCTCCCGTAACTGTACTCCTTACTTACTTAATTAGGTGTATTTCTTGAATTTTATCACGGACCAAGGTTCATTAACAAGTTACCTATCATAGATATATCACAAAATATTAAAACATCTATCACTATACCTTTGAGTCTCTCCCGGGTTTCGACCCTCCTACACCACAACACAAAGGTCAAGTCCAAATAGTACGAGGTCTCGGGTACAAAAGTGATGTGGTATGATGATGCGAAACTGAGTAGTGGTAACGAAGGGACAGTCCCGTACGGAAATAACCGGGAACCCTAAGATTAAAACAGAACTAGATACCGAAGGGACCACCGAGTCTCCCATTTCGCAGACGTACGTTACGTCCTCTGGGCCCGAGTCAGGGACCCAGTCCTTCTAGGGGACCTCTTCCTTTACTATTGGGTGAGGTCATAAGAACGGACTTCTTAGGGTACTACCTCCTCGGACAGTTGATATCAGATACGCCAACGTTTCTCAGCCTGTACTGACTCACTGAAGTGAAAGTGTTCAAATTTCTTTTTAAGTAAAGGAAATTTGTCGTAATTTTTAGTTGCCAATTAGAAAAAGTAAATACATCGTCGAACAATCCACTTTCTGGAAGTCTAAAAGAAAGAAAATGATGTTGAAACCAGAAAACTAGTACCATTTTAAGAGAAAACAGGAAACTTCAGAGTAACTGACTTTTCTGACACCATTTCTTACAATTGAACCTAGAAAACGTTTTATTCCATTGACCCTCTGTTCTTACCGTTCTCAGGGTTCGATCGTGGTCCCACGTCTTCTGACTTCTACTCTCGGGTTCGTAATTGGAAGTTACTTTTGTAGGTCGGTTGGTGATCGTATTATTCCCTTATTACAGTCCCTTGAAGTTCTTTTCTGTTGTGACTGTCGGTCTCGTACAGACTGAAGGTATCGGATTCTATTTTCTCTCTAATTATTGTTTAACCTGGTACCTAGATCCACGGAAAACGTAGGTGAGTAAAAGATTAAATAGTAAGTACCCTTAAAGATACACAAGACTCCACCTACTTCACTCCAGAGTACATACATAAACGAAATACCTTTCTGAAGATTAACTCAAGAAGGATTTGACACACAAAATCTTTATGACCATAAAATCCTCTATAAGTATACAAAAGGTATGTTCTGTTGGATTCCCAGTTAAAAACCATAACAAGATTAACTCAGATGAACTTCTAAGTGTCTCCGTATAATTTTCTACAATTTTTACTTTCTTGTATACAAATTAAAATACAGTCCGTAAAGGGGTTAAGTAAATTTAAATTCTGAAAAAAGAATCTTGTATAATGGTGGTGGTAGTGGTGGTGGTGGTAGTAGTAGTGTCAATTGTGAGTACCTCACGAATGGTATGTCATCTGTGACAAGATTCATGAAACATATATAATTGAGTAACGGAGTTGTCAAAACGATAACGGTCCCTTCGACTCCACATCTCGTCACTGCACTGGATAAGTTCCACTGTGTAGATCGCTTTGTTTCGTTGTAAGGAAATTAACGAGCACAGAATCCTCTTTTTCACTCTTCAGGAAAAAACTGAACTCCCTTGTTTCCCTTTTCATGATCTAAATAAGTTCATAAGACAGTTGTAGACAACTCTTTGATCATACACGGGACTCTTTGACCATATTTGTTTTTGATAAGTTTCACGACCTCTATGTCGTAACTCATTCTATCTGTCCTAGGGTTAAGCATACCTCAAATGTAACATCACCCTTATTTATCTACTATTGTTTATTCGTGTATTTATTTGTTTGTTTTTTTCCCCTCACTATTTACAATACAACATTTATTTCGTCTCATCAGACTTATACCTAATTCTAATCGACTTAATAAGAACTTTCAAGTAACGTTACAGAATAAATTATTGAAGTAGATTGATTTCGTCTTATTAGTCAAATTAGTATCGGAAAATCATTATCAGAATGACTAAATAACTATTCCATACACAAACGAGTAACCCTTCCAGTAGATTCTTCACAAAAATATAAGAAATATAAGAATTTCTTCAGGAAGGGTTTTACCCTAGTTACTTCATGAACAAGGGTCCTTAAAATTATCAACACATACATACTTTTATAAAAACACCAGCTTCCTCAAACTTTGTTCAAAGATCGTTGTAGTCAATGGGTCTCAAAGGTTATGTAGTTACTAGAAAAAAAAAAAAAAAACCGTCTTTTACATCACATGTTATAAAATTTGAATAAACTGGTACCTTGAAAGAGAACACTGTCGAAGAGTACTCTCAGCATAATACACCTTGGGTGAAACTTTACGTAAGGAAATCTCGACAGAGACAAAGAAAAAAAGTGTGTCGTGTAAACACCACGATGACACAACGGTATTAACAATCGAGTAAATTTTCAAAACTAGAAAACGTAACTGAACCTCATTAAGGAATAATTTAAGAGGAAACAACAATCGTAAATCTAGATTCTCTTTATCATAAAGTATCTTTTAACGATAAGAAAGTATAAGACTTCAGGACAATTAAGACAAACGACCTCAAACCCAATCACCCTGATTTATAAGACTAAAAAGAGGGTTCGAACAAAATAAAAATACCAAGTCAGAAAGAACTAGTTGGACACGATGACAACCCTAGATAACCCGGGATACACAATACATAAGAAAGTGATAGTTATTCTTTTTCTCTCAGGTGGAAAGATAGAAACAGTATAGCGTACTTATCTTGTATTTCTCTGTATTTCAAAACGGATTTACATGTCACTTTTTACAGTGGTTATATATGTTAAGAGTTTCCGTTTTTAATAATGGACAAGGAACATGTAAGAAGATCTCTATAATATATATTATATAGTGTGTATAAACATCATAAATGTGAGTGTATGTAAACGTAAGTATATTGCGTATATTTTGCTCGATTTTACCGGACCTTACCCACTTAAATTGAGTCTACTGGTAATGTAGATGATGACGCCCGTCCTTAGGAAATCTTCTTTACCTCATCGGTCGTACCAGTTGTTTTCTCAGACTTTAGGTCATAAACCTACGTTAGAGTTTTTGTTGTCTTACTACAGACAAGCAAAGGTTCCGTTTGGCAAGTTATAGTGCCATTAGGTTCAGATACGGGGTTGGTCATTGTGACTTCTTTGACTTTAACTTACCAAGATACTTCTGGATGTTCTGGAAAATCTTGATTGTGGGTTTTTTCTACAGGAAAAGTAATATCCCCTGACCTTACGTTTTCATCCTTCAGTTCTTTGGGGACCTCATTGTCCGTTTAAACCGGAACCTTTCGCCTTACTTCGTCCCGTTTATGATTATCTCAAAACGGTTATTTTACGTGACCAGTATCGTTTGTGGGAGAAGATTGTTACGTTCTCTTCTGAGATGTGTACCTGTTGTGGTCTACCAGTTGTGACTTTAGTCTAACTAATATAAGAAACGTCGGTTGCTACCTCTTCGAGATATGTCAGTCGTTTTTGTTCTGGTCCTCGACTGACACACCGAGTCGAGTACTTGAGGAATAACGGTTTAAGTCTGAATTTAACTTCTTTCATCCCTTTTGGTGATCTGGTAAGTCCGTACTGGATTTAGTTTAGGGAATACTAATATGTCACCTTCATTCTTTATCTAAATTCCCTGATCTAGACTATCGACCTCACGGACTACTTGATACCTACCTCCAAACACTGTAACATGTCCTCTGTCCCTAGTTCTGGTAGGGGTACCTTTTCTTTATTTCGTTTTACCGAGAGACTCCTCCGGAATGTTTATCGACACTTTTCTTCTCTTCACTTTTCGTTTCCTCTTTTCCTTTCTATGTTCGTAGACTTATGTCTCAAGGTTTCTTATCGTTCTTCTCTATTCTTTCGGAAGGAGTCGCTAGTTACGTTTTTTTGTCTCCTTTTGTTATGTTGCCCTTTTTGATCTCTAGAGAAGTTCTTTTAATCTCTATGGTTCCCTTGTAAAGTACGTTTCTACCCGAACTATTTCCTGTCTTTACCATACCTGGATTGTCTTCGTCTTCTATAATTCTTTTCCACCGTTCTTATGTGTCTTCTTGACATGTTTTTTCTAGAAGTACTGGTTCTATAAGTACTACCACACTAGTGAGTGGATCTCGGTCTGTAGGACCTTACACTTCAGTTCACCCGAAATCTTTCGTAGTGATACTTATTTCGATCACCTTCACTACCGTAAGGTCAACTCGAGAAAGTTTAGGACTTTCTACTACAACACTTTCACGACGTGAGTTGTACGGTCGTGTAAACCTTTTGAGTCGTCACCAGTGTCCTGATCTTTTCCAGTCAAAAGTAAGGTTTGGGTTTCTTTGCGTTACGGTTTCTTACGAGTTTGATGGTGTGTTAATGTGAGTAGAGTGTGTGATCGTTTCATTACGAGTTTTAAGAGGTTCGGTCCGAAGTTGTTATGTACTTGGCACTTGAAGGTCTACAAGTTCGACCAAAATCTTTTCCGTCTCCTTAGTCTCTAGTTTAACCGTTGTAGGTGACCTAGTACCTTTTTCGTTCTCTCAAGGTCTTTTTGTAGATAAAGACGAAAGAACTGATACGGTTTCGGAAACTGACACACCTAGTGTTATTTGACACCTTTTAAGACTTTCTCTGCCCTTATGGTCTGGTGGGCTGGACGGAGAACTCTTTGGATATACGTCCAGTCCTTCTTTGTCAATCTTGACCTGTACCTTGTTGTCTGACCAAGGTTTATCCTTTTTCTCATGTAGTTCCGACATATAACATGCATATACGTCTCGTGAAGTACTCTTTGCGACCTGGCCTTCTTTGTGTTCAACCTTAGTTCTAAAGACCCTCTTTATAGTTATTGGAGTCTATACGTCTACTGTGGTGGGAATACCGTCTTTCACTTCTCCTTGATTTTTCGGAGAACTACTTTCACTTTCACCTCTCACTTTTTCAACCGAATTTCGAGTTGTAAGTCTTTTGTTTCTAGTACTGTAGACCAGGGTGGTGAAGTACCCTTTATCTATCCCTTTGTCACCTTTGTCACAGTCTGAAATAAATAAAAAACCGAGGTTTTAGTGACGTCTACCACTAACGTCGGTACTTTAATTTTCTGCGAATGAGGAACCTTCTTTTCAATATTGGTTGGATCTATCGTATAAGTTTTCGTCTCTGTAATGAAACGGTTGTTTCCAGACAGATCGGTTCCGATACCAAAAAGGACACCAGTACATACCTACACTCTCAACCTGACACTACTTCCGACTCGTGACTTCTTAACTACGAAAACTTGATACCACAACCTCTTCTGAGAACTCTCAGGGAACCTGACGTTCCTCTAGGTTGGTCAGGTAAGACTTCCTCTAGTCGGGACCCTAAAGAAACCTTCCTTACTACGACTTCGACTTTGAGGTCATGAAAGCGGTGGAGTACGCTTCTCTGAGTAACCTTTTCTGAGACTACGACCCTCCCTAACCCCCGTCCTCCTCTTCCCCTGTTGTCTCCTACTCTACCGAACTACCGTAGTGACTGAGCTACCTGCACTCAGACACACTTCAGGTCCTCAACCATTAGCTGTCCCTCCGGACCGCACGACGCTAAGAACCCCAGCGTTTCTCAGCCTGTACTGACTCGTTAACTTGACTTGTCTATATTTTGAAGAAAAACACTTGTGTTACATTTTTTACGTTATCGTTTGATAAGATGGCGTAGGGTGAAATAAGTGAAACGTTAAATAAAACCCTTACAAAGATATAGTCAAACGTCTCTAGATGCATTAATTGTTTTTTCTTTTTTCCTTGATTTTGATAAAGTTGCATAAGGTAATATATATGACAATTTAAATAGACAAATATAAGGTGACATACCTAATAATATCAAGTCAGAGGTAAAGTATCTGTGAATCCACTACAAATTTATTAACACTTTTGTTTTATTGAGGAATTCATAATCAGAACACTACCCCATTTAAAACGGAACTACAATAATATAACTATTGAAACTCCAAAGACATAATTACAAAATGGTGATTTTTTCTAAAAGATGAACAATAAACTAAACCATATTTTTTCAAACGTCCAAAGGTCTTATGACTTTAAACTTTTGAACACGACTTTTGTCATCCGAATATTTTTGGATTGACCAAAGGACATAATTTTAAGAAAGTTTAAAAATAGGAACGGTTAAAGCATACAAAAGTGTAAGTAATGCAGTATTTTGATCGATGTATAAAGGAGAGGTTTTAAGATAAAATTTTCGAAAATTCGAAAAGTAAAAACCTAAATTCTGGGTCCTGAGCAGACGTACCTAATAATAAGACTTCACGTCATGGTGACGCACGAACCAACTTAAGAAAGATATATTTGTTCAGTGCTTATTATATTTACTCGAATCTAACCTAGTCTATGTTACTCCCAGCTTCTCACTACCAACTACGTTTGTTCACTTCACTAATCATAACAAGAACGACGTTCTACTAAATGTAATACAGTAAGTAATTTTGTTACCGAACAGGAAGTCCTATAGTTGCTGAAAAATCGTTTGGTATATTACCCTTCATACGTCAGGAAATAGTAAAGTTTTTTTTTCAATCGAATATTTATTGTCAAAACTCTTAATAAAAGTTCAAAGTTTCTGGTCACATCACGGTCGTGACTACTCTTACATGTGTGGAACAGAAACCATTACCTGTCCGTGTCACATAAATAACAAGAAAAATGAGACGTCATGACAAGACACTACTGTGTATTCGACAAAACTAGAGACCCATGAAATCGAATTTCACCTGGTCCTCGAGAAGATGGGAACCCCGCAATCATCCTAAGATTACTAAGACAAACTAGAGGGTACGATTTGCGTTTACTTTATTTAGTCATCTTTATGTGTATCACTCATATAGTTTCTCAATAAAGATGAAGACCCGTATTCCGTCAACGATTCGTTGGACACAGTCTGAAGTACCAGTAGACAATCTTTCCTGTGTTTCAGTTACGAATGAGGTCTGTGTAATCTAGCATTTACTTTTTTTTGATAAAAGAACCTAAGTTCTTTTCGAGGAATCTACTTGTATATTACCAAAGTCCTATACTACATAGAAAAACGTCTACACGAATCCCCTTGTTAATTTACCCATTTTTTTTTTTTAGTTGTAAGTTAGGGTCGTCTGTCCTTCCTGTTTCTTTTGTTTACTGTAAAAGAAACTTAATAAGAGTGAAGGGTCCTAGATGGAAGTCTTGTGGCTCTGATAGACACCCTACATTATTGGAATTATCATGCACGACACTTGGAAGGTTGTCGTCCCCTCAGACGTCACATGGAAACCTTACACCTTAAAATAACTATTATTCTTTTAATGAATGTTAGAAGAAAATGTAGAAAGAAGTTATGTTGTAAAATGCTATACTTGAAACATTGCATCTTTTCTCTAAACAGTTTCGTTTCTCCGTACCCTATCCAAAACCCTATTCAAATTATTTCGATAGGTTCAGTGTCTCACACCTTTTTAATACTATAAGTGAAACGTCTTTAATATACAAGTCATAGATTTTTAACGACTACTAAAAAGAAGTCATAAAACACATCTATTTATAAAAAGAAGACTATACTCTAATAACGAACCGGGTAGTGTCGTAAAGTAATACACGATAAAAAAAGAAAAAAGATTAGCGTTACGGAGATATCATGGTAAATAACCTTGAACTGGTATCTTTCAAAAAATTTTGAGTGACATCGGAGGTTAAAAGAACTGATATTCTGTCTCGACATTTATTAGGAGAGTATCTTAACATTGTTAAAATACTTAATTATCAATATCTTTTGTGGATCACCTATCATACAAAATTCACACACGAGTCAACGAAGTCAGTACAGACTAGGAAACACTCGGGTACCTGACCTCGGGTGGTCCGAAGAGACAGATGTCCTGAGAGGGCCGTTCTTATGACCTCACTCAACGGTACGAGAAGAGGTCCCCTAGAAGGACTCGGTCCTTAACTTGGACGTCGAGGACACAGAGGACATAACGTTCGCCTAAGAAATGGGTGACTCGGTGGATCCTTCGGGTATTAATAACAATAAATACCGTATCTGATAATCTTGTTTCATAAAATTCATCCTAACAACGTAAAACAGATATTTTCGTGTTGTTAAAAATTTACCCTTTCATATAATTGAGTACAAAAAACACTTCCAAAAAAAAAAAGTTAATTTGTGTACATTGACTTTGACTTTATCAGTAATGTGACTTCAAAATTTTTTTATAACAAGTAAACGATTCAACACAGACTGAGAAACACTGGGGTACCTGACGTCGAGCGGTCCAAGGAAATTGAAGGTGACAGAGGGCGTCAAACCAGTTTAAGTACATGTAACTCAGCCACTACGATACATTGGTAGAGTAGGAGACGACGGGGGAATGAGAAAACGGCAGTTCGAAAGGATCGTATTCCCAGAAAAGATTCTTCAGTCAAGAAGTGTAGTCCACTGGTTTCATAACCTCGAAGTCGAAGTAGTAGTCAGGAAGGTTGTTTATAAGTCCCAACTAAAGGAAATAAAAAATAAGATAAAAAAAATTGAAATTTGCAAAACACATAACCCTCATATTCGGTTAATTATTACACTTCCCTGAGTCGACATGTATACGTACATAGGTAAGAGGGGATTTGGAGGGACGGTAGGTCCAACCGTGTATTGTAACTCGTCACAAGGTTATTCAGACACAACCAATGAGTAAAATTTATATCGTCACACATGTACTGGAAGGTTTTCAGGGATTGATAGGGGAAAAGGGACGTTGAGATCCAAACAAGAGACTCAGAGAAAGACAATACATCCATTCAAGGAAACATAGTAAAAAAAAAAATCTAAGATGTATACTCCTTACACTATATAAAGAGGAAGACAAACTGAATGAAGTGAGTCATACTGTGAGAGAGACAGTTAGACATAACGTCTTTTACGGTAATAAAATAAGAAAAATGACGTTATGTCTAGGTAACATATATACATGGTGTAGAAATAGGTAAGGAGACAGTTACCTGTAAATTCAACGAAGATACAGAACCGGTAACATTTGTCACGACGTTATTTTCACCCCACGTACATAGTAAAACCTAGTACAAAAAGAGTCCCATATTAACGGAAATCCTAACTGACCGAACTAGAAGGAAACGTCAGGTTCCCTGAGAGTTCTCAGAAGAGGTCGTGGTACCAAGTTTTCGTAGTCAAAAAACCACGAGTCCGAAGAAATACCAGGTTGTACTGACGACCTTTTTGGTATCCAAACTGATCTGTCTGGAAACGACCGTTTCATTACGAAGACTAAAAATTATACGACAGAGGCAACCAGTATCGAAAAGAAGGTTCCTCGTTCGTAGAAACTGAAAGTACCGACGTCAGTGGTAGACGTCACTAAAACCTCGGGGGTCTTAATTTCAGACAGTGACAAAGGTAACAAAGGAGTAGATAAACGGTTCTTCACTACCCTGGTCTAAGGTACTAGAATCAAAAAACTTACAACTCAAAATTCGGTTGAAAAAGTGAGAGGTGAAAGTACTTCTCCGAGAAATCAAGGAGGAGTGAAAGACGGATAATCTCACCATAGTAGACGTATAGACTACAACAACTGTAACTAGGGACGTCAGAACTAAGGTCGAACACTCAGTAGATCGGACCATAAAGTGTACTACATGAGAAGTACACACGAGTCGGTGAGTCAACATAGACTGTGAAACGTTAGGGTACCTGACGTTTGTCAGGAGACAAGTACCCTAAAAGGTCCGTTCTTATGACCTCTCCAAACGGCAAAGGAGGAGGACCCCTGAAAGGACTGGGTCCCTAACTTTGACTTAGAGGACGTAGAAGACGTAACCCTCCACCTAAGAGATAATGACTCGGTGAAACCTTCGGGACTCCATGAGACGTATATTAAATTTATTTGTCCCACTGTTATATGTCGGAACTATCTGAGGAAAGGGATAAAGTTGGTCAGTCAAAAAGGTACAGACCAAACTTGACAACTGGACGTATGTCCAAAGAGTCCGTTGTCCATTCGACTAAACAATAAGGGTATAGCAGTTCTTAAAGGGTATAAAAAAACACTAGGTGTGTGTTTCCGAAACTACATCAGTTACTTCGTCTTGATACAAAAAGACCTTGAGGGAACGAAAGAGGTACTAGGTTACTTACACCCATTACACCAGAGACCAAGACGACGGAGAAATTTTGGGTTGAACATGTAGACCTTCAATAACCAAGTGTATGACGACTTTGGATCAAACTTCCTAAAATTCAAATTGGAACGACCGTACACTTTACTGGTGTCAACATGTCATCAAACTTGTAAGAAACCGAAACGAGAAGAAACCCTGACCTTACTTTCGATTAGAAAAGGTCAGGACACCAGTCACGACTCAAAAGGTTTAAACGACTGAATAACTCATGTCGTGAAAGTGTCGTAGTAGAAAATCCTAAACTTTATCGAGTCGACCTTAAGATAGTGGAGGTGATGGTAACAAATATCATTATGAAGGATTCTGGGTCAACTGAAGTGTGAGGACCTACAGACCGAGACCGACTCACTGGTGTAGTAACACCAATAGACCCAGTAATTATGGAAAAAACATGTCAAGAAGACACATAAGAACGGTGGAGAATTAGAGAAGACGAAGAAATGGTAAAGACAGGAAATAACAAAGGTAGGAACGTACTTTACAAGGAAACTATAGAAGTTAAAAAAACTTCTCTAGATATCAGAAAGGGTAAGATAACAAAAGAAAATAAAGAAACGTAACAATTAAATTCTTCCGAAAGAATAGAGAGGAACGACAAGAGACCCTTGAGACGTAAGTCAACCTATATAGAAAAAGAAAAAACGGAAAACGAAGAGAAGAAAGGAGTCGATAAACATTCCGGAGACGTCTGTTGGTGAAACGGAAGAACATAAAGAAAAAGAAGCCCTACCAAAACTAGTGACGGAGAATATGTTATAATACTTGGTGACAGGTATCAAGAAGTCCATGAAACAGATGGTCTAGATTAGGAAACTTAGATAAACAGTGGAGATGACACATTAATATTCCCTAAACTAAATCAAGTATGGACTTACCGGATCATAAAAGGGTTGAAAGAAGTTAAGTTCGGACTTAAAACGTTATACTTAGAACACTAGACTCGGTGTCAGTCGAGGTCCAGAACGAAAATGACAGACATATCTCAAAGAAGTAGAAACCGACTTTTCTTATATTAGTCAGAATGAAGTCATGACTGGTAACCCACTACAAGTACACACTTCAGTAGAGAACACAACAACCTTACAAACGATACTGGTTGTATTTTTCTTTTTAATATAGATAGAAACTTCACATCAAGTGTCGTGTAAAAGAAAAACCGAGACGTTATTCATATTTCATAGATTTAAAACAGTCATTTACTTATAAAGAAAGAAATTGTTTAATATTATAGAAATCGTATGTCTGTTATGTTTTTTTGATCATGGGTATCAAGGTTTGAGAGAGTGTCCAAGTATCCCAGAGGAACCTCCGTATCTGGTCGTAAAATCAAAACCTCTTATTAAAAACACAACTTAAAACACTCAGACAATTTTTTAGACAATTGTAAAAAATGTTACTACTCAAGTCACTGTTCTTCAGTCAATCCTTCTCTTGATACTACTACTCTACCTTCTAGGTCTTAGGTAGAAATCCCTCAGTGTCGAGTAGAAAAAATCCTGACCAACCCGGAACCATAAGAGAGACAACGTCACCTCGTAAACAACTAAATAAGTTACTGATAAAAAACGTACGGATGATACACACGATCCGTGACACACTCTATACGACGCTTATATCACCACCTCTTTAAGATTCGTATTGGGACGGGAGAACCTCGTCACCTTTTTTGTCATTTCATGATTCACGGAACTTCCTTTACTTGTCCCACTCCCTATTTATTATCACGACGACCCGACCAACTTACTCAACGCTGATTTATTCCCTCCCGTCAACCCTTTCTAGAGACTCTTCAACCGTAAATCTAACTTTGGTGAGTCTCGTTTCAATTGGGGGACCTGGAGTCGTAAGTCGCACTCATCAAGATGTTGTCGACTACATGGGCAGTTACTGACTGGAAAGAAACAGAAGTCCTGAGAACTCAGACTTACTTTATCGTACTAAAAGGGAGAGGAAAAGGAATACTTTCAGAAGGTGAAAATAGAAACAAAAACCTCTGTCGACAAAGTAAAAGGACTATCTACGATACGGTAGGAATTCGTTCGGTCGTGAAGAAAGTAAAATACTCCTACGAAAGAAGATGTGTAAAAGTAAAGTTGGGCACAGAAAAGTATATTTAATACTCAATTTTTTTTTATTTGATTTCATTTGACAACCATCTCTAGTCCCTCCTCGACATCAGTTGCACAATCTCACCCCACAAGGTAAAAAGGTATAGAACTAATGGTCAAAGAGTATTTGTTAACTCGTACCGAATTTTTCTCTAAATCTTCCAGTAAATACACAATGATTAGATGTAAAAGTATCTTAAAATTCAGAAAGTTCAACAACACAATATATATAAATCTTTGTTCTGAGACCAAATTGTCGTTATCGCTTTCGTAGGAACGTAAAAGTCCTCACCACAAAAGTTAAACCAATCGAAAGTTTTGTGGGTAATCAACATTGAAATCCTCGTATAATTAGATATGTTAAACTTGTAATTATCTAATCGTAAGTGTAAATATGTAAATATACTAATTTCGAATTTCACGTGTTAAAGATAAAATTATGTTTAGTCACAGATGTACAGACAAACCTACTAACCCTCAAGAAGTTTAAATATTAATCGTAGATTGTTGACGATTTGTCCGTAATACTCTTTTCTTCAGTTTGTTATACTTTGCACTTTGTCTTACGGTGTAACATTATTGTAGACATTGGGTACAAAATGGACGAAACACAATTTACGTGATATCTACTCACTAAAGATTTTGAATGGATATACGACACAAATCAGTGAGTCAAAACAGGTTGAGAAACACTGGGGTACTTGACATATCGGGTGGTCCGAAGAGACAGGTACCCCTAACAGGTCCGAGCTTATGACCTCATCTGGCGGAACGGGAGGAGGTCCCCTAGAAGGGTTGGGTCGCTAACTTGGGTCCAGATGGGATAACGTTCACCTAAGAAATGATAGACTCGGTGGTCCCTTCGGGTTCTTATAACCTCACCCATCGGATAGGGAAGAGGTCTCCTTGAGGGACTGGATCCTCAGTTTGGTCCCAGAGGACGTAACGTCCGTCTAAGAAATGGTCGACTCGATTTCCTATGTTTACACTTAGTCAATACATCTATTTTATTGACTAATCTTAAATAAAAAGGGATTCCTAAAATTTGTGAATTAATAAATTAGTTAAGTAAAAACCGACACGACCCAAAAGTAACGGGACACGACCAAAGGAGATCAACACGGCTCACCCCCGGCGAGATCGACACTACGTACCCGAAGAGTAACGTCACCGAAGAAAACAACACGTCGTGCCCCGAGATAGCACCCTCGAAGTCATCAACGTCGTGTGCCCGATTTCCCAACACCGAGGAACCGAGATCTCATACCGAGGCATCAACACCACGTGTCCGAATCAACGAGGTTTCGTCCACCCTAGAAGGGTCTGGTCCCTAGCTTGGGTATAGGGTAACCGTCCGTCTAAGAATTGGTGACATGGTGGTTCCTTTAGGGAGGACTTCCTAAAAAATTAACGAATGAAAATTAATTTGTTATTACCTTTTGATTTGACATCATGTCATTTTAAAAGACAAACATCCCTATTCTTTATTCGGATTAATATTTTGTATTTCTTTCCTTGAGTCAATATAAGTTCTTACTCTTTTAGTATAAAGTCAAGTCTGATATATACATAAAAATATTTATTAAAAAGTCTGATATATAAAAATATTTAGTATGTAATGTATATACAATAGAAGTATTTCGGTATATAGTAATAGTAAAAAGTATATATGGTATATAGTAAAAAGTCTGAGATTGAGGTATATATGTATGTCTGTATGGGTATTTATGTAACTATGACTGTGAGCCCATGTTGGTACTTTTCTTAAAGTAAATTAAATGTCTTGTCACAAAACTGCAAAAATTTGTGAATCCTTTTAAAAAACACAGAGTTGACCGTAATTCTGAACCTGAATGTCGTTATTTAAATTAAGTCAAAATAATTTCACGATCAAATAGAAATTGACTGATTATCCTAGTGCTTTATGACTACACAGGTTGAACTGGAAGAATCACTAGGTTTAGTTAATAAGGTCGTTATATAGAAACATGAGTGAAGTAATTACCGGAACGACTCCATGGGGGTCAAAGACTCTTATCTGGGGTGAAATGGATTTACTGAGGGATACGGTGGCGAATTATTTAATCAATTTTTTTTAAGACGAGAGGAAATTTCTTATAAGTCTGACTTCTGTTTCGACGAAAATAACACCGAACTGACAGTAAGGACGAGTTCCATGTAATCAAGACAATTTACATTGTGTAACTCACTTATGTACCCTTTTCTATACCGGATCCATTGACGACAGAAAAGTAGGCTTCAAAAGACTCAGACTTGAAGTCTCGGGACCAAACATTTTACTCCGAGATTCAGGTTTCATCTCCTTTACATTTCTTATAAGCGAAGAGGGGGTGATGACAAGGGTGAAAGTTTGATTAAATTTTTTAACGGCCTAAGGATACCACATACAAATAGTATATAGGAGGAGGAACTTCAGTTTATTCCTCAATTGTCCCGTATTAATTAGTTAATAAAATAAATTTATAAATAAAGGATTACACGTAAAGATACAGAACGGAAAGTCGAACTTCTCCTTCACAAGTATACATACGAAGTGAACACGTATTAAAAGATAGGAAAAGTACACGTAGAAGGGAGGGAGAATACCGTCAACAGCCGTCGACATCAGGTCTGTGGAACTCAACTTGTAGTGAACTCTCCCAAGAACCCGTTTACTCTTAAATTAGGGAAAGGTGTGGGAAAAATGATCGTTCCCTTGGTTATTGCAATCCTTCTTACTAGTCTCTCAAAACGAAATGACGTCGACGGCGAATCTAGGTACCTCCAGACTCATTATTCGTAACAACTTTTTTTAACAAAACTAGTGATATCTATAAATTTTTTTTAGAACTGTTTTTCTTATCCCTCCCTTTTACCTTCATACAGACTAATCGTTTAAATTCCATTATATGATGATTGACAATAAGACATAAGAAGGTCTCCAAGAAATATCTACGTTTACATTTATAGAAAATTAAAAGAAGGAAGTTTTTTTAGTTCTATATTCTAATAAGACAAAATACAAATTTTTTAAAATGTACACAAATTTATTTGTCGTCCGTATATACAAAATTATGATTAAAAACTAATGATTGTCTTACTACCAAGTTTTACGTTTTTTTTTTTCTTTCTTTGTTTGAAATTTTAAATAAAAAACACATGTTTACATATAAATATTCCTAAAGGGTTCACCGAGTCACTATTTGCTGTGTGAACGGTTACATCCTTTATGTCCTCTGTCCCAAACCTAGACATTCAGACCTTCTAGGAGACCTCTTCTTTTACCGTTGGGTGAGGTCATAAGAACGGACCTTTTAAGGTACCTGTCTCCCCGGACCACCCGACGTCAGGTATCCCAGTGTTTCTCCGTCTGGGTTGACTCGTACGTACGTACGGTACGTACCTTAATATTTGTACATTAAAAAATTCACGAATCACTAAACCATCCGTAGTAATTGTCGATACTTGAAAGTGAAAAGAGACGTTCTTTCAATAATAGATTAAGACCTTTGCTTCATGTGTACGGAAACTTTTCGATTAGGAACACAGTTACATAACATTGAAAACATATATAGATCTTCTGTAATACAGACACCTTGCGTAAGAACAGTAAACTATGGTTTTGAAGAAAAGTATCTTTTTAACGAAATAATAAACACATTACTTCCTAAATCCCTAAGTTTTTTGACGTCTTTTCTTTCACTATTTATAATAGAGCAGAGTGATGGGGGTTGTTTGTTACAATTACTTGTAATAACGTATTAAAATACATACATACATTTATCTCCGATCTTTCTTCCGAAACTTTTTATAAAAAGTACTTTGTCCTAGTACAACACTATAGAATTCTTACTTTACATAATTCAAAATAAACTTAAATCTCCATCGTTTAATCTTCCTGACTACGACTTTGAGGTTATGAAACCGGTAGACTACGTTTCTCGACTGAGTAACCTTTTCTGGGGTTAAGACCCTTTCTAACTTCCGTCCTCTACTTCTCCTACTGTCTTCTACTCTACCAACCAACCGTAGTGACTGAGTACCTGTACTTAAACTCGTTTGAGGTCCTCTATCACTTCCTGTTCATCCGGACCCTACGACGTTAGGTACCCCACCGTCTCAACCTACGTTGCATCACTGACTTGTTGTTGTTCTCCATCGTTTACTTTTATTCTACCTTACTTTCTTCAACGATTGACGTGTAACAATTGTAAACCTCAACTCCGGTGACCGACTACTTGAATGTTCATATCCGTCACACGAGGTGTTCCCCGTTCAAAAAGCTTTTGTGGTGTTCCCAAAGACCGGGTTACTCACCTTAAACGATCATTATGAACGATATTTTCATAATAAAATTCTAACTCAACTACATAGGACGACATTCTAGGATTTTTCCCTTGAGTGAGTCACCCAGACTACACCACCTACGAACCGGCTCTTCAAGATAAACACGCACCGTGGTAGAAGGTTCTTGTGGGTACCCTCCAGTACGGACTAGAGGTGAGGTCTAGGACTTCTCTGACTTTACCTTCTCGTCCGACGTCGACCCTTTCGACATTAGTTCCTCCTTGAAGTCCGTCTTACCTGACGAGGTCGAGGTCTCAAGTGACGATGAGTAGGACTCCACCACCCGACCAGGTTTCCTCACGTCCACGGAAGAGACGGATAAGTCGTCAAGGGGTGACTTCTGACCTCATGAATCGGAAGGTGACTTCTGACGAGACGTCAAAGGTGACGAATCCGGTGACTTACCCATCCTTGCCGGTGACTCACCAGAAATCGACAAGAAGGTGTATGAGAATTTTAACTTTAAACCAATTGTCTTTTATTTGGTAAAGATTTTTTTTTTTTTCAACGATTTTGAGTTTACAAAACTCAGTAGAATTTCCTAGGAAAATTCTAATTTATTTTTCTAATTTTTTAGTAATTCTTAAACCTCGGAAAAATTTTGGTGTAGAAGTTAAGTTCTCTCACAACTAACTGAAGAAAAACTACTACCCCTTAATCATGAGAGTACAAAAGAAAATATTATAAAAAGAAATTAGATGACCATATACAGTCATTGTAATAATAAAAGTATGACAGGTCCAAAGACCGTAAATGTAAGATAAGAGATTCGTATTAGATATACGAAAATAAATATAAGATGAATTTACCTATGTGTCGAGCAATGAACATAAATGTAACAAAATGGTAAGGACTCAAACAATAAAAGTAAGTAAGATATTTTCATCGAAATGTAAAACTATATAAAATGTTTCGTCAAAGACTTCTTACCGAGTACTCAAAACACCAGGTATCTAAGAAAGTACGAAATCTTACTGTCTGACAACTAAAATATGAACTCATTATAGTACCGATGTACAACATTATCTTAAGACATGTGTACCAAGAACACGAATACCGTATTTTATAGCACAACTTTACGTTCCGGTCGGACTGACTTCAAATTATTGAATTGATCCTAAAAGGACTTTAGACTATACGAAAAAACTAAACTTCTAATTAAGCAAAAAAAGGGGTACCTTTAAATAAACAATTCGGAAGATGAATTTCCTGTAGTCAATTGAAATAAAACTTAGTAGAAATAAAGAGGAAGTATAATAAACGAAATGAAAATAGTAAAATTACAAACGTAAAACTTGAGACGATAATGATACTAAAATAGTCAAAAAAAGAGACAACGATGACGACGATTCAACGAAGTCAGTACAGACTGAGGCCCGCTGGGGTATCTACCGTCGGGTGGTCTGAGGGGACAGGGACCCTGAGAGGTCCGTTCTTGTGACTTCACCCAACGGTAAAGGAAGAGGTTACGTACTTTTACTTTTCACTTTCACTTCGGTGAGGCAGCACAGGTTGAGAAGCGCTGGGGTACCTGACGTCGGGTGGTCCGAGGAGACAGGTACCCTAAAAGGTCCGTTCTCATGACCTCACCCCACGGTAAGGGAAGAGGTGAACGGTGACGGTCCGTGACAATTAAGATTCACGAAATTTATTTTATTGGGTAAGTTGAAAGAACTCAATCCAAGATAATAGAGAGTAAAATGTCTACTTCAGAGACGTCATATCTCACCAATTCTTTGAGCAGTTCCCAGTTTGTCGATCACTCGCAACCTCGGTCCTAAATTAAGGTCCGTCGGACTGAGGTCTCATTACTCAAGAGTCCATGGTGGGAGGAGGAAGGAGACCAGAACCCAGACAGAATCCACTGTGGTGTCTGCCAACATCGGTAACGCGGTCGTCAATGGACCCTGTTATCTCGGTTCTGTCTTGCTTGTATCCCTCGGTCCCAGGAAAGATTGTCGAGGCACCACCAAATCAATAGTTCGGTATAGGCTGAGAACACTAGGGTACCTGATGTATGTCGGGTGGTCCGAGGAGAAAGGTACCCTAAAAGGTCCGTTCTCATGACCTCATCCAACGGCAAAGGAAAAAAGAGATCTGACTATTAACTTAACAATCGATATATATAGGACAATGAATATCAAAGATTATCGATAATTTGAAATAATACGACGAAACTAAGAGTTAAAAAAAGGTATTTGAACACTGGAGACAGAGAAAGAAAGAGAAAGGAAGTGTGATAAACAGAGAATTGACTGAAATACACAATTGTATCGATCCGATACCATGCGTCAACAAAACAGTTTGTGTTTAGATCTACAACTGGACTTCCATAAAAAAATCCGTATTAATTGTAAATTTAGTCACCTGACACTCATTTCGTATAATGGGAGTTCTTACACCCATCCCGAGTAGATTAGTCAACTTCATAAATCCTCTTTTCTCGTTCAAGTGGTCTTCTTTAATAAAATATAGGTCCGACGGAACTTTGCGAAAAGGACCGTTGTGTTATTTCGACAGGAACAGATGAAGTGGGTTTTAACAGAGACCCCAGACTAAACCGTGATCACATGTCTCTCCGGCTCGAAAGCCATCGTAACAGTGTTTAACGTCTTAAGACGGTGGACGGACGGAAAAATTTCAGACCCTTATAAGGTAACAAACATCTATCGTGTAAAAGAAATAGGTAAGTAGACAACTATTTGTAAATCAAACAAAAGTTGTGGAACCGACAATACTTATCACGTCACTTGTACTCACACATCTATAGAGAAACTCTAGAACTAAAGTTAAGGCAACCTACTTATGGATCTTCACCACAATGACTTAATTTACTATCAAGATCAAAGTCAAAAAACTTAAGTTAGAGGTACGATGACAGATGTCACCGACGTGCTCAAACGTAAGGGTGGTAGTCCCACGTTTACAAAGTTAAAGAGGACGTAGGAACGATTGTGAGTAGCAGACAAAAACTATTATTGGAAAGACTGTGTACGCTTTGTATAACACCAAAACTAAACGTAAAGGAACTACTATCATTACAACTCGTAGAAAAGTGTGTTGACAACCGGTAAAATCTTTAGTTGTCGTCTTCCTTTTGACCTTTTAAGTGTTCATATACTTTTAATTTGTCGTGTGAGAACTTGTTGGTCACCCAGTTTCTTCTGTAGTTTTCCCCTTTTTTTTTGCGAGTTCTGTTCATTTTTACCTTCCTATTGTATGGTTTTGTACATGACGTCGTTTTCGTAATTACTCCTTTAACATATCGTTATTTGTGGATGTAATTTTTTCTTTTTTTGGAGTTAAATTGACACATGGAGTTCCTTGATCTTTTTCTTATTTGGATCAATCGTCTTTATTTCGTCTCACCTTTTTGTAATTTTTAGTTGTTTTGATTCTTAACCAAAAAACTTTTCTATTGGTTTGGACTTTTTGGACATCGGTTTAAAGGATTCTTCCTTTCTTTCTTTTAAGTTTATTTATTTTGGTCTCAACTGAGTGAAAACTAAGGTACTCTCCGTCACTAAAATAAGTTGTTTAATATTAGTTACCGACACATAAGGATAATAGAATTAAATAAAAAATAACTTTGTAGATTAACTACATAACTAAAGACGATATTGTCGTTTCACTAATAATATATGTATATATGTAAGAAAAAATATAAAAAAAGTATGACGCATACACGACATGTTATCCTAAAACAAAGAACAGGTCAAACGTAGATGATTAGGTCTGGGAGTCAGGTAAGGAGGGGGTAAAAAGGAAGGGGAACCGCTGGTACAGACAAGAGAGATAGAGTCAGATGAGGGGTAGTCTTATAGTGAGCCAAGTAAAAGGGGTCTAAACCTCTATAAGTCTCTGTTGAATATCAAACCGAAAACTCCCTATTCTGATTCAGGAAGTGTTATTTTATGGACGGTGAGACGAGGTCTAGGAGTAGAAAGAGGGGGGTTGATTCGACGACAAAAAACTCCAAGTACCTCAATCTAACGGATCAACGACGAGGACTTAAAAAGGACCCAAAACGATAAAAATAAAGTGACTTGTCTTACAACCCTTTCCTTTAAGACACGTAGTCAAAATAATGTGGTAGAATCTAGTCTTCAGGGGTCACCAAAAATAATTGGTGTTTTTATAAAGATAAGTAACACATCTATACCTTTAAACATTTATCTTCTAATCCATCCTACATAATGGTACACTTATTCATGAATTAATGTAATCTCTACGTTTACAAAAAACTCTAATATGAAAACATTTGTTCTACTAGAACAATATTACCTCCTAAACACCATTGACGTTACATTTCTTCGGAGTCTCCTTTTTAATCGTTTTGACTCATACGCTTGACAAATAACGGGCACACTCATCATACGCATTTTAGGTTACTTATGGTTTCTGACACACGTTTTAGTGTTGTGTCACGTAAGATAATGTGTCCGAGTCCGAGTAAGAGAAGAAAATTTATAGATCTAACGAAAAGTAAAGAACATTCACTTGACTTCTTTACACAGAGTCTGACTGTGTGAAGACTTACAAAATTTAGAGATTGCTAGTTTTTGTGTGAACCGTCTCTTGATTAAAGTGTGGAGTCCGTAATTTTAGGTCTCAGACATAAGTAACAAATAAAATGTATTACATTTTGTCGTACTTCGTACTATATAATGTGTTACCCACTTACTCTTAAAATCTTTCATCCCGTAGTAAAATGTAAATGTGGACCATCTACTGTAAAATATATAATCTTTTACAGGACTATATAGTTTGTTTTACTAAAAAAAAAGTTAGTTGACTTAAAAAAAAATGACATATGTAATTTCTTATTTTCTAAAGATAATAATAAACTAATATAAAAGGATCTTATATTACCATTAAAATACTCAATAACACTGCAGTCACAATTATGGGTTATCTGGTCCGAAACAAAATATTAAAATAACTATCTAGACGCATAAAGAGTCGACACGACCCAGAACAACGAGACACCCGAAAAGAGGTCGACGCCACTCTCCTCCGGTGAGAGGTCGACGCCACGTGTCCGAAGAGTAACGTCACCGAAGAGAGCAACGACTCGTGGTCGAGATCCCGTTCGTCCCGAAGTCATCAACACGAAGAACCCGAGATTTCGTGTCCGAACTCTTAACATCGAGTGCTCGAATTAATGACGGGCCGTTCACCCTAGAAGGGTTTGGTCCCCTGACTTGGTCGTAGAGGACGTAACCGTCCGTCCAAGAAAAGATGACTCCTTAAGCAATAATGAACCCTTCAGATCCGAAACAAAATTTATACCTTATAGGTTTTCAATCTCTTGTGGTATTTTAGATCTAATTAATTTAATATTATATGAATCGTTATTTATCGACCCGGTTGATTTTTATTCGGAAATCCTTATGTCACTAAGTAAAAAATAGCATTTTGAAAACTTAGTAATCACTCATACAATTAACGACAATCCAACGACCTCAGTTTTTCGATCATACTTACATTAAAGGTATTAAACATTCACAAATTTAATAAAGTCCAAGTCAATGACCATTCCCGCTGAATCGTACGTGTGTGTCCATCATAATGGTCAACAGTTTCCCTGAGGACCCAAAGTCACCATGGTTTTGTCTGCGGTCTCCACTGATGACAAGGGTCACCGAAAACTACCAAGTCCGTCTCTGTCTCTACAAAGTCCCCACCGTCGTCAGGGATCGTAAAATCGTCAGTCACACAAGACCTAAGACCATTAGAGGAGAGGAGGGAAGACAATAAACTCGGGTTCCCCAACATCGTCGAAAACATTAAGAGTTAGAGACCAAAAGGAGTGAACTTTGAAAAACTAGGAAGTCAGGAAACTAGTAAAAGACATTCCCAAGGAACATCATTTATGAGAGACAAACTTGATAAATCGTGTTAAAGACGAAAGGATTACTCTGAAATGACTAAGACATGACAGTCATTAGAAGGACCTTAGAGGGGTTTGACAAGATTTGACCCCCGGGAAAAATCGGACCACACCCGTGAGAGTACGGTAGACATACCGACACCTAGACAGAACCTGAGGTCACTGGTCCGAGTCTCCACGAGACACTGAAACACGTACTCATACTACCACTTATAGTAAAGGACTGTCCATGACCGTAAGGGATCCTAAACTTAAAAAAATTATGGAGATTAAGAATTTTCTTTTTGTCTGAATAAGACTTACACCACCAAATAAGTGATTCAACACAGACTAAGAACACTAGGGTACCTGACATCGGACGGTCCGAGGAGACTAAGAGGTCCGTTCTTGTGACCTCACCCATCGGTAAAGGAAGAGGTCCCCTATAAGGACTGGGTCCTTAACTTGGGCCCAGAGGACGTAACGTCGGTCTAAAAAATGACTGACTCGATACTCCCTTAGGGTTTTACGTTAAGACTTACCTTGTCGTCAAAAGGTATCTTTTATGATTCCTCAATCAGCGAAGAGTAATCCACAAACTTACTTACTTACTTATCGAACGAGATACTCACACACATACTGAGACACACACACACACACACACACACACACACACATCATAAAAGTCCTCGACTTTCGATATGACATCCGAAAACCGGAAACCTGGCACGGATGATAATATGAACTAGGGAGTCAAAGAAAAGAATATAACAGTCAAAAATGAAAAATGACTTATACACTTGATCAAAGATCAAGTGTAAAATGAAACATAAAGGACAAATGGAGAGAATTAAAAAAAGATTGAAAGAACTAAAAACAATTCTTACCATTTCAAATTAAATAAGGAAAGTCAAAAAATTTAGGGACCCGACCAAACATTTGATATTTGTCGTAAAAGTTAGAAAGATATAGATAACGAATCTCACGTATCTCGAGATCATAAAAATCAATATGTCATTTTAAACGATTATAGAAAAACTCCTACAGATCTAAAAATCAAAGATTTTTATAGTATGAAATTTTTCGAAGAACAATACTTTGTAAAGTTTGTATATACAAAAACTTTGGTCATATTACTTAAGAGGACACTGTCCGTACTGAAATTGTCACTAACGTTACTATTTTTTTACCAGTTAGAGAAAGTGGATAATTATAAGGAGTCAAATATAGTAAAGAATTTATTGGTAAAGTCATAAACAAAGATTTACTATAAGAATTTTATATTAGTGTTACGGTACCAGAGAGGATTTTTAAATGGATTACAGTACTTTATAGGTCAGTCACAAATTTATAAGGACTACCAGAGTATTAAAATAAAAACAAGTTTATCCCGAGATTTATCTCAAGTATTATCGTTCGTCAACGTTTATAAGTAGACTTTAGATCAAATTAAACACAAAGGTGGGGAAAGAGAAAAATTAAAAAGTTAACGTTAAATAAGACGTGTAAAAGAATGTTATACCAAAAACGGCTAACGTAGGGTACCAAAAGAAATTATCTAAAGAGAAAGAGGGAGTGAAAAATATTTATTCATTAATCTAAATTTCAGAACTGGCCTAAGTCAAACTAAAAGAAAATAAAAAACGTTCTTTTAAAGTTTCCTTTAAGTATCTCCCGTGTCCTATAGACCAACAAAGAGAAAACAATTACAATCGTTACCTTAACCACTAGTGACGAACTTATACAACAAAATAACCCTTAACATTTTACTACTGCAAAATTGGAGGAAATTATTAAATAATGGACTTTATAAAGACATTTATCTTTGAAAGGGATTAGTTGACAAATTAATGGGAGTTTATAGGACTTAAGTACGTTCTTTCAGTCCTATATATACAAGAACTTTATTACTGGACTAAGGGATCATAAAAGATTTCACACGTTATTAAAAAATTTTCATAGTAATACATAAGTACTTAAAACCGTAAAAACTAAAAAGTCATGTAACGTCAATAATAAGAACAACTAAGAGTCTAACGGGTATAAAACCGATCTTTTTGTAAGAGTCAAGAACTTAGGAAAGATAGACAGGAGTCATGAGAAACTATCTATAAAACCAAAGACCAAACTATTTTAGAAAATATCTTAGTAGAACATATGAAGGGCGGGGTAAAATCCTAGTAGAGAAACAGGTTCCTCATAATCAAGAAAAAATCTCCTTTTACTATGAATCTTCATGTACACATAATTCGTACGATAAGGGAAAAATCACTTGTCTCGATTCTTTACACACACAATTTCTATTTTATATAATACTAAAGTATAACTATTAAAGTTACGTTTAACTTCTTGTCTCTCTAAAATGAATTGGAAAATTTAGAATGTAAACGGAGAGAAACATAAGACGATTTTTAAGGATAAAAGTGGTTATGGTTATCTTAATAAGTAAAAGAAAAAAGTATTATGTGAGTCATATCGTTATTGTTGTAATGGAGATTACCATACTAACGACTTTTGTCAAATTCTTAAAAAAACGTCGAAAAATTTTAAATAAACATCGAATCATATATATAAGGTGGTCTGTACAGTCCGGTTTAATGACATCAAATTTTTTGTGAACTCTATTACCACACACGTCAATACGATGATTGGACAATATAATAAATCAAATAAGTAAAAAAACGAAAACGAAAAAATGCCTAACGAAATTTAAAAATTTTAAAATACTAATACACTTATATATTAATCCATATACAAGGGTTGTAGTTTATGTGATTCGTTCTAGATAAGACTTTTAAGATCGAAATGGGAACAAGAGAAAACGAGAAAGGGAAGGAATGGGATATCTATTGAGATAATCTAAAGGAGTCTCTTTGTTTTGGTCACATAGTATATATACTTGATAATCACCGAGTACAAGAGCTCAGGGTCCAAGATGTCAGACGGTCGGCCACTGGGTTCCTTCGACCACCACATTTGACCAGACTCAGACTTTTGAACTCTTGGTCCCCTCCACTGTCATTTTTACGGTCAGACTCCCGTCCTCTTGTACTTTACTCTACAGACGAGAAGATTACGTCAAGAGGAGGAGGCAGCAGGTCTCCCCACGAAGTCGGAGTGGGGGTCAAAGGCCTACCCATCAGGATCAGGTAGAGGAATACTCCCCCTCACTACAGGTCTTGCTAGATACAGTGGTAGGACTCGCTGGGAGGAATGTATAGACGTCATATGAATATAGTTTCAGTGAATTTTATTCGTATAGTTTCTCGTTCAAATGGAGGGTTTAACGGTTAACTGATAAAAATCACCAAAAAAAAAAAAAAAAAACCACCCCCCACCACCACCCCTCCCTCGATTAAGACTTTCCTATTCGTTTCTTTCAAAAAGAGAGATATGGATAAGTGGGGAGATCGAGAAAATTGTATGTCAAGAGATTACGGTCTTGTTTTAATATATAAAAAAAGTCAAACCCCTGTAACAAGAAACGATTCATAGTCATAATAGTTTCAGTGACTCGGTCATCACTACAGCCAATGTGACATAAAAATTTTTTTAACTACGGGACATATAATTCAATTATAATTCATGACTCTCTGACTGTAAAAAAAAACCACCCTACGATAATAAAGTTCATAACTAGTTATTGCACAAGTATGAATAACCGTCAAAAGGGCTAAGGAAATAGAAGGGAAAGAACGGAGGGGAAAGAGTGGGACTGTGGTAGGAGCCGTCGAGCAGAGAGCGTAGAGAGGAAGGGACAGGGTGACCGGTAGTTATTTTGTTAGTTTGTTCGGGGTTTATAACATGTAACCGATCTAGTCTGTGTTAAATTCAGTAGTCCGTTCGATTCCGATAGGAAAGAACAGATCGACCTCTCTATACTCTTGAATCTTACGACAGGTCCACTATCATCGACAGGTCTCCACCGCAAAGGTCTCGAAGAGAGTCCCATAGATGTTAACCCTTCCTGTATAACTTCAAGACTGATGTCGACGATGTAGTCCCTACCATCGAGACCCATTACGAATCTAACTTTAACTGGTATAGGTTTTTCCGTTTTGTTGATTATCGACGGTCTCCCTATAACATAGAATACCATAAAACCATAAATTTTTATTATATTTTATACCATAAATTTTATTATACTTTATGTTGTAAAATAAAAAGATTCCACGCAAGGTAAATTAAAATAAAGGTAGAAATAACTCTATATTGACTGTATGTTGTCAATACAAAACTGTAGTGTCAGTTATTTTGTGCTATGTGTTAAGTACCACCTCTTATTTTTAAACAATTTATTTGAAAATGAGAGGGGGTGGGGAGAAAAAAAAATTTGGGTTTCACTATAGTTAAGTCAAGTCAGCGAGTCAGTACAGGTTAAGAAACGTTGAGGTACCTGACGTTGTACGGTCCGAAGAAACAGGTAGTGGTTGAAGGTCTCGGATGAGTTTAAGTACAGGTAACTCAGCTACTACAGTAGGTTGGTAGAGTAGGAGACAACAGGGGAAGAGGAGGGTGGAAATCAGGAAGGGTCGTAGTCCCAGAAAAGTTTACTCAGTCAAGAAGCGTAGTCCACCGCTTTCATAACCTCAAAGTCGAAGTCGTAGTCAGGGGAGTTACTTATAATCCTAACTAAAGGTAATCCTACCTGACCGTCCTAGAGGAACGTCAGGTTCCCTGAGAGTTCTCAGAAGAGGTTGTGGTGTCAAGTTTTCGTGGTTAAGAAACCGCGAGTCGAAAGAAGTGTCAGGTTGAGAGTGTAGGTATGTACTGATGACCTTTTTTGTATCGAAACTGTCTACTGGAAACGACCTTTTTATTACAGAGACGAAAAATTATACGACAGATCCAACGAGTATTGAAAAGAAGGTTCCTCGTTAGTAGAAAATTAAAGTACCGACATCAGTGGTAGACGTCACTAAAACCTCGCGGGGTTTTATTTCAGACAGTCAAAGGTTACAAAGGGGTAGATAAACGGTACTTCACTACCCTGGTCTACGGTCTAGAATCAAAAGACTTACAACTCAAAATTCGGTTGAAAAAGTGAGAGGAGAAACTTAAAATAACTGTCCGAGAAGTCAAGAAGAAACAAAAGGCGGTATTCCCATCATAATAGACGTATAGACTCCAATGACTATAAAGAGGGTCGTTGGAACTAAGGTCGGACACGAAGTAGGTCGGGTTACAAAGAGTACTACATGAGACGTATCTTCAATTTATTCGTCCCACTGTCATATGTCTAAACTGAATGAGGAAAGAGTTAAATTTTGGTCAGACAACAAGGTATAGGTCAAGATTAACAACGAAGGACTGGAAGTACGTCTAAAGAGTCCTCCGTCTAGTTCACCAGACCATAAGGGTACAGAAATTCTTAAAAGGTGTCAAATACCACTAGGTGTGTCAGTTACCGAAACCGTATCAGTTATTTCGTCTTCATCTTATAAAAGACCTTGAGAGAACGAAAAAGATACTAGGTTACCTACCACCGTTAAATTAGAGACCAAGGAGACGGAAAAGATTTAGGTCCAACTTATATGCCTTCAAGTACAAAGTGTATGACAATTTCGTACCGAACCTCTTAAGACTCGTAATGAAACGATCGCACACTCTACTCCCGTTAACATGTCATCAAACTCGTAAGAAACCATAACGGAAAGAAACTCTAAATTACTTTTGTCTGTAAAAGGTCAGGACACCGATGACGACTCAAAAGGTTTAAACGACCGGATTACTCACGTCCTGAAAGTGTCGTAGTAGAAATCCTAAACTTTATCGAGTTGACATTAAGGTAGTGGAGATGATCGAAACAAGAATCGTTACGAAGGATTCCGGGTGAACCGAAGAGTAAGGTCCTACAGACCGAGATCCACTTACTAGTATGGCAGCACTAATAGACTCAACACTTCTAGAAAAAACATGTCAAGAAGACACATAAGAACGGTGGAGAACAATTATAGAAGACGAAGACAATCTAGGTATGGTAAAGACAGGAAATAACTCGGGTAGAATTGTACTTTATAAGGGAACCATAGAGATTAAAAGAATTCTCTAGAGGTCAGAAAGGGTAAGATAACAAGAGGAGATAAAGAAACGTAACTAGTGACTCCTTCCGAAAGAGTAGAAAGAAACGATAAAAAACCTTGAGACATAAGTTTACCCATATACAAAGGAAAAGAGGAAACGGAAATCGAAGAAGAAAAAAAAAAAAAAAAAGGCGTCGATAAACATTCCAGAGGAGTCTCTTGGTAAAACAGAGAATCGTGAAAAAAAAGAACCCCTACCAGAACTATAGACGGAGGACATGTTACAGTACTTGGAGACAGGTATTAAGAAGTCCGTGAAAGAGATAGTCTAGATTAGGGAACTTAGATAAACAGTGAAGGTGACATATTAGTATTCCCTAAACTAAATCCAGTATGGACTTACCAGATCACCAGAGGGGATGAAAGAAGTCAAATTCAGACTTAAACCGTTATTCCTCAAGTACTAGACTCGGTATCAGTCGAGGGCCAGAACAAAAACGACTGAGATACCTCGAAGAGGTAGAAACCGACGTTTCTTATATTAGTTAGACTAAAGTGATAACTGGTAGACCACTACAGGTACTCATCTCAGAAGAACACAACAACCTTCTCTCACAAACCATACTGGTCACACAAGAGAACCGTTTTGAGATAATCGGAAACGAGACGAAGTAAGACATGAGGGTCCGGTTTGAACGGACAATGAGGTCCGTAAAGAATTGAAGGATGAAAACATAAGGTCAGGGGATATTACTTTTCCTGTAGAAAATACCCACAATCAAGATCTTCTGGAACACCCAGAAGTTTCTTGGCCAGTTGAAGTCGAAGAAGTCGTAATGACCAACCCCGTATCTGAACCTAATGGTACTACAATTTACCAAACGGAACCTTTACTTGTCTCTGGTAAGACAGTAAAAACTCTAACGTAGGTGTATGACGTAAAGTCTAAAAAAACAACTGATACTAACGATGAGGTAAAGAAGATTCCTTAAGAACGGGTGTTATCATCTAAATTACCAATAGACTCAATTTAAGTGGGTAAGGTCCGGTAAAATCAAGTGACTAAGGATTTTATAGCTACAAGTGAGAACGGTAGAGGACAAACTGGTGAAGGTTAAACAGAACTGAGTACCTGGATTGTAAGGTCCAAGGATACGTTATAACCAGAAATGTTATAACCCTCTCTGACTGACTACCCGCCTCAGTACGAGTCATTTAGAAATTAGGTCAAAAGACTACTACCTGCCCCGACAAAGTGCACTCCAGTTTGATATCACCTCCACTACTTCTATTACCGCTGGAGGAAGTCTTCCAGGGTACATTCGTAACGACGTAAGTCACGGGGACTGGGACATCGTCCGGTGGTGGTTGGGTGCGGAGGTGGTCTCTGAAGATCTGTGAGTGTCCGTCGGAAAAAGACCCCAGGACCACGTGTGTTCCAAAACAGACGCGGGAGGTTCTCAGACAAAGGGTCAGGACACAGTCAAGACAACTGAGACACGACCCCAATTACCACCGGAGGAGGTTCTCCCGAATACGGTAAGGGTCCAGACGACATGGATCTCGGGAACGGGGACGTCGTCAGGGGACGACTGGGTATGGAGACGTCCTCTGTGAGTGTGTGTCACGACCGAGTCAGAGACACCCCAGAGACCCAGGACCACGTGTGTTCCAAACAAACTCGGGAGTCGTAAAGACAACCTACACCCCAAACTAAGATTTACGCTAAAGTGTTGAAGATGGTAGAACAACCCCGAAGAGGAAACGGGGACCTGTACCCCATAGAGGAGTTTAAACGAGGTCACGATCCGTCGGTGACGAGGTCACGGATGGTAGAACGACCTCAAAGAGACGGGTTTTACTATATGTATCATCGTTTTTACAATAAAACCTTTTCTTTAATAAAATCTGGCAGAGTCAGGAGTCCTCCTCTACGTTTATCAAACTGTTTCGTTTTGCAAGAAACGTTCTGATTAAGAATGAGTCAAATTTCAAAAGGTTTGTTCATCCTATACTTGTACTCCTGTGACTTCAAAGATAGTCACAGAGTCAGGACCTTATAAGTAGATATATAAAACTTTGATTTCTACTACTGTGTTTTACATTTTACGAAAGAAACTTAGTCTTTGACATTGAACGATACTTTGTGTCACATCAGGGACGTTCTTTCGATTCTCGACAAGTTTATCTCGAGAGGTTTCAATAGTTATAAAAATAGTTCAACTTTTTCCTACTATAAGAAACTTCTATTTCCTTAGTTCCATTTTATAAACCTCTATCGAATATTGGTAGAGAAATTGTAAAAAGACCAGTCTCGACTAAGTCTCTCTTGAAAATATCGTCGACCTTTTGAAATATGTTTTTATATAGATACTGATTGTTACCATGACAACTGTGTTAAACAAAAAATTTGATTTATTGTAACATATATTAATTTTGAATAAGTGTAATTACATACGAGACAATAAAAACTACAATAAAATGAACATTAAATAAACGAGTATTAAAAATAATCTTACTCTTACATATAACCTCAAATATAAATTGGTTGTATAAAAATCACTATAAAATAAATTTTTCATATAATTTATAAACTTCATTCAATTTTAACAAAATGAGTACAATTTCTCAAAACACTTAATACTTATGTGTGTCATTTTATGGTTATAACTATGATCAAATCTCAATATATTTTCTTTATCTCTTTATTTCGTAACAGTAAGGTCGGTTCTCCCCTCGTTCATGTGTCGACGTGGTACGACCATCACGGATGTCGTGCGACCTCAATCGAAAATGACCGAACGTTCTTGGTCGACAATTCCAAAGTCCTTTGTCACATTAGTAAATAATGTACCTTAGTAATAACTTTTAATACTCATTATTAAAATTTTCAACGGAATTATAAAGGTTTTATCGTAGTCACTACATGTGTCTTTTTCTATCAAGTGGAAAAAGTGTAATTCCATATATTTCGAGTTTTAATTCAATATGTTCAAATATTAATTTATGTGGTAATGGAACTTTTTGTTTCTATTATTTATAAGTTTTGTATAGAAAGGATCAATAAAACGATGTAAAAAGATAATAGATACGACAATCCCAATAGAGACAGATAACACAATAGTACCACCTGTATACTCTATCGTCACACTATGACACACATATAGTAAGGGATGAGACACAGTCGCTGTAGAACAACCATCAAACGTTAACCGGTAACACCCTCATAAAAGGGTGTCTTTAACCGTTTAAGATATTTTGTCTCGAACTAAATAACAAAACTAATGGATCTGAATTCTATCATTATCTCTTTTATTATTATTACACTAATTTACACTTTCATACGACATAAACAACAGTAATTTACCACTGATCTTGTTTTTTCTTCATGAGAAGGTCATAATTTTCGACAATTTTTCAGGAAATATAGCAACTACTTACTCACTTCAATACTGTCCGAAGTAATAAAATAGAATGAACAATCACATTTCCCTTTGTAGTTAGTCGTAAAGATAACCCTGATGTGATCAGACAGTTAACGTTAATATCTAACCGACACAAGTCGTTTTTTATTGTTTTCGTAAGACACTTTTAGTTACCTGATGTATTTTAAATATTATTTCTCGTAAATTTCAAATAAAAAATTAACATTTTTAAAGTTTTTAGTAAAATTATTTCATTAAATTTATCAAATTAAATAAATTTTAACATTCTGTGTATGGAGGACAGTTCTACTAAAAAATTTTATAACTAGTTGTGTAGTTACCGTCATCCAGACATAATTTTAAAGAAAATAGTTGTTACAACTCAATATCAACTATATGTCTTCTTAACGTACATAAATTACACGTCCTAAATTACCCAAACTCGTATACGTATGTAAGTACTCGGTAATAGTGTTAATTCCCATTATTTGTATAGGTAGTATAGGTTTTTAAAGGAGAATAGGGGTAGGAAAAAACACCGTTCTGGGACAATTCAAGAGAATTGTTTAAAAAAATCACATGTTCTGTCGTAACAATTTATATCCATGATACAAAATTTAACGTTTGACACTATTTACGATATTTATTTTTATGTCCCTCGAAACTAACGAAAATTGTTCTTCTGGTCTATATCAAATTGTAAGTAACTTCTGAAGGAAATCCAACACTATAAACTTGACTTTAAACTTCCTACTCATCTTACATTACTATGTTTTGTTCCTCTTCTCAGTCCTCGTTACTCTTGTCCTTTCTTCCGATCGCACAAACCTTACGTTTATGATCCCCGTCTTTCACCGGTCTTTACTCTCACCCTTCTGTACGTCCCCGATCTTCTAGGTCTTGGAACTCTTTGATAACTCTTCAACCTTATTCCCTTAGTATGCCGAACTATACTCAAAATTTTTCTAGTGAAACACTTTTTATGAAACCTTCCTTCGGTATTACACCAGTAGTCATTAATCTTCCCATCGACTACTTGCGTCAGGGCACTCTGTCGTACCTTCGAATTCGGAGACTCCTACCACTAATATGAGGTCTCATCATTTACTAATCTCTCTACAAATTCTCCGTTCCAACAATCCCGAACTACTACTTAATCTATAACTCTTACTCCGTCTCCCGTCAAAGTTCTTCAAAATGACAAAAAAACGGTACTTGTTAGTCTTCTTACTACGGTTAGTGACTGAGTCTCTTTTCACTGTCTCCCGGGTCAAACTCAAGTTCAAAACCTGTAAGATTTTACAGGTTTACCTCGAAAAAACTTTACCTTGAAGGGGTCACCGAGTCACCGTTTCTTTAGACGGACGCTACGTCCTCTGGGACCAAGTTAGGGACCCACCCCTTCTAGGGGACCTCCTCCATTACCGTTGTACGAGACCATAACAACGGACCCTTTAGGGTACGTGTCTCTTCGGACCGTCCGACGTCAGGTACCCAGTGTTTTTTCAACCTATACTGAATCGTTGATTTCCTATTGTTGTTCAAACTTCACGGAAACTCTGGAGTGTCACCTTTACAACTAACAATTAATCTATATAGTACGTATACGGAAAAAATACCTAAGAGAAAAGTCCGACTTGAGACTCCGATCCTTTGTACGTGTAGTGAGTTTCAAGAATAAAAGTCTGTCGTCTATGAGGTTACTTCGTCCTCAAATAACTTTTTTATTACCTATGGACGGTCCAAATTACCTTCCGATCTTGAGGCCCATACCTTTTTACAAAGATCCTTGTTTCGAGGGTTAGAGTATAGTCTTGACCAGGTTATTCCTTTGGTACTGTCTTATGGTTAATGTGAACATGACAACGAGCTGAAAAGTTATCTGGAGAGACACGGGACTGAAACGTCGGAGGTAGACGTCTCTCACACTTACTCAGTCTCAGTACATACCAACGTAAACTAACGGTCTCGGAGTGAGTACTCTAATAAGAAAGAAACGTTCTTACTGAGTCAAGTCAAGTCAAGTCAGGGAGTCATCACAGGCTGAGAGACGCTGGGGTACTTAGCGTCGTGTGGTCCGGAGGGACAGGTAGTGGTTGAGGACCTCAAGTGAGTCTAAGTACAGGTAGCTCAGGCACTACGGTAGGTCGGTAGAGTAGGAGACAACAGGGGAAGAGGACGGGGGTTAGAGAGGGTCGTAGTCTCAGAAAAGGTTACTCAGTTGAGAAGCGTACTCCACCGGTTTTATGACCTCAAAGTCGACATCGTAGTAAGGAAGGTTTCTTTAGGGTCCCCACTAGAGGAAGTCTTACCTGACCAACCTAGAGGAACGTCAGGTTCCCTGAGAGTTCTCAGAAGAGGTTGTGGTATCAAGTTTTCGTAGTTAAGAAACCACGAGTCGGAAGAAGTGTCAGGTTGGTGTAGGTATTACTGATCCTTACATGTTCTTACTTTTTCGATTATAAAAGTCGAGGACATTTCCTTCTTCGAAAACTAGACGGTGGTTCTATTATCTTTGGGACGTGTGTTTGATCTTTCTCCAAATCTAAAACGTTCCGATTGTATTTGCCGTTTAAAGGGGAATATATATAGAATGAGTAGAAGTACACGATTCGTTGAATACATCGTCAAGACTTTATTATTAAATAAAACTTAACTTTTTTAGAAATTGTTAAGTAATTTTATTAAGTCTATTTCTAAAAGAACAAGTAAAACTAGTAAATCAGATAATGATCTAATAGTATACGGTAAAATTAAACAAAAACATTCGATCAAAAGGACACTTTCAGGTATAAATGGTAATGTGAAACCAAAAATCTTTTTATAAATAAAAAAAGTTTTGTCGTTACAGAAATGTAAAGAATAAACTCCCTGCATCCTGTGTATAGTCACGGGTTTTACCAAATCTGTAAAATAAATTCCTTTTGTAAAAAAGGTAAAGAGGAAAGGATGGACACGAAATATTACGATTTGTTTATTTATTATAAACTGTAAAGGATGACAAGGTACCACTTAAAAACGGGATCTTGAATAAAGTGTAAGGTAGTCAGGGTAAGTCTAACTACCTCACGTTAGTAAATCGTGAAGAGAACGGAAGAAGGAAAAATACAAAACCTGGAAGATTCAAAATAAAAAGGGAAGTTTTTAAACTCTTTTATTTACCTTTTTGATATAATGGAAGTATTCGATATTATCTACTCGTCGTTTCTAAGATCAACTTAGAACGAATTACTGTCACCACTAATCACTCCTTCCTTAAGGAATAATTGAACTCTTTCATTAAAATGATCTAGTAAAGAGGGAATCTGTACGTTTAGTTTGTCAAAATAAACGAATAAGGGTAATACGGAAAGTACAAAATCACATTTTTCTTCTGAAAACCAAAAGAAAAAAGACGGGAGTCACAACGTCAAAAGGAACTATAAACTCAAAAAAGAAAGATACTACCGTTCTTGGTAACAATCTTTCTTCTCCGTACGTTACAGTATTGCGATCAATGGACAGGTAAATGAGGGCTGAGAACACCACCAAACATCTCACAGTGAATATGGTCTTGATGTACATAATCTCACAAGAAGGGATTCAACCGTAACCGGTTTTCTCCTGAAATACATTAAAAACCTTCCGTCTTCACTTCGTCATTGGTAGAGGTATCCAGTCACGCCAATCTACGTCACTGACTTTCTAGGTCTACGCGGACACCCACGACCGTTCAACGTCGACCGAGAACCAGACGTGGTCGAAAGGAAGACTAGTGACTGGATGTCACTGGGGTTCGGGCGAGGGTCGAGAGACAGCACCTGAGTCTCTTCGGCACAATGGCGTTCCATCCCCAAGTCAACGAACGGCGAGTTTTCGGTTAGTTCTCCAGTCCTTTCCTTTTCTTCCAACCACCTATCCTTTCAAACGAAATAAAACCTACGACCGTAGATCCCTCTTTCACCTGTAGACAGGTTTCCGACTGAGGGGGGCCACTTTTGGTCACGCACTCTCGAAATACTTGTCTTCCTCTTCTGTTGTACGTCTGTATCGTGTCAGTCGGGATTGTCAGTAGAACTTTAACCAGTGCCCTCTAGAACGTTCCCAGTCGAACCATCAAAATGTGTGTCAATTAGAAATCAAGGCCACAATTAAACAAAGATAAAGAACTCCAGTCAAGATTTGTTAACTCCGTCGAATGTAGTACCGATGTCAGACCAGTAGTACATCCCTTGAAGAGGTGGACCACATCAAAATCATATTTGTCGAGTTCTCTACACCGAGTCTTATAATAAACATCGGGGACTCTTCCTTAATTTCTAGAAACTGATACGAATTACTGATGTAATAATAATAAACCAAAGGAACTGTCAAAAGGAGATAAAGACGTAAAAGAGTGAAGAAACTAATTTGAATAAGAAACCGATTTCTAAAGGTGTCTGTTGTCCGTCTGTCTCCTGTACACCCTCGGTCCTGGTATTTCAGGACGAAACAAAGTCATCGACGTTTCGGAAAGTTCAGGGTAAAATCACCGACCTGCACGAACCGAAAAGTGTAACGGATCGACGGACCAGTGAGAGTGAGACTAGGAGGTTGAAAGAAGGACTTGGAGGAAACGGGCCGTAAAGGAGAATAACACAATCTCGATTGAGAATATTATTTAGAGAATCGGGTTTGAGTACCACCCAGATAAAAGACCAACTTGAGACTGACTAAGTTAAGAAGCATGATTTTGAACTTCGAACAAGACTATGGAAAAGGAAACGAGAAACAGAAAATAGTACTTAACGAAAAAAAAAAAGGACATTCAAATTCTAGACAGAGAACTGACTTTATTAAGATAAAGTCAATAATCTTCATTTTTTATTAAAAATGCGAACTTTTTAATTTTTAATTAAAAAGTTCTCAATAAATCACAAGAGTAAGACCACATAAGACTCACGTATTACAGACATAATGAAAAAAGATGGTAAATAATTAAACTTTTTCAATCTATTAATATATAGAGTGACGTCAACACTCTTACAATCATTTACCATTTCGTACAATATTAACCATCAATGTTTTAACAAGAGATCTATATATACTTGAAAGAGATATGACATGAATCATTCTTTTCTATGTAACTTTGTTGTTATTGTTGTTGTTTTGGACAAGAAGGTAACAACTCTTGAACCTACACAATAAGGTGGTAAAGATCTATCTTCTATGTAACGAATTAAATCTTTATTTTTCATTATTTTTATTCACTTTATATATACTTCTCACTACACTTTATTACTATAAATATTCCTTTTTAAACCGAGGACGATGTGTATACTGTAGTCAAGTCAAGTCAACGAGTCAACACAGACTGAGAAACACTGGGGTACTTGACGTAGTGCAGTCCGGAGGGACAGGTAGTGGTCGAGGGTGTGAAATGAGTTTGAGTACAGGTGACTCAGCTACTACCGTAGGTTAGTAGAGTAGGAGACAGTAGGGAAAGAGGAGGGTGGAAGTTAGAAAGGGTCGTACCGGTTTACAATTTAGTTGACAATGTATAAGAATTACCTTACAATATATCGGTAAATTTGTAAATACTTTTAAAATATTATTGAACCTTTTTACAAGTTTATAATCACCTTTGTTTTATACCTTATAATGTATATTTCAAGACCTTCCTTGATGAAATTTTATAGTTATCATCACGCAAGTGTTCATTAAGAAAAGGAGCAAAAAGACACCGAAGATTTAAAGGACAATGGAAATTTTTTTTCATATTCGAAATAAACTCTTCAACACTTAACGAGAACTCTTACCATGAGACGACGAATAAGTACCCACACTTAGGGTGTCATTTTATTATCTCTTCGGTTCTTTAACGAACAATAAAGTAACCGTATCGGTTTCTCCTTACGCTCGTTTGAAGAAAAGAATTCATCGACCGTATATAAAAGAAGGAAGAGAAAGGGGAGGTGTTAATAACGATCCACATTTCCGTACCCGTGGACACGTCGTAAAGTAAGAGACGACTCCTGACGTACGTTATAAATATATAATATAGTAATAAACTTTAGTCAAATACTATTTCCTCGACCTTGAGAAGGTGTCCTGACGAAGAAAGACAAATTTCTCCGTAGAAAAGTAACCTCGCATCATTGCCGACATCATGAAACCGTTTATCGATATTTTGTACTTTTACAGGAGGAGAGAACATAATTAGGTAGTCCTTCGAAAGTCCCTAAGAAGAACAGATTTTATAAGTATCCGTCTTTTTACAGGACTTACGGGATGTCTTAAACACGTCTCGGTCCCCCTACTAACTATCACTTCGAGACAAGACTCAGTGAGTGTCATACATTAAGATAAACAGAACGGTTTATGTACTCTTGTCCGTTGAGTATTTTCCATTTCCATTGTCTGCGACATAAAAGAATGTAAATTTTTTTTCAGAACCACAGAGGTGAAGCGACATGAGGTAACGTATGCCGTTTAAAAAGAATTTCTTTTATTTTTCGTCAACTCAGTAAGAAACATCGTACTATATCACGATAATTTAACTACAGTAAATAATATAACGTGTAAAGAAAAACCATCTATAAACGGACGTACCCACATAGAATTCATTCACCACAAGTTTTCGGATTTCTCTGACCCGTCCCACGGATGATTTTAGTTCCATGTGTCATCTGCAAGTTAAGTAGGGAATCACTTCTTTTCAGTGATAGGTAGAAGGTCATAAAGACTGTAATCACAAAAATTCTATAGTAGGTCCAAAGGAAATTTAGTAACAATTTTGAATTTAAAACAAGTCCAATTAGAACCTTTCAGTCCATTACGTTACCCATTCGTTATCTACTATAACATCGAGGATCAACCTAAATCGTGAAACTTGGTGAGAATAAAGGACTCCCGCACTCGGACAGTAAACGTGGACAAGTGTTCCAAACTGACTCAAAACTGACTCAGTCCTGGAACCTTAGTCAAGACCTCAAGAACGAAAACCAAAAGTACAAGTACGAAGTCAAATATTGGAAAGTGACAAATACAGCTAATAGCACGACGTAACATAGATTTTAATTGACGTTTCATAACCTTTATATCCTATTTAATTAATGTCACAAACATAAAACCAAAAGAAATCACTTTTCTATGACCTATATGTTTTTATATCGTAGTGACACTTCCTTAAGAACTACATACTTTTGTAACTTCAGTTAACCCTGGAAGATGAATACTCCTTCTCTATAAACTCGGTTCTAAACTAATATTCACACATATTAAACCATCTGATTAGTCAATTTCTCGTCCCTGGTATAAAGTTGTAATAAGTTAAAAACGACACGTGTATTATCCTTTAGTTATTTGTTACGTAATTCGTCTTTGGACCTTTTCAGAATATGTCCTCAGTTATCAGTAAATCCGTCTTTAACGGTTGACCACCAAAAAGGTGTCCTCTGAGTAATCTGAATTTTAAACCCATAAACTGACCAGACACAATGTAAAAAAAATTTTCGAGAGAAAGTTATTATAGAGTACGAAATCGTATCAGAACCAGAAATAAAAACCGTATGTTTTAAATCAATGGAGGGTTAGAAACCTGTGTATTTTTTAAACGGGTCTTTAACTAGGTGGTCCGTTTATTTTTTAAACAACTGTATCCATTGATTTCTACATATGTGTACAGATTGGATAGGTCTTTTGTAGAACAGCTAACACTAAACAACTCTTAAAAACGCGAGAAGGGTGACTCCACTACTTTTCAACGAAAAGTTCACCACACTTTTGATTCACCTTAAACATCAAGAGATTCAGATAAACAAAAAATTTGTTTGAGTGTTTGTTTGTCCGTGCGTCTCCCCGTTTCTACCTTATCTGACGAATCTTTTTACAAGCTTGTAAATAAAGATCAAATTTTAGTCGTATTCTCCTTGTATTACACTAAATTTAAAATGTCTTTAGTATAATAATCCATGACAAAATTCCTACCCCACATATTCACCTTTCTTCTTGTATTTAAACCTCCAATAACGTCTTAAGTCCTCTCTACCGTCACTTCAACCTCTTATCACCTGATTAAGTCCTAATAAAAACCTCCATTTTAACTATCCAGAACTACCACCTATAACCTTTCACTTCTCCTTGACACTATAATTTTTTACGTCATTTTAACATACTACAACTTTATACATGACTGAACTGACCTAAATTAAACTTTTATACTTTTTTCTACCGTTTCTCAAACGAAGATTTACTAACTGGAAGATGAAAATTTATCTATACTTAAATCAACTACTTGAGAAAAACTAGTCTATTTAATTTTCTTTCGTCATTTCAATTACTAATATTCTTGTCCAAATCCTGAATCCGACGTTCCCTACTTAGGGTCAAGTCAGTCCTCGATCAATACACTTAAAACCCTATAATGAGAATAAAAGATAGGGAGTTACTGGAGTAAAGGTTAACATGAATAGGTCTTCCAACACCGATTATTTACTCCGTTAAGTAGATATCATGAACCATGTGACACCGTGTTCCATGTGTTAGTTAACGTTGATGATGATAATAATAATAAAAATTATTTTACTCGGTAAGTTTCTTGGTCAGATCTGCCAACTCTTTGTTTTTTTCCACAATAATCTATAGACCTACAAACTCCACATGACCCCCACTTAAGGGAATTAAAATAAGAGAAGAGGAGTTCAAGTCTAGAAAATCCGATAAGTATAGAAAACGTCTTTACTCATAGACGGAAATTTTATAGAACGAGTGTACCTTTTAACTTTGATATATCTTTATAAAAATTTGTCAATTTAAATGGTGACTTTCAAAATATAAAATTTCGGAACCTTTTTTACCGACGTACTGTGATTAGAAACGACTAATAGGTGTGACCGGTCTATCGTATTCTCGGTGGAAAATGTCGACGTGAACCAAAGAGAGATCAAGAGGATAATTGACCATAAAGGGACCTCTCGGATTAAGGGATTTGCACTATACTCGACTGTTGTGTCTAAATTTTCGTCTCCTAGTCCCGACGAGACTAATAACTGCAGCGGGGGTCCCTCCAAGACCGTTGTCTTACCCAGTAAAGACAGACAGAGATACCGACGGGGAGACTCCCCATGAATTCTCGTCCTCGGTATCGCTACCCTCCGTCAGAGTAAGCACGACGTCGGTAGTAGTTAATTTTGAACAGGAACGGTTCCTATCAAGGAGAAGGGGGGTGAAACGAACATCATCACGTTCACAGACAAAAAAAATTTCTCGTGGAACTAAACCGAGAGAAAAGAGTATCAACTGTCTCCTTGTTTATCTTTATCATAAACGTTATCGCTCTTGTTATTACGAATAACTCCAGAATAGATAAGATGTTTTAAATTTGTAAATTATTACGTTAAACTTTCCAATAAAAGGTAGATGTCATAATGTTTTATAACCGAAATAAGAAGTACAACATGTTATGTAGGAACTCGGATAGAATGGAGGTTATGAAACATGGAGAATGAAGGGGTGTAATATAATGGGGAGTGGGACATTGATGGTGAACAGATGAAAAATAGTTAAAACATATACGTAAAAAACACTGGGAACCTTTCCTCTCCTCTTTAACGAATGTATACGTTCATTCATGGTGTGGGGACGGGATAAAGTAAGAGAACAGGTCGAAAATAAAGAGGAACAACAACAACAACAAATCAACGATTCAGAACAGGCTGAGAAACGTTGTTGTACCTGATATCGGGAGGTCCGAGGGGATAGGTACCCTAAAGGGTCCGTTCTTATGACCTTACCCAACGGTAAAGGAAGAGGTCCCTAGAAGGACTGGGTCCCTTCTAGAGTGTAGAGGACGTAACGTCCGCCCAAGAAATAGTGACTCGGTACCCCTTCTCAGAGAAATGAGACATAGATTTTTGTGTCTCTCCGATAACTTGTACGTCGACCCCTACGGACTGACCCTAAACCTAAATCTTTCCCTCACCAAACTTCTGACTCACATAAATATATTCTGTCTAATACACCTATCCAAAGGGACACCGAGTTACCTTTTCTTAGACGGACGTTATTTCCTCTACGTCCAAACTAGGGACCCAACTCTTCTAGGGGACCTCTTCTTTTACCGTTGGGTGAGATCATAAGAACGAACCCTTTAGGGTACCTGTCCCCTCGGACCACCCGATGTCAGGTACCCCAGTGTTTCTCAACCTCTTGTGAATCGCTGATTTGTTGTTGTTGTTGTCGTTTAATAATCCTATCCTCCGAGACGTCCGAAGACACCACAACAGACATTCGTCAGGGTCACTCAAACACACTGCGTTCGTTTGGTAGACTGAAGTCACAGGGTTGCACCTGAAGGCAAACTACGACCAAATTCTGACTCGTCGTTCCGTCTTGGTTCTGATATACATCGAACCTGGACGAGGCACGAAAGTCCTTAGGTCCACACTGTACGAAAAAGATTTAATTCCTTAGTACCAGTACCCATGTAAATGAGTTCATTTACTATACTACTACTCTGACGTACTTGGCAATCAAGTCACCGTTCCTAAGTTTATTCTTCTTTATACTGTATATATATATATATATACTATATATTAACATCTATCTATTACCTTCCAAACTCCCCTTACTTTTATTGTGAAGAAACCCCAAACCGATCGGTGGCTCCAAAATAAATCACCTCCGATAAACCTTATGATAACCCCAAAACCAAAGCGACCCATCCCATATAGTCAATCCCCTAAAACTTATATAGTCGACTCTACCCCTGATCTTCATCCCAATCGACCCTACCTATCACGACAATGTTAAAAAAAAGGGAAACACTGACATCATATTGAAAAGAGGGTAGAAGACTACTTTTAAACCAATTTTAAAGGGAAACTATGACCTAAGGACAAAGTAAACCCACACGATACGTGATTCTACCTAAACTCCTCGTGAGTCCCATTCTCGGATTTACCACTTTGACAGGTATGAATGTCAAGTGTAGTACTCCGTTTTCTTTCTGGAACGTCACGTGACGAAGGGTGACTCATGTCCCTCCTCTTCCTCGGGTCTTTAGTAAGTAATCACCCGAGGTTACGGAAAGAGTTACGGACGGTATACTTTGCAAACACCTTGTTCAGAAAAAAAAAAAAAAAAAAACTAAATTTTTTTTAAAAATAAAAATGAAATAAAATGAAATGTTATGACATAACCAAAACAGTATATAACTGTACTTAGGTGGTGCCCACGTGTACGCAAGGGTTTGTACCTGGGGGGAGGGTGGAGGGAGGGGTATTGTAGAGAGACCTAGTAGGGGCACGTGGTCGGGGTTCGTAGGACATAGGACGTAGCCTGTATCTGACNTATGTACAATCTTACGGTAAGAGGGTTTAGTAGGGTGGGAGAGGGAGAGGGAGACTCAGGTTTTCAGGCAATATGTGTAGACACAGAAAAAACGACAGAACGTATGTCCCAGTAGTAACGGTAGAAAGATTTAAGGTATATATACACAATCATATGACATGACCACAAAAAGAAAGACCGAATGAAGTGAGACGTATTAGCCGACGTCAAAGTAGGTAGAGTAATCTTGACTAAGGTTACATAAGAAAAATTACCGACTCATTATGAGGTAACACATATACATGGTGTCGAAAGAATAGGTAAGTAGACGACTACCTGTAGATCCAACAAAGGTACAGGACCGATAATATTTGTCACGACACTACTTGTAACCCCATGTACACAGAGAAAGTTAAGACCAAAGGAGCCACACATACGGGTCTTCACCCTAACGACCCAGTATTCCGTCAAGATAAACGTTAAAAAATTCCTTAGAGGTGTGACAAGAGGTATCACCGACATGATCAAATGTAAGGGTGGTTGTCACATCCTCCCAAGGGAGAAGAGGTGTGGGAGAGGTCGTAAATAACGAACGTCTGAAAACCTAACGTCGGTAAGACTGACCACACTTCACCATGGAGTAACACCAAAACTAAACGTAAAGAGATTATTACTCACTACAACTCGTAGAAAAGTACACAAACAATCGGTAGGCATACAGAAGAAACCTCTTTACAGATAAATTAAGAAACCGGGTAAAAAACTAACCCAGCAAATAAAAAGATCTTAACTCGACGTATTCAACGAACATATAAAAACTCTAATCAACAAACAGTCAACGAAGTAAACGATAATAAAAGAGGGTAAGTCTTCCGACAGAAAAGTGGAACGAATATAAAAGGAAACAACAAGTCTTCGAAAATTAAAATTACTCTAGGGTAAACAAATAAAAACGAAAATAAAGGTCTTAAGACCCCCCACCTAGTATCCCCTAGGACGACACTAAATACAGTCTCACAAAACGGATACAAGAGGAGATCCTCAAAATAACAAAGACCAGAATATAAATCTAGAAATTAGGTAAAACTCAAACAAAAACACACACCACAATCTTTCACTAGATCAAAGTAAGAAAATGTTCACCAACTGGTCAAAAGGGTCGTGGTGAACAATTTCTCTAACAGAAATGAGGTAACATATAAGAACGGAGGAAACAGTTTCTATTCCACAGGTATACACACACCTAGATAGAGACCCGAAAGATAAAACACCTTGTTCAGAAATATATAACCTTGATTACATTTCTTCCACCAACCTTCACCTGTACGACTCTTAAACGAAGTACTTTTAGGGGAGTCACAAACCCTCGTCTTTACACGGGTACAAGTGAGACTCGTTCACTTCATGAACTTTCCACACACATATGTGAGAACGTATACTTACACACAAAATTTTTAATTTTTATACGTCCTTACGTTTTTTAAAGAAAAGACACCAAATTCTCATTTTAGTCCTTTGGTCACCTAAACATCATGAACATGGAGAGATTGTAATTGTTAAAGGTGAACTAAAGAATTCTGGTACGAAGACAAAGTACAACCTCTCTACAAAATGAGACTTACGTCACCACCCAATACGTCCCATAGAAACCAATCATTTCTCGTCCTTATTAGGTATATCTGACATAGAACTAATCATTATATAACGAAAGGAAACTCCTTGTACTTTACTTCACACTGAAATTTGGTGAAAAAAAAAAATTTAAAAAATAAAAAAAATTTAAAATTTTAGAAATTAAGAATGTACGCAAGGGTTTGTACTTGGGGGGAGGGTGGAGGGAGGGGTGTTGTAGAGAGACCCAGTAGGGGTACGTGGTCGGGGTTCGTTCGACGTGGGATGCAGTCTGTACCTGACCGCTAAGTTAAGAATGTACTGAAACAAAAACTATTTCGTTCGATTCATAGAAAGNCCTCTCTACAAAATGAGACTTACGTCACCACCCAATACGTCCCATAGAAACCAATCATTTCTCGTCCTTATTAGGTATATCTGACATAGAACTAATCATTATATAACGAAAGGAAACTCCTTGTACTTTACTTCACACTGAAATTTGGTGAAACAAAAACTATTTCGTTCGATTCATAGAAAGTTCCTAGAAGTAGTGTTCACTCTTGTTTGCCCTTATTTTGTTTTCGATTATAACAAGAGGAAAAGTAACGGAAAACCGATTCTAGTTCACCACCGAGTCTGCCTTTCGCAGACAGATGTTACGCCTTCTGGACCCAAGCTAGGGATCCAGTCTTTCAATAGACCTCTTCCTTTACCGTTGGGTGAGGTCATAAGAACGGATCTTTTAGGGTACCTGCCTCCTCGGACCACAGGCACCCCAGCGTTTCTCAACCTGAAGTGAAAAAAAAATAAAAAAGTGAACATGAGAAAAACCGATATAACTACTTTTTTATCTAACCTTGAATCGACTAAATAATTAAATTGGGACTAGTTACACCTAACGAACGTCCTGATCGATTCAATTACTCCTCTCACTGGTTTTACTTACCTAAAACTTATCGGTTCAGATGTAGTAAGTGGAATTTTGTCTGAATAGAAATAAAATTTATTAGTTAAACCGTTGCTTCGTCCATGAGAATTTCCCGTTTCAGGAAAAAGAATAAGAACATCTGTAACAGTGAAATTAAGATTAACAGAAAAATACAGGTCTTGTTCTACTTTACGACAAACTTTGTAAACTAAAGGACTTTATTTCGATCTTTATAACCATGACCATATTTGTATTCACTTTAGGTTGTTTCGAAATCGTCTGTTATCGTAAAATTTAAAATAAAAAGAACAGGGAAGACCTTTCGATACACTACCTCTTTCTTCTTTTACATACTACCTCTTATTCATTACTATTAACCCATACATAAAGTTAGTACTTACAATACGAAAATTTCCTCTTTATATACGTACAAACACACATACATATTGTATATACATGTATATACGGCTCCACAGTTTTGTTGTAACTAAACTTTGGTCATTACATAGATTCTCGAAGAGTAAATTACAGATATTATCTCACTTTAAGTGGCGAAACTTTAACATTGTTTATCTTTACTTTGAAGTAGATAAGTAGAAGACACCTATAGAAGATTAGATCTATGTTGTAGACTGTGGTAGGATAAGACTATTGAAGAGAAACTACAAAAGGAAGAAAGGGTCAAACAATGTTAAACCATGTCGAGTATTATACCTAAATCTCTACGTAAAAGTGGAAGAAGCTCCTCTCATAACAATAGAAAATCGTTGAGAAAACAACCTATGTCGTCTTCCGTTGAACGGGATAAAAATAAGACTCCACTTAGGTAAATGTTGTCGGATGATCGCTAACCATCGACTTTTCTTATTTTAGCTTCCTTGTGTGTTTAAAAAGTCAGGGGTTCTTTTCCTTAGAATGTGGAAATGACACATATTGCGGGAGACCCTAGTGCTACGTTATAGTAAATATATCTTTGTCCACCCATAAGACAAAAAGAATTCAGATACAAATATATCATATCTGTACATGAAGAAAGAAGACACTTCCATCTCTTCCCAACTATGTTACGTAACCTTATTAAGACTATCAAGTTAACCTTATAAAGACTATCAACGTCTTATAATCCTCGACATCTTTCTTGAACTTGATACATACAATCAACAAGATTTTTAGTAGCACATCTTTTGTTCTGATTAGTTTCCCTAGGAGTCTCTTACCAACTACGGACTCTAAACTAAGGGTCAGACGGAGTTCTAAATCAAGATTAATTTGATTGTACTCGTTATTCTGTAATACTTCACTTATCATGAACTAGTCCCTAATTACCTGTTCGCGTACTTTTCTTCCCCTCTTCATTTCCTTTATACCGTCAAGACATCAATCTATTTGACCTGACGATGATAAAGGACAACGTCATTTGAAATCTTTTTCAGTTTATGTTCTAGATTTTTCCACTAAATTAATCCCAATTTCTTATGTCAGGTTCCTATGTCACATCCATGTAAAACCATCGGATTAGAGTGGTTTTTATCTTAATCTGATAAATCTCCTCTCGAAGAGATGTCTTTAGGTTTATGTCATAGTTGACTTCGTTCAGGGTATAAGGACAAATATAGTGAATGGTGCTCTTTGAGTTTCGGGTGACCCTAATAAATAACGAATCTAAGGGAAGGATATACCGAGGTACGTCGAAGATTCATCTTAGGGTAAAGAGGGAAAGGAGATAAAGAATTTTAAGAAGACGGTAGATCTTATGTAAGTAGTATTCGTTTTCATAGAATGGAAATTTCGAGTCGTAACAAGGACAGGGAAAGAAAGAAAGAAAGAAAAAAAAAACGGTATTGACTTCAAGTTATGACTACCCTTACAAAACGGAGACAGGAAGATCTGCCCACTGACGAAGGAAAGGGTATGAGAAACTTGGTCACCAGACCCTTTACCATATCTATGTGATGAACGAGAAGTAACAATAAAGGTTTAAAAAGTGGGAAAGACTGAGATCTCTCAGTGTCGAAATTTTGAGTATAGTAGTCTAATATTATGGGTGACGGGGGAACGTGTCAATAAACCTCTAGGGTTCAATGAATTGAGATACTTCTAAAGTCATAGACCTAATGATAGTAAGAGAGATCTAATAGGGTAAGTGTTAAAACTACCCAAGTTATTAGGTACACCTTCTAGAAAAATTATGGGAACAGAAGAAAAAAGAACTAAGAAGGAAGGGGATACCAGAGCAGAGGAAAGGATGTAGTCGATAAATAGTAGTACCAGTGTGGGAACTGGTGACTGACGAAAGGTAGAATTTAGAATTACAGTCATAAAGACGAAAGACACATAGATCAAACAAGGGAGACTATATACTAAAGGTCTTTATGAAACTCTGTATGTCAGAAAACCAAAGCATTGAATTTTTTACAGAGAGTTACATCACCGATGCTCTTACGTGGAACGTCTGGAAGACATTGTCCCCAGTTTAACTGTCTCCCGGGGTCGTCGACGTGACCGGCGGACTTTACTTAACGACGTAAAGACACTCCGGTCACAGACTGAACCACCTGTAAAATTCCGTCTGGGTAAGAACCCTCTGTACGTGGAGGAGTCAGTTGAAACCGAGTACCAGGGACTACCGAACGACTTGAAGGGAATCTGACGTACCGTTAGATCCCATGAACGTACGTTTGAAGACAGGGTACTCAACCTACCTAACGCAGTACTAGACCGTTAAGAGGAACAGGAGAGGTGAAGGTACGGACAAAAGAAAATGTCTTCGTAAGAGGGATATTTTAAAAACATGAAAATTAGGGTAAATATAGACTAAGAACCTCCTCACCCTGATTTATGAGTGAGACGAGTATGGGAATGAAGGTAGAAATGGGTACAATCTGAGGTATCAAGTGAGTGAAAACATAAGGAAGTTGAGACGGTACGGAAAAGGTGAAAGAGAATGAACGTACGACAACGACGACGATGCAGTGAAGTCAGCACAGACTGAGACACGCTGGGGTATCTGCCGTCGGGTGGTCCGAGGGGGTAGGGACCCTAAGAGGTCCGTTCTTATGACCTCAGCCAACGGTAAAGGAAGAGGTTACGTACTTTCTCTTTTCACTTTCACTTCAGCGAGTCCGCACAGGTTGAGAATCGTTTGGGGTTTAGGACGGATCTCGGTCACCAAACTGATGAGACACGGACGTAGATACATCAACTTAAACAACCTGTGTTTTGGTAAGACTTAATAGAGTAAATTGTAAGTTCTGGTCGTCACAAACTCCCCCTAGGCTAATCAGGAAGGACAAAGTATAGACCGAAATACCTGATAACTTCTTGAAACCTTCTATATTAGTTCTTGAATACAAAATTTTCCTAAGAAATCCATCTACCAACCCATTTACTGAGATCACCCAATACCGTCTCCAATAAATGAACGAATGATAAATGAACAATGAGAGAAGGTAATTATAAATCGACTAGTGAACCAATGGGTCTTAATTCTGACGTGAAAGGTCGTGGGAACGTCAAGACACACCGCTACTTCGGTTTAAGTCGGGATCCTTACCTGTAACCTTTACAATTCGCGTTGAAAGTCTTTGACTGAAAATTTTCTCCGTCTGAAAGGAGAAGTTGGAACGACCGATGTACCGCTTAGTCTATACTTGAATACCGACTTCGAACTCACTGGTAGGATCTGACACTCCCTTTAGAAGTAGTACCTCGTTGTACTATCCCCGGACCCACTGACTACAGTATCTTGTAGTATGGTCGGGACTTGAAGGAGATCGAACTGATAAAGTGTACACCTTTTTCCTTTGAGGACAGAGTAAATTCTAGGGTAAAAAAACCTATAAGACAGTATATATGGTTACAGATTAGGATTGACTATGTTCTGCTTCACTCCCGTATTCCTCTGGATTTCACTCCAGTAAAGTTATTGGGTCCACTTTTTTTTCGTCACCGAACCTAGGCCACCGTCGTCACATTCACCATTTTTATAAGTCTAAGACTCACAAATTACGTCATCTTACAAATGAACACTACTCACTTTCTACTTTTTTTACAGTTTTACTAGATTTTAGCTCTCCACACTTGGATCCATTGGTCACCCGTAATTTGTTTCTTTTACCTTGGTGTTCTCCTCTTTATCAAAACCTTCCTTTTTCTTATTCGAGTGAAATTTGTAGTACCAAGAGACAAACTTCACGTAGGTCCTAGTGAACCTTGTCAAGTTCCAAAGATTTTGCAAGTCTACACCATCAAGACACCTAATAAGGGTAACTCAACTGTCCACCAGTATTTTCGTGCGTCTGATTCCGTTTTCTCTTTCCTCCCCGGTCCTATGATAACAGACCTAATTAAGATATCACCCCAATAGGTATGAATCTCTCGAAATACACCATAACTTCATACGACACTTTTCTACGTGATTGGAAACGATTTAACATTTTAATCTGTGACCGACGAAAGACAAAGCGAAACAAAGGGATAAATTTTCTTGTACAAGAAATAAATACTTCCCGGTCTTAGGTTTAAGAGAAGTTACTTTAATAAAAGCATTGAAACCGGTTCATAACATACCGGATCTTCAATATAGTGTTTTAATAGTGGGTGAACCGTGTTGTCAAGTCCTTTTGGAAAATACACTTTCCGGTTTTAATCGTGTCCTTGGCTACTTCTTATATCGTATTAAAGAGAAAAACGTGGGTCCCTTGTTAGAAAGACACACCTATACAACCGTTTTACTACGAATATGGACTCGGATGAACCTTTTAATTTCACTTTTCAAAGAGAAACCCCTTATTTTTCAGGTCGAATTTCATTAAAAAAAGTTCTTCAGAAGAACGGAACTTATATTTATTAGGAGAACGTGTAACCAAATAACTGTTATACCAGACCGTATGTTATATCACTTTATACTTCCGAACATGTATGGTTTTAGAAAAAAAAAAAACTACATAAAGATAAACTAAAAACTTGAAACCTTTATTTTAATGTTAACTCTACATTGATTATTAAAACCTTGTAAATATTAAAAGAAAATTTAACAAGTTATCTTCGTCGTTCAATTCCACTTTTTTCACACCTAAACCAATAGTTTGACTTTCCCGAAACTTATGGTGAGACGGTTAATGATAGTCACACTGGTGAACCACATAGATTTATTTCCTTTAGTGATGATCCAATATTCTAACACTTCCAATTTACTCCAGTACGTATGTTTGATATAAAATATACGTCACACCTTACGTCCTCTCGGTCCAGGTTAGAGGATCTCTTCTCTTACCGATGGGTGAGGTTTTAAGTAAGGAAATCTTAGGTTACTTGTCTCGTTGGACCACTCGATGTCAGGTACCTCAGTGTTTCTCAACCTGTACTGACACACTGAAGTGAAAGTGAAAAAACTAGTATTGTCTCATAAAATATCATTGACAACAACGGTGATATCATTAGTTGTTACTAAAGGTAGGTATTGTTCGTGACCAAATTGTAAGAAAGACTCCAATTTTTTTCTCTTTATTAAACAAAATCGACATCTTATAATTAGGGGAGAAAAGACGACAACGTCAAGAAGAATATCTATCACAAATGCATCCACTGTATGAGGGTACCCGTATATTTTAAAGGTACCCAATATTCACTAAGGGCCGTTCGTCTGATTAAACAGTGAGAAAGACATGATGATTCCTTTCATATAACCCTATGTTTATCCTAAATAAGTAAACTGTTGATAAAGTACTCTCGGATGATACACACTCCATGAAAGGACTACTTAATTTTCTCTACTTTAATGGGGGAACTCGTATGTTGGATCATTCACACTCTAATTACAATAATATACCCACGCCACCACTCAAGTGTTAGTCAGCACAGACTGAGACTGAAAAAAGGGTGACCCTTCGGACTACAATAATATACTTATTGGAAATTACACGAGATTAAAAAGTTTACCTAGTAAAAGGTTTGGAATTGTGAGACTGTTCATTACTTAATAACTCTATAAAATCACACAATGTTTAAACCTCAACTTTAGATTAGATTTCGTAGTATTAAATACGATTTGGGTGGATATACCCTATAATTCTTTTGGTATTGTCTACTACCGATTGTCTATATTATAGACTAACTATCCATTAGTGTCATATCCATCACACACAAATCCTAATTTATTCAGGAAGTCCTGTCGAGACGAAGAAATTGCAAGACTGGACGACAAAATTAGTTCTCTTTGGGTTGAACTTTGATTACACATAGGAAAACCGATGAAATTGAACACAGGGGAATTGGGCGACGAAGGGAACCTCCCGGAGACAACTAAGGTGGTCCTGTAACTATAAGGAACAGCCTATTGACATAGATTACCTTCAAAAGGACACCCTTCGTGAAAACGGACCACTATCACAACAGAAACGGGTAGATGAACATATATAGTCTCACACAAAACTGTACTTACACCCTTCGGTACGAACATTGACACCACGTCTCTACGAGTTCCCTAAGATCTTTACTTAGTACCGTAGTTCCACCCATCGTAATCTCCTTGAGTTCTTTTTATCTCATTTTGACGTATCTAAGTCTTCTTACAAAACCCATCTTTACTTCATTAATGCCAAACACTTAATAAAAAGAAAGGACATTTCTAGTTATTCTTTTACAATTCTTAGGCCCAACTAAACATTGTTTCCTGTGTAACAAATTCTTGTGTTCGTTTAATATAAGAAAACTCAAGAGTCACAAATAGAGAAAAAGTAATACTTCCTACCCTGAATAGTCTCTTAGAAGGATCTCGGGAAAATAACAGATTAAACAGAGATGGTACTTTGTCGAAACTAAAGTGTCGTATTTCCATTTTAGTGTCCACCAATGTGGCAATAAAGGTCCCGTGGTATTTCCTACTCTTTTATGGTGTTTCACGGTCATAGGATCAATGGAATCCTAAAACCTCTGTAGATAACCAGGACAATTTTAGAAGAGAAAATGCTGTTACCTTCGTGTTCCTCGGTGACCTCGTTATTCCTTCGGTCACAGGGACTCTCTGTCCTTTTTTTCTCCATATTGTTATAGTTCGAACTCCTCGTCAACCATTATAATTGACTCTAGCACACTAACATACAGACATATATTTCGTGACTCATGTAGAAATCAACCATGAGTTTCGTATATCAACAGAGAGATGAAGACCAAAATCCATTCATTAGTTAGGGTGGATATGAAGTTCAAGGAATAAGAAAAGAATTTTAACTTTTTTTATTTAGTGTAAACAAAATCTATCCGTTGCCTAACACACACACACACACACACACACACACACACACACACACTTTCGACCCTTTAAGTAGTCTCGTACAAAATCTATAAAAACTTATACAAACTACATGTCGTCCTTAAAAAGGACTCGGTCACCTTATAACGGAAGATTCTTTACAGTAAACCAACAAGACTCCTAATTTACTCCATGACATACATCTCATATGTGATTTGTCTTTTTACTGTCAGTTAAACGTAAACTTCGATTAAGATCATGATCGGTACAAGTGAAGTATCACACCTTTTATGTACAGCCATGCAACATTTAATATTTCATAATGGATTTATACTGTCGTAGAAGACATCGAATAAAAGGAAATTTGATACACTATGTGTGTGTTTCACTCATATAGATCACACAGTAAACGAATCTAAGGAGTCACCAAACAGAAATTACATTATAAAGAGAATCGTATAAAAAACAACCTTTGTTTCTAGAGTTTTTATATAATCTAATTTTATAATATACACGAAAACTCTTTAACACACCTTGATTTTATTTATTAATAAGATTTGTCTTACTTTTAGAGTAAAAAATCGTCCTCACAAACGGAAGGAGTATTCACAAAATAGATTTTTCGAAACCTCTTGAATATTACTCTAAAATCAAACATTCTAACACTGTATGAAGAGAAAACTAGTAAAGAACTAAAAGAAAAAAAAAAATTTGAGAGGATACTTTATTTATCAGGATTGAGTTTCCTACCTATTAGATAGGAAAAGCCCTTGACATCGTTACTGACAAACTTTCGGTTCTAAATTTTTATAAGAAAATCTGATCGTACGAATCACTTTTTTTACATTTGTTTTCGTTCCTAGAAATTTTTTTTTTACACCGGACATAAAAAAGTGATGTTGTCTTTTTTTTTTAGTTTGATATAAAAGTCTTGTGGTCTCTCGAGAGACACTCTCGACCGTTTACGTAGTTCCGTAACAAACATCTATAATAAAAACTATCCAAACTATATGTCGTATCAAAAGGTTCGGTTACCTTATAACAGAAGAATGTTTAGAGTAGTCCGGTCGTCACGACGACGATACCCGACCGAATAGTCGAGGTCGGTCTCAGACGACGTGAACGTGCGTGGAAGTATCGGACTCTCCTTTTATTTAACACGGGTTCGTCAATTATTCTTTCTTAGTAACACTCACTCTACGTACTGTAATACTCACTCGTAGCACAAAATGTCTGATTTACAACTAAACGGTTTCCTTTTATTTTTGGGAGAGATATGTACTTTACTTTTAAAGTAAAGTTTTAACAGTAAAATTCACATACGCACCTAAAGGATCGAGTCCTTGACTTATAATAGATAAAAACTGCAAAGAACCCCTATCATGACTTCTCCATTAAGGGTGAAAGACACAAAACGATTACCTATAAATAAAAGGAAGGTCCATAAATTACTTTGTAGACAAAAATAAATAGTATCGTCTATATGTTATGGACATCCATGTCTCTTATATACAAAATTTTGTATTTTGTATCCTTGTATTACAGCTGATCGTACTGACTTAACGAATACACCTCAGATTCTAAGAATACCGAAAAATTTTTAACAAACCCAGTCATAAAGATTACAGTTTTATAAACACGTACTTCTCGGACTAATTAATTTAAATTATCCACAATTGACAATTATACCCGAAGGGACCGCCGAGTCTCCATTTCTTAGATGTACGGTGACGTCCTCTGTATCTAACCTAGGGACCTAGTCCTTCTAAGGGATCTCTGTCCTGACCGAAATGGGTGACGTCATAAGAACGGACCTCTTAGGGTACCTGTCTCCTCGGACCACCCGTGATCAGGTACCCCAGTGTTTCTCAGCCTGTGCTGAATCACTGATTTGTTACTGACAATTATATTTCATACTAGAAAAGATATTTGTCTTGTACTTCAGAATCAGGAACATAAGATTAATCAATTCTGGAGTCTTTAAACAATAATAAACTAATATCAGCTTCTCCACTTTATTGAAAGCATTCTAGTATCTTGATAATGAACTTCCTTAATATGAAGTTTGCCTCTCGACAGGTCAAGATGAGTCTTTTACGTATAAAACTGAATTAAAACGAATGGTATACAAATCTTTGTCTTCTATGGTCTATAAACCATTCTATTGTGATAAATGACATCATTTAGTTACGGTTTAAAAATTATCAAACTGGGTTGTTTTGATGTAAATAACGAGTAATTCTTATATGATACCTAGGTACATCGGACACTCGTCAAGAGAAGGTGGGTCACTAAGTTCCTGAGTCCTGAGAAAATAAACTCCGAGGTGGTAGGTAATACCGGAGTTTCAGTAGACCGTCCAACCCCTTCGCCATGACCTCTTCCTTGTGGACTAAATTTTTTAAGACCGGACCTTCTCTGTATGTGGCAAAGACGACGATAAGATATCTGCTCTTGCTCAGTTGTGTGGTCTTATATTCTCTCTGCCTCGCACCATCCTTCTGAAAAACCTATTGAAGACTTTCTACAGAGTGAGATTAAGTGCTGTGGACACTTTTATTACTCCATAGTGGGGGGTACTACTATACAGTCGACACTTCAACTGAAATTCCATCTCTACTAGAACCACCCAAACTAGATTAACTCGGGAATTTTGGTCTCACGAAAAAGACAGACTGCTGTCTTCTCCTTTAATCTCTGTGAAATGCGTATTCCACCCTAAACTGTCGACAACAACCGAACTGACATCTCCCTCAGTGACCTCTTTCTTACCACCGGTGAAGATCTTAGACTCTGGCGGAACTCGACTGTCGTTTTACCTTAGAGGAAGGACCTTGACTTCCTCGACCTAAGACGGTTGTCGGATTTACTCAGACTCTCCCCGAAGAAGTGATCTCGAGGGGTCAGACCGATTTTGGAACTCTCTGGGATTCGTCTCTTTGATCAACTCAGTGTAGTTTGAAAACTCGATGTCTTGACACTCGATTATTTGGTGATTCAACCACCATTAAAAAATAAGTCGTGATCTTTTGACTAGATGTAACTTTACAAGAATAATTTTCTTTTCTAAGGACCTAGGGTGGGGTGTTTCTAAGCTAAGTCAAACTTTTAGACGTAAAATTTGTTTGTTCGATTAACTAAGACGAACTTCTATTATATTCCAAGTGTGAAACTCTTCCTTTTTCTTAAGACATTCCGTTACGTACTAAAAGTTCATACATAAAAAAACCAGTTCACAGACATCCGACATTCACTAAGTGTCTCTCTAGAATGAGTTCCATTTTAAAACCTTCCAACCGAAGGTCTTACAAACATGACCCTGTGTCCTTTAGACATACAAAAATCCAAGAAGGATGAACTAAGACCGGTGGAACATAAATCTTTGGTGACAGGATTCCGAATATCACAGGAGAGGGTACTTGGGTACGGTATCGTCTGGGTTTAAGGTTTTAAATCTTTACGCACGATGGTTTCTTATTAGACTCTTACACGACGGGCCTGTAAAAGGGGAGAAAAGTACAAGTTAGGATCTCGTTAGTACCGAAAAGAATTAAACACATCTGTTATTCCTTATACCAAAACGAAAACACTTTTCGTACACAAAAAAAAAGAAGACTTGGAAATTTTTCGTAATTGCGAGTGGTACATTACTTTATACGAAAATAAACCTCTGTCTTTTACTTTCTTTCTTTGTTTGTTATTAATTTAGGGGATTTATTACACTCGAAACACCAATTTAGAGGCACGTTGAGGAACTTTTAAATTATTCCTTTATTTCCGACAAAAGGTAAACACATTATGTCACGACGTAAAGAGAAGAGATACTTTAACAGAGACCGATTTCTCACGGAGTGTTAAATCTAACGACTCATAGATCGAACTCTCTTAAAATACGCAGATAAAAAATTGAGTTCAACGAGTACATGTCGGTATAATAGAATGTAGTTTCATCCTATATTTTGGTCCTCTGATCCACTCCCCTTTTTTCAGGCCCTACTTACAGTATAATATACTAGGTTAATGTGTGTCAGGGACTGAACGTACACGGACTGAATACTTACAGGAACACAAATGTTCACCCAAGGACTCTCTCCCAGTCGTCTTAAGAGAAAGAGAGTGGGAGAGGGGAGAGACAGAATAAGTATCTAAATCGCAAAAGTTTCGACACTGTCTCTCTGGTCGCAGAATGACGATAGAGGGTAGAAACATGAAATATTAAAGAATTATGATCGTAATTTCAGGGACCTCTTTCTTTACCGTTGGGTCAGGTCATAAGAACGGACCTCTTAGGGTACCTGTATCCTCGGACCACCCGATACAAGGTGCCCTGCGTTTCTCGCTGGCTCGTTGATGTGAATCGAATCGAATCGTAATTTCATCATTATATATCCTTTTTTCGTCTTTGAAATCCCCCTTTCGTGAAATTTTAAGTAAGATTGAAATAAAGAACGACGGAGTAGGAGTCAGGAGTGTCATGAAAAAAAATTTATTTTTTGACATTTTGTTCATACACGGAAACGGTTGACGGACGAAAGGTACAAGTAGAGAGTGGGGTTTTGGGGAGAGAATCCGTCACCCGTCATCTGATGAATATCAGATCCCGCCTGTACGGAGAGATAACTTACTTACTCTCTTTCTTCTACCTTAAGAACAAGAGTGACCCCTTTCACACGACAATTGTCGATTCCAACTTGAACTCCATATAAAAAGGTAATTCTGTTACTAAACTTACTACCAATAGTGAGTAGGACAAAACCTACACAAATTGTATATAACACCCCCGAAGGGTCCACCGAGTCACCATTTCTTAGGTGGACGTTACATCCTTCGTGATGTGACTTTTCTGTGTCAAAGTTAGGGACCTAGTCCTTCTAGACCTCATCCTTACCGTCGGGTGAAGTCATACGAAAGGACCTCTTACAACACCAGTCTCCTCGGACCGTCCATCGTCAGGAACCCCAGTTTTTCTCAGTCTGGGCTGACTCACCGACTCGTATGTACGTGCATTATGTACAAAACCAAAATTATTCTGTAACTATAAATAGAAACCTCGGTTTAGTATTATATTTGGTGGAGTAGTTGTTATTGAACGAATTCCTTAACCACGTATTTACTTTATTATTACTTTCATCTTTTACTTAATCATAGTGACACGAAAATTCATCTGTTAACTCCAAAAAAAATTCGAAGAAAGAAAGAAAAAAAATTACTCTTTTTCAACCTGTTTAAGGTTTACTGACTGAATGTTTATTCGAACACTCTGCGTCTTCGGTATGGAAAGAAATCCAGAAAGACACGAGTATCACGAACGACTTACCCGCACAAGGAGTACGTGAGTCTTGACTCGACAGTCACAAGGCGGTTGGTAAGGTGTCCGACTGGTTCCTAACATGTGTGACATCCTGTTTTCCGAAAATCATTCTGTTGACCCTATTAATTGGTCTTGAAAAAAGGAGGTATTTTTGCACTTGATTCTCTGGTAGAAATTTAATCAACTAATTAAATACCGACATGACCTAGAAGTGCGACGTCCCCGAAAAGAGTTCAACCCCACTCACCCCCGATGAGAGATCGACACCGCGAGCCCAAAGAGGACGACACCTCGTCCCCGAAGTCCCTCGCATACCGAGTCATCAACGTTAAGGGTTCGAAATCTCCTGTCCGGGTCATCAACACCGTGCACCCGAATCAACGAGACTCCGTACACCCTAGAAGGGCCTAGTCCCTAGCTTGGGTATAGAGGACATAACCCTCCGTCTTAAGAAATGGTAACTCGGTGGTCCCTTCTGAACTCTCCGGCAATAATTAGTCACGGCAAATGATCTCGACTCCAGTATTAGTCCTCGACCCCAGTCGTCGGAAGATCCTGACCCGTCTCCCCTACTCGTACCACGTTGGGGTCTGTTCTAGCGTCGGACAGACGGTGGGTACCCCGACGGCTCTCTACCCCGGTCATTCGGAACGACGTCTGAAAGACCAAGAGTTGAGGACAAACGGATGTAACCTGATGTAAAACTAAAATAAGAACCTAGTTCTCAAGGACTAAAGAAGGACAAATACACAAGGAAGGGGGAATCGTGACAAGAAACACTGAAATTGAGTCCGTTGTGGACGAAATATAAAACAACTCGAGAGTCAGACGGTGAAAAAACCCCCTTAAAGAACTATATATAAAACTATACACACCTTTCTTTGACATCAAAAACTTAGGTTCGATTAATACACCAACTGTGTTATGGGTCATAATTTCGACCCGAAATCATCTCGCTTCTATACAGAAGAAGTGATAAAAATAGAATTAACAGGGACAAGTACATTCTTCGGAGAGAGAAGGTCTTGAGTGTAACTAAAATGTCGAGAACCTCTTGTCACAAATAAATCGGAAACAAATCGGTAATTAGAGACAACATCTTTTAGAAAATCCATCGCATATTTTAATCCCTTTAATCCTAGTTTCAACATTTTACTTCTTTCGTAAAGTTTGAACATACACTTACTTTTAATTAAAAATAAAATTGAAGTGTAGAGAAAAATAAAGAAAGATCCAACAAAATAGAACTTACTTGCCGATTTAGAGATTTGCAATGTAACTAAAATTCCGTTGTCGAGGAGGATACCCGGGGTCCTCAATCGGTCCCTACACTTGAATTCAACTGGTGAAAGATCAACACAGCCCTTCCAGTTTAGTAAATCAAGGAATTCTCATTCCTCGAAAACAAAGTCGTATATACTCTACGTGGCAAGAGCAGATATAACCAAAGAATTTCCAAAGGTTTGATTATTATGACTAATATAGGACAGTCTTTTTTCTACCTCCACTTACTTCTCAATAAGTAGACTGAAGAGAAAACGGTCAGGACAATAAGACTACAGTAATTGTAAAACTACACTTAGGAGTTATTAGAGGGAGAGACGATGACGTTCATCTGTCGTTACATCGTAGTTCTTGTAGGATCTTGTATAACTCTCGAGTTTCATAGAAACAACTCATTTATGTTATTTTATTTAGTATATATATATCATATATCTAAAACAAAAAGTATTTTGGACACTAGAAAAAAAAAATTTGTTTTTATTCTAGTATGACATATGTAATAAGACACCATACGAAAATAACTACACTAAAGATTAACCAATTAAAATAAAAAAAATGGTGACTTTCGTTATGACATTATTTGTAGGAACATGTATATAGTAATACGTATCCACGAAAGTAAAAAGTTCTTTTATATAGAACTTCATCCTAACAACCTAGATTTCCAACCGTGAAATTTTGAAGGTCATTCATAACAGTCCAATGAAAGGATTTTAAACATCGTTAAGTGTGTAAGGGGTAGTTGCCTACGCGACGAATAAATAATTTTATCCTTACAATTACGACCCTTCCTAACCCCCGTCCTCCTCTTCCCCTGCTGTCTCCTACTCTACCGACCTACCGTAGTGACTGAGCTGCCTGCACTCAGACTCACTCGAGGTCCTCAACCACTACCTGTCCCTCCGGACCACACGACGCTAAGTACCACAGAGTTTCTCAGTCTGTGCTGACTCGCTGACTTGACTTGACCTGACTTACGGATTTAATATTCCTAACAACCCTTCTACGTCAATTAGAGAGTGGAAGAGAGAGGTATCTAAACTATAGATCGCGTGTCAACGTGAAGTTTCGAAAAAAAGGGGAAGGAAGTCAGAGGTACCCAAAGGGAACACCGAGTCGACCATTTCTTAGGCGGACGTTACACCCTCCGGACCCAAACTAGGGACCCAACCCTTCTAGGGGACCTCTTCCCTTTCCAATGGGTGAGGTCATAAGGCCGGACCTCTAAAGGTACCTGACATATCAGGTCCCTCAGCGTTTCTCAACCTGTGCTGACTCACTGAAAGTGAAAGTGAATCACAGGCACTAAAGATCAATGATCACTAAAGATCAAAGATCATAGAGTACTTTTGAAACCACAAAAAGATTAACGGGAAGAATCAACTGACGGTAATCTTTACACTATATGTACCTTTTATCCTAGGTTGAATGTTAGTTTGTCAAAAACCAATACATTCATTGAGAAGACTAATTGGAATTTTTGATATCCTCTTTCAGAGACAACTGGTTTTTCGTTTGGGATTCCGATCCACTGACATAGAGAGTCAGAAGGGTCGTTTTAGAGACAAAATAAACGACAACGTGATAGGAAAAAAGAAAGAAACATGAGGGAAAGTAAAGTTTTCACGGGACCATCATTAGTATTTGATACGCCAATGGGTTGGATTCCGATTTTCAATAGATTCGGTCATCTTTTTCTCTCTTATTTCGAATTTCTACTTTAATACCTTTTTTTTTTGTATGAATTTCTGAAGTGGTATCTTCCTGATTCAATGAGTCTCATTTGTTATTCTAAATTTTTCGGATTTTGTAATTTCTTTTACCTTCATTAGGTAATTTGTAAAAAGAAAGCGAACCTATGCTTACTTTTACTTTCGAAGGTCAACTCATACAGACTCTCTAATAGGATCAATTACAATCCTACTAAATAGATCACATGAATAATAACGAAACGGAACCCTTGGTCTTTACACCTCTCAAAACTTTCATCCAAAGACAAAAACAACTTGTCCATAAAAAGAGAATACTGAACCAAGGTGATATACTAATGTAAAGAAACGTATTAACCATAAACTATATATATACTCAGGAGCAAAACTCGTCTGGTATACCTTTCGAGGTGCTCACGGGACCCTTGGTCTTCACACACCACTAATTGGTACCCAAGACGATAAACACGGCGTCTACTCGTCTCGACACTTTATTTTCCGTGGTGTGTTAACAAAGCAACGGGAATAAAACAGGAAACAAGCCCCTACGAAATGATTCCTATTCTTTTATTTTGTTTTATTCTTCAGAGTCTCTTCGTGGCTTCTCTTTGCCATTTCGCAAAAAGTCTTATGTAAACTTCCTCCACCCGACAAGCACCGTACTTGAAACTGTCGGCCTTCTCACTTGATAAAACACTTTTACTTTGATTTTTATACCAATGACCAAAGAGTCCTTCAGGTTCCTTGAAAATTGCACACACTCTGCTACGTTGACTGTCGTCGACCAAAACATTAATTTAAACCGAATTACACATGAATAAATCGTCCATAAAATACAACGTATACAATAACCTCCGTGATAACACCCCGTAAGTTTTCCTACGTCAGTGAATAGAAATTTTTTAAATGTTAGACAAACACCTTTGTTAAGACTATACTCATTTATAAATCTATTTTATCTTACAACTTTCACTTAAGGATGTTTTATAAATCGTTATGTAGTTAAAGTCTTAAGTCATAAACTTTAAGTTCTAAAGAATTGTCAAACATTGGTTTAACAAATTATCTGTAACTTATTTCTGTTTAAAAGGACACGAAACTTTCCGTACGAAATGGAACAAACAGGTTCTAACATATTTGAACCGATCAAAAGAAATATCACAAAAATTTAAACCAGTTTTTAGTTTTTTTATACCTCCCGAACAATCGTGTTAACAGATTGTCCGGGAAATGCGTACTTAAATTACGCGACTCAAAGGTCCCGTTACTTTTCTACTGTGTTAATTAGACGTCCTTCTTTGAATTGTTGGCTACCGCAAGTAAGACAGGTGACCGGAAGGAAGGTTACTCCTTGGAAAAAGACTTTACATACAATCAAATCTTAAAGGGTCACTCATGGAAGAGGTCACAAGGAGTTTAAATAGGACGTAGAATTTTATTAGACTCTGTGATAGGTCTTTTCCTCCTGAACTCTGACAATTATTACACCATCCCCATCCCCCTTCCTCCAAAATTGAAAAGAGAGTCACCGAGGTAAACCGAAAATTAGGAAAGGAGGAAGTACTTACGGTCTGTTTGTACAGTCACTGTGACCTTAAATGGTGACACTTTCAAGGTCGACCTAAGTCCCCGAGGACTAAAACCTTTAACAAGAGTTTTATTTAGTACGGATTTTTTCACCACCTTTTGTTTCTGGAATTGTAAAAGTACCTGACCACAAGTGATACACATCACCTCCCACCCTCGTCCGTAAAATTTGGGAACGTATGCCGGACGTCGACACATTACAACGCACGGGGTAAAACTCAGAGTTGTGTAATATACTCGTACTAGTGTACTCGAGACGGTGGGGGTGGGGGCGGTATAGTTGGGGGATGAAAAAGTATGGAAGCGTTGCTGTCTTTTGTGAGGGGACTACGATAAATTAGTATAAATAGGTAACAAACCCCGACAAGTAAAAGTAGTTGATAGAACAAACTATGAATGTTCAGGATGGATTAGTACTTACGGAAAAGACAGTAAGGTTAAATTTGGTCCTGGGAACCAGGATGAGAGAGTTTAATAGAACATAAAAAGGAGACAAAGTGATAGTGTTGAAAATTCTGATGTTCCGAAAGCCGAATGTACTCGGTCTTGATGAGACCAAGGAGTAGTTGCTCAGGAAGTTTAGAATATGTCACAATTTTAGAATATGTCACAAGTCTCGTATCAAGTATAAGTTACCCATAAACATCTCACTTATTCATTTACTTTAGGTTGACACCTTTCATCGTAAACTTTGACGACGGATGAAGTGTAGGAATTTCTTGACTCCGTGTACCTCGTTGTTCTAAAACAAAACGTGAGTGGAATAGATCAATATAAGTCTTAGTACCAGAGATTTTTATTAGTATGTACATCGGTTTATTCTTACCTTATACCCTAGTAGGATCAAAACAAATCTTAGTCTTTCCGAAAGCAATAATAGACCCTACCTATCTCATTTCCTCTTAGACCTCTAGAAAAGTAACTTTACAATTTTTACAATGTATAAAAAACTTATTTACTTAGTTACTTATAATAATATCGTAAGAATCAACAAATTATGGAAAGACACTTTGTAGACCGTACCTTAAGATATTTGATGTCGTATGAGTGGTCCATAAAAGTCAAACTACCTTTAATAAGGAAACACAAGAAAAATCCTTTCATTTCATTAACTCTTTCGTTATAGGTATTCTCCTGATCTCTTTTAGTAAGACCTTATCAGAGTTACCATTTCACTTTCTCTAACTCTCGATTCACACATCAATCATATACCCGACCTCTTATTTTCATTGACTCCATTTCCCTTCCCTCCACTCGTTTCGGTCCCTTTTTCTGTCGATCGATACACTTTGTGGAGTCTGAAGGGTCCACCGAGTCACCCATTTCTTAGGTGGACCTTACGTCCTCTACATCCTCTGCGCCCAAGTCAGGGACCCACCCCTCCTAGGGGACCTCCGCCCGTACCGTTGGGTGAGGTGATAAGAACGGACCTCTTAGGGTACCTGTCTCCTCGGACCGCCCGATGTCAGGTGTCTGAGCCTTTCTCACTCTGTACTGACTTCACTGACTCTTACGTCCGTGCGCACTTCGTAGAGTGACACTGTTTACGCTCGACAAAAAATTTTTGTCTTAACTCCACAATAAAACACCCTCGTCCATAAGGAGGTAAGAGACAATGTCTTACTTGTATGTAAACTGAACCGAAACATCTTTTGAGAATCTGCACTACCAACGTGTCTCTTTGTTGTCAACAATTGAGAGACACCCCTTTATTCGATGTTACATTCATTGTGTTCACGGATAAATCGGTGACAATTTCCTGGACTAACCTTTATTAACGAACATAGATTCCGACTTTAAATTAAACCAATGTAGTGTCTTAATGGAGTTGTTGGAGACTTATTTCCAGTGAAAACCGTAATTCTTCCATATTTAACGATTAATTATGAAATACAACTTTAATTCAATGGATTCTAAAACTCCTTTACAAGTTACTTTATCATTATCCATGGTTCTAAAGTTTAATGAGATTAAAGATGTCCACTATTTTGAGTTCTTTTCTTTAAAGTCGGTCACTGAAGTTTTCAGACAAAATTTCTCTCCTCACTCATAATTGATCTAGTTTTTAAGATAATGGAGATCTTCACGTAAGGAACAATTTATTTTTCTTGAATTTTGTTCCATGAGAGTACAAATCGAAAGGGGAGTCCTTAAGACTCATTTACTTTCTTTGTCTAATCTAAAGAGACCAAAAATATCAAATTCTCAAAATTTAAAGGAATGACTATATTCTTCTAGATTACGGCCAAAGCCTACCACCGTTCCCAGACCACGAACCAATAACCGACCCCACGCCCTCTCCACTTAAGGTCTCGTCTCGGGAGACCTGACGCCAAGAGTTCGTTGGTAAAATATACATAGTCTAGGTTTATGTCCGAAGGGACCACCGAGTCTGTCATTTCGGACGCACGTTACGCCCTCGATGACGACGACTAGTCAGCCCAGACAGCACAGGCTGAGACACACTGGAATGCCTGACATCGGGCGGTCCGAGGAGACAGGTACCTGTGACCCTAAGTTAGGGACACAACCCTTCTAAAGGATCTCTACTTTTGTCGACGGACGAAGGTATAAGAGCGGACCTTTTAGGGTGCCTGTCTCCTCAGAGCACCCGATGTCACGTACCTCAGTGTTTTCTCAACCTGTATGTCTTTTTACACGAAGTCTCTTCTTTCCTTTACCTTGTGAACTACGGATGGTAGACGGTTCGAGATCCTACACTTGTAAGATAAATTATACGTGTCTCTGGGACTCTCCGGTCATTCCTCTGACAGAAACTTACCTCTGTAAACTATTAAACGAATGTAAGTGCACAATCCCAAGTCTCCGTGTGACTCACGAAACACTGACACCGACGACGACGACGATTCAGCGAAGTTAGCACAGGCTGAGACACGCTGGGGTATCTACCGTCAGGTACGATAAAAGGTCGTATAATAAAACGGAAAGAACCTCTTCATAACCCACATACTCTATACTGTCTTTTACAATATTCTACCACAAATTTTTCTCTCTTAAGTTTATACCGATTAGATATAACCTTCGATAATTGTAATCACTTTTGAAAAGACTACAATTATATAATTTTTAAAATAGGTAAGTGGTTTTAGATATAAAAAACCTACAAACGATACACAACCTGAGACGATTACAGACAACCCTTGTGTCGTCTATACAAGGGACAAAGTTCACTGTAATGGCCCTCATCCTTCGACACAGTGTCGTCTTGTAGAACATAGTTCTTTTCCGTGTTCCTTCATCTATTATTGACAATCTGGACTTCACTTTCACCATCGGTGAGTCAGCACAGGCTGAGAAACGCTGGGGTCCCTGACGTCGGATGGTCCGAAGAGACGGGTACCCTAAAGGTCCGTTCTTATGACCTCACCCATCGGTAAAAGGAAGAGGTCACCTAGAAGAACTGGGACTCTGACTTAGGTTTAGAAGACGTAACGTCCGTCTAAGAAACGTTAGACTCGGTGGTCTCCTTGTCAGTAAAGTCTAATAATGTTTATAATCTCCCCTTCCGTTACCGTGGGGTGAGGTCATGAGAACGGACCTTTTAGGGTATCTGTCTCCTCGGACCATCCGACGTCAGGGACCCCAACGTTTTTCATCCTGTACTGACTCGCTGAAGTGAAAGTGAAAGTAGGTAACCTCTTCCTTTACCGTTGGATACGGTCACAAGAACGGACCTCTTAGGGTCCCTGCCCCCTCGGACCAACCGACGGCAGATACTCCAGCGTGTCTCAGTCGATGGTGACTTCACTGAATCGTCGTCGTCGTGTTTATAATCTATTCTTGAATCCTTAAGATACCTATCGTGACAAAATAAACAAATAAAGTTAAATTCGTCTGACTCTAAATTAATGGTCTACTATAACTTCGATTTAAAATTAAAGGAAGTAATCTGTTCAGAGCCTTAAAATAATTTTTTACACACTACACAAACATCATCCTATTGTTAGTCCTCGAGAATCTGACCTCTTTTCTTTTTACACAGTAGTCAGTTGTTCGTGAATAATTATAAGATGAAGTCACTTTAGAAGTTTAAATTTCCGTTAATTTCTACTAATATTGAAAAGGACCCATTAGTAAAGTGTTAAGACAAGTAAGAAACGATTAAACAAATCAAGTGAAAGTAATGGAAAATATGGTGTAGATAAAGGGGTTCCGTCACTCCGAAAGGATACTTCGATCAGACACTGAGATAAGAGAACCGGGTTAAAAAAGGGAAAGTTAAAGACTCCCCAAGAAACTTCATGTCAAACTTTTGGTAATTAGATCGATTTAACAGGTTGACTAGATTAAATCCGAACCGTCCTTTCTCTACTAGTCTCTAATTATCGTTTAGTTTTTATATTTATCAACGGTTTATAAATGATGAACGAACAACAAAGTCAGCGATCCAACATGGGTCGAGAAAACGTTGGGATACGTGACATCGGGCGGTCCGAGGAGAGGGGTACCTTAAAGGGTCCGTTCTTATGACCTCACTCAACGGTAGAGGATGGAGGTCCTCTAGACGGGATGGTCCCCTAGTTTGGTCGCAGAGAACGCAACCGTCCGTCTAAGAAATGACGACTCGGCGGTCCCTTCGGGGTCATGAGCGAATAGTAACACGATTTCTTCGAAGATGAGATCAATTCCTCTGTTCGGTATTTGTGTAGATTTTAATTTAATTCTGTTTGAAGTTTTTTAATTATTTTTTATTGAATAATAACTCTGTAAACTTTCTCTGACCTCTTAAGTCCTTTTCGAAGGACCTCCTCTTCTGTGACTATCACTGAAACTTCTTACCTAAATAAACTCATCTAACCCTCTTCGTCTTTGTCTTCAGTCCTTTGATCGAAGACAGGATTACTGGGTTCACTAATTTTTTTTTTTTTAACTTCATCGGTGAAGATAAATTATATCATGACCTTCGGTCTGTTGTTTTTATTTATATTACGTAGGTTTGACCTTCTTCATTTATTTGATGGTCCTGGGTGACTGAAAATACGATATAAGACTTGTTATTCTTTGTGTACTGTGTCAAAAAATGAAAGTATCAACATCAGAACCTTACAAATTCGGTCTTTGAAAAACATATCAATGAGAACGTTACAAATTTGAAGGTCAATCTATTATAGTGTCACGGTTAACGTTTCTTGATCCAAAATGAATTGTAGTAATAGATCTTCCCCTTTATTTGTAAGGTATCCTGTATAAAATTAGTGGGGAGGGTATTATTTGTTAAACACTAAAAACAGGTTTTCGAAGGAAGTACTCAGAAATCTGAGTACTTCAGAAATCTGAGATTTATTTCTCTCTTTTATCCATCTCTTTAAGGTATTTACATTTGTCAAATCTCTAAAATTATTGAATATGACTACGGGATTTGGGAGCTATTACTAAAACATCGGTTACTCTGACTACCAACAACGACAAGTCAGAGAGCCAGCACAGGCTGAGAAACGCTGGGGTACCTGACGTCGTGTGGTCCGAAGGGACAGGAAGTGACAGAGGACCTCGAACGAGTTTGAATACAGGTAATTTAGTCACTACAGTAGGTTGGTAGAGCAGGAGACAGTTGGGGAAGAGGAGGACGGAAGTTAGAAAGGGTCGTGATCCCAGAAAAGATTACTCAGTCGAGAAACTTAGTCTACAGATTTCATAACCTTGAAGTCGGGGTCGTAGACAGGAAGATTACTTGTAAGTTCTAACTAAAGGAACTAACAGACCAAACTAGAGGAACGTCAGGTTCCCCGAGAGTTCTCAGAAGAGGGTATGATGTCAAGTTTTCGTAGTTAATGCTCTAACTATTAGCATACCTTTGTCAATGACTAACGTCGAGATTTAAAAAAAATAAAAATGAAAATTTTTTCTAAAAGATAAAAATTTAACTTCTTCTTAACGAAATGTCTTAAAACAACCAAAGACAGTTTGTGGTTGCACTTAGTCGATATCCCTTTTATTTTTGTAAAATCCTCTAAGAAACCTCTTCGTGTTATCGGTCAAAAAAAAAAAAAAAACGACACTAATATACATTTTCAAAGATTTAAGAATTTTGATTTTTAGGATTTAGTCACTGTGAGTCTCAACCTGAGATCTTTATAACACTTAAACGAAAACTATTGAAATAAGACTTAGTCAGAACCAGTTGACACTTATCACTGGTAAAGGGACCTTAGGTAGTAATAAATACGAGTCTTCTCTGAGGTCCTATAACAGGTCACATCTCCTTTCTACTAAGACGGTAGATAACGAATTTTTTGTTGTTGTTTTTTCCAATGAGACGTTAGATAAATATGTTTTTTACAGTCGTAAAGAAGAAGTTTACACTTCTGTCTCGAGTGAGGTGAAATAGTATCTAAAAGAGGACTACGACGTTGAAAAGGGGAAGTTCAGACGAGAACTACAAGAACAAGTACTTCTCTCTTAGTCAAATGTTACCTGTGACTACCTCCTCCACATACTAACGTGACTCCAACGTGGGACGATTCTTACCGGGATAGGAGTGGTGAGCTCAGGAGTCAAAGGAGTTTGATGAGAAAACCTCGGGGGTCTATGGGAAATCGTATAGTAGGTCCGGTCAAGAACGACTTCATACAAGAAGGAGACAGAAACAGTAAACTATTAAAGAAGGGGGATTCTTACAAGGGTTTGTTAAAGGGGACCATATAATTACTCCTCCGTCAGACAAACTCGATGAGACAGTACTTAATGACTATCGGGAGATTAGAATGGTCCTGACAAATATAATTTTAAAAAGATTATAATTAAAAAAATATAAATTTGAAAAAAAAAAAAAAAACCGACGTGTCGTACACCCTTGAATCACGGGGTTGATCCTGAGTTTGGACACGAGAAACGAAATCTTCGTGTCTCAGAATTGGTGACCTGGTGGTCCCTTCAGGAATATAAATATGAAAATTACGTTTATTTAGAGATCAACCACCCTCAAAATCGGTTAAGGTTTTCCTCTAAATATCGGTTCTTCTCAGTAGTAACCATTCTCTACCCCGATGGACCTATAAATCATATTGTGGTTTCGGTAGAACTTAATCCTTCTTTTTTTTATTTTCTGGTTGGTGGACAAAAAAAAAAAAATTCAGGATTTATCTTACTGATGAGTGTCTGAACTAGATGAGACTACTATAGTATAATTTTGACGTTCAGTACAGAACAGTAGTTGAGGCACTATCGAGACGAAAAGGGAACGGATTGATCGCAAACTGAGATAAGAGAGAAAATCAAATAAGGGGTAAGGAGTATAGAGGAAATCTTGCTAGAAAATTTTTGTCCATTGAACACACCGTTCAACGTAGACTATAGGGGAGAACGTATATGTTGTACCAAATCCCGTCCCAGGTTAGAAGAAAAGATCTGAGTAGTAGGTATCGTGAGAGAAAGAGAGGTGTAGTGTAACAGAAGGAGCGGAGCGATGTAATTAACGGTGTAAGAGAAACCAGGGAGAACATTTATTGTGCAATGATATGAAATTCAAAACAAAAATTTAATGAGAAAACTGAAATAAAATACATACTTACGATTAGAGAAACTCCTGTTCGTGAGACAGAATAAGTAAAAACAAAGAAATGACGTATTATACACATTGTCAAATCTTTTGAGTTCTTACCAAAGAATTTAAAAATTACTTGATAATAATACCATACACTTTATCGATCACACGTTCTTACGTAGACTCCGGAACTCCTGTCCACTTCAGTACAAACCCCTTAGAAGAGTCCTGACTAATATTTCATTACCCTGTCCTTTCTTTCCTTAACAATCTTCATGAGTATTGTTCGTACTAACCCAACCCGTATAAATTCCTTCTGCTGGTTTCATCTGACTAATCACTCGCACAATGCCCCTTCCTCTTTAGTCCGAGACACGTCCGGTGTGTCTCTCGTGACCGAAGCCTGTTTAGGTCATCTCTACCACCCTTCCCTTTAATTTCTCATTTTAGGTTTTGTCGTCCAAGACTAAATACTAAATTGTGGACACAAATCAAATCACTACTTTTAGGAAACTCTTCATTGTATAGTTTACTCAAATCCTTACTTAAGAAAGAAGATGTACAAAAATCTATATTAAATTTTTCACACCAGAATTAACAAGACAAAATACACACGATTCAACGACGTCAACACAAACTGAGAAACACTGGGGTACTTGATATCAAACGGTCCGAGGAGACAGGTACCTTAAAAGGTCCGTTCTTATAACCTGACCCATTTGTAAATGAGGAGGTCCCCTAGAAGGGTTGGGTCCTTAGCTTAGGCGCAGAGGATGTAGCCGTCCGTCCAAGAAATGTCGATCGTGGTAGACCCTTCGGTCCAATTAATTAATTGTCAATTAGTAAGATTACCACACGATAATTCCTTCTGTTATAAAAACCAACAAAATCATTTAGTAATGGTATAGGAAACGGGAATTTGAACTGACATTCGGAAACAACAGATTATGTGTGTTATAGACAGATCATATGAATCCTTATATTCCAACCCTCGGCAAGAATCCGACGAAACGGTTACTTTAATTGGAAAAAGACTCTCTCTTTATCTACGAGACAGTACTGGTATAATTATTAGTCACTTTATGTACAAATAATTACGGTAGAATTCACAACAATAAATGTTGAGTCAAAAGATCTTAACTTCTTGAAGGTTTCTCGGTCTCAGAATTCTTTACTGATAATTTAGGGAGATTTAGAAACAAACCCGTTCTAAATCGTGATGACTAAACACATTTATGACCCTACTAGGAGAACGGGAACCCTCCGGATCCCGATCTTTCACTTCCCTTTACATTGGGTTTCATATTAATTCACTCGGTCCGAGTTTCTTACAACTGTGATGTCTGTCTACGTACTAAAAAAAAAAAAGGAGAGGGTAAATACTTTTGTTTTTGGATCAAACTGGAAAAATGGTTTCCTTTGACGTCTATTCTTTAGGGGACGGAAAACCGGTGACCATCACTGAAGTCTGGGACTACGACCCTTCCGTTTTCCTCTTCCCCGGTCGTCTCCTATTCTACCAATCTATCGTAGTAGTTGAGTCACCTGTACTTAGACTAGTTTGAGACTCTCTGTCACCTCCTACCCCCTCGGATCGTACGATCTGAGGTACGCCAGTGTCTCTCAAACTGTACTGAATCACTGATTGTTGTCGTTATTGTTCCTGAAGTCCCTTCGTAAAAGTCAGAGACCAAAATTCATGAAGAGGGATTGATCGAGAATAAAGTCTCTTCCGTTACCGTGGGGTGAGGTCATGAGAACGGACCCTTTAGGGTACCTACCTCCTCGGACCATCCGACGTCAGGTACCCCAGCGATTCTCAGTCTGTGCTGTTCACTGAAGTGAAAGTGAAAAGTAAAAGGACGTAACCTCTTCCTTTACCGTTGGGTGAGGTCACAAGAACGGACCTCTTAGGGTCCCTGCCCCTCGGACCACCCGACGGCAGATACCCCGGCGTGTCCCAGCCTGTGCTGTTTGGCCGAATCGTCGTCGTCGTCGAGAATAAATGTATCCAGTTTATCTTTTCCTTGTCTTATTAACCTAAGTTCTTAATACAAAAAAGGGGGTGAAACCCCTTAGACATCACATAAAAAGATTAAGAACAACAAGTCAGCGATTCAGTGCAGGTCGAGAAACACTGGGGTATCTGGCGTCGTACGGTCCGAAGGGACAGGAAGTGATAGAGGACCTCAAACGAGTCCAAGTACAGGTAACTGTGACTACGATAGATTGGTAGAGTAGGAGACGTCTGGAGAAGAGGAAAACAGAAGTTACAAAGGAGAGTAGTTTCAGAAAAGTTACTCAAACAAGAAACGTAGTCCACTGGTTTTATAACCTCTGACTCGAAGTCGTAGTCAGGAAGGTCACTTATAAGTCCTAACTAAAGGAAATCCTAACTGACCAGACTCGAGGAACGTCACGTTCCCTGAGAGTTCTCAGAAGAGGTCGTGATGTCAACTTTTCGTAGTTAAGAAGTCACGAGTCGGAAGAAAGACCAGGTTGAGAGTGTAGGTATGCACTGATGACCTTTTTGGTATCGAAACTGATATACCCGAAAACAGCCGTTTAATTACAGAGACGAAAAAATTATATGACAGATCCAACCAGTAACCTCTTCCTTTACCGTTGGGTGAGGTCACAAGAACCGGACCTCTTAGGGTCCCTACCCCCTCGGACCACCCGACGGTAGACACCCCAGCGTGTCTCAGCCTGTGCTGACTTCGCTGAATCATCATCATCATCATTCAACCAGTATCGAAGGGAAGGTGTCCCGTTCGCAGAAAATTAAAGTACCGACGTCACTAAAGTCTCTAGTTCTTTTCTTTTAGAGTGACGAAGGTGAAAGGGAGGTAGATAAACGGTACTTTACTACCGTGGTCTACGGTATAGAATCAAAAAACTCACAACTCAAAATTCGGTCTAAAAAGTAAGAGAAAAATCAAGGAGAAATGGAAGACGGTGATCTCACCATAGTAGACGTATAGACTCCAACAACTATAAAGAGGACCGATAGAACTAAGGTCGAACACTCATTAGGTGGGACTATAAAGAGTACTACATGAGACGTATATTCAATTTATTCGTCCCACTGTTATATGTCGGAACTACATGAGGAGAGGGTTAAAACTTGGTCATGTAACAAGTTTCAGGTCAAGATTGACAACGAAGAACTGGACGTATGTGCAAAGAGTCCTCCTTCCATTCCACCAGATCATAAGGGTAGAGAAAGTCTTAAAAGGTGTCAAAAACCACTAGATGTGTCAGGTTCCGAAATCACATTAGTTACTTCGTCTTCATCTACAAAAGGACCTTAAAGATACGAAAGAGATACTAGGTTGCATACAACTGTTAAACTAGAGACCAAGGAGACGGAAAAGTTTCTGGTCGAACATGTACACCTTAAAGAGTCAAGTGTATGACGACTTCGGATCGAACTTCCTAAAACTCGTATTAGAATGATCGTACACTTTACTCACGTTAACACACCGTCAAACTCGTAAGAAACCGTAACGGAAAGAAACTCTAACCTTACTTTTGACTGGAAAAGGTCAGGACACCGGTGACGACTCGAAAGGTTTAAACGACTGTATAACTCACGTCGTGAAATTGTCGTAGTAGAAAATCCTAAACTTTCTCGAGTCGACCTTAAGACAGTGGAGGTGACCAGAACACGTATTATTACGAAGGATACCGGGCGAACTGAAGTCTGAAGTCCTACAGTAAGAGATCAACTCACTGGTGTCGTAGTACTAACAGACCCAGTAATTTTGGAAAAAACATAATAAAAAGACACATAAGAACATAAGAAGACACATAAGAACTTAAGAAGACACATAAGATTAAGGAGATCACGTACCAAATTCTGACCACATAAAAGACCAATGTTTATAGTAAAATTTTCTTTCGTAATTTTATACTTATTTCATCAACAAATTTTACAGGGAATAACGGTCCTCCTAAACCGACATCCGAAGGTATCCTGACCCCTTTTGTCTCTGGGGTGAAAACCCTCCACGTGTATTTTAGAAAACATGTGATCCTGGACCCCTTTTTCACGGGGAATAAATAACTTAAAAGAAAGAGTATTAGACTTTTAAGAGTCTTTCTCATCTTTAAGTTCAATCTCAGTCCATCTCTTTTCCCTTATAATATTGACTATTACTACATTCCATTCATTTAGAGAAGGAGTAAAAAAATGAAATGTTATAACATAACCAAAACGGTATGTAACTGTACTTAGACGGTACCCACATGTTCACAAGGGGTAGGACTTGGATGAAGGGTGGAGGGAGTTACTGTCTTTCAGAATCTCCGTCTACTTATCTTTTTAAAATTCTTTTTAAGGTCTACTATACACTAATTATCTCAACTCCTTTTATTGAAGAACTTTTAAAGATGACACATCGTTATTTTTAACCGCTCCTATAAAAATTGGACCCGAAGAAAAACGACCATTTCTTAGACGGACGTTACTCCCTCAGGACCCGAGCTAGGGACCCAACCCTTTTAGGGGACCTCTTCTTTTTCCGATAGTTGAGGTCATAAGACCGGACCTCTTAACGTACCTGAAATATCAGGTACCCCAGCGTATATATCAGTACCCTGTGCTGACTCACTGAAAGTGAAAGTAAAAAATTGGATACCCACCACTTTTATATCTCTTTGAACAAGTATAGAACAGTTGAAAAAAATCACTCAACATTTTAAATCTACCGTACTGATCGGTATAAATAACTTAGAAAAAATAAAATCTTCAAATATAACCTCAATATTACACTACGCAACTCAATATACTCTGTAGACGTTCATTGAAAGACGGACCCTTTATACGTACAGAGAATCAAGAACAACTAATCCTATTACCGGGACATGTAAAAAGGTCTGTTCTTTTCTTGTAGTGGTGTAGTTAATAGGGGTTTCGAATCATTTCGAAGTTTCCCCTCTCTTCTAACTTTTAATAAGTTTCCGAATCTCAACGAAGTAGGACGTGTCAATAAAGAACGAGAAAAGAGACCGGAGAACGGGTCGTCCTGTGTTATAAGGAATTTTGATTGTTCAATCGACAAAGGTAACGAGATCACCGTAGACAGGAGACAGAACGGACATTTTATCAATGGAAACATAAACAAACGAAAGGTAGATCTAAAATAAACGTAGAACTTTTATCCGTGGCACAGAATTGTTAAACTTGGGTGTAATTTAATATTAATACATTTTCGGAGTCCACCTGAAGGGACCACCGAGTCACCATTCCTTCAGTGGACGATTACGTTCTCTACACTCAAACTAGAGACCCAACCCTTCTAGGGGACCTCTTCCTTTATCGTGGGGTGAGGTAATAAGAACGGACCCTTTAGGGTATCTCTCTCCTCGGACTGTGCGATGCCAGGGACCTCAGTGTTCTCAACATGTACCGACTCGCTGACTCGCGTACGGAAGGCATCACATAGTCCCACGTAAAATAGATGTAAGAATGGTTATGAACAATAGTGCTTAAACACATTGTCTTTCTTTTACTGAATTTTTAGTAAAAAAATTATCTTTTTTCCTTTTTTCACCTGGTATAAAGGTACTTTAGTCAAATACTACTGTTGGATTTCTATAGAGAAGTGAGAATCTTCGACAGGAGATTCTTTTGATGACACTTGTCAAAGAACACTAAAAAGGTCTTTTAATTTTATATATATGTACATACGACGACGACGACGATTCAGCGAAGTCAGCACAGACTGAGACACGATGGGGTATCTACCGTCGGGTGGTCCGAAGAGGCAGGGACCCTAAGAGGTCCGTTCTTGTGGCCTCACACAACGGTGAAAGAAGAGGTCACGTACGTTCACTTTTCACTTTCACTTCAGAGAGTCAGCACAAGCTGAGAATCGCTGGGGTACCTGACGTCGGGTGGACCGAGGAGCCAGGTACCCTGAAAGTCCGTTCTCATGACCTCACCCCACGGTAACGGAAGAGACTATATGTTCATATATATATATATATATATATATATATATATATATGTTTTAAACGTTTTTCATATAAGTTTATAACGGTATCAAGACGTGAAAGATAAAAAGTGATTTTATAACCCCATATTCAAATATATATGATAAGAAAGTTTACGATTGAAACTAAAGGTTACGTATATCAGAGTAAATATATTGGAAAGTAGTCATTGGAAATTTATTAAATATCAATGATCAATAAAATAAAACCTCACTTTTTATGGGAAAATACATAGAACCTCATGAACACAATTGTAAAAATATTCCATTAAAGGATCGACGTCTTAACAACCCAGTTATACATAAAGGTCAAAACTCAACAACAAAACCCCATTCAGCACAGACTGGGACAAACTGGGACACTTGATCGGAGGAGACAGGAGGTGATAGAGGACGTCAAACGAGTTTAAGTACAGGTAACTCAACTACAGGTCAAAAAAAAAAAAAAAATCCATGTTTACGTCAAAAATAATAAAAAATTAAATTTAAATAAATAAATTTAACCTCCGATTAATGAAATGTTATAACATAACCAAAACGGTAAGTCAAAACTCTCTGCGACAGTTTAAGGAAAGGTTTCGATAAAATGGTTAAATAAGTAAAAGAAGTATGGAGGACAATGTTGTCCCGTATTCTATTGAAAACTTGATCGATTAGCCTATCTACCTTATCCCACCCACGATCAGTACAGGTTGAGAAAGTTGGAGGACCTGACATCGGACGTTTTGAGGAGACAGGAACCCTAAAGGGTCCGTTCTTATGACCTCACGCGACAGTAAAGGAGGAGGTCCCTTAGAAGGGGTGGGTCGGTATCTTAGGTACAGAGAACCGTAACCGTCTACCTAGGAAATGGTGACTCAGTGGACCCTTCGGTTATCCCACCTATTCTTTGTCGTAGAGTAATATTAAAGTAGACGAAAAATTTTAGTCTTCATTCTCGTTTGAATAAAAATACTGGAGGAGGAATAAAGATGAACCCGTAACGGAAAAGAAGACAATAAAGATAAAATAAAAAATTTCAACCTAAAGAATATTTAAGAATAAGTAAAAATATTTAAAAATTTAATTCTATTGTTAAAAACAGTACGTAATTTTTTATAAGACATCAAACAGTAAACTGAAATCCTATAAAAATAATGATATAAGTTTACAACTTAAATAGGCTTAAAAAGTTAGGTAAGAGTGGTATCGAAGAATTTTTTTATAAGAAATAAAATCAATACATAATACGACACACCCAGAAGTAACCCCGTGTGTTCTAGATACTAGAAACAACGCCACAAGTCCTGGAAAGTCAACACCGTACACTCTAGGTCAAGAGACTGGTTCCTAACTTGGACACGGGGACGTAACCCTCGCGTCCCAGAATCGGTGACCTGGTTGTCCCGTCAGTGAAAGGTTACTGAAGAACTAAAACAAGGGATCAATCTTTACAGATGAGATATGGTTTTACTGTTTATGTAAAAAGTAAATTCTAAAAATGAAAATTTATTAATAAACTACATGAGCCAAAAATAAAACTACTCATCTTATTTCCTCTTTAGACGTAAATCAAAAAGGTTTATCGATTTGTCAACAGAGTTAAAGTAAATAACTTATTTAAGGAAAAGGAATTTTTGACTTTTTAATAGAAATTACAGTTCATATAAAAGTATAATAAAAACCATAACTAAGACAAGTTAAACAGATTATAAAGGGATCATGGTTTCGTTAAATTAATGACAACGAAGTATTATATTAAATTATATATCATTCATCGGGAAGTAAGTAGAATAAGGACTAAAAAGACTTACACGAGTGTAACATAAAGAACTACTTGAAATCACAATAAAATATTCCAAAGTTTTATTAGGACAATCATATATAACTTAGAAAAGTTAAAACTCATAATCATAGGTACTTATTTCAAGAAAACATAAAGTTATTTAAAGTTTATAAAAGAATTTTATTCAAAAGTGTAATCTTCAAGACGGAATAGAAAAACGATAATATTGTAGAAAGATTATAGAAAAGATTACTTAGTATCTAATATGTACCTCTTTAATAACAAAACTCGTAATTAAAATATTAGTCTGAACAATGACTTAAAAAATAATAAATAATATCAAAACATAATTAAGGAACTCCAAAAGATCCATACATTTTAAAGTAGACGTTCAGCACCTCTAAAATGGAAAGGGTAAAGAAAAGGAAAGTAACTGACTATGAAGACCCCTTTGTAATTTAATGTCACCGTTTCACCTGTAAGAAGAACACACTTACGCCTTCAAAAAATTCACGAAGATAAACTATAGATAACTTTATCTGTATAAAATGAGAGAAAATCAGATAATTACACCACATCATATAATTGTCTAAAGGACTATAACTTAGTGGAAATTCCGTTTACCTAAAATTACTTTGGTTAAATTTCCTGTGTATTACTGATAGTATAGAATCGTTACTTTTCCTTTACAAAATAAAATTCTTGTGATACGTTCCACTCCCTCTTTACCGTAAAAGTTATCAAATTTAAACTTCGTAGGGATCTCGAGACATACACTTCTAGTAATAGAGGAGAAACAAGGAATTCTCCGTAATAATATTTTAGGACCGGTTAATCAATAAAAGAAAAGAAAAATAAAGTCTCGTGGAATATGACGAACAAATTTCTTATCATAACATATAAAAGAATAAACTCAGTCAAACGTTTGATTTATTAATAAAATTTAAAGAGACAGTACCGAAACCGTGAGACATTAAATTTCTTTTGGAAACATATTAATTCTAAACGTGTAGTATTTTATATTAGTTTTCTACGATTAGAGATCGAACAAATAATATCTTTTCCCTATGATGAAATAGTAATAGAAAAAAGAAAGTTCACACTATAGTTTTCTTAAAATATGTTTATTCTTTCGTTTAAACCCAGTTTAAAGTGTATTTTTACTACTTTTATTACGGTTTATTATACAATAAGTCCCTTTTCTTTTTGGAAAGTTTACAAACTTATAGTATTATGAACTGGTTGGATAAAAGGTTTTATTTGAGAGTCTCCATATTGGAGATAACATACAAGTAGAACTACGTCACTAAATAATCTTATTGTTTAAAATCCCTAAAAACTTAACGTTTCTTCATCCTCTTCCCCTGCTGTCTCCTACTCTACCAACCTACCTCAGTGGCTGAACTACCTGTACCCAAACCCACTTGAGTCCCTCAACCACTACCCGTCCCTCCGGACCACACGACGCTAAGTACCCCCATCGTTTCTCAGCCTGTGCTGACTCACTGACTGGACTTGACTACAAGTAAAATAGTTAATAATAAAAGTGGGATAAAACCATTTGTTCAATTCATTTTATAGTACCATAAAATTCCATAACAAAGTGTTTTATGTAGTTTCAATGTATATAAAATATTATACATTCCTTTTTATTCTCCATTTTTATTCTATCAGAAAAAAGAAGATTAAAATCAAACAGTGTAAGAAAAAAGTTCAAAAGATTAAATAGATTAGTTTTCTGTCGACACAATATTCTTTTTTCATAAAACTTAAATATTTAATTGATTCTATATTCAGGGTCCTTTTAAGTCAAATACTTAAGGTTCAAAGTAGTAACCAGTTTCGAGGACCTGTCTGAAAGACTCCTAAAGATACTAAAAGATAATACGAAGAACAATCGGAAGGTCTTTAAACAGAATATCAGAGGACATATAACACGCGACAATCCTCTAGACACAAAATATCTATAAACGGAAAGGATGGGACGGACCGAGTCTTATAACAAGTATCATTAACGAATACTTCGTTAACACTGGTGTAATACGGAGTATTCAAAAAAGGGATCCTTACTTTACAGTCCAAAGTAACCGTCACTTCTATTTTCTGTTGGTGGGTCTATTTCATTTACCTTTAATTAAATATTTCAAAACTATCGGTCCAATAACTGAAGAGATTTCGAAATTCATCCAGAAACAGGAATAAGTCCACACTCTGGATTGGGAACGGAGTTGAATCGAGAAAGTCCCAAGAGGACGTGGTACCGTAAATTCTTCAGTGACTCTAGGAAGAACCAAATCAACAAAACCTAGAAGTCAAGTCAAGTTAAGTCAGAGAGTCAGCACAGGCTGAGAAACACTGGGGTACTTAGTGTCGTGCGGTCCGGAGGGACAGGTAGTGGTTGAGGGCCTCAAGTGGGTTTGAGTACAGGTAACTCAGCCACTGCGGTAGGTTGGTAGAGTAGGAGACAGCAGGGGAAGAGGAGGACGGGGGTTAGGGAGGGTCGTAGTGTACTCAACCGGTTTCATGACCTCAAAGTCGAAATCGTAGTAAGGAAGGTTTCTTGTGGGTCCCGACTAGAGGAAGTCTTACCTGACCAACCTAGAGGAACGTCAGGTTCCCTGAGAGTTCTCAGAAGAGGTTGTGGCGTCAACAACAGTTTCGTAGTTAAGAAGTCGCGAGTCGAAAGAAGTGTCAGGTTGAGAGTGTAGGTATGTACTGGTGACCTTTTTGCTATCGGAACTGATCTGCCTGCAAACAACCGTTTCATTACAGAGACGAAAACTTATACGATAGATGCAACCAGTATTGAAAAGAAGGTTCCTCATTCGTAGATAATTAAAGTACCGACGTTAGTGGTAGACATCACTAACACCTCGGGAGGTTTTATTTCAGATTGTGACAAAGGTGACAAACTACTGGTTTTAAAGAACTCAGTGTGTATAAACCTTTTTTTATATCTCTCTCGAATTACTAAACTGTGGTTGTCGAATAGACTATTCGACACATAAAACATGTAGGCTTATATTCCTTTTCTTTCACAACCCTTGTAGGTAGTCGGTACTCTTGTAAAAGTAAAGACTTAACAGGAGAAAGTTCTATGTGGTACGGATATCTTCGAGGATAATACATCAAAGAGTTTAAATGAAAGAAACGGTGTAACTTAATTATAAAGTATAGTATAAAGTTTAAGACAAACTTATACATCGAGTCGAAACAATGAATACAAACAAATTGAAACATAGACCAAACCCACCACACATATTTACCAGGAGATTCCTGTCAAACTTCCAATCAATTATAAAATTTACCATTGACACCGATAGATAGTTGGGACCGTATTAAATTATTTACCACTGTCCTTCTTATAAAATGAACACTGAAAAGTATCGAAAGATTTTATGATCTCAACAATGAATACATACCGTTTACCCAAACTAGGTGTACCCTATAAACTTTACCAGTGATTGAGACTTTTACTGACCAACTTGACGAATGAATTCTTTTATTTCAGTGTACTTCGTCAGACAACCTCTTCCCTCTCTGTCTCCTATTTTACAAACCTATCGTAGTGACTGAGGTACCCGTACTCAAACCCGTTTGCGGTCCTCTACCAGTTCCTGTCCCTTCGGACCACACGACGTCGAGTACCCCAATGTCTCTCAACCTGTACTGAATCACTGACTTACTATTTATAATATAGAAGTAAAAATTTAATATATTGTTCGATTACAACAAGTCAGCGATTCAACATAGGTTGAGAAACTCTGGGGTACCTGACGTCGTACGGTCCGAAAAGACAGATAGTGATGGAGGGGCTCAAACGACAGGTTACAACAGGTTTAGGTTTACTGTCTTCTCTTTCAAATAAAAAATTCCTCCATAATACATAAATAATATCCGACACGTGATATACTTCCTCAAGACTCGTTTAAATCGTGTACTAGAAGTAGATGATCCTTGTTTTTAGATAAACTCCTCAATTATGTACCTTTAAGAGATCACCAATAGTGTCAAGGACCCGAAGTTATTGATTTACTCACTAACTCACGTACTGTCGTTTTCCTGTTCCGTATGTGCGTTGTTGTCCGTAATTTATGACTCACATTCCGTTAATTACACTAACCTTAATCGTTCACTCCATTATAAAGTTAAGACCGAATGAGGTGTCGAGAGGTATTGAAGACGACAAGGGTATGATGTGACTTCTCCACCCTTCAACCCCTATACTTATTTTTGTATCGCTCACAGTTTTTATTACCCTTTATTTTCAAAACTCTAAAATCGTAAGTATAAAAAGTTAATTACAATACTGTCTTTCTTTTCGTACTTTTAGTTTGTACGATTTACAAAACCGTGTACATTTAAATAAAGATCAACACTTCAGAACCTTTTATAATACTTCTAGTCTAGTACTTAGTCAAGTTATATTACGATCTTTTGACAGAAAGTTCAAAGCAAAACTAAATGAGACTTCTGTATCCCTGTCTTAGTTCCGATTTATTTGGTAGCCTATAAAACTCAAAGATTCCTGATAACCTTCTCCTCTACATACTTAAGACTCAAACTCACCTACCCCCTACTTTACCTGGATTTATTCAACGAAAAACTTTACATTTATACTAAAATATTCCTTATATACATTTTTTATTGAATTTCATTCCAACTCGAACGATACTTACTGTTGAGAGAGAGTGACAAGAGGGAATGGTAAAGGACTAGAGATATTCCTTTATGTAAGTTGAAAATTTTATAAAATTACAAACGATAATAAAACGGTTTATTGTTTATTGAATCTTCTACATATAAATCGAGTGAAAGTGATTGGTGTTGACTGGAGTAGGACACACACCTATCACGAGTCAACAGGTTGAGAAACGTTGTGGTACCTGGACTGTCAAAGGAGACAGGTATTTTAAAAACTCCGTTCTTATGACCTCACCCAACGGTAAAGGAAGAGGTTCCCTAGAAGGACTGGAGTACATGTACGTGAAAAGACCGTATCAACATACAATCAAAACAAGTCTACTTAAGAGACCCGAACGTAATTTTTTAGTACACTAAAGATCGAAAAATTTTAGATGAATAGATACCACCCGGTGTATCATTTGAGAATGAAAAGAAAAAAATGTGTTAGAATACAAAAGAAAAAATTTTTAAATAAATAAAATTAACCTCCGATTAATGAAATGTTATAACATCACCAAAAACGGTACGTAACTCTACTTAGTCGGTACCCACATGTACACAAGGGGTAGGACTTGGGGGAGGGTGGAGGGAAGGGTAGGGTAAGGAGAGCCAGTAGGGTCACGTAGTCGGGACTCGTAGGACAGAGTACGTATATTCCACCATGATTTAAGAGAATTGAAAATGAACAGACTTTTCGAAAACTAAAGAGGTAGTCAAAAAAAATTTAATATCTAGAAAATAATACACAACTTAAATAAATTAAAAAAACACTAAAATAAAAAAAAAGAAATGAGAATTTGTAAAAATTTTTTAAAAATAAAAATGAAATAAAATGAAATGTTATGACATAACCAAAACGGTATGTAACTGTACTTAGACGGTGCCCACATGTACTCAAGGATTAGGACTTGGGGGGAGGGTGGAGGGTAGGGTACAGTACAGAGACCTAGTAGGGGCACGTGGTCGGGGTTCGTAGGACATAGGACATAGCTTGTATCTGACCACTAAGCAAAGAATGTACTATCATATGTACAAAATCACGGTAAAAGGGTTTAGTAGGGTGGGAGAGGGAAAGGGAGTCTCAGGTTTTCAAGTAAGATATGTAGACACAGAGAAAACGACAGAGGTAGTCAAAACTTACTCTAGGAACGACCCATGTCATTAGAACCAACATCTAAAAAGGGAAAATCATGAAATTTATATAGGACGGTAAGGGAAGACCAGACGTCTCAAAGACGACTTTCTAGTCGACAATTCGTATACCCCAAAGGGAACATACAATGAACAACGAAGAGCGAACGACGAAAATTATAAGAGAAACACAAATCAGAAACAATCAAATTAATCATACACAGAACCGTACAAAGAGGAACCCAAATAGGACATACCCTAAGACACTGAAAACCTGAACTGAAAGACAAAGGAAAGAGTATGACCCTTTTAAAAGTTGATATTAAAGAAGTTTTTAAAAGAGTATGGGAAAGAAGAAGAGAAGAAAAAAACCCTGGGGACAATGAACTTTCAACCACGTAAACTACAACAGGGTCTCCAGAGACTCTGATAGAAGTCAAGAAAAGTAAGAAAAATGAAATAAGACGAGAAGTCTTCAATAAAGGTAGTAAAATAGAAGGTCGAGTGACTAAACAAGAAGACCAAGTCTATAAGACCATAACTAAGGAAGATCTCATAAAAATTGAAGTCATTAACACAACACACAGAGACGTACAAATAAGAAATTAAGAAGATCCAGAAACAATCAACTAAGAACGTAAAAGAGGTAAAACGAAAGGTCCAAAAACTAGTAGAAATGTTAGTAATAAGACTTAAGAAAAAGTCCATCAAACGAATAAAGGAAAAGTAAATAAACCTGAAGACACAAAGATCAAACAAGGAAGTAAACACATTATAAAGAGACGGAAAAGTAATAACAATAATAAAAAAATTTAAATAACACAAACTCCAGAGGACAGGGTTCGAAGTTCGAACTTAAGAAAGAAGGAAAACCGAAGAAGGGAGATTCAAACCAGGTCACCAAACACCCATTCGAAGTATATCCCACTCTAAACACGATTCAAAAACGACAAACAAACAAACAAAAAGGAGACTACCCGTTCCGACTCACTTCACCATTAGGACATACGACTACTGACCCAAACATAAAACCACTCCGCAAGACGTGTCCCACGACGACCACCAACCCCCTACGACCCAGAAAATAATGTCACCAAAGGAAACACACTCAAGAGTGATAAACTATGGGGCATCCCAATCAAGAAACTATCAGATCCCAGAACCTCAGTCACGAGGGTGACGTTTTAGAGTCCCGAACTAGAGACGATTCAGAAAGTCACCATTATGGAGAGTACGAAGAGACCGAAAGAGCCGTCGGTCGGTCTAGGTTAGTTAACTCCGAAGGTGCTACCTGGGAAGAGACGTGTTCAGACTAGGAACACTTTAGGTTCTGACAGAATAGTGACCAACCACATTCGTTTGTACGCAGGTTTCGGTGTCAAGGGTTAGACTGGGGTTCGTTACGAGCCCTCCAGGGACTCAGGGATTCCTCTTACCCTCCCACAGCGTCGTCTCCCCTGTCAGGGACACGCGAAGGGAAGACAGTAGGTATCAGAACACTTCAGGAGGACCTTCCTGGATTGACAACGAAGAACTGGACGTATGTCTAAAGAGTCCTCCGTCCATTCCACCAGACCATAAGTCTAGAGAGATTCTGAGAAATCAATTCTTAAAAGGTCTCAAATAACACTAGCGTGTCAACTTCCGAAATCGTATCAGTTACTTCGTTTACATCTACAAAAAGACCTTAAGAGAAAGAAAAAGATACTAGGTTACCTACAACCGTTAAACTAGAGACCAAGGAGACGGAAAGGATTTAAGTCGAACATGTAGATCTTCAAGAACCAAGTGTATGACACCTTCGAATCGAATTTCCTGAAACTCGTAATGGAAACGAAGACATGAATAGTGATTAACTTGACATTTAAGAAGAGGTATACATATTTAGAAGAGAATCATATGTCTTTCCCTTATATATGAGGAAAATGAGTATTCCCTCAGAGAGTTAAAAGAGAATAAACTCTAAAGAGTGAACCTCAGAAAACATGAAGAACGTAAACCTAGTTGGAGTACTTGTTTCTAAAAAAAAAGTGATCTTTATTCTCTTCTATTACCTCCTTTTCAACTGATCATACACAAAACTTCGTCTTCTCATTATGGGACTAAAACCCCTGTTTAACACACTCATGTGTCAACTGAGACTTTCATCTGATCCACTACTTCTTTTGTGTACCATTTTCAGAGGTTGACGAGACTGTATTCAGGTTTATAGGTAATACGGTATAAAAATCTACGAAACGAATTACAAATAATGAACCCTTTTTTAACGGCCACTTGATCGGTAGTGACTATAGGTACTTCTTTCTTACCTGTAAAGGTCATTTAGGTATCCCGATCGGTTACACTTGATAACCAAAGAAATCCCCAGATCCTACTATAGTCACACCTTCTACTACCCAGTAAATTAACACACAACGAATTTCCTATGGAGAGACCACGTATGGTCTTGAAACAAGAATGTGGGTATATATAATTGTTGTATAAGTCATAGAACAACAAGTCGGTAGTTCAGCACTGACTGAGACACACTGTGGTACTTACCGTCGTAAGGTCCGAAGGGACAGGAAGTGAGAGAGGGACTCAAACGAGTTTCACTACACTTAACGCAGTCACTACGGTAGGTAGGTACAATAAGAGACAGAGAGGGAAGAGGAGGACGGGAGTTAGAAAGGGTCGTAGTCTCAGAAAAGGTTACTCAGTCGAGAAATGTAGTATACCGGTTTCATAACGTTGAAATCGAAGTAGTAGTCAGGAAGGTTACTTATAAGTCCTAACTAAAGGAAATCCTAACTGACCAAACTAGAGGAACAAATTATAGAATAAGTCATGATTATCCTTCTCTAAACCCGGTACCACATTGATCATACAGGTCGACCTCTTATCGATGAGGTGACTTACCTGACTGAAATAAAACTACTCGGAGTACCTTAAATTTACTAAGACTCTCCAAATACAGAGATGTTCTTTTCCCGTCAGACCTTTAAAACCGATACGAATAGACGACACAAGAGTCGTCCTGGTGATTTTGAGGTCTTAGTCTAGTTATAGAGGTAGAAGACTCCCAGGTTACATATTACATTCATGTCCTCAACTACTTACAAGAGACAAGGACGGGTGGTGGATTAGTCTTAAGTGTGTTACACCCGAGGGTATCAGTCTTAAGCACATCCTACGGGTCTTAAGATTATACGTGACCGTGTGACTGACATAGTCGGGGGGACCCGAGGACATTACCGAATAAGTTAAAGAAACTGTTTCTCAAGATAAAACTAGAGACAGACTTTCCAGACTATCCGTAGTGACAGCGTTTGTGATTCTGTAGGGACCCCACTTTTGTAAGTCTCCTCGAGTTTGTCGAAGGTGACTCCGTCCAAAGGGTGGCGGAGTTGGGTCGGAAGAATAGGAGACGTGGTGTGTCGAGAAGTAGAGAGGGAGTAAGAGAGAGGAATGAGATAGGGAGAAGAAAATAAAGAGGGTGGGATTGGACAAAGGTATTTTATAATATTTGGAGTTCTAGAAATAAAAAATATAAAACAAGAATAGATACTTCAACTATTTGTTATGTTATGAAAAACCTTCATCCATGAAACGTTACACAATAAACGTTTCATTAGACTTTTATTAAGAAATCATAACGTTTATTAAGAATTAAGAGTGTCTCTAGAAAGTTCTACCCAATGAGAACGAAAGTGTGGTACTATGTAGTAAATAGGGAGAGAGAGGTACAAACTGTATGTACTAAAAATGTCTCTCGGAAAATTAAACCTTATAGGGTCAACTTGACCTAACTTTTTCATATTATAGATAATTTTATAGAATATGTAAGTCAGACATTAGTAAATCTAATATAACATAGAAAGATCCTTTTTACCCTCAAAATAGGAACACATTTGTCCAAATTCTATAAATACGGTTCAACTTACAAAGTCTCATTCCATTTGAATGTTTTTACTGTCGTATGTCACTAAGTATGAAATCTGACTTGAAGAAATCCCAAAGATGAAGAAAAAAGATACCTATGGAGATACTTCATTATCCTATAACGTAGACGATTAAAATCCATCATGACGAAAATAATAAAATCGTTTCTCAACAGTGGTACTTTTAGTTTTCGTCTGGGTAGTAAAATTTAGGACGTTAATTCATATACGAACAGTCGTCGAGTCAGTACCATAGAAACTATCACACCCATTACACAAAAGAAGAGTCGGATGAATCCATTACCTTCGGTTTGAGTTTGTAGTTTCCTTTCTCTAAAAGGAAACATCCTTTTGTAGTAATGTAAAAGTGTGGTAATCCCACTATCTTCATATCGTAGAGGAGACGTACTTCATCTACGAAAACTAATAAAAAAATTTGATTCGTATCTGATCCTAGTAATAAACATACACATAATTTTGATGTTACGAGTTTTAGTACGGATAACTGACTGATAATTGTAAAAATCCTTTCCCCACCCTATAATTTCTTGAGTGATTAATTTGAGTAAAATTAATTAATAATCGTCAATGAATCCGTATAGTTGTAGATTAAAAGACAGAAAATTTACTGTAAGGGAACTTTCAAACTTCGCAAGAAGTACTATCGGAGTATTTTTGGTCGGAGTCGTTAATAATTTCACTCCCGTAGTCCGTTAAATTAGAGATTGACTTTAGTCCTGATCTACGACTCCTTACTGTCTTTACGGATAACAAGATGAAAAGAGTATAACAATTACTTGACAAAATGGTTTGTTTACCATGTGTATGAACTCTTTTACTTGAAAGACTTTTCAAAATGAATTTATTTCGACTGTAATGGTTCCACAATATCCCACTTCTATCCACTCGATTATATGGACTAAAGATATTCTTAATAAAAGAAACAACGAATACATTGAAATGAAACTTGTTTATAACAAGGTTCTATCATGGTGATTTTATTATCGTTACCACTACCATCACTGTTTTGGTGGGGTTTAGGTGTTCCTACCTTTTTTATGAAGTATATGGTGTCATAAAGTGTGTAAGCTTTATTAACGGTATACATCTTACATTCAATAGGTTGTCCCTTGTTTTGTCGTTCTTTCCTTTGTACAAAGTCACCGACTTAGTAAAAAGACTAATCAACTTTTGTAGGGAAACAATTTCGACGACCCTGCCATTGTTTTACCATGGGACTTGTCGACAGTGAATAAACTAAAAATGGGTGGTTATAAGAAGTCTGATTTATTACAATATTTTTTTAGAATAGACGACAGTGAATCAACTGTCAGTGGACGGTTATAAAAAATCTATCAGCATCATCATCACAATCAACGAATCTTCACAGACTGAGAAACACTGGGGTGCCTGACATCGGACGGTCCGAGGAGACAGGTGCCTAAGACGTCCGTTCTTATGACCTCACCCAACCGTAAGGGAAGAGGTTCCCTAAAAGGAGTGGGTCCCTAGTTTGGGTCCAGAGGATATAAAGTCCGTCAGAAATGGCAGACTCAATGTTCCTTCAGGGTGACAAATCGATTGTATTGCAGTTGATGCTTTAGAAACACCCGCAAATCATCTTTATTACTGTAGTCAAGTCATAGAAGTCAGATTTTTTTCTAAACGAAATGGTATTACAACTAATTTTTTTTTATGTAGTTTCATCGGGACTATTTGGTACAAAAACATTTTTTTTTATAGTTGACAATTACTATATTTTATCAATTTATGAATTACAATGAGAGGTTCACTAAACGACTGAACACGATCGGTGTGACCTCTGTTATCGTCGTTTCGAACTTTCTCTCTTTGAGAGTGTAAATCAGACTGTTGTCTGAAGGTAGACTAAAACGAAATAATATATACGATGAGACAAAAGAGAAAAAGAAACAAAAGTGACCAAACATTTTTAACGTCGAATAAAGGAAATAGGAGAGTAAATCAGAAATTTATTGACAACTAACGTCACAATAAACCGTGTTTTTCATGTCTATCTGGTTTCTTCACCTTATCACAGGTTTTATATAGGGTGGTTCGTCCTCTTAAATCGTACACTGTTTTTACATTAAAATACCCTTTTAGTGCCAAATGAATTTTCTAAGATCGTTGACCGATAGGTAAATCTTCTTTTATTCGAATCTTCGGATGGAGCGTAGAATATATGTCTATCTGAAGTCTATCTAATTTTGAAATTTGTGATTTTTAGAATCTTCTTTTACATCTAATCCAGTACATTTTCAATCTCTGACCTCTCCAGAATAATCTGTATACTATAAGTCTTAGATACTTTCTGTTATGTTTACATAAGTTTATAAATATTTAATTTTATAAAATATATTTTCAACGGTATTTATTAAAGTTATCTTTACTTTCTAAAACCCTTTTTAATTTTACGTTTACTTCTTTACTACTGATTATAGATATTATTAAGAAGTATTAGTTATCCCGAGAAATAACTTTCTTAGGATAAAATTTTGAGGACAATTTTTTGATTGGGATAATTTTTACACGTCACATTGTTAAATTCGTATCAAAATTTTTAGGGGATAATTGTCACTTGTTTTTTCTAAACTTCCATATCTTCTTGTCTAGGTTACCAGTCAATGTAAACAATTCTTAAACTTCAAGTGGTACACCATTTACGTTTAATTTATCACTCTTTAGTGAAATTTGGTAGTCTCACAACGTAAATTTTCTTCGTCAATGTATATGGGACTACCTCTACACCTGTGTCACATGAGAGCACAGAATAACCACTTTGCTCTGAGTCCTGAACTAGACCATAACAGATGGATTATATCTCTACGCACGCACACACGTTTCAGCAAAATCAACACAAGCTGCTAACACTGGGACACCTGACATCGGACGGTCCGAGGAGACAGGTACCCTAAGAGGTCCGTTCTTATGACCTCACCCAACGGTAACGGAAGAGGTCACCTAGAAAGGCTCGGTTCCTAAATTGGCCGTAAAGAACACAGAGGACGTATCCTATGTGTATAGGAAATTAATCGTCTGGATGAGGACCCTTAACACGGGTTTCTTTATTTTTGTACCCAGACATTTCTAAATACATTTTCGTCAAAGACGACCCTGTAAACATTCTCTTTGTTTGACCTTTGTTCCACCTACGTGTACTTATCTCATTACTAATATATCTAATACCATGTAAGAACGTCACTTATAGTATAAAGTAATCCTTCACATCTAACCTAGAACAGTCAATTGGAACCTTCTAAAAATTTATTCTTCTTTTTCTTTTGTATTTATTCTACCGTATTATTGGGGTTAAAACCCTGTGTTCGTAGGGTTCAAAGTATTCAAGGATGTACCCATAGAGACAGAAACTTATAATAAGAAACCCGTACCTCTTATTGTGTGAAGTCAAGTCAGCGAGTCAGCACAGACTGAGAAACACTGGGGTACTTAACGTCGTGCGGTCCGGAGGACAGGTAGTGGTTGAGGACCTCAAATGGGTTTGAGTACAGGTAACTCAACCACTACGATAGGTCGGTAGAGTAGGAGGCAACCGGGGAAGAGGAGGACGGGGTTAGGGAGGGTCGTAGTCCCAGAAAAGGTTACTCAGTTGAGAAGAGTACTCCACCGGTTTCATAACCTCAAAGTCGAAGTCGTAGTCAGGAAGGTTACTTGTGGGTCCTGACTAGAGGAAGTCTTACCTGACCAACCTAGAGGAACGTCAGGTTCCCTGAGAGTTCTCAGAAGAGGTTGTGGTGTCAAGTTTTCGTAGTCAAGAAACCACGAGTCGGAAGAAGTGTCAGGTTGACAGTGTAGGTATGTACTGGTGTCCTTTTGGTATCGGAACTGATCTGCCTGGAAACAACCGTTACCCCAAGATTTTGACTCTTCAATACAGGATATCAATACTCGTACCCGAAACCGTAGTCTGAAAGATGTAAATTTACGACTGATACGTCACATGAATCGACACACTAAAACCTCTTCTATGACTTAAAAAAATTACGGAGTAAAAGGAGAAGATATTTTCTTTCTGTTACGATCTGAGATGGGAAGACTGTGCAACATAATTAATTCAAGTCTAAGTATGGTAAGTTTTAGTATGACCAACACATCACTCACGACAGTCGAACACCTATTCGATCTCCTCCTCTTTTCTCTTCTCGTATTTTTCCTTTTTTTTTTTCAGTGTCTTTCCGTTCTTTAGTCTCAGGAGAAAACTTTATTAAACAAAGAGACCCACGGGTTCAACCAATGGATGGGTGTAGAAAGTGGTCGGTCGAGACAAGTTCGCAGACCTGTCTGGGCGGACAAGGGTCGTGGTGAAAGTTTAGGAACAGGAGACGTGACGGTCTCTGGTTCCGTACTTCCCGTCCTGGCGACGTATACCTGACCTCAGGTAGAAGGTCTCGTGTGCATTGACTGAAGAATTGGGTTCAAGTGAGCTATTAATGGACTACAAAGATAGGTGAAACACGTTTGTCAAACAAAAGAGAATTTATAGTAATTATGATGGGAACGAGAAAAGAAACCAGGACCCGTCCCCTATCCACTTCTCCTCCTTCCCTTATCTTCAATGAAGTTAGATTACAAAAGTCAGACAAGAAGTGTCTCGGATACGATTTCAGACTGGTGACAGTAAAAAAAAAAAAGTCCGATGTTAAGAGGTGAGTAGACATTGACAACTCTCGTCTTAGTGACTTTGGAAGAATGAAAGGTTGAGAAAAGTTCCTACAAATTGTCTGTCCGACACTCTCTCTGACAGAGGAAGAGATCGTTTCCCTCCTAAACGGAGGAAAGGACACTTTGTTCCAATTACAGAAGAAGACCCCGATTCACACCCAAACGACGGTCGAGTAACATTTTCTGATCTCCAAAGGATTTAAGTTACTGTCTTTGGTTGCCACATGTGTCGCATCTGAACCCGGGGAGGTATAACAGGAACTCTGGAACCCCTAACTTCTTGATTACACTTGTACTTCGAGTACAACGAACGATACGGTTCTGATTACTTCAAGAAACAAAGACTGGGTCCTTAGAATACAAAAGATGGTCGTAGAAACTGTGATGTAGTCCGATTAAGTAATTGGACTTACATCTCATTTTAGAGTCTGTGAAGTATTAAGAACGGTGATAAGTGATCTGTTGTTAAAAACATGAAACTTTACTCTATTACATCCATTTTCCGAAGGGTCCACCACGATCACCATTTCTTGGGTGGATGGGTATGTCTTCTATTCGCTACACCCAAACTAGGGACCCAGTCCTTCTAGGGGACCTCCTCCCGTACTTTGGGGTACGGTCATAAAAACGGACCTCTTAGTGCACCTGTCTCCTCGGACCACCCGACATCAGGTATCCTAATGTTTCTCAACCTGTGTTGACTTCGCTGAATCGTACGTACGAATGTACGTCACATCTATTTTCCAAGTACGTCATTTTAATGTTCCTGGTTGAAATTCTGACATTACTTTATACCTGTTCATGACAGACTCGGTGGTCTCTTCGGTTCTTCTCGGACCACCCGACGTCAGGTATCTCGACGTTTCTCAGCCTGTGCTGACTCACTGATTCGTGTAAATGGTCAAATGAATCCTTTTCATATCAAATATAAAACTTCTTTTTTGAACTTAAAAATTTTATAGACTTAAAAACATTTCAACACTCTGTCACTATAGGGGTCCCACACGAATTAAAAGTCCTTCATTTCATACCGGAGTCGAATTTGAAACTTCACGGTGTACATTGACGTTCCCTCGTACTTTCTATACCCAAAAACCTATCCATCCTACACGAATCTATTCGATGATACCTTCCAACCTCCTGTTTACAACGACATGTCGTCTGTTAGTTTGACCGATGAATACCACGGTTAAACGGAGACCAAATCCAAGTAATTCTTCTCGAAGAGTTTCAATCACCAGGGTCGTCTCACCGATAAATACCAACGGTAGCCCTACTTTCAATCCCTCTCTTCCTTGGATGATCTACTAGCTACCTGAATTGACTGTTCCTACTTCTCCACACCAATTCAAAACTGTTCTCTCTTGTTCTTCTCGAAGGGTCCACCGTGATCACCATTTCTTGGGTCGACGGTTACGTCCTTTGTACTCTGAGTCCAAACTAGGGACCCAACCTTCTAGGGGACCTCTTCCTTTACATTTGGGTGAGGTCATAAGAACGGACTTCTTAGTGTCCTAACGTTTCTTAACCTGTATTGACTCATACGTTTATATTGTTTGTATTGTTCTATTCACCTTTTCCTTTTTGAATACTGTTCTGAACTTCCAGTACTAAACAAATAATAAACTACTACTTTTGTTACACTTAACTAATTTACTAACTCATCACCTCATCAAATTCATTCACGAAGGGTTACAAAAAGTATAGTATCTTTTATCATAGTTATTGTAGTGTAAGATCCTATTTACTTCCTTCGTCTTACATCGACTACCGTTGACCGTTCTCGTAAGGGTGACATAGGGTCGACAGGTAGGACTGTCGTCGTTGTAGACATCGGACTTGTGATTGTGACCGAAGTAGTGTAACGAATACTTCGACACGTGGGTCTTCGTATACATTTCTATATGGGAATCAGTTTCGATATTTCTGTCCTCTGACTTCTTTATAGGTCTAACCTATATTTTGTTGATCCCGTTAACGGAAGAACTTACCTTTTTCGTGTGTCCAGTTCAAGGGACCGAATTTTTATAGTGTGTTCGAATTTTTATATTACACAGTTACCTAGTCCTTGTTTAAACGGAGTCCCTCGACTGAATGTGTCTTGTATGATTATCTCTAACTACTTGTTTTTGGTCTTTCGGTTAGATAATTAAATGTAACTCTTGACTTGTACAACTCTCCTAGGTTTTTACAAACGTCTAGTTATGTGAAAGACGGATACCGGTCAAAAGAGTTTTCCCGTTTAATAATAGTCTTCCTACGAGTCACTCGGAACTTATCCTGGTTCTTCTCACCCAACACACTATAAGGTCGGATATAACGGTTGACCACCTACCCGACTGTTGAAGACACGGTGAAATTTTGAAGACACGAAATCCCGGTGATCTGGGGGTTCAGACCTCTATGTGAGGTTTGATGTCTACGACTTAGAAGAAAGTCTCTCCGGTAGAACTCTCAAGAAGAAACACAGAGAAAGAGAGGAAAGTCTCTCTAATTGTATAGTAAACTAAACCCGTATCTATAAGAATGTTAAGATCAGGTAAAGAAGAAAGGACCCCGAAGGGAACACCGAGTCGACCATTTCTTGGACGGACGTTACGTCCTTTAGACCCAAGTCTTCTAGGGGACCTCTTCCCTTTCCGATGGGCGAGGTCATAAGACCGGACCTCTTAAGGTACCTGACATATCAGGTGCCCCAGCGTTTCTCAGCCTGTGCTGACTCACTGAAAGGGATAGTGATAGACGAAAGGACTCCCGTACATGGAACAGACTTTTTTTGAAAACCTCGATTTCGTCATCTGACGGAACGGTGGTACCCGATTATTTGGTGAAAAATTTCTCTTCCAACAAACAAGGTTACTTTACTTTCCTGGCGTAAAAATACCTTCTCGATCAGTTTTACTTGGATTTGTTTACTTACGACTGTGTGTCGTGTTCCGAAAAGTTTCAGACCCCTTTAGCTAAGGTTTTTATTGTCTAGACATACACTACTGTAAAGAAAGGTTCACTGGGTAAGGAGACGGAATAGAAAACCAAGAAAAGATTACTTTAAATGGGTACCATCAGAAAGAAAGTACACATTAAGTACAACTCACATTAGGATGAATATTTGTAAATAGAGATCACTGAGAAAAATCTCTCCCAACGTGACGTCTTTCGTCAATTTTTGAAGAGTACTCATTCCTAGACGTACGCGTTAGTAAATTTTACAAAATACTTCCAATTTCCCCAAAGGGGCCACCGTATCTACCATTTCTTAGGCGGATGTTACGTCCTCTGAACCCAAGTCAGGAAGCCAGTCCTTCTAGGGGACCTCTTCCCTTACCGTTGGGCACAGTCATAAGAACGGACCTCTTAGGGTACCTATCTCCTCGGACACGCACACTGACTCGTGCGTGTGTCAGTATTTCGAATTTAGGGGTTCACATAGAGAGATCATATAATCAAGAAGACACTATAAAAGTTCTTTGTACTACGGAATGGTCTTCATAAATGAAACTGATCTCTTGACAGACAAGTAAATTCTTATTTACTAGAATTTGATTTAAAATGTGACTTTATATCCGTATTACCAAACAGAGAAGACTCTTAATATACAAAATGAAATAAAATGTTAAGTAATATGTTCATTTCTTTGGTGGAAGAACTGATACAATAAACGCCTACAGAGATGTGAAGATTACCTCTTCCGTCACCGTGGGGTGAGGTCATGAGAACGGACCTTTTAGGGTGCCTACCTCCTCCGACCATCCGACGTCAGGTACGATTCCCATCCTGTGCTGACTCACTGAAGTGAAAGTGAAAAGTGAAAGTACGTAACCTCTTCCTTTACCGTTGGGTGAGGTCACAAGAACGGACCTCTTAGGGTCCCTCTCCCCTCGGACCACCCGACGGTAGATACCCCAGCGTGTCTCAGCTTGTGTTGACTTCGCTGAATCGTCGATGTGAAGATTTCGGATTACACACGAAAGTAAAAGTCTTCATGACTTGAAACTGCAAAACTGTCACAATAAATTATATATTTGTACAAACGAATAATATAAATAGATTTTGGATCCTTGAATCCAAAAGATATGTCGTGGTATATTTCGTCAACTTTCACTTTTAAAGTTAGCTTTATCATAAAACTGTAATAAAAAGTGTACTGATAATTCATGATTCTTAATATTAAAGTGACATTTTCTTGAACTGAAAGGGATTCCTTTGAGTCGTAAAAGATTACTAGACAGTCGTTTTATAGAGGTTTTTACTTAAATAAATAACTCAAGATTTCAGGGTTCAACAGACCTGTCAAGAGGTTAACACACACTACAGGGAGGTTTAAATTAAAAAAGAATAAAGAACTGTAGATTCTAGGTATCACTAAGATTCTTCACACTTTTCTTTCAGGTAGACTCCGTTTTACCCTAGTGAAATCGAGAGAGAAACTTTAATATAAACTTCAACGGACTTATAAACATTTACATGCAAATTTCCTCTCCCATCTTCTAATTATCGGGAGACACAAGAGTTTTCCTCAACACTGAGGTTTCACAGTCTGTACTTTTAGGTCCGTTTAGTTGGACTGAAAGACGAAAGGAATTGTTACGTATTTTAGGTCAATTTCATTTATAGTCGACGTCGAAAATCACCGTTTCTCCTCATCTCTACTTTCTTTACCCTCCTATATACCTTGAACAATGATTTGTCGATTAGAGTCAGAACGGACACCTTCTTATCTAAAGTCCACAACTTTTACACATATACCCATGAACACAAGAAAGTCCTCACTGAGTACTTCGAAAACGGACCTAGAGTCTCCGAGTCCGGAGAAATCACCTCTTACGATTGGTGTTACTCTTGAAGGAACAAAGGTATCGTATCCTGGCTCACTCTTGAGTACTAGGACTTTCACTCTTTTGTGACTCACGAGTGCACCAGGTGTCCGACTGGTTATTATACGGTCTTTTTCACCTAGGTCGGGTGCAAAAATCTTGTGGTATCTGAAACCTACCTCTATTGGAACCAGGTTTATTGACCTACAAGTCTAAATCTTACAGAAAATCAGAATTAAGGGGATATACAAATCGTCGTTTTATTATAGGTGAACCTTCTAAATATCACACTTAATCGTACTACATAGTTTTTGTTGATTGTTTACAAGTTCATGGATTTTAACTCTGTAAAAAGGAATTAGGAATACACAATTTACAAATCGTAAATTTCTTATTCCGTTAAATTTTTTACTTTTTGTTTTCGGACGATAAATAGAGAATTTTGACTTAATTACACTTATTAACTATTAAATCTTTCCTCGTTACAAACACCCTTCAGGTGTCACTGGTGTGACGGTATTACATAACTTATCATGATTTTAATTAGTTAAAGGTAGACAGAAACAAACCGCCATGGTGAACCAGTCTGTGGTGTATAATAGAGACTTCTCACAGAGGACGACGACAACGTGACAGACGACCGAAATGACGAACGGGTCCTCTCTATTATAAAGGAAACCTTTACACTTACTTAACCAACCTTTTACCAAACGAACATCGACTAAGGTATCCTGTTTTCGAATGGACTTTTAGTTTACAAAAACTTAACGACCTCAGATCGTTCCCCTTTTTTTTTTACATTGTACGGGTAGCGGAATATTTACCTTTGTAAAAAGAATGATTCCTTGAACGGTTTATTATTAATAATCTTTGAAGTTTTTCTCCGTATCAGAAATTACGAAAAAAAATTTCGTTAATTTTGTAGACGAGTAAATATACTTAAGTAAATAAGTGAGTGAATCAATTCGTTATAAATAACTCACAGAGACCTTACACTCAGTGATGACACAGAAAAATCAAAAAATACCATCATTAACCTTCTTGGATTTCACTTTATAACTGTCGGGATCGTTTGGTTTTGTCTACCGTTTTGTTTACTATGTTTTAGAAATTTTTCTAGGAAACACAACAAATGGTCCACAGTCGTCGGGAACTCAAAGTGACGAACAAGAGGATGAACGAGACCCTGGACGGTCAGTAGACCTATACTAATTTTTCTTAAACAATAAGTCAACGATTCAGTACAGGTCGAGAAACACTGGAGTACCTGACGTCGTGGGGTCGGAAGGGACAGGAAGTGATAGAGGACCACAAACGAGTTTAGGGGCAGGTAGCGCAGTAAATTGGTGGGTCGGTAGAGTCGGGGACAGCAGGGGAGAGGAGGACGGCAGTTATGAGGGTCGTAGTCCCAGAAAAGGTCTCAGCCGAGAAGAAACCGATAGTCTACCGGTCTCATGACCTCGACGTCAAAGTCGTAGTCGGGAAGACTACTTATAAGTCCCAACTAAAGGATTTTTTGTTAAATGAGGGGATATTTAATAATTCTGATACAAAAGTTGAATACAGGAGACTACCAAGATTCCTAGTTTATTATAACACTAAACTTTTGAATAACATCTGGTAATTTTGCTATACTTTTGTTCTCGATAACTAACCCGTTTGCACAGATGAGATGCGATTACAGTCATTAAAGTTCCTTATTGTCAAAAGTCTTTTTGGTTCCGTGAAGTCATCCGATTATTTGTTATTAAAGAATTAGAATGTTAGAATATGTTATTTTAACCGTGGGGTTACTTACTAAAGGAATTAAAGTTAAAAGGACAAGTAACCGACAAATAGAAACCAGTCACTGTTATATCGAGGTCCTTACTCTGGCGAAATGAATTTGCCTTAAGAAAACAAGTGTAGTTGGTGGAATAGAAGTTCGTTCTACGTTAGACTTTTAATATCCATCTTACCTTAAACAAAATACATTTTTTCTTTTTTCGATAATTTCCTTGGGGTAATGTTTCGTTTCGGTTGAAATCAAACCTGACGTGAAGACACGTTTATCCTTTGTGTTTACTGTCTTCGACTGTCACAAAGTATAAACACCACGTTCTTCAAAATACTTCAAGTTCCTTCTCTCTCTCTTGACTTCTCTAACGACCTTCACAAACCAGTCAACTAACATCACTATTTCCTGTCCTTCATGATTCGTTTGATTTTACTACGGAGTCACCATCTAGTCCCTTTCACTGAGTCCCGTTTTACTTGTGTTAAAGTTATGACTTGGGGTTAGTCTCACCCACTGGACTAGTTAAGGAAATTTACGTAAAAAGAGAATTAGAATATAAAAGAGAGTATAAGGGGGAGACCATGGAGACGAAGAAATAAACTCTTGAGACACCGATTGGGAGTACTGAATGAAAGGTTAAGTGTACGTCGATAGTGTTTAACTGTGCCATTTCGCAGACAGATGTTGCACCCTCTGGACACAGGCTAGGGACCCAACTCTTCTAGGGGACCTCTTCCTTTACCGTTAGGCGAGGTCATGATAACGGACCTTTTAGGGTACCTGTCTCCTCGGACCTTCCGATACCAGGTACCCCAACGTTTCTCAACCTGGGCTGACTCTCTGAAGTGAAAGTGAAAGTTGTAGACCTGAAATCGAGTATCCCTTCTTGTAAAAATGAAATATTAAGTTTAACGTAGTCGACAACAATTACCGAATATCAATGATTTTCCCTCTAAAGTAAAGATGTTCGTTCATTCCATGTGGGTCTTTCATTGAAAAACGTTTGACTCGTTTTGACAAAACAACGAAGATTTCTCCCCACAAAAAAGTTCGATTTGTAATGACAGGGGTCTCTAATTCATCGTATAATCACTACAAGTTAAATGATATGTTTCATATAACTTATCTATTTTAGTCCTGTAGTTCTTTAGTGACTTCCGTTCTTACATCTTCAGATCACCTTTCATTTGTACAATAATATCCATAGTTGTACCTATTAAGAGTTTTCCTATTACAACTTACTCTTTTCGTTCAACGTGTGACTTTGTATGTTACACTAATATAAATACTTATATGTATTTTGTTGTGTTTTATAAAATGTTACAGAGTACACGTAAACACCATTTTCATGTTATTATACGTACTTTTACTATTGTGTTTACAATCCCGTCAATAATGAAGGTCCTTCTTTCCTGACTCTCACTCTCCCCAAAATTGACATGGATGTGAAAAATATTTACTTATAATATAAATAACTCTTATAATAATACTGGTCTTCATCATTACTTGTGATTGTTATTCGAAATGTCATAATCTATTAAACGTGTAAAATTACAAAAATTAATACCATTTATTCAGTGGTTCTTTGTACACTTTATTTTATAATTGGTAGAAGATATTTTTCGACACCTCATCAAGTATATGTTTTCTTACTATTTCACCAAATACTTGTTATGTCAGTTATAGAAGTATCATACTGTACTACATTTCGGAGGATATTGTTTCGACCTGAAAAAGGGGGTTTAAATAAAATATAATATTTGAAACCCACTATAAATTAATCAGACCAAGAGTATTAAAGACGGGAGTTGAGGTAAGATTAAAGTACTCTTCCTATACTCCTTAGGCAGTTTGTTTAATTTGTAGTTGAATATAACAGTATTCATCTTTTTCTTAAATGGAAGGGTCATTCGTTGAATAGGACACCGTTATCCTATTATACGATACAAATAATCAGATCTGTAGGATCCTTTTCTATAAAGGTCGATTCGTGGTCTATAGAACTGAAAGATTTCCATCTTGAAAGAACACTAAGGTAAAAATCTTCATTTATCCATAGTTTACTTTTAAATGAAGACCTTTTTTTGGGTGTTGTAACTAAAAATCGGGTCAATTCCCTTTGTTTGTTGTTTCTTCTCTGAAAAGTGTAAAGACTATGTAAGACTTACACTAGTAAATTCGTTGACTGAGTTATGACTGTGAATGGACGTCTGTGAAATGGAAACAGATTTAATGAAAAAGTGTTGATGCTGAGTAAGAATAAAGAAATTCTTTTTAGTCTTCACTTATACCATACAAGTAAACAAAGTAATTAAATCCACCATTCAAGTACCCACAGAAAAAGTAATAAAAGACTTACAAAACCTATAAGTTTTTAATTTATACCTCAGACACATAAGACAACCATAACACCACGTCAAACGTTATATATAGTTAGTCATATATCCAAACGGACAAAGATTTTTCGGTTTTCTTTACATGGGTTCATCAGAAAAGACATTAAACCCCTACGATAAACGTTTAATATACGTAACAATACTTCACTTCACTGTGTTACATCGTCTTTACTATTCTTGTACTCGGAACCTTAGACTGTCTGTATCACAACTCAGAGTTGAGGGTTGTAAATTGTCGAAACCTTTTATCAAAATTGAAGTTCGAAATCATTTTTCCTTTAGTTCACTGGAAAGTATTCCCCTTCAAATTCTTGATTTATACCAGTATCTCCAGTTTACAAGTCGTTTCACAATGTCTCATTTGTTATTGACCATTGGTAGTCACTCAAATAGGTACGGTAATACCTCAAAAAAATTTTAGAATCAAAATATGTAAAACCTTCCGATGATTCAAAAATTTTATTATAATAACCACAAAACAAAAACCATTTCACGTTAATGTCCTTTAACTATCCACCAGTCAGAATTCGAGAAATGTTTTCTACCATGGATAGATAAATAAAGACACTACTATGAAGAACCAAGTATAGACGAAGACGTGCAAGTTTAATTAACAAAGAAAGGTCTTAAAAAGTCTCTTCTATGTCGTAAGAGATCTCACACCTCTTCGTACCGTAATGTTTTTCTCAAAGAGTTATTAAAATGGTCAATAATACATCACAAAGGTAATTTGTCACAGAGATTCCTACTAATCTTAAATATTTTAAACGATTGACATTAGAAGTTCGAACTTCCTGACAAATTGTAGAAATAAAATTTTACTAAGATTTCTCCAATTCACTAAACTAGTTACGGAGTTTTACTCAATCTCCACCTCGGTCGAAATCTCGTATCCAGAGAACCACGAACCAAACAGACGAATTTTTCATTGATATGATAATTTTTTAATTCATAAACATTTTTGTCTTAATATATACTTTTACTTAACACCTGGAAATACTCTTTGAAATTCCTTTATTGTCTTACTACTTCATTATCACGACTAAGGTCCGAAAAAACATCAATCTTACTTATTTACCCCATACCTCTTTAATTAGAGTCATCCTTGTATTTTTCGTTTTCTTATCACTATAATATTTTGTATAAAAGACGATTCAGTGAAGTCAGAACAGGCTGAGACACGCTGGGGTATCTGCCGTCGGTTGGTCCGAGGGGGCAGGGACCCTAAGAGGTCCGTTCTTGTGACCTCACCCAACGGTAAAGGAAGAGGTCACGTACTTTCACTTTTCACTTTCACCTCAGAGAGTTAGCACAGATTGAGAAGCACCGGGGTACCTGACGTCGAGTGGTCCGAGGAGATGGGTCCCCTAAAAGGTCCGTTCTCATTACCTCACCCCACGGTAACGGAAAAGACATATCAAAGTAAAATTAAGAATTAATACCTAGGAATGGTTCTAAAAGGGATTTTGTATGACAAAATCCTTTAGTAAATTGTTTAATTATTGTGTAAAGTACTTATAATATATATTTATATATTATATCACAACGTTATTTTATATAGTCTTAATATAAATGTATAATTCGTATAATTCTATATAAATTTTATCATTTTTTAACGTAAACGAGTTAATACAGAATAACCATCTTCTCAACCTTTATTATGTACTTATTCACTCTTCATTCTTCTACGTCTACCACTTACGTCGGTACTTTAATTTTCTGTGAATGAGGAACCTTCTTTTCAATACTGGTTGGATCTGTCGTATAACTTTTCGTCTCTGTAATGAAACGGTTGTTTCCAGGTAGATCAGTTCCGATACCACAAAGGTCATCAGTACATACCTACATTCTCAACCTGATATTTCTTTCGACTCGCGACTTCTTAACTACGAAAACTTGACACCACAACCTCTTCTGAGAACTCTCAGGGAACCTGTCGTTCCTCTAGGTTGGTCAGATAGGATTTCTTTTAGTCAAGACTTATAAGTAACCTTCCTAACTACAACTTCGATTTTGAGGTCATGAAACCGGTGGACTACGTCTCTGGACTGAGTAAACTTTTCTGGGACTACGACCTTTTCTAACTTCCGCTCTCTTCCCCTGCTGTCTCCTACTCTACCAACCTACCGTAGTGGCTGAGTTACCTGTGCTCAAACTCATTTGAGACCCTCAACCAATACCTGTTCCTCCGGACCGCACGACGTCAGGTACCATAGAGTTTCTCAGTCTGTGCTAAACTCGCTGACTTGACTTAACGTGACTTCTTCGTTTCCCATAGGGAATAAACCTACTTAATTTACTGAATAAAAGACTTTGATTTTAATTGAGTTTTGTCTCGAGTGTAATTTTACATCACGAGTAAATATAAAATCTTTTTTTGAAGTTGATGATTTAATTATTACATTAGAAACATCAAATTTATGGTAGAAAACTAGCACATACTTAAGTCTTAATACCCGAAGGGTGTCCACCGCGATCACCATTTCTCGGGCGGACGGTTACGTCCTCTGTACTCTGTCCCCAAACTAGGGACTCAGTCCTTCTAGTAGACCTCCTCCTGTACTGTTGGGCGAGGTCATAGGTATGGACCTCTTAGGGTACCTGTCTCCTCGGATCACCCGATGTCAGATATCCCAGCGTTTCTCGACCTGTACTGACTTCACTGACTGACTCGTGCCGTCGTACTTAGGTCTTATATGGTTAAATTTTGACTTATTTTATACATTAGGGTGTAAGTCAGGTTGTTTCTTTTCTTACGTTAATAAATTTTTCTCTTCTTGAAATCTCGTATTGAAGTGAGATATTTGTTTTAGATCTCCTCCTCTTTCTGAATCAAACCGTGACATCTCCGTCCGTGACTTAAAACTCGAATAGGACCGTACAAATTAAACAGTTGACTGACTAAACTAATCAATCTAATGTGTCATCAATAATTTTACCGGTCTTGACACTTAATCCGAAACGTGAAAGAACAAAGTCTTCACTTGAGGAAATATCGGTCAAAGTTTCCAATTTAGTGTCTTTTTTTCTAGTACCCGAGGATGTCCTGACTGACAGATCGAAAGGACTCAGAGGGATGTAGGGACCGATATAGAGGGGTAGGTACCACACGAGAAGTCTCGCCGACATAAGAGTGAACAAGAGACCGTGTGGATTAACCAGGTCTCAAGTTGTAGACTCTATTCGACAGAAAGATATCTTTTGTACTCAGAACGAGTAAGTCTCTGACTTCTATATTAAATATAAGACAACGTGACCCGAAGTCAGTGAACATGTGTTTTCTTAAGAGTACTTATTTGTCGAATTTATCATAATACATACATTGGTTTGTGAAAGAGAAAAAAAGTTAGGTGAGTAGATAACATCTACCTTCTCTATTCGCTCAAGTGGTTTTCGAATGAGTATCACAACAGGATCTTCCTTTTGATATCCGGTAACCTTTCCTAAAATAACAGTCCTTACTGTAGACAACCACCCTTACTGTCATCTGTAGAACCAGTCGAACCGAACCTGTGTACGAATATTTCTGTTGGTGGTATAACACCAGGGGTTTGAAAGTTTTCAAACGACCACATACGATTAGAGGTACAATCTACCTTTTTCGTTTTCTCAACCTTAAACTGACGACAGTGCGACTACTGGACCTTTATTCCGCACTACACTGTTTGAATCATATTTGATAAAGGGTGTCCTGACTGAGTCTCCTCGTCTACCGACACTCTTTCTTGACAGTAGGTTGGTCACATAAATGTCAAATCTTCTAACCGCTTCCCGAAAATTTGTTTCTTTATGTAAGACAATTGTTTCCTAAAACACACCGGAGAAAGATAGAAAGTCTGTGAATTTCGACTACGTGCATACAGACTGTAAAGATCATTTATGGACAAGAGACAACAAAACTCATATTGACTTTTAAAAAAGAACCTTCTCAAACGAGTTAAACAAAGGAACTTTCATTCTCTTAAGAAACGTAAATTAAGATCTTTACCTCTTTTCGTTGTATTTATAACCGACTTGTTCCCGAAGCGAACTAAGTCCTTGACCATAAAAGTAAACTCATTATGGTAAAACGTCACTTACATCAGAGGAATATTTTACTTGGTGTCTCCATCACTTCAGGTCACTATACGCACATGGTTCCATCTTGTGTGTATTGGATTCTTCTAAAAAGTAAATACTCTGAAAAGGAGTTTTAAAGTAGGAGAAATCTGAAACTAAAGACGAAGACAATCTACCCCTTGTTTCAATAAGAGGGAATTTTCTGTCAAAAGACCTAATTGTTTAAACAACCATTTTACAAAAAGGTGGAAACCTTGTTTTCCATAACTATTACTGATTTACGACAATTAGAAACCGATCCCACGAAAGTGATTAAGGGAATACATATATGCGTATTTGACCAATCAAGTTTCTTTTCATACAGATATCTACGAGGAGAAACGAGTCTTTTTCCGAAAAGAATGACGATTGTATTAATTAAACGTCATATTAAATCTACGTCACAGACCATTTCTTTACAAAACACAAGTACCATAGATTACGTAGACGGTTTATATACTAATAACGGTGATTCTAAAATATTTATTTTACGGTTTGACTTTTGTCGTTACCTCTATTTTATAAATATTACATAAAGAAAGGACATAAAGAGGTAAACTTTGTAAACGAGTAGTGTTGTCAGTAGTTATCTATGTGGCTTAATTAGATTTTCATGATGTCAATGATGCAAAACTGTCAAGTTTTGTACAACCACACAGGGATCCCCTCCCCTATCTCACTTCCTTTGTCACCGTCGAGAAGGGAAAACGAGACAGTAAACTTAAAAGGAGGTTTACCAAAACTAGAACTGTAAGAAAACTTCTCTGTAAAAGTACTCTGAAAGATCTCACCGTCTCTACATGACCCCGAAGGGTACACCGAGTCACCCATTTGTTAGGTGGACGTTACGTCCTCTGTGTCCTCTGAACCTAAACTAGGGACCCAGTCCTTCTAGGGAACCTCCTTCCGTACCGTTGGGTGAGGTCACCCGTTCTTATCGGACCTCTTAAGGATACCCCACAGTTACTCAACCTGTGTTAACTCGCTAATTCGTGTCGTGTCGCGTATCTTTCAATCTCACGTATGAAAAAGATCTATGACACGATCTCAACTCATATGTTTCTATTTTAGTTACGGGGAAAATGAGGGGTTTATCTAACATTCCATAAAAGGAAAGAAAGACAAAAAAAAAAAAAAAAGGAAATTTATAAGAAACAAACCCGAAGGGTCCCAACATGAGTACCATTACTTGAATGGACGGTTACGTCCTCTGTATCCTCTACGTCCAAGCTAGGGACCCACCCCTTTTAGGGGACCTCCTCCCGTACTTTTGAGAGAGGTCATAAAAACGGATCTCTTAGAGCACCTGTCTCCTCGGACTGCCCTATCTCAACTACCTTAGTGTTTCTCAGCCTGTGCTGACTTCACTGAATCGTACGTGTGTAAGAAGAAAATCCGTACAAAATTCGTATATTACATCGGAAATATTTTTACGTCACCGCTATAGAGGAGATAGTCTCACTAATCTTGACGAATAACTTAGTCTTAGAAGTAATATTTTTTCTCTCCAGTCCACTCAAACCCCGTGTGACCTCTGTCTCTGGTCGAACCTGTGTCACTGATCCACTCACGACACTTCCTGACATAAGTGGTTCTAAGCAACCAAGTCAATAATTCACAACCTCACCAACACATAGCTAATATCGGACGGTCTACGGAGACAGGTACCTAAAAAGGTCCGTTCTTATGACCTCACCCAACGGTAAAGGAGGAGACCTGGGTCCCTAGTTTGGGAGTAGTGGTCGTAAAGGACGTAACGTCCGCCTAAGGAATAATGACTCGGTGGACCCTTCGGGACACATAACGTCAGAGGACGAGTTTGATCCTTTTGACCATCCTAATCATCTTCCTTTCTTTGTACTCAGTCTATTAACGTATCAATAAATAAGTAGACAAATAAGTAAATTGTTTATACACACCAGTGCATGTTACGTAGTCCGAAAGAAAATTAAAGACCATATCCTATGGGATCACTGGTCTTAAGGGCACGAGTACTTCGAATGTAGGACAACACACCGTCCCACATTCTTACCAAGAAGTCTCTTACTTGTTTATTCGTTCATTTATACATCAAACGGACGACTATTAACGACTATCCTTTTTGACAACATATCATACGCTATTCCTCATGGCCTCTACTTGTCCCTAAACCTATCAAACCAAGGTATAATGTATCCCATCGAATTGTTCGACGTAACATTTGTTTCGACGCCACTCCCTCAGATGACACGTCGAGACCTCTCGTCTTGTCCTCTCAAGATCCTTTCCCTTCTCGTTTTCGTTTTAAGAACTCTACCCTCATATCAGTCATACAACTTCGTGGTCTTCCTCAGGTCACTCCCCACCTTACCCTCTTCACCCGACTCCGTCCTTCCCCTTCCCTTCGGACTATTCTCTTCAGTCCCCCCTTAGTTCCCCGGTACAAAACGTTCCTGAAACCGTAAATGCATCTCACCTAAACTTGTTCTTTCACAGTGGTAGACTCTTACCCAACTTGTTCTCACTTGTAGATAAATTTTACTTGAGTATGTCAAAAGATTTAAGAAAACTCTTAGGCAGTTACTAAATATGAGAACCATCTGTTATAAAACAAGTAAACTCACGAGTTAAACCCGGATTCCCTTTATACTTATCGACGACGTCACCAACTACTCACTTTGAATAGGTTCCTTGCCTTACGAACACGACAACTATTCCTTCTGCCTTTTGGTTCGACTTCCGGAGTCTCCTACAAGAGGTCCCCTACCAAGTGACACGCCGTGTCCCTGAGGACAGGAGACACGGTAAGTGAACCTGGGTCTCAAAAGAGAGAATTCATCAAACAAGTCTAAATTGTTTATAACTAAATTATACGTCATAAAAGGTTCGAAACAACATTTGTCAAAATGTTTTTATTTGATTGCTTAGGAAAACTGAGGGGAAAACTTCATCCAAGACACTAAGGTCAAGATGTCTGCCGTTCGGCTCCGTGGTAAGATCCACACCCCCCCACCAGAACTACTCTTTACACCCTGTTCTCAGTGATCTCCATTTTGGGAAAGAACTTTCGTTCCGACTCGTTTCAAGTCAAGATGTCATAGTAGGAAAGACACCATTCTTTGTCCTGTCTTAATATACTACATACAAGACCCACTTGACTTTCGGTTTTCTAACCTATTTTGTAACGTTGAGCATATCTTTTGCACAAACTTTAAGACTGACCCTTTTAATAAAACTCGGTCTTGACATTAAGATCAAGTGGATTTCTGAACAACAATAATGATAATTACTAATAAAAAACTGGTTGCCTAATACACTGTTAAGTCGACAAAACGGTTGAGAGAGTAATGAACCAGGACGAACGTGTGGACAGTATTAGACACGAGGTTTACGACGTATTAATGTCCTAAGTTCTCGACGAGAGACAGGTTTGAGAAGTGCCGTGGTTCAGTTCTCGAAACTTTTACGGTGACGGAAGAGACTTCGTTTCTCTTTACAAAGGATTAACCCCAGACTGAAGGAACTTGTCTTAATAAACTTTTCTCTCCGGTGTTTTTCCTTTATTATTTCCAGTACTGATTCCCAGTATTATTTTGAGAGAATTCTTTTATTTTATAGACTTACACGCACCGTGGTTTAAAACACTGAGTTTGTTGTTTCTGGAACCACTTAATCACGAGACCCCTGTATTTCCTTCGACCAGATTGTATTACTTCTTTCGACTTTACGTCACGAAATGACTTACGTACACACACTCACGCACACTCCTTCCGACACCATCTAGAGTCACCTGGTCCTACTCTTCTTTCCTTAAGTTATTGTTGAAAATAATCATCTTAATTTAAATACTGTTTTACTGGAAAAGGACAAAGAACAGAACCACCGATGATGACTTTACCACTGCGAACCGTTGAACCGCACACAAAAAAAAAAAAAAAATTGATACAAATGAAAAAAAGTCATACAAAGGAAAGGAATTAATTTTACTGTTACTGAAATAACGACTTTCATCCACCATATAACCCCTCTAGACACCACCTCTGACAATTAACCGAGGTCATAGGTTAAGAGGAGAAAAAGAAAAGTAGCTAATTGAAAAGATCCAAAATCGACTAGGTCACAACCAGGACTACCGTAAAGGAGAAGACCAGACGAAACATCGAACTACACGGTAACCTGACAAAGTACAAAGAATCTCCCTCACTACACACGATGAAACTCCAATGTGGGAAATCTCCTTTGACGAAAGGGAGAGGACCGGAAGGGAAGGAAAGAAGTCTACCGTTATATGTCCACCCTCATGACTCAGACGAAGTCGAAGTTCGTACACTATTCCTGTTGTGTGATCAACATAGTAGGTTGTACGTCCGATCCTTTATCTTTGGTGAGGGTCCATAGGGTTGGTCTCTTCCTGAATCGTGCCACTTAATTCACGAATGTTTTACTCGTACCCCTAACCGTCTCACTTCAATCTCTTGGTGGTCTCCTGTCCACCAAAATTCAAATACAGTAACACGAAGACTCCGTCTCCCGTCTGTTGACGACAACAACGACAGGGGGAGACGGTAGTGGAACCGACGGGTATGACGATTTCTCACCAGAAATCTTACACCGAAGACGTATATGAGTATAGAGAACTTTTAACAAACTCTCGGTGGTGACATAGGTGAGAACACTTTATTGGGGACGGACTCTTCCTCTCTATAGTATACCGTAGAGAATATACTCCTTAGATTTTTCTTTACTATGTTTACTTGAATAAAAGTTTTGTTTTTCTGAGTGTCTGAATCTCTTGTTTGAATACCAGTGACCCACCTTCCTACCCCTTTCCCCATCAATCCCTAAACCCCTACCTGCATATGTGTGACGATATAAATTTTACCTATTGGTCGTTCCTGGATGACCTATCGTGTCCCTTGAGACGAATTACAACACACCGTCGGACCTATCCTTCTCATAAACTCCCTCTCACCTATGTACATATACATAACACCTTTTACATATACATACACATACACATATACATATGTTCTCCCGTACGATTCAGTGTAGTCAGTACAGGCTGAGAAACGTTTGGGTAACCTAACATCGGGTGGTCCGAGGAGACAGGTACCCTAAGAGGTCCGTTCTTATGACCTCACCCAACGGTAAGGAAAGAGGTCCCCTAGAAGGACTGGGTTCCTAACTTTGACACAGAGGACTCCGAGGACGTAACGTCCGTCTAAGAAATGGTGACTCGGTGGTCCCTTCGGGCATATATACATATACATGTACATATACACACCCCCTCTTATCTATGTACATAGGTGGTAAGTAGACTTTCATAGCGTTATAACAATTAGTCGATATTAGATTAACTTTTATTTTTTAAAGTTTAATTGTCTTTTTTCTTTTTTTCTCTTTTCTGGTCTTAGGTTGATGATTTTTTTCGGAGAAGGCTAAAGATGAAAGGTCAGGAGGGTGTTTACGTAGAATAACCATGTTAATTATAATGAGGACCTTCTGATCGGTGATCCTTCGGACCTTTCACACCAGTAGACAGAGACCGGTAACACTATCCTCCACTCTTACATGGGGTTCATAGTCATTTGTTTTAGATCTTGTGATCCTCAGTTACCGTTGTTTTATCTTCTTCGGACCCAGGACCTTGGATACCTTATAGGTTAATTGGGACTTGGTATGTAGCGTTTACTCTTTATTTGATAACGGAACAAATCAGGTGCTAAAAAAAAAAAACTAAAACACAGTGAACATTGAATTAGATTCTAATTCATTAAGTTAAAAAAAAGTAGTCTTTACCTTACGACATTTATTGTACACCACAACCTAATCACATTCGAAGGTACATTGTTCTTGAGTAACGTCAAATCTTTCGACCACTGGAGGAAATGTAGTAGTATTTATAAACCCTTGTGGTAGGGGGTTTGAGAGAACCTTGCGTCAGATAAATGGACGAATAGGAGTTTCGAAATCCCTTTTATTCTTAAGTTTTAAAACAATAACAATAACAACGATAGTGTCCAAAATTTTCACTCCATACATGAATCCCATCTTAACCGGTCCCATATTCGTCTCTACCTCCTTAATAACGAGACTATTTGAGTTGGTATAGACAGAGAATTGACCTTACGTTTGACTCTCGCATTCCGGAGGGTCCCAATTTTATAGAGTGATGAAGACAATGGGTTTCGTTCGTCATTGAAATTGGTTTATATGTCGTTAAAGGTTCGATTGATACTGTCGTTTCGATCAAACCTATTAACGTTTCTTGGTCTCTCCCGATACATAGTTATGAATATTAAAGGGGGAAAAGGATTACCCTTTAGGATAAAAATGGAGTGGTAATTGATGTTATCCCCCCTTTCATTAAATATAAACAAAACATCAAAACGTCTGGACAGGTCTGAGTACATTGAGTCTGTACGACCTGAAACTCGACCTATGACCTTAACCTCCCCTGAAACCGTAACCCAAGGAAGTCCTCTCCATTTCACACAAGACGAACATTCTCCTCACTTAGATTTCTCCGTCTCGGAACTTAGATATTTAACGAAACCCATCATATGAGTAAAAGTGATATAACTAAGAAGACTAGGTACTTGTACCATATGAAGAGGTAGATAATCACAGGAGAAACTAAGGAAAGTGGTCACAAAACATCAAAAGATATATATCCAGAAATAAAAGAAATCCATCTATATAAGGATTCATAAAATAAGGGAAGCAACGTTACCACTTACCTTAACAAAGGAAATAAAGAGAAAGATAAAAGAGTAATAATCACATATCCTTACGTTTCCTAAAGACACACAACTAAAATATAGGACGTTGAAATGATATAAGCAACTAATCGAGATCATTAAAAGACCATCTCAGAAATCCCAAAAGATACATCTCCTAGTACATCATACGTTTGTCACTCTCAAAATGAAGAAGAAAAGGTTAAACCTAAGGAAAATAAAGAAAAAGACGAGACTAACGAGACCGGTTTTGAAGATTTTGATACAACTTATCATCACCACTCTCACCCGTAGGAACAGAACAAGGACTGAAATCCCCTTTACGAAAGTTAAAAAGTGGTAACTTCTATTACAAACGACACCCAAACAGTATATATCGAAGATTATACAACTCTATACAAGGAAGATAAAGACGAAAGACCTCTCAAAAATAGTATTTACCTACAACTTAAAACAGTTTCCGAAAGAGACGTAGACAACTCTATTAGTATACCGAAAATAAAAAGTTAAACAATTACTCCACATAATGTAACTAACTAAACGTCTATAACTTCTTAGGAACGTAGGGACCCTATTTCGGGTGAACCAGTACCACATACTAGAAAAATTACACAACAACCTAAGACTAACGATGTCAAAACAATTCCTAAAAACGTAGATACAAGTAGTCACTATAATCGGACATCAAAAGAAAAAAACACCGTAGAAACAGTCCAAAACCATAATCCCACTACCACCGGAGTATCTTACTCAAACCTTCAAATGGAAGGAGACGTCAAAAGACCTTCTCAAACTTATCCTATCCACAATCGAGAAGAGATTTAAAAACCATCTTAAGTCGACACTTCGGTAGACCTGGATCCGAATGACGACCCGTATGTGTGACTCCTTTGGTCTTTACTTTCTCTGTGCACATGGGGTTACAAGTAACGTTGTGACAAATATTATCGGTCCTGTACCTTCGTTGGATCTACAGATAGTCGTCTACTTACCTATTCTTTCGACGCCATGTATATGTGTTACCTCATAATACGTCGGTAATATTTCTTATGTAAACTTAGTCAAGATTACTCCACCTACTTTGACCTTGGATAATATGTCTCACTTCATTCGGTCTTTCTTTTTATGGTTATGTCATATTATTACGTATATATACCTTAAATCTTTCTACCATTGTTATTGGGACATACGTTCTGTCGTTTTCTCTGTGTCTACATATCTTGTCATAAAACCTGAGACACCTTCTCCCTTTCCCACCCTAATAAACCCTCTTACCGTAACTTTGTACATATTATAGTATATTCTTTACTTAGTGGTCAGGTCCAAACTACGTACTATGACCTACAAGCCCCGACCACGTGACTCTACTGGGTCTCCCTACCATACCCCTCCCTCCTCCCTCCCCCCAAGTCCCACCCCTTGTGCACATATGGACATCGCCTATGTACAACTACATACCGTTTTGGTTATGTTATAACATTTCGTTAATTGGAGGTCAATTTTATTTATTTAAATATAAAATTTTTTCCTCCGTCTCGTACAGTATCGGACGACCAACGGCGAATTATAGAGAATCTCTTACCTGTACGTCCGTTTCGCCCCCTTCCCTCCGACTCTACTCGACCCTTTCATCGTGACTGTATATGGGTGACGGTACACGCTTTGTCTGTCAATCACCCCTCGACGACACATTGCATCCTTCGAGTCGGGTCACGAGACACCACTGGCTCTCTTCACCCTCCCCCACCCCCACTCTCCAAGTTCTCCCTCCCTGTATACTTATGTATATCGACTAAGTGAAACGAGAAGTCGTCTTTGATTGTGTTGTAACATTCCGTAAATATGAGGTTGTTTTTTATAAGATTTTTTCTCTGTTACGTAAACGGAGAAGAAGTGGGGAAGAAGACCGAACAAGGGAGGTGGGACTATTAGTGGTAGAACCTGGTACTTTTGAGAAAGAAAGGGGAGTAACAAAAATAAAAGTTTTTGACAAAAGATTTCATAGAATCTTAACTTTTTTGTTGTATATTTGGAAGTTGCTAATCGAATAACTGTTGTAGCATACTCGAGCAAAAACGGTTTGAGTCTCTCTATCCGTGTTGAATTCTAAAACAAAACTTAAGTCTTGTTCTCTTTTTAAAGAGGTACAAGAAGACAATAAAAAGTAAAAACAACTATGTTTTTAAAATCAAAGTACACAATACATTTACTAGTATACAAAAGTGAATCTGCGTGTTGATCACAAAATAGATGAAACATTCTGTACTGAAAATAAGGAAATCTTCCTTCGTTTTATTTTTATCTCCTACCTAAATGAATATTATGTTTTATGGAGTAAGTTAAAAAGTTAATTCTTTCTTTCTTAACTTACATTGATAGAGTTGGGGTCAAATATAAGAAACAAAAAGAGACCAAAGGAAAAACGGAATTCCTTACTTTTCCTAATTCAGACACATCATTAAATTTATCTTAATGAACGGTTTTTAGGAGACGGTTCTAGTCACTTTCCCCTAATTAAAATTCGACGGGATTAGTCTTATAAAAATTCTTTTTCACTTAGTTCTTCGTTGACAAATGTGATGTCCGGGTAGGTAAAACTATGGTAAACATTTTTGATAAAAGAGAGTTTTAATGAATGTTAATAGAAAATAGAAAAAACTGTTTTCTAAAACTTACCAATTTATATGGTGACTTCTAAGATTCAAGGACTTAAACATACTGTCATAAGATATAGTGACATACCTTACATAGGAAAAACCAATTTTGGTTACGAACTAATAAGGAATTAAGGAGAATATAAGGGGTTATAAAGTAAAACCTCTCTCTGATCCAGAGACGGATTACCAGTATTAAAAGAAGGAAAGTAAAACCACGACTGTTTTCGTCGGATTTATGAGAACGAGTATAAAATTTCACTGTGTACCTGTATATTTGGAATAAAAACCCTTGATCATATAAAATGGGTCTCTCCTTGGTCTTAGTCAAGTCAAGTCAAGTCAGTGAGTCAGTACAGGCTGAGAAACGCTGGGGTACTTAGCGTCGTACGGTCCGGAGGGACAGATAGTGGTAGAGGACCTCAAGTGAGTTTGAGTGCAGGTAACTCACCCACTACAGTAAGTCGGTAGAGTAGGAGACAGTAGGGGAAGAAGAGGACGGGGGTTAGGGAGGGTCGTAGTCTCACAAAAGGTTACTCAGTTGAGAAACGTACTCTACCGGTCTTATCTATCGTTTATTTCTGTGAACCTGAAGGGACCACCGAGTCTGCCTCGCAGACGGATGTTACACTCTCTGGGCCCAAGTTAGGGACCCAGCCCTTCTAGAGGACCTCTTCCTTTACCGTTGGGTGAGGTCATAAGAACGGACCTTTTAGGGTACCTACCTTCTCGGACCATCTAATGTCAGGTACCGCAACGTTTCCCAACCTGTACTGACTCACTGAAGCGAAAAAGTGAAAAGATTTCTGTGAACCCCGTCCCATAGTTGTGTCTTTATAGAAGTCATATAAAGACCTAAAGGTCTTAAAGGTTTTCGTTTGAGTTTTATAGTCCTATTATACTTCTATTTGACGATAAAGAAGAGAATAAGAAATCCCTAACATAGAACTGTCGTGACCAAAACTAAATTGTAGAGAACAGATTTAGATGACGAAGAGTATAGTGTTAATTAGTTCCTGATCGTAAAAAAGAACAAATGTGACTTCGACTTTGACAAGAGTACTTAGATACGGAGAGGTACCTTAGTCTATTTAAATATCCGAGATACATGCAAAACCCGAAGTCCCCGTTCTTTCATCCCGACAAGACTTCTCTTGACCACCATATAAATCCTTCCGTTTACAGATCAGAACTTTCTTTAATTATGTATTAAGTCTTAGACCTTCCGGTCTTCGTCAGTAGTTGTTGTTTATATTCCACTCCAGAATCAGATACCGTCCACGATGTAGGAAAAATGGGACGAAACATAATAAAGACCCATGTGGGATTTTCCTGAAATCTCTGATGTCTGTTTGGAAGAGACCGATTCTGATCTCATACGTAATCATGTCTCTAGAAGTCCCATTCGGGACAACAAATCAACGACTCAGTACAGACTGAGAAACCCTGGGGTACCTGACATCGGACGGTCCGAGATGACAGGTACCCTAAGAGGTCCGTTCTTATGACCTCACCCAACGGTAAGAGAAGAGGTCCCCTAGAAGGACTGGGTCCCTAACTTGGACTCAGAGGACGTAACCGTTCCTCTAGAAGTCAAGTCAAGTCAAGTCAAGTCAAGTAAAGTCAGAGAGTCAGCACAGACTGAGAAACGTTGGGGTACTTAACGTCGTGTGGCCCGGAGGGACAGGTAGTGGTTGAGGGTCTCAAGTGAGTCTGAGTGCAGGTAGCTCAACCACTACGGTAGGTCGGTAGAGTTAGAAACAGTAGGGGAAGAGAAGGACGGGGGTTTAGGGAGGGTCGTAGTCTCAGAAAAGGTTGCTCAGTTGAGAAACGTACTCCACTTTTTGGCATCGGAGCTGATCTGCCTGGAAACAACCGTTTCATTACAGAGACGAAAACTTAGATCCAACCAGTATTGAAAGGAAGGTTCCTCGTTCGTAGAAAATTAAAGTACCATCGTCAGTGGTAGACGTCACTAAAACCTCGGGTGTTTTTATTTCAGACTACGACAAAGGTGACAAAGAGGTAGATAAACGGTACTTCACTACCCTGGTCTACGGTACTAGAAGTAAAAGACTTACAACTCGAAATTCGGTTGAAAAAGTTAGAGGAGAAAGTGAAAGTAGTTCTCCGAAAAATAAAGGAGAAGGGAAAGACGGTATTCCCACCACAGTAGATGTATAGACTCCAATAACTAAAAAGAGGGTCGTTAGAACTAAGGTCGAACACGAAGAATCGTCGACTATTTTGGTTTTCCTATTTCCTCTTGTACACTTCACGTCGTTAAATAGAAATTTAAGGATATAAAAACGTTCATTGTATATGATTCACTAAATGGAGTAATTAGGGTCTTAATTATAAGAAAGTATGAAAGTCTTAAATGTAAAGGGACAATACATAAAATTAGTAAAAGATAAGTATTCGTATTTGTACACTTCGTCTCTCATGTTTTCTTTTTTAACAAAGATGTCATACCCGAACTATATAGAAAGAATCTGACTGAAAAGTGGTGATCGACTTGTAAAGAAAAAATTTTATTACTACCTTTACTGTAAGACAGAGAATCTCGTGGATCAGAGTATATAAATGAAACACCTAAAGTAGTCGTCCTTCTATCCGAAAACGAAAGACTTTTGTGAAGATTCATCCCTTTTCTTCGATAGTAAATAGGTTCCAGTAAAATAACTACTAGTTCTTCGGTTAATTCGACTAAAGAAAGTTGGAGAATGAAATATGTCAATTATCTCAAATACCGATACCGGAAGATTAGGACAAGAGGTCCATTCTCGATGTTTCTCTCAGGAACCACGGGACTCCACCCGGTAAATTGAAACGTTCCGGAATTGAAGAAGTACCTATTTTACCTACATTATTATCATGAATGGATCCTATTAACGTGCCTAACTTAATTATTGTACATTCCACGAATCTTTCCAACTATTATGTATCATTTGTGAGGTATTTAGAAAAGAGAGTAAGTTTAGAATGTACCTAGGATAAGTCACCACGATGAACGGAATAAAATACCAACTTCCCTAACTGGATGTTTTCTGTATTCACTGAATAAGTTCATAATAGTAGTCTACTACCTCGTTCCAAACCTTAGGTCCGGAAACCAGAAAACTGACATTAAAAAGTTTACAAAGTCACAAAATTACACGAGTAATGATAGAAATTTTTAGTCGATTTTAAAGACACACTTACGGTTAACTAGTGAACAAAAGTATAATATGAAAATATCGATAAATATTTGACAAGTGGTCTACGATTTGAATGGAAAAACACACACACTTTTTTGTCTGAAGACAAGTAATGAAACAATTAACGATTTCATCTTATTGATGAAACTCCCATCAAAAATATAATTTTATTCTATGACATCGAACAGTATTACCAGTATGTTCATCGAGTTCAAATTGATCAATCTAAATCCTTTATGTTGATTTTAAACTACATGTATATTTAACTTCAAATCGTGATATGGAATGGTTTGTCGACGAGAATCTCTGATTTTTTTTAATACTTGAGATTCCACTAAATCAAAGTTTTGAACACTAAATAAATATAACGGACTCATTGTTGTTGACTTTTTTACTCGATCTTCGATACTGAAGTGTACAAAACTTTGATTCAAGATAAGTGTGAATTATGATCGTATGGTAATTTTTTCTACAGACGAATCGTGGGAAGGAGAGGTGACATAATTTCCACATCCTAAATTTTTTGAACAGGAACGGAGACTTCCTCTTTGATGATCCATTTACAACGGTGTCGACCACTTTAATCTGAATAGGTCCTCTTAGTGTACAGTGAACCGTAAATGACTCTAGAGAGACACGAAGCTTAAGACTGGTGGAGGAACGGAGGGGGTGGTTTAGTACTAGAAAAGGAATTCAGTTAAGTCCTCTTTCTATACTTTCTTATAGAAATTTATAAAGATTACGTTATTTGTAAAGGGTCTACAAAACTTTTGATCTCATAACTAAAGTATATTTCGGTTTATCGTCTCCTCCATTTCAATTAGTTCCTTCCTCTCCTTCGACTCAAAACCTGGTCCAAATCTTTTTATCTTTGAAGAAGGTAAATACTTGAGAAAAAAAAACAAATATCTATCTTCTAGAATGGTCTCATCCGTTACCGTTGGGCGAGGTCGTGAGAATGGACCTTTTAGGGTACCCGTCTCCTCGGACCAGCCGACGTCAGTTACCCCAGTGTGTCTCAACCTGTGGTGACTTCACTGAGTCGTCGTCGTCGTCGAGAATGAACTTTTTATAATTTTTTATACTAAAGTATTCATTAAAACATCTACGATCACAAGGGATAGATCAGACCACGACATTTCATCTTTGACTTTTGAGGTCTTTATAAATATTCTACCCAACAACTCAAAATTAAGTTAATATGGTAATATTAGGTCCTATTTAACAAATACCATACACACACACACCGTAGAAATGTTTCCCCATGACGAACTATAACCTCACCCTTTACCGTTGGATGGGGTCATAAGAACGGACCTTTCAAGTCATCCGTCTCCTCGGACAACCCGATGTCAGATATGTTTCTCAACCTGTGATGACTCGTTGACTCGTGTGTGTGACGAACTGTAGCGCAATCTCTTATTTTAGGATCAGTGTAGCTACTGTGAAACTCTTAATTTTCTTTGCTGAGTTAGGAATTAAAGACTAAGTAAAGTGTGTGAAGGGTCCAGTAATAAGTCGTGACTACCACGTCACCCCTGTTCTGCTAGACTCCTCATAGGCATGGGTGTCATAGTGACCTCTTACCGAACTGGACCTAGCAACTTCTAGGGACCTTCACCCTTCTCCCCGGTCACGTCTGCCGTTCCGTGTCCACAACGGACGAGGCGCGACCGTCATCGGGCAAAGGCTGTCCGACGACGTGACCCGTGCTAGACTCCGAGGGTCCACCAGAAGTTCCTGTCGGACGTGACGTCGGTTGAACAAGACGACTCCAGTCCCTCTCCCGGACCCGTGTCTTGGTTCCTAGACGTCTTCCATCCTCACTCAATAATCTCCCGTTCACAACCGTAAACCCTTTTACTAAGGACTGCACTATTTCTCTACTAATTAAGAGAGTCCTGTCAACACGACATGAATTAAGACGAAATTCCAGTCACCCATGAAACTTACTTATAATTTCTCTCTTCTAAAACAATGATTGTGGCATTATATTACAAATGAAGTTTTAAACCGTATACCGACTTAGAGACATGGATCCCCATGTCTCAAGGACGCCGCAGAGTAGTGGACGTAAAAGAACCTTCAGGATTGTCATCGACTGGTCTGTGTTTGACTCCGTTAGTAGGACTACCACTGGAGGACGTAGAGACGAATACGACCCGAGACGTCGAAGTCCGAGAACGTTCTGACACCCTAAATAATTAGAATCCGGTCTGCAAGGTAGGATCGGACCATGTCTTTCTGGAAATCAAGTTTCAGAGTTATTCTTTCTCCTTCAGTGCAGTAATGGAGGTACGGATGAAGTGAAGCATAGGAAATTACGGAGGGTTATATGTTCCAGTGGAATCACTCGGTAGGACGAAAAGTCAGTAGAAGTGTTAGACCCTTAACAGGAGAGGTAAGGTTGTGTGTGTGAGTGAGGAGTGGTCGGTTAAATTTGAAGCAAAGAATGTTAAAGACCAAAAACATTGTGTTTGAGATATAGAAATGTGAGAAGTTAGTTACCAAGGAGAAGATATAGAGTTGTGTTTACTACTACTATAAGTATAAAAGATGTGAAACGAGATAGACTTTATCTTTATGTATACTTTAGGTACGACAAAATGTCAATACTGACTATTAAAGTTTTAAGAACCATCATACATCTTATTACCCGGAGAATCGGGACTTTCGTAGTATCTAATGTACTTTGTGTCATCGAGAAAACTTCTCTTCGGAGTAGTGGAAAAGAACTCACCTACCGAAAGTGAACAAGAATTCGGAGGGTCACACGGAACGGGAGAACGATCACTCAAGCCAAAGAAGAAACTCTAGATGTCAGGACACATCTGGAGATAATAAGATACCCTGGTGTCAAGTCCTTTATAAATGTTTAGACAGACATTGAAATGTGAACCCATAACCAAATGTACATTCCCCGTAGAGGACAACTGGATAAGAGAAATTTTATTTTATTACAAATCATTTTTAACCCTCTTTGTTTTTGTATGTAACACTTTCAGTCAATGGAATCTTTACTGAGCTGTGATGCACCTTTTTATAAGAACGATTATTTATCGCGGTCGTGAAAAGGAACAAAGAGAGTACCGACAAACAGTAGTCTCGACTCCTCTTATATACACAATATAGACACTAAGACTTGCTTTTGTTTTAATTAGATATATTAATATCATTATAGAAAGTATATGTAATAATGAACTTAACGTTATCTTCAAACTATTCTTAAATGAAACAAGTAAATACGACCATTCAGACTACTTAAACGAGAAAACAAAGAGAAAAAAAAAAAAGACAATCAATAATGTGACAGAATTCAAACGATTCAATTTTCCTTCGAAATCTTTTACAAAGATATTAAGCAAACCTTCAGAATGATTTTTACTAATACTAAAGTATGGAAATTAAGAGTTCGTGAGAAAAATGAAAGAGATTCCGGAATACTCTCACCGACTTCGTATTTTGAATGACATTACTCCTACAAATATATCCCTCACACTTTGATTAAAAACTTACCCATAATTGTGTTTGATATTATAAATAGTTATGTTTACAATAGAGACCTTTTGAGTTGTGTTTGAATATGTATCTTTCTTAATCTTTTTAGTTTCATTAGTTATTTTTATGAAGGAATGTTTAGTTGTTTATAACATAAACTTAGTACTTCATAAATAAATCCCAAAACCGAAACAAGTTTTGTTTTACAAAAGACATTCCTTTTTTTCTTGTCATGAACAAAAAGTTGAGAAACAAATTGAGTTATATATTCGTTTATACGTATGTACAATTTGTAACTAACATATGTGTATAGACTTTACAAATATATGGTTATAACTCTTCGTATTTTGTAGAGAAGTATTAACCACTTGAAATGTCCATGGTAATTTTGAGTTTCTAGTGTAGATGTACAGTTATCAATTATAAAATATAAAGATTTCATTTTGTACTTACAATCACCCAAGAAAAGATACGAAACGAGAAGGTCCATTACCTCCACTACCGAAAAGGGTACGACTTCACAGGCTACAGTTGGTTTTATAAGAACTCAGTCAAAAGGAGTGGGAGTAACACTCTAGAGATCATAAGTACTCCCGGATCAAGTATTAGGAAACCGTCGGTGAGACAGAACTCGTTTCATCTTTGAAACACTGTCATAGTTTGTGAGCCTGTTTATAAGTGTCTTCAGGAGACTGATATGGGGTCAATTTTCAACCCAACACGTTCAATCCTTCTTTAAACAATTGTGGTCTTTCTACTTTCTCTCACGACATAATTAAGGGAACCCCGATAACGACAACGTTAAGTGTTAAGAAAACTTCACATCTTAGACATCCGAATGATGGAACCCATGTCTCGTAAAAAGACTTAATCACAATACAAAAGTTGTAAAATATAATTTTTTTACATGAACTCAATCATAAAGAAATAATTTTAATATAAAGATTAAAACCCCCCAAAAAACCGGAACTTTAATCTATATAAAAAATGAATTCTACTAAAAAGTTACTGATTAAAAAATAAGGTTTCTTATTTTATAGTTTAAGAAAAGACGGAGTAAAGATTCCCACTTCTTATCCCATATCTCTCAAAATAAACCATCTAATGTTTAGATCGAGTTTTAGGTGTTATCTGAATATAACTAATTTTCGACAATGACTGACTCAAAAAATAAGGTTTTCTTTTAACTACTCCACTCTGGTCGAGGATGAACTTACCTACATAGCCCTGTTTCGTTCTCATAACTTCACAATTGGAGTCACGAACCTCTGGTCCTGTCACTTCTTTGCTTGAGTCGTCTTTCGAGTGCACCGACACTGGAGGTCAATTCCATCCTCCAGGAACGAGGATACCGACCTTCCTGTACGGATTTGTTTTAGAATTAAGGAAATGTTAGAGAGCAAAGAACAAAGGAACTTGGGGGGCGTTTGTCTGCCCACCCGTCACCCGCGTTAACTCCCTGAGACCCCTCCGACGAGAAACCACACAGGGTTTCCGTGATAGACGACCCGGGGTCATCGACCCCCCCGGTTCGGCCACCCCCAAGAAGACAGGAATGAGAAGAGACACGGTTCTTAGTCCGGTTACTTTTGACACTCGTGACCAGTCTATAAATCGTTTAAAAGGCTGTCCATACTTCCCCTAAAGAACCGTGCAAAAAGGGTGACGAAAAAGGAGGACAGAGAGTCGAGATAGGGCCCTGAGCTCGGACCGGTTTTTCATTCTCCACCTAAACAATCCTAAGTCTCTCTTCGGGTGAGAACTCTCACACCCGGTAACGGTTCCCGTTCCCGACCCCGGTACCTTACGCCGGACCGAAACAAAACGTTCACCCCAATTAAGTATACGATTACTCACCCTCCTAGTAGGGTCGGTAACCCCTTGGTGGGTGAGGAGGTAGAAAACTGTCACGGAATCTCGACAGGACGGTGGAGACTCACACAGACAACCGAATATCTAACCCCTAATTCTAAATGAACTTAAATTGAACAGTAGATCCTGGGTTCACTAAAATTAACCAAATTTGACTCGTTGAAGTGAAAGTGAAAAGTGAAAAGTGAAAGTACGTAACCTCTTCCTTTACCGTTGGGTGAGGTCACAACCTCTTAAGGTCCCTACCCCCTCGGACCACCCGACGGTAGATACCCCAGCGTGTCTCAGCCTGTGACTGACTTCGTTGAATCGTCGTTGGAGTCACATCCACAGAATTTTCCTTTTCGTAATATTACTGAAATCAGACATGAAGAATATACCTCTACGATAAGTAAATTCAATCTCGAATCTCCATCTAATACCATTTCTTAGACGGACGTTACAACCCTTCTAGAAGACCTCTTTCGGTACCATTGGATGAGGTCATAAGAACGGACCCTTTAGGGTACCTGTCTCCTCGGCCACCCGATGTCAGGCACCCCAGCGTTTCTCAGCCAGTATTGACTCACTGATCGTGAAAGTGAAAAGTTCCAGTAGATTACTGAACCAAGTCATCTTTAATCGGACCTTAACAGTATTACCTTTGAAAGATTTATTAGACTGAGGAATTATACTTCTTTTTTTATTTTTTACAGTTAATTTCCTCGGAACCCTTATTAATTCCTTAAAGAACCCCGGTGGTTATAAATAAGAGTCCTCCTTCATTACTGGGAATAGACCGGTACGGATGAACCAGTGGAAGTCTTTACGTATAAAGATTAAAATTAGGTGACCTACCGGAAATATAACGAAATATAACGGAAATATACATCTCGAAAATATCTGAAAGATAACTTACCCGAGTAATAAATTTCTAAAGATAATTATGAATAAACATAATACAACTAGACACGTTAGGTAAGTTTTGTGCAAACGGGGACTTACAACTACAAGAACTAACACAGAAAAAGAATTATAAATGTTCATCGGTCCAATCGAAAGTTGAGTGTAAATGGGTAATATCTGTAATTTAAGGACATCCAATATATTATGAACTATGATATCAGAATAAGTAATTTTGAATAACACACGAAGGTTTCTTCTAAAAATTTGTATTCTTTGTATGGTTTATAGTCTAAAAATGATGGACCCGTCTTATTATCCTTTACCACACGTAAGAAACGTTAGTAAACCGTGAAAAATAATTACGGATTTAAATACAAACAAAAATTTTAAAAATAACAGGGAATATCGAGTCAACCATTTCTTAGACAGACGTTACGTCTTCTGGGGTCAAACTAAGGACCCAGTCCTTCTGGGTGACCTCTTCCCTATCCGATGGGTGACGTCATTAGAACCTGAAGGGACACCGAATCGAGGGTGGATGTTACACCCTCTGGACCCAAACTAGGGACCCAACCCTTCTACGGGACCTCTTCCGTTTCTGATGGGTGAGGTCATAAGAACGGATCTCTTAAGGTGCCTGACACATCAGGTACCCCAGAGCTTCTCATCCTGTACTGACTCGCTGAAAGTGGAAAGTGAAAGTATCAACTAAATGTCACAACACAATTAAAGTCCACATATCGTTTTTAGTCAATATGTATATGTATATAAGTAATTAAAAAAATTTCTAAGAAAAGAGTATATCTGGTAATATCTTATAACTCATCTTAAGGGACAAGACGATAAGTCGTCCAAATATAATTAACAGACAAAATACGTATCATCACACGTGTACAGTTAGGGTTAGAGAGTTAAATAGGGAAGGACGGAATAGAGGACCATTGGCATTCAAACAAAAGATCTAGACACTCAGATGAAGACAAAACATCTATTCAAACAAACACAGGAGAAAAAATCTAAGGTGTATATTCACTACATATGTGTGTGTGTGTGTGTATATAAATATATACTGTCACAATCAACGAGTCAGTACAAACTAAGAAACACTGGGTTACCTGACATGGGACGGTCCGAGGAGAAAGGTACCCTAAGAGGTCCGTTCTCATGACCTCACCCAACGGTAAAGGAAGAGGTCCCCTAGAAGGGTTGGGTCCCTAGCTTAGATCCAGGGAACGTAACGTCTACCTAAGAAATAGTAGACTCGACGGTAAACAGAAAGACAGTAAACCGTAAAAAATTTTTTGTCCTAAACTTAACAGTCATACCTTGGAATAACCAATTTTCTAATTTTAGAGTTCCAACAGAATTTGTTACACTTTTTTGGACCTGTACTAATAGATTTTCTATGAAAATAGGACGAAGACTGTTATTTTTACTCCTCCTCCACAAAATCACGGTAATACTATGTAAACTTCCACTATATACCTAAGTCTAAAGTCAGATCACTGTGACTGAGAGTTCCTTATTTTCTGCCTAGGACTAGAGAACAGAATGTTCATTGGTACATCTGGAGTTTTAGAGTTTTCTCTTTCTATTGTTTCTAGGGTCGGAAATTCGTGTGAAACTAGAAACGAGAGTCGTCATGATCTGAATCGACAATGGAGTGTACTCCTTTGCTCATTCTCTTTTCTTTCCCTTTTTCCAATCGTGTTTTTGAAGTAAATATAATTTAGTAAACGGTGAAACGACCGGAAAACGTTAGACTTTATTTACATGTAGTAAGTACGTAAAAGAAATACGTAATTTTTTCTTTTTACTTTGAACTAAACACTTTGTTTCTTTATTACTGTCGTTTGCTCCTAAAGAAAAAGATTAAACAAGAAACCACACTTAACCGTATCCGTAATACTACTTCAATTTTGCGTCTCCAATTAACTTTTTACTCTATTTGTTTCGGGGAACTTCCAGAGACTTATTAAAACGGACCGTCTTAACTGTCAGATGTTGGTAGTCCGTTATTTTGGATGAGGCTTGACGACCTCTAATGTTTTTTTTGTGGATTTCAATTAACAGAAAGACAAGGAAGGTGGAGTAAAGTCGGGTTAATATTGACCCTTTTCAGTAAGACAGATTAAACGTAATTACGTGGAGGTACCTTTTTCTCGAATCTGTCACTTAAACTAAAGAAAAAACTATAATACCTGTATAAATTTTATGTTTAGTGTTAAGAGTTTACATTTTACCAAACATTTCAAGGACCTACTGTTAAAAATTCAAAAGGATTCCACAGAAATTTAAAATCTACAATTATTTTTTAGTCGTATGTAACTTCTATAGGATTTACGGTCTCGAACAGTGTTAAGAAGTATACCTAATAAAGAAATTAGGAGTGTTGTTGGGATATTTCACTTGTAAAAATGGTAAGGGTAAAGTGTCCACTTTTTCATCTTCAAATCTCTCCAATGTAGCGTCCCAGTTTCAGTACGTTGATCCTTCACAATCTTGACTCTAAATTTGAGTATGACAGAATCTACAGTTACATTAAACTACTATCAAATTATATAAATAAAACAAAAATTAACATACCAAGTCTACCATTTCTCAGACGGACGTTACGTCCTCTGGGTCCAAACTAGGGACCCAACCCTTCTAGAAGACCTCTTCCCTTACCGTTGGATGAGGTCATAGGAACGGACCTTTTAGGACACCTGTCTCCTCGGACCGTCCGATGTTAGATACCCCAGTGTTTCTCAGTCTGTGGTGACTCGTTGATTGTATGTATTGTATTTGTAGTTAATTTAACGGAAAGGATGTTAGTTATACTTTTCCCCTTTATGGCTACGTCATACCATAGTAATCAAGTGAATGAGTACAAAGAAAGTACCGTTGAAATGGTACGATGATTCAGTGAAGTCAGCACAGGCCGAGACACACTAGGGTGTCTGTCGTCGGGTGGTCCGAGGGGGCAGGGACCCTAAGACGTCCTTTCTTGTGACCTCACCCAACGGTAAAGGAAGAGGTTCCGTACTTTCACTTTTCACTTTCCCTTCAACGAGTCAGCACAGGATGGGAATCGTACCTGACGTCGGATGGTCCGAGGAGGTAGGTACCCTAAAAGGTCCGTTCTCATGACCTCACCCCACGGTGACGGAAGAGGCTTGATACCTCGAGTATAATAAAAATAATAATTTACCTTTATATAAATCTGATAAAGACAAGTTGTCGTTTTATCGACTTTTAGTCCTATTACGATCTGAGAACAGAGATCTCATTTTGGTTGGATTTCCTACAGTCTTAAAAGTTCTTCTAAAAACAACAAGAATGTAAGTACGTTGTCTAGATTAATGTCAATCATTTTTTTTTTTTACCATAGAGGTCTATACGAGTTGTATGACCTATAAAAAAAACCTTACCATATAATAAGAATAACGACATTGACTGTCTGAACCTCGTCTTCGTCTCAGATAAGTCTTGGTAAATATAATTATTTACGTGAATAGGTAACTCCAGAAATAAAAGTTTAGAGACCCGAGTATCGGAGGAAAACACGGAGAAAAATCATGATTTCACAAGGATTACTACTCCTCGTAGACCGGTGTTTGATAACAAAGAGTAATTTTCCTGTACAGAGGTTTCGAAAACCCCTAAGAAACACGACTTGTTACGTCTGACTTGTAAAACGGGAAAAGTATTGGACATTTACACACAACAACGATGACGAAGAACGGATCCCATGTACGAACGAAAAAATCGAGTCGAAGACTCGAAGATTTATACTCTACCCGAACGTTAGTCACTGACGTACAGGAAGAAAACGAACGGACTGTAAACCCAAAGAGACAGAAAAGACCAGAGACGGTAGTCATTTATATTATGTTATTATTCTCACCATCACTAGACTAGTCGTCAGTGAACCCCCATTAGAATTTATAAAACACATAAATTTAACGAAGAATCTTACCACTTAGGAACCGAATATCGTACGATCAGGTTCTCTGTCTTTTGACCTGTCCCCATGTCTAAGGACGAACTCAGTATTTGGACGGACCCGTAATTGAAGGAGTAGTGGCTCTTCGTCTCTTAATAAAGGGATAACGAAGGTACCCCGAAAGCACTCGAGATAGGTCTGTGACCCCTCTTAAACTGAATGATTTAGTCAGAAAGTTTAGTAATCTTTTTAAAGTTAAACCGGGTGTGTCATACGTAATGGAAACCGGTGCATATTGATACGGTAGAACAGGAAAAAACTGAAGTTCAAAGAGACGGTCGAAGGATCCAATTTCCCTGTTACTCTAGACAGATTTACTTTATACAACAAAGACGTATTTTTTCTAAATGTACTTTTGTTTTATCTCTCTATCTCTGTCTCTATGTCTCATGTGAACAAAGAACATCCCGGTCATCCGAAAACAAGGTCCATGAACATTTATAAAAACAGAGATCCATACTCTTGACCACGTTTAAAAGTAATGACATCGAGGAGTTCTTCATTTTAGAAATTTAGTCCTATCAATCGTACTGAGGAAATAATTTTCCTCTTTTTACTTATCAAATCTTAATTTTTCTCACGTAATAACATCTATATTTACCACCCTCCTTTTCCTTACATTAAAATGAGTACCATTTATGTTTAATTTAGAGTTAGACACTACCAACGTCAACTAAAAGACTCTTTTTCCAAAGGTTATTCTTCTCGTCACAACCTATACTCTCCCGTGTATTGTCTTCACCTTTTGTTTTATTAAAAGATGTACATAGTTAAGGATCCTATATCAATATTTTCAAAAACAACAACAACAACAAATTGGGACAGAACCCTATGGTATGTCGAAAAGACTCTGAGATGTGTGTTAACACCCGAACAATCCTACTTTAGTCCTTTCACTAAAAGGAATACTCTTTTACAAGTACACACTTTCTCTCGAAGGTGTTTGATACTTTCCTTGGGTCCACATTCTACCTATTCCTTTTGATTACCCCTGGTGGACCTTAAACCGAGTCGTTCTTATCTTCTACCCGGACCGATTCCTTCCCCACAAACTCCACCCACTCTTTTCCTAACACGTTTTCACAACATACTTAACGAGATTTGGGTTCTCTGACTTGAACGAGAAAACAATTTAAAATAAAATAATTGAGATGAAAACAAAGAACAAGAGACATTTGTTCAATACAAATAGAATGAGTATAAACTTTATCTCTTTACGATCAGGAGACTTGATTGGTCGGTTGAAGTAGAGTTTTAGGTAATAATTAAAATACAGTACTAAAGAGATTTCTGTTACGTAGATAATTTTACCAATGGTCGTTACCATCGGACATCTGTGTTAAGGTTAATTTTCCACTACAGTGAATCCGATATTACATTCATTTAAAGATTTATATGTAAATAGTTAAAAAATAAGTAGAAAGATAATATCCAGGAGAACCTTTACCCTGGAGGATCGTAAACTTTATTCGTTACTGGAGAAGTAACGACTTTAAGATCAAAATCAAATTTTTTTACTTCATTACATAACTATCTTTGTCCCAAAGTTGTTGACACTTAAAGTTTTCAAATTTGTTTAATTGTGAATTTTAATATTAAGTAATATAGGAAGTTTACCGTCAATACATTAAATGTTTTTATGTCCGTACAATCACATGATATACATCCAGTACACCAATCCCTAACCTATATTCAAATTTCAAGAGACTACTAAGAAAGACACTGACAGGTGTATCAGAATAGGTCTTTGTTACAGTTTCCGATTTGAAATCCTAGTAACACCCTCTAGGTCCCGGTTTACTGTGAGTCTACCAATAGGTACTCAAACAGGAATGAACTCTGTTTGTTCTTCAGAAGTGTCCCCTTACCTCGAACTCGTTCCGAAAATTCGGAACGAATCCTTTCTCTTTTCTCGTAATTCTTCAGGTTTCGTCATTTTTATCATCGTCTTTACAGTTATTAAACCCCTTGATGTCATCGGTCCCAAACAGTTATTGTAATCAGGGGTGACTCATACCGAACAACAACAACAAGTCACCGATTCAGCACAGACTGAGAAACACTGGGAGTCCCTGACGTCGGACGGCCCGAAGGGACAAGGAGTGGTAGAGAGTCTCAAACGGGTTCAAGTGCAGGTAACTCAACCACTACGGTAAGTTGGCAGAGTAGGAGACAGTGAGGGAAGAGGAGGACGGGAGTCAGAAAGGGTCGTAGTCCCAGAAAAGGTTACTCAGTCGAGAAACGTAATCTACCAGTTTCTTAACCTCGAAGTCGAAGTGGTAGTCAGGAAGACTACTTGTGAGGAAATCCTAAAGGAAGTCCTAACTGACCAAAGTACAGGAACGTCAGGTTCCCTGAGAGTTCTCAGAAGAGATCGTGGTGTTAAACTTTCGTAGTTAAGAAACCGTGCGATGGAACAAATACCAGGTTGAGAGTGTAAGCATATACTGATGACCTTTCTGGTATAGAAACTAATATATGTTGAAACAGCCGTTTTACTATAGGAACGAAAAATTGTGTAACAGATCTAAACAATATCGAAAGACAGGTTCTTCGTTAGTAGAGGATCATAGTACCGACGTCAATGGTAGACGTGACTAAAATCTCGGGTTCTTCTCTTTTTGATAGTGACGAAGGTGGAAAAGGGGAAAATGAACGGTACTTCACTACCCTGACCTACGGCACTAGAATCAAAAATATTATAAGCCAAAATTCACACTTCGGCCCCCCGGACAGACTGAGTATCGTGTCGTCGGTACGTACCGGTCAGAGTTGCCGTCACGTCTTGAACCCTTTCAGTACTGGAATCCTTACAGGAGACTACTTCTTCTTAGACGTCCGAATATTACACCTTACAACGATACAACTTTTCGTCATCAACACACACTAAGAAGGGGAGTCACACCTAGTCGTCCCGACTTCGTCACCCACACGTATAATGTCTTCACACTCGTCTCTGGCCTTCGGTTTCCGTGTGGACGAAAGTTTGTCGTGACCTGGTCCTTACTTTCAGAGTAAGTCTATAACCATCAGCCGAGTGTGATGGATAGGGTCGGAGTTAAAGGAATAGACATATCTCCCTTACCATTAAAGACAAGAAAGATTGAGAACCCCTTTGACCAAGACTCAGTTTCGTACTCTATTATATAGACTTTTACATAATATTTGTGTTGTAGTATATATGTACAAGAGTTTACCTGTTTATCGTCATGTTTTTAGTCTATTTTAGGAGTAGTAGACTTCCGTTTCTTCCCTTCATATAGATGTCAGACACTAGAAAATGACACTCACAACTGTCATTTATTAACTTCAATTTTTTTTCTTTTTCTTTTAGAGTCACCAGAAGGGAGGAAAAGAAAAGAAGTTATTCTCGAAACATCTTATATCGTTCTTGACCAGCCTTTCTTGTACGTTCCTGTGGACTTTAATTTATCCTTATATTTCGGAAATTTTTACTTTGTACTTTTGATCGAAAGGAAGCGATCGATTTAGGACTTAAATAACGGGGTACGACGAAGATAATCGTAACTATTAATTTCGTCATATACCTTACATAACGTAAACTACAATTATCACAGTACGACCGACGACACCCTGGACCGGACTAGAAAGAGGGAAGACGTCCATTTAGAAACTCAAGTGGAAATGTTTCGTGTAATTTGTAAGACCTTCTCTGAGAAATTTGAACACCTAAGAGATCACTAGAGAATTCATAGTCTTCGAGTCTAATCTTCTACTGCAGAAGATTAGAAGGCTGATGGCGGACTGGATACGATCGTTGCCCTACCTTATTTTTCGGTAATGTGAAGAATAAAAACGAAAACAGACTGGAACCCCTAGGTAACTCTGGTCTTTCTTTTCTAGTCAGACAGTCTTCATATGTAGAAAACGTACAGTGGGAACGAAAGAAAAAAATTTTTTCATTCTTATGAAAATAAATTTTGTCACTGACATTTATTAAAAATATTATAAAATAGTTTAAACATATACTCGTTTTGTCATCGTAAATTGTGTATATTTTAATTTATACAAATCTGAAGTGAACGAGTGATAACTTAAGTAAATCTATAAAGATACTATGAAATGTCTGGGAAGATCAAATAAGTCAAAGAATAAAATTTTCCTTTGCGACCTGAAGTAGGTCAACGAGGTGATTACAGGAAGAGATTATTCTAGGGTAGGTCCTATTTTGTAAGACCTAAATCAGTATACAGAGGAATCAGAGGAGACCAGACGTCACCAAAAAAGGAATAAAAAGTACTAAAACTGTCAAAACTTCTCATAACCAGTCCATAAATCATCTTGAAAGGTCCGTCCTCGTCCTATGGTGTGACCTCGTCCAACGGTAAAGGATGAGGTCCACCAGAAGGGCTGGGTCCCTAGCTTGGTCGTAGAGAACTAAGGGGGCGTAACCGTCCGTCTAAGACATGATGACACGGTGAACCCTTCGGGTAAATCATCTTATATAGAGTTAGACTCAGCACGTTATATGAGTACTAATCTAATCTCAAATACTATACGAAACTGACTGAAAACATTCCAATTGAGTTGATAGTGAAGAAAAGACGGTTTGGTTAAAACTCTCCATTGATAAGAGGAGAATTAAGTAAAAGAAAACGACGAAACGTTAATTGTGTCTGAATCACCGAATTTTCTTGTCTGCAGAAGGTCAAGGACAAGATATCCAGTCTTCAGGTCAGTTCTAATTAACTCAGGAGACGAGTCCCAGAGTGTTCGATTTGAGTCCAAACCGATATGATGTAAAGACAAACCCCCTTCTTAGGTGAACCAAAAAGTAAGTCCACAACCATCTTAAGTCGAGGAACGTCAACATCGGTGAACGTAAGTGACGGTGTACCGGGGAAGAAGGAAGTCCCGGTCGTACCCTCTTAGAGCGAACATGACCTTAGGGACAATGTGAAGTTAGAGACAGTGGTCATTCTCGAATCAGGGAAAATTCTCAAGTGAACAAATCGAGTCCAGGTGGGTCCTATTAGAGGGAGAGAGTTTCGTATGACACGATATATCTTGTATTAGTACCCTCCCGGTCAGAGTAGTACATATGTGGTCACAATCAGTGAGTCACCACAGACTGAGAAACGTTGGGGTATCTGCCATCGGGTGGTCCGAACAGACAGGTACCCCAAGAGGTCCATTCTTATGACCTCACCCAAAGGTAAGGGAAGAGGTCTCCTAGAAGCATCGAGTCTATAACTTGGGACTCAATCCTAGAAAGGTGTTACGTCCACCCGGACCGGTGGGGAGTTTCTCTCCCCTAACTAATATGTTCCGAACAGGTAGTCCCTCGTCCTTAGAACCCCTAACAGAGTCTTACGACAAATGGTGTATTCGGTGTACATGAGTAGTCACAACCGTTTAATCTAACTCCTATAGAACAAATAAATAAGTTATCTACGAGGTACACCGTCCTTAAACCATTATAATTATGATATGGTTAAGGGACACATGAATTGATACTTTTTTTCGATCTAGACACGAAGACGGGGTTGACTTGTGTAAACTCTTAACCGTATGTAAAAAGATGTAGGACATTAATCTTATTTCAAAACAAAAAAGAGAAAACGATAAAATCGAAGAAACACCAGTCGTTAAATCTCCCTGAGACCTAATAAAATAGTTAAAAAAAGTAAAAATTATTTTTTAAAGTTGTGATTTACCCGTAAAAGTCGTCATAATAAAATTCAAAACTTAAAGTGAACTGTGTGAGGAGGGAGTTTTATAGTCGTTATTTAGAAGAAAGTAATTGGTCACTTTGGGTTTAAGACCCAAATAACTGTAGTATACCACGAAACTAGTCGAAGGAAGCTCCGAGTTTACCATTTCTTAAGTGAACGTTACGTCCTCTGAGTTCGACTTAGGGACCCAGTCCTTCGAGAGGACCTCTTCCCTTACCGATAGGTGACGTCATAGGAACGAACATCTTAAAGTACTTGTCTCAGAACTGTCCGTTGTCAGGTTTCCCAATGTTTCTCAGTCTGTGTTGACTTCACCGATTCGTACGTGGTCACGAAACTTTATATGCTAAAATCAAGTCTTATGTATAGTTATTATTTTTGTTATTCTTCTTTTCTAGTACTAGAGAGTAAGTAAGATGTTTCGTTTAGAAAACGCTCCCTGTTTACGGTGGATTATAACCGTGATGGGGACTTTTTATGTTTGACTCTCGATTCGACATAACACTCATATTGTCCTGATTTCGTTTTCTTGTTAAATTTGTTCTTCCGAGATTTTCAATTTTCTTTCCCTATTAAAACACTGTACTCACACCTCGGTACTATGAAGACACCTCCGAAGATGTTGGGGTAAGAAACAAAGTTTACAAGGTCCTTCACAGATACGTCGACAATCTTCGTTTAGAGTTTGACCACCAACCAACAGGTCGACAACGTTTCTTAGAGTCGAGCTTATTATATTTCATCTGAAATGAGTAAGTGATCAAAACTTTACCAAAAGAGTACGAGAAAAAAAAAGGGGAATCCTTTTATATTGGAAGGTAAAGTCTGTGATTAACTTCCCGTCTTAAGGTTTAGATTACGGTAGATTAAGGTTAGATTACGTCTGTCGTCTGAAGGGTCAACGGCGATCACCATTTCACGGTTACGTCCTCTCTCTCTGTATTCTCTACGTCCAAGCTAGGGACCCAGTCCTTCTGGGGGACCTCCTCCCGTACTGTTGGGTGAGGTCATGAGAACGGATCTCTTAGGGTGCCTGTCTCCTCGGACCACCCGATGTCAGGTACCGTAGCGTTTCTCAGTCTGGTAAAAATATTTAGGTAAAAATAGAGTGGTCCATGAACCGTAGAGGTTTTGAGTTGTTACCTGGACCACCCACATCTGTTACAGATGGAGTAATGACGATCGGAAAGGGACTCCGGAGTGTTAAATTAACTATGGAAATAAATATTCCATGAATATTCCTTGAATGGAGACGAAGTAGGTGGAGTGATCGGATGTGAAGTCAGAACAAGACTTTACATGACTTAATGAATGCACGACAATCTAACCGAACTGATATCAACAAATCAGGGATTCAGTACAGACTGAGAAACACTGGGATACCTGACATCGACGGTCCGAGGAGACAACCACTCTAAAGGGTCCGTTCTTATGACCTCACTGACCCAACGGTAATGGAAGAGGTCCCTTAGAAAGACTGGGTCCCTAACTTGGACATAGAGGATTTGTAACCGTCCGTCTAAGAAATGGTGATTCGGTGGAATGAGACACGTATTAATGTATTAGTATTGGTTCTCTCCGATTTGAATCGCCCCTAGGTTTGCTCTTTGTTAAAATAAAAAAAGTTAACGATAAAGGTTTATACAAACCAATCTAAAGGAAAAGGACAGTAGAAGTAGAAAGTATAGTAAAACCCACTTAGAGTCGGAAAGACCAAAGAAAATCAATAATCTTTTAAATCGGGGTTGATCAGGTTAAATTTTCAACGTGGAGTCTAGAATCAGTCTGGAGTATAAATAAGAGAGTCGTAAACACTCCTAAGTCGGAGTTCCTGGACCGTCACCCTTTCGACACAAAACAAGAAAGGAAAGGAGGAGAGATGGAGAACGGGGTGAAAACACACAAGTCCTCGTCCTCAATCTCTCTTCAGTCCATAAAAGTGAACGGACCCTGACGACATCTAGAAATAACTGACGACTTCGAAGATGCCTAACAGTAAGGAATTGACCGTAATGACGACAGACGTGACGTACACACGATTCAGCGAGTCAGCCCAGACTGAGAAACGCTACGGTACCTGACATCGGGTGGTCCGAGGAGACAGGCACCCTAAGAGATCCGTTCTCATGACCTCACCCACCAGTACGGGAGGAGGTCCCCCAGAAGGACTGGGTCCCTAGCTTGGACGTAGAGAATACAGAGAGAGAGGACGTAACCGTCTGCCCAAGAAATGGTGATCGCCGTTGACCCTTCAGACGACAGACGTAATACCCGTCGATTTACTTACCCGTCACTTACGAAATCTCCCGGGTGAGTTTGGAGTAGTGACGTGACTTATACTACGCTCGGTCCGACGAGACTGAAGTACTTGGAAGGCTTAGGGGCATAAAAAACATCACAAATGACCTGAATGTCCTTTATGTTCGTAGAAATAACACTCTCTTTTGAAACGACAGAGTACCCAGGTTTCCCGTACGGTCGTTGAGTCGATGTATTGGTTGAGTCAAGGTGGATCCCTTCCTGCACGAGGGTGAACCAAACTCTCACCCCATCTTTTATATTTTTAATAAGAGAGGCATCCGATTATTAAGGAATAAGGTTGTGTAGAGGGAGATTGTAAAAGAAGCCGAGAGAGACCACTGCATTTAAGTAGTACCTATCCCACACACTCTCTACCAACCCTCCTCGTCTCGGTCATACCGAGTCAAGGAGTACTCAGGATCCCTCCTGGAAACCGAGAATTAATGAACATCCAGGAAATGTTTCCACTCTATGAGTACCGGATAAATTGAGGTCGAAACTTACGGTGAACATACTAACGGTCTATTTTATATCTTATACGTAATTTAAACTTAAAGTCTATTTATTCCCCGTTTATAACATTTCCAGTATAAATATAATTTATTGTATAGAACAAATAGTCTTTACCTTTGAATTGTCCCAGCGGACATAAAAATAAACGATCTAGTCTGTTGGGATATACACATTATCGTCTTTTTAGAGTGAGACATTGACTAATATGAAGATCCACAGTCTGAGACATGATTCGTAAAATGTATCGAATACACAACAAAACGGTCGGTCCATAATGATGGACGAAATAGATCCCTGTTAATAACCTAAAGTCTCTTCCAATCACTTTACCGGTCCTAATGAGTGTTTGTGTGTTGGTCAGTCCCAGTCTCTCTCCGAAACCCAGGTCTAGGAGACCGACGTGGAGGACTAGGAACACATGTGGAACAGTGTAAAAGGACAATAAGAAGGTAAAGATGGGGCCCGGGTCCTTAGGGTCAGTCACGGGAGACACAACCTAAGTGCCGATGAAGAGTGAGAATGATCAGTGTAGAAGGATGAACCAAGGTAAAACAAAGGTGGTGATTACGTATTATATTACGTAAGATTTAAAGAGGACCCTCAATTCGGACTAATTCACGTCCACCTATTATAAATAACAAATCAGTGATTTCGAGGAACGAATAAAAGAGAGGATCACTCAACTAACGGTCTCTACATTTCCTTTGAACTATCGGAGGAAGCGAAAAAGAGGGGGAACTCGTATTTTGTTCGGGTTCAGTTCTCTGTGGGATGTAACGAAGGGGAGACTCAGGGTAAGTGGTATAAAAGATCCCGTTCTCACAGATTTTCCTTCTCCTCGAGAGTCTTTTGACTTCCTCGACGAACGGGTGGTGGAGATCTTTACGGAGATCCATGAAAGGCCAAAAGAAGAACGGTTTATAGGAACCGGGGTACTATGAGGGTCGACCGTTTCTATTCGTGTCGGTCTTAATAACAATTCCACCAGTCCTGTCTAAAATTAGTCATTATGTGATGACGTCAGCTCTTTTCTAAGGTCCCACTTGACTTGAGTTAAAGTCGAACATGTCTCCACTGACTCGTAAGATTTCCCCCTTACACCTTTATCCTTCCCACAATATATCCGCGAGTCATTTAAGTCCCTTCACTTGTTAATATTGTTCACTCTTCACCCTTAACTAGACACACTTTAGGTAGACCCAAACAATTGACCGTGAATAACTTCGGTTCGAATATGAGAGTATATCTCTGTCCCCGGGATAGAAGTTTACAACTAACCTTGTTTAAGAAGTGTTTTGGAACTTAAAAGAGTCCGTCTGTGAAATTCCACCTTATTCTAACAACGTCCCTTTATCAGAACTGGACAATCTTGACGTAATTACACAAGTTCGGGAATATCTGGTTCCAACTCCCGACCAACTCCCGATCAAATCTTCTCTCGGGTCCCCACGGACCGGTCTCAATCCAGTTCCTCTCTTAGAAACAGTATGGATTTAAAGTTCTCTAGACTATAGAGTCGACTATTTCTAAGACGGACGTTACACCCTCTAGACCCAAGTTAGGGACCCAACCCTTCTAGGGGACCTCTTCCCTTTCCGATGGTTTAGGTTATAAGACCGGATCTCTTAAGGTACCTGATATATCGAGTATCCCAGTGTTTCTAACCTACGTTGACTCGCTGAAAGTGAAAGTTTGAACCCCTCTTCCTCCCAACTTATTCGAAGTACGACAGATGAAAGAGAGACATTGATCAACTAAGTGACCCAATTTCGGGATTTAAGGTCGGAGACCGTAAAGATATCCCAAGAGGGAAAAACGAAAGGAAGTGAAAAGTTGTAAAGACAAAGACTCTCTTCCTAGTCCATTCACTTCTCGTGTACCTTGACTGAGACTTACTACCTCTTTATTACTCATCTTAAATTCCGGACTCTTATGTTTATATTTGTCTAACTAACTTACCCTTTAATTTTATCACGTTATTCATTTATCCTGAACGTCATGAAAGTTTTGTCTTTATATTATGAACTCACGTTAGAGTTTTTGCTGTCTTACTAGAGACAAACAAAGGTTCCGTCTGGTAAGTTATAGTGTCATTAGGTTCAGATACAGGGTTGGTCATTACGACTTCTTCGACTTCAACTTACTAAGATGCTTCTGGATGTTCTGGAATATCTTGATTGCGGGGGATTACTACAGGAAAAGTAACATCCCTTGACCTTACGTTTTCATCCTTCATTTCCTAAACCGGAACCTCATGTGTTACTTCGTCTCGTTTCGGATTACCTCAAGACGGTTCTCTTGCGTGACCAGTGTCGTTTGTGGGAGAAGGTTGTTGTGTTCTCTTCTAAGATGTGTACCCTGTAGTGGTCTCCAGTTAAGACTTTAGTCTAACTAATATAAGAAACGTCGGTTTCTACCTCTTCGAGATATGTCAGTCTTTTGTTCTGACCCTCGACTAACACCAAGTTTAGTACTTGAGGAATAACGTTTTAATTTTGAGTTTAACTTCTTTTATACCTTTTGATGATCTGGTAAGTCCTTACTGGATTTAGTTTAGGGAATACTAATATCTCACCTTTACTGTTTATCTAAGTTCTCTAATCTAGACTATCTGTCTCACGGACTCCTTGATACTTGCCACAAACACTGTAACATGTCCTCTGTCCCTAGTTCTGGTAGAGGTTCTTTTTTCTTTCGTTTTTCCGTTTTATCAACAGACTCTTCCGAATGTTTATCGACTCTTTTCTTCTCTTCACTTTTCGTTTCCTCTTTTCCTTTCTATATGGGTAAACTTACGTCTCAAGGTTTCTTATCGTTCCTCTCTATTCTTTCGGAAGGAGTCACTAGTAACGTTTCTTTATCTCCTTTTGTTATCTTACCCTTTCCGATCTCTAGAGAAGTTCTTTTACTCTCTATGGTTCCCTTATAAAGTACGTTTCTTCCCGAGTTATTTCCTGTCTTTACCATACCTGCACTGTCTTCGTCTTCTATAATTCTTCTCCACCGTTCTTATGTGTCTTTTTGACATGTTTTTTACAGAAGTACTGGGTCTATTAGTGCTACCACACTAGTGAGTGGATCTCGGTCTGTAGGACTTTACACTTCAGTTCACCCGGAATCCTTCGTAGTGATGTTTGTTTCGATCACCTCCACTACCTTAAGGTCAACTCGAGAAAGTTTAGGACTTTCTACTACGACACTTTCACGACGTGAGTTATACGGTCGTGTAAACCTTTTGAGTCGTCACCGGTGTCCTGACCTTTTCCAGTCAAAAGTAAGGTTAGGGTTTCTTTCCGTTACGGTTTCTTACGAGTTTGATGTTGTGTTAACGTGAGTAGAGTGTTCGATCATTTCATTAAGAGTTTTGAGAGGTTCGGTCCGAAGTTATCATGTGCTTGGGAATTGAAGGTCTACAAGTTCGACCTAAATCTTTTCCGTCTCCTTCGTCCCTAGTTTAACGGTTGTAGACGACCTAGCACTTTTTTTGTTCTCTCAAGGTTTTTTTGTAGATGAAGACAAATAACTGATACGGTTTCGGAAACTGACACAACTAGTGTTATGTGACACCTTTTAAGACTTTCTCTACCCTTATGGTCTGGTGGACTGGACGGAGAACTCTGTAGACATACGTCCAATCCTTCGTTGTCAATCTTGACATGTACCTTGTTGTCTGACCAAGGTTCAGCCCTTTCCTCATACAGTGCCGACATATAACAGTGGGACGAATAAATTGAATATACGTCACATGTAGTACTCTTTGCGACCCGACCTTCTTCGTGTTAGACCTTAGTTCTAACGAACCTCTTTATAGTTATTGGAGTCTATATGTCTACTATTGTGGGAACCCCGTCTTTCACTTCTCCTTGATTTCTCGGAGAATTACTTTCACTTTCACCTCTCACTTTTTCAACCGAATTTCGAGTTGTAAGTCTTTTACTTCTAGTACCGTAGACCAAGATAGTGAAGTACCGTTTATCTACCCCTCTGACACCTTTGTCACCGACTGAAATAAAAAGACCCGAGGTTTTAGTGACGTCTACCACTGACGTCGGTACTTTAATTTTCTGCGAACGAGGAACCTTCTTTTCAATACTGGTTTCATCTGTCGTTTAATTTTTCGTCTCTGTAATGAAACGGTTGTTTCCAGACAGATCAGTTCCGATACCAAAAAGGTCATCAGTACATACCTACTCTCTCAACCTGATATTTCTTTCAAATCACGGAGTCTTAACTACGAAGACTTGACACCACAACCTCTTCGGAGAACTCTTAGGGAACCTGACGTTCCTATAGGTTAGTCAGTTTAGATTTCCTTTAGTCAGGACTTATAAGTAACCTTCCTGACTACAACTTCGACTTTAACTTTGAGGTTATGAAACCGGTGGACTACCCTTCTTGACTGAGTAAACTTTTCTAGGACTACGACCCTTTCTAACTTCCACCCTCCTCTTCCCCTACTGTCTCCTACTCTACCAACCTCCCGTAGTGGTTGTGTTACCTGTACTCACACCCATCTGAGACCCTCAACCACTACCTGTCCCTCCGGACCACACGAAGTCAGGTACCCCAGCGTTTCTCAGACTGTACTGACTCACTGACTTGACTTGACTTGAATTATTCATTTGTACATTCTTCATTGTTTTTCTCGTTTACTTACTCCTTCCTCTAAATGTCGTTTTAAATCATTCCAGTCTAGATGATTTCCAAATATAGGTAATGAATAAAATTTTGTCACAGATTCATATTAACTTACACACGATATATTATTAAATAACCATAAGAGTGGTGAAAGAGAATTCAACAGACTTCTGTCAAATCGTCTTTCTGTGACAAAAGACTACTCATACGTTACCCAGTCACGAAGATCCACATTATGTCTCCGACTGATAACTAATTGTGTAATAAATGCTCTGATAAAAATTTCCTCCGTACTTTTATATAACGTTATACCGACTATTATGTAATGTTATATTATACGACCTGTAATACTCTTGCCACGAATCAAGATTGGATGATAGTCCTTCTGTACACCACACCAAACTTAGAAACTTCGTCAAATTTCATTGTCACTCTTCGGGAATTAAAAACTTAAAACGTCAATTTACATGTATCCTCCACGATCTTACAATACGATCAAGATACTATAACCCATTTAGTGTGACGATTTGGATCAAAACAGTTCTTTTACGTCTTTTATTGTTTGAAGATAAATTTATCACTTTTAATTTATTCCGTTACGTATATTTCGTGAATTATGTCCCCGGACGTGTCATGTTATTAAGTCACCATGATAGGCAAGGAGGAAGAGGAGAGACAATGTCACGAACACTGGTTGTCGTGGAAACCTCGTACCCACCAAACCTATACAGGAAGGATCATTCTTCATGAGGTCGTCAGTCATAAAAAATAAAAAATACAATGACAAGTTCTGTTATGATCGTACGACGCTCTTGATAGAATTTAAGACAAAAATATGAGTAAAACTTATTTTCAATGTTTTCACCCCAAATCTCACTCTTCACTCTCATAGACTTAAAAGTAAAACTGACCGACGGGTAACGAGACACTAAACTTTTTCCATAAAGTAGAAGGATTAATTCTTAAAAAACAGACGTTTTACCTTGTAAACCTCCTTTATTAACGTCCATAGATGAGGTGCCATCTTCAAAAGCAAATCGATACCAAAGATATAAGTATTGTTTGACATCTCATTTAAAGGAAGTCTCAATTTGATCGGTGGTGTGTCCAATGTTTATACAAATCGACAAAGATTAAGTAATAGATTTCAGAAATTTTTCGTTAATTCCACCTATTTTTTCGGGTTTTACTTCTAAAGTAATATAAAAAATCCCTATTTATTAAACAAAATTCAATATAAACGGTCAATGTATTTTGTGTCTTTTGTTCCTTCGATAGTTCTTTCTTTCTTTAGTGGTCAATAGGAGAGAGGGAGATATCTGAGGGAGGGTCACTATATTGGTAAGAACTGTAATTTGGTGCCTAATGGACCTTTAAATTACACACGTATTTTTATATCTTTCATCCTAATACATTATACACGGAAAGATTAAATTGTCACAATAGTATCTGTCAATTACTTTATAAAGAAAGATAAAGAATTATAAAATAAAGGACTTAGACTTTTTTTTAGTTGTAAATTACAACAAACGTTATGAAATAATATTATCCGTTATGAAACTTACAAGTTACGAATAAATACGTTCTTACGGTTAAACTACTTAATCATTTCTAACGGAATGACGAATTTTCTTATACGTGTATGTTAAAATATATGTGTATATATAATATACCCGAAGGTACCACGGAGTCGCCATTTCTTAGACGGACGTCACGTCTTCTACACCCAAGGTAGGGATCCAACACTTCTAGGGGACCTCTTCTTGTACCGTTATGTTAGGTCATAAAAACGGACCCGTGAGGATACTTGTCTCCTCGGACCTCCCGATATCAGGTCCGCCAGTGTTCTCAGTCTGTACTGAATCACTGATTTAGTGATGGTGGCGGTGGTATATATAAATGTATATATATATTGGTTCAATGATGGCACACGTACATATATACATATATGTATATATATAATCATATATAGATGGATATCCATTTTCACAGACAAAGACTTTAGAGTCGTAACTCATAATAGTAAGAAAATTTATACCCAGTTCCATCTTCCGTTTACTTTTTTCTTTCAATAGAGAAACCAGAAAATTAAAAATAAATAAATAAATAAATAATTGTAAAATAATGATCACTTTAACCTATATAGAATCACACAAATTATTGGTATACCCCATGAACAAAGAAAGAATTTGCAAAACCTCCTCGAGTAAAGAAGTCTTCACACAATTTATGGTTAGACAACATATATAACATTTATAAAAAAAGAAATCAAAAGATTAAATCAAATTCTTTAAATCCACTTCAAATGCTTAAAATACATAGTTTGGTTGTCGAAGAAGAAAATACCGAAAACTGAGAGTACAAGACAAGTCTTGTAATAAGGGGTCAATTTCTAGTACTTTAATAAGTAATTTTAAAATGATCCATAAAATAATGTAAATTTAGAAATTAGGTAAACCTTAAATAACACCAAAGATATTTTACGAACGTCGATAAAAATTACTAAAAAGGTATCTACTGACCTAAGATATCAATGAGTGTGTACAATCTCCCCTAGACTTAGTTAATTTTTGGTTATTACTCTATGTCACTGATCATATAATTTACGGGTGAACTGTAGGTTGTGATCACAACGACGGAGGATCGACAGGTATTACGTAGTGTTCCCCCTCGGAAGCACGAAATCATTTATATAGATAGAAAACGAAAGGTCCGTGAGGAAAGTAAACATCGGAAAAACAAGTCGGAACTATACAAAGAAGGAACTAGTTCGTTTTTTCATCACATAACTCCACCAGTTCCCCCCTTTTTTTTTTTTTGGACCTTTTCTACTCGATACGTCCGTTTTAATGATTTATAATGATTCAGACATGACTTAAAAAAAAAAAGGACACGTATTCTTTTCCTAACTTTTAAAGAGAGTAATAAGAGACCAAAGGGTTTGTTAATAACGCTATACGTAGGAATTGTTACCTTAAGTCTAGGTATAAATTTCAACTCCTGAACTTACTTTTCATTTTACTCCTCGACATGTAATACACTGAAAAAAAGACCGTTAACACTACGTTCGGTCATACACAGTTCCTATTGTACTACCTGTGATCGGTCCTAAAGAGGGGTGGGGGATAAATAAATAGTCAACCAGTATAACAAGTTAATTAATTTATACAAACTGAAACGACAAAAGGATAAACACACGGTAGGGAAACGTCTTGAGACAATCGATGTGTAAATCCATAGATTCCCGGTAGGAGAAACACCAATTAGTAGTCATTTAACAATAAAAAGATTTAAAAAAAGAGTCATTTTAAGTTTTAAGATGTCTTAAAATAAAACTCACCTTCGTGAACGTGATACCGAAAAAACCCCCATGAATTGAGAGATCTTACTCTTTGCCCATGACAGTTTGTTAGAAAAAGGAACCGACACTTCGTATACGAAAATACTTACAAACCTACTATCCGTCTCATATTTACACTTCAGGAGAATTTTCTCCCATTTCTCCGAGGGTTTATGAGAATCTCCTGTATAGGTTCCGATTTGTATACCGGAACAGTAATGTTAAAGGGTGTAACGGAAAGAACACCAAAATTGGAAGATGAAATAAATAATGGTATTCCGGAATAGAGAGATCGGACGACGATGTCTGACGATCCGGTCCTCCATCACTTTCGTGTGTCATTACTTTGTCCTACTAGTATTTTATCTTCCCTTTACCGGTGTCGGAGACAGACACAATGTCGACGGGTCCAAGACATTGGACTCGGTTTGGCACGATTTCTCTGTATTACAAGGTGTCACGAGTAGTACGAAGGTAAGGACAATGTAGACCATAGTGGTCTTCTGAAATCTGAAGCACTTACAGTTCGGAAAAGATCCTTTTCACAGTCAACTCCCTTCTTCCCTTTCCTTCTGTCGATCTCCTGGAATTTACGATTTTACGGTAAATTTCCTGTTTATCAAGTTCACTTCTTTACAGTACGTTTACTTAATACACCACCCGAATTCCATCTCCTGTCACTCCTCCTTTTTGTTACTTATGACGAACTGATTGCATCATCATATTAAAAAAAAAAAGACACGTCGGGAATCGTTTCAATAGTTTGTTCTCGGAGTGTGGGGTACTACTCACTCACTGTCCACCAACTGTAGTCGTTCAACCTACTATTAACTTGATCGTGAAAAGTTTTTGACCAGGTCAAAACCGGTTTGGAACAACCAACATCAATCACGGTCCTGAAGAATCCCTCCAGAGTCCCACAGAGAAAGGAGAAAAGGGTCCGTCTCTTCTTCCTCTTTATTCCTTATCCTTAAACTAAGGACTCGGGTCTACGGTACATGTCAGTTGATGTCTTTATAGTGTAGAAATGTTAATTGAAATTTCAAAGATATTGTTATCATTCTATGACACTTCTTCCGACTCGCGTTTTCTTAACTACGAAAACTTGACACCACAACCTCTTCTGAGAACTCTCAGGGAACCTGACGTTCCTCTAGGTTGGTCAGGTAAGACTTCCTCTAGTTGGGACCCTAAAGAAACCTTCCATACTACGATTTCGACTTCGAGGTCATGAAACCGGTGGAGTACGCTTCTCAACTGAGTAANCTCCTACTCTACCGACCTACCGTAGTGCCTGAGCTACCTGCACTCAGACTCACTTGAGGCCCTCTACCACTACCTGTCCCTCCGGACCGCACGATGTTTTAAGTACCCCAGCGTTTCTCAGCCTGTGCTGACTCGCTGACTTGACTTGACTTGACTTCCCACTTTTTCTTAAAAATTCACTATTACATACCACAAACCTTTCCTATGTATCGACTCTTGAAATTATGTACTAACCACACTCGTAGTCAACTACGATCGTGAACCTTCCTCTTAAACATTATTAGTCTTATATAATTTAGGAACCTAGAGTGTAAGGTGTATTCCCTTAAACAACATATTTTTGTGATTAAATTCAGTAATTTCATATTCTACAGTGTCTTAATAAATATTATCATTTTGTTTTAGTAGGTTTATAGATAATTTATCTTTAGTAATTTAATTTTTTATCTTTACGATTCACGACACGACACGAATCAACGAGTCAACACAGACTGAGAAACACTGGGGTACCTGACATCGGGTGGTCCACCCTAAGGGTCCTTTCTTATCACCTCACCCAACGGTACGGGAAGAGGTCCCCTAGAAGGGTTGGGTCCCTATCTTGGATCCAAAGGACGTAACTTCTGTCTAAGAAATAGTCGACACGATGGTCCGTGTGGGTCTTTACGATTCATCGGTAACTTTTTTATTTCATCTTTATATATATAAAGAAAAAGACCCTAGACTGAGAATCTTGGGTAAACCTGAACTAGTCTAATAAAAAATAGAGACGGAGTCGAAAGAGTAGACATAATACCCGTCTTATTACTATAGATGAAGAGTCCCAAAGTACTCTTCGTTTACCTTTTACGTAACTTTTAAAAATCTTGTAACCGTGGATTATCCCTGAATCGCTTAAATTTAGAAATATCAATAGTAAAAAGACATAGTCGTACCCTCTTACACGTTCTATTTGTCTTTTCCTTTCAATTCTTCAGACATATCCATCATAATAAGGTGTTTCTATTTTTGTCATTATAAGTAATATGACTACTAGGAATAACAGAGACTCGTACCAAAATTTACCCGAAATGTAAAATGAAATATATAACGATTTTACAAACTCAAAAAAATGACAGTTTAAAATGGTCTAAACACTGAACACCGCGTAAAATTATTAATGGGGGTGACGGAGTAAAAAAAAACCGAGGGTATTCTCCAATAGTACTACAAAGTATATCAGTCTCCTCGATAGTAAGAATAGTGCCTTTCAAGTACCGAATATAATCCGGAGTTGGAACCACAACATGTAAGATACCCAAAAATGTTTACGTATTACTGACCATAAGTGATAATATTATAGTACGTCATACTAAAGTGTCAGGATTTTAAGGAGACGCGAGGTGGACAAGAGGGGAGGGAGGGCGTCCGGGGCCATTGGTAACTAAGAAAATGACAGAAGTCCCAAAAGAAGTGGTCTTTCAATATATATTGTGAACCTTATTATGTTATATATTAGAAAGTTTAATTGAAGAAAGTAAATCATTATATGTAAATTCGAAGGAGGAGTAAAAAAAAATTACCGAACTATCGAGTAAAGAAAAGTCGTCATTTATTATGAAACAACAGAAATATATACGTAGGTAGATGACTTCCCGTAGAACCAACGGAAGTTCAAACCGTTAATATTTTTTTCGGTGAGATTTGTAAGCACACGTCCAAAAACACACCTGTACAAAAGTCGAGTCAATTTTTTTTTGTAAAAGTTGTGTAGCATCTGGTCATGAAAAACTTTTGTTTTATTTTTACTTAATAATCGTATTAATCTATTTTCGTTTATCTAGGTTTTAAGTTTAGGATTGAAAATTAATGATCTAAGTCATCCCAATATGAATCGGAACAGTTTAACTACGGTTTTAAGGGTTTACGAATGAGAGTCAAATACATAAATGAAATAGAACCTGGTCTTTATCAAACACCTAACTGGGATCAGGGACGGTGCGAAACACATCGTAAATACGTCTCTTAAGACCTATATACTCTTTTCTCTCCAGTCCTATAGGGGAGGAAAGTAGAACTTTTGAGTACAATTCGGAAGTTCCTAGTCGAAAATCGGAAGAGACTGAGGAGGTCAGACCAGTTCGACGGGAAAGAAACTAAATACTTCACTACGGACGTCGTAAGAGGTCTACACGACTGACCGACGGAAAGTCAGATAATGTACGACGAACCTACGTCTACTATTGAGGTATTGGATCTGTGGATGGTATCCCGGTCCGTGTACCTTTATTAGGTCAACTTCAATAATTGTCGATTTACTTATTTATCTTTTTGTTTAAATTGAAATTTTTCCGCGTGAATAGAAACGGTGACATCTAAGTTATTTAGTTTATTGTAAATCCATACTTCATTTTAAGATAATAGTAAAACATATGATATTACACCTAAATCTAAATGTAACTCAGTCGAATACAGAGAGCAAAACCAGCTCCGAGTAGAACAAAGTGTCTCTTCCGTTACCGTTGGGTGAGGTCACGAGAAAGGAACTTTTGGGGTACCTGCCTCCTCGGACCACCCGACGGTAGACACCCCAGCGTGTCTCAACCTATACTGACTTCACTGAACCGTCGTCGTCGTCGTCGTCGTCGAACAAAGTAAGTCCTTCAAAAGAGAAATAGTAAAAATGAAATCGATCTTCAATAGAAAGACGATATGAAACTAAGACCTCATCCATAGAAAAGGTTTATTACATTTATCAATGGTTCCTTCACTTTTTTCAGAGTACATTAATCTTTACAATCGGTACTTTAATTTTCTGTGAATGAGGAACCTTCCTTTCAATACTGGTTGAATCTATCGTATAATTTTTAGTCTCTGTAATGAAACAGTTGTTTCCAGACAGATCAGTTCCGATACCAAAAAGGTCACCAGTACATACCTACACTCTCAACCTGACACTACTTTCGACTCGTGGTTTCTTAACTACGAAAATTTGACACCACAACCTCTTCTGAGAACTCTCAGGGAACCTGACGTTCCTCTAGGTTGGTCAGGTAGGATTTCCTCTAGTCAGGACCCAAAAGTAACCTTCCTGACTACAACTTCGACTTTGAGTTTATGAAACCGGTGGATTACACTTCTCGACTAACAAAACTTCTGACTACGACCCTTTCTAACTCCCGTTCTCCTCTTCCCCTGCTATCTCCCACTCTACCAACCTACCGTAGTGGTTGAGTTACCTGTACTCAAATCCACTTGAGACCCTCAACCACTACCTGTCCCTCCGGACCACACGACACTAAGTACCCCAGCGTTTCTCAGCCTGTACTGACTCGCTGACTTGACTGACTTGACTTCTAAATATAATAAACACTATATTAAAGGACCTTATTTAAAACGTACTATTGTTCAGGTCACAAAGATAAGGGAAGTACCAACTAGTTCACGATACTTATTTTATTATACACTATTAGGTTTAGTTACAAATTTAGTGGACTCCTGGATGGTGATTCTCTTGATAGGGTTTATAAGTCACATTATATAAAGAACTGTCTCCACCAGTCTATGGGGTCTTGTGTCCAAGTGTAATTTCAATTGAGTCAATGAACCAAAAATACAACAAAAAATTTTGAACAGAAAGAAACGTCCCTGACAAGTTTGGAAACGAAGGAAGAAGTTGAGGAATCAGTAAAGAGGATCGTCTACAGGACTCCTGACTGAAAAACTCTTTTAGTTTCGGTTGAAAATAGAAGAGGGAAAAAAAGGAGTTTTACAAAGAGGTACACACGGAATTCAGATGTCACAGAAAATTTAAGATGGGACTGGAGAACTCACAGTGATTGAAGAAAAGAGTCAGAAGGAGGAAAAACTGTAGGATTTCTGAACATAATTAATACGAAGACTGGACTCTGGGAGGAGGAAACAATACAAATACTACAATGTAACGGAGAGTGAGGAATTTGAGGATTGTATAGACAAAATTAATAAAACAAAATTAAAACGACTAAGACAGGGGACCTATCACAAACATGATTCCATCATCATCACTTCTCTTTCTCTTTATTAATCTAGGAACTTACGCCAAACCTACACGCAACTGTCCCGAACGACCACTTAAACTACTTCCCTACTCATTTTCTCCTTAGTTTCTACTTGAGGTTCCAAAATCAAACTTGTTGACTAACTTACTATCACAGTAAATGACTCATTTACCCTCCTGTTTAAACCCTCTTCAGTTATCAGTTCTCAAGATAAATCTGTTATAACAATCTCAATCTACTATAAGGGACCACCGAGTCGACTGTTTCTTAGACGGACGTTACGTTCTCTGGGTCTAACCTCGAGACCAACTGTTCCCTTACCGATGGGTGAGGTCATAAGAACGGACCTTTCAGGGTACCTGTCTCCTTGGACCGCCCGATGTCAGACACCCCAACGTTTTTCAGTCTGTGATGACTCGTTGATTGTGTGTGTGTGTGTGTGTGTGTGTTCAGTCTCTACGAACCATCTGTCAATTTACCTATACAGTTCGATCGTCAACTCATATGGTAGACCTCAGACCCCATCCCTAGTCCTCCCTCCACACGTAAATTCTCAGTATTAGTATGTAACTATTCGTATGTAACTACGAAACGTAAACCTACTCTGTTGGACACCTACACCAAGAGTTTTACATCACACGTAGTCTTAGTGTATGTCCAATTGAACAATTTTGTGTTTAACGACCGGGATAGGAGTCTCAAATCATTGTAACCTTGTCCCGGAGGTTAAAAGGAAAGATTAAAAGGGTCTAATACAATACTGACGACCAGGATCCAGATGTGAACTCTCAGTGACTTCTTCTCTTTCCTATATTGATTCCTTTCTTTCTCTTCTCCCGACTCTTTATTCCAGATCCATACGGTTGTAAGTCTTTAAAATTCTTTTTAAACTCTTCCCGGTGAACTCTGTACTTTGTTAAATCTTGTGTCACTGCATCTTCGATTCTCTCTCTCGAATTCCTTCTTTCATCAAACAACTCCCTTCTGTCCTTCCACTGATCGAGTTTACTTCTACCGATACTTCTGGGAACAGAGTTCTCTGAACCTGAGGTCCTAGTGTTTATTTAGCAATAAACCCAACCAACCTGGTAATGTAATGTAATATAAAACAAGTAAGATAAAACGAAGTAAGAGTAGTAATTTTATTCACCATTTGTTCCAAATTCCTACAGAGGAAAGTCCAGAGATGTAATACTTGGTCATCTTAAACAGAGTCCTCTCCTTAAAGTTCCAAAATGACAACCGTAGGGGAACTCAATTGACTCATTTGCAACGACTTTCACTTTCGTAATTAGCAATTCAGCCCAAGTTGAGAAGCGTTGGGATATCTTAGGAAACATGGACGGTCCGAGGAAACAGGTACCTTAAGAGATCCATTCTTACGACCCCACCCATCGGAAAGGGAAGAGGACCCCTAGAAGGGTTGGGTCCCTGACTTGGGTCCGGAGGACCTAATGTGCGTCTCAGAAATGAACAGACTCGGTGGTCCCTTCGGAAAGGAAGGGGTTTATAACGACCGGGAAGGAAATTGGTTGGGTGAAGGGTGGGTGAGTAACTGTCTTACCTAAGTTGGAATAAAGAGTCCTAGTACCTTACTAAGATAACCCGATATCGGTGGAGACTGAGAATGATCTAGTTCCCTCACTTTCTCTCGTTCGTCAGAGAGAAAATGAGAGTAAAGTCAACGGAAATAAAATCCGTGTACACCGAGAAGTCACTAAGACTAAAGGGAGGGTCTTAAGTATCGAAACCCACCAGGATTCTTTTAAGAGACTTTAGTAATTCTTATACTTAGACGATCTCGGTAGCTAGAAATAAGTTTAATATAACGAGGTAACGATTCTGAGCACAAGTCAAGGTACTTTAAACCCAACTGTACGAGAAAAACGAAGGTCTATCGACATCGACTGATCTAAAGTTGAAAGACAAAAAGAAAAATTAGAATAATATACTTAAAGTCAAAAATTCGGTAACCAGAAAACAGGACCTGGAGTCAACCGAATATTTGAGTAGTTCAATAATTTCTGAATGTTGACTTCCTCTTTCTTTTTTGTAAGAAGGTACTTAGAATTGGATGGAGTTGTGGGTGTGAGTGGGGTCAATAGAAGATAAGGGGGTCACACGGTACGCTCTAGGATAGACGTATGAAATGAGTACCTTAAAGGAGTCGTATTTTTCCTCTACAATGGTAAAGTTTACTTTGAGTTTTAAAGGGGGACGAAATAAGTTACGACAATTATAATGTGAAGAAAAAAGAACCGTGAAAGAGGAGTAAAACGAAATCGTAAATAAGTTTAATTATACATGTGTATATATCCATGTTTATACATATGTACGTATATATCCATGTGTGTGTGTGTGTATATCCATATTCATACATATAAATACCCCGAAGGGTGTGCCGCGATCTCCATTTCTTAGACTAACGGTTACGTCCTCTACATTCTCTGCAACCAAGTTAAGGATCCAACCCTTCTAGGGGACCTCCTCCAGTACCGTTGAGTGAGGTCTTAAGAACGGACCTCTTAGGGTACCTGTATCCTCGGACCGTCCGATGTCAGGTATCCCAGTGTTTTGTAGTCTGTACTGATTTCGCTGAATCGTGTGTGTGTGTACATACATATACCCCGAAGGATCCACCACGATCACCATTTCTTCTCTGTGTCCAAGCTAGGGATCTCAGGTACACCAGTGTGTCTTAACCCGTACTGACTTCGCTGAATCGTACGTGTGTCTGTGTGTCTGTGTGTGAGCGCGTATATATATATACACACACACACACACACACACACACACACACACACACACACACACACACACCGAGTCTCCAATTTCGTAGACGGACGTTAGGCCCTCTTGACCCAAGTTAGGGACCCAACCCTTCTAGGGGACCTCTTCCTTTACCGTTGGGTGAGGTCATAAGAACGGACCTCTTAGGGTACCTACCTCTTCGGACCACCCGATGTCAGGTACCCCAACGTTTCTCAGCCTGTTACTGACTCGCTGAAGTGAGTGTGTGTGTGTATATAAAGGGGAGATATAAATAGTGGAAAAGAACCAACCTTGTCTTAAAAGGATTAAATTGAGACTATTGAGTCCTAGAAAAGGAGTCTGTCATGTAATCTTAGGAATTTTCTCTCCGAGTCCATTAGGAACAGCCAACTCTTGACGATTAGACCTCGTATTTGAGAGACTCTCATCCTAGGTATCAAAGAAGTGAAATTACCTGTCGACCGTTTACATAAACCCGAACAGTAGTCGGACACTAATCAGTCTCATCCATTTACTCACCGTCACAACATCCCCATACTAAGAGTATACAAAACGGTATATTGGTAACTACATATAAACTTTATTGGTAGTGACTTCAGTAAACTTCCATAACTTTAGTAGTCTAGAGGTCTTCTAAAAATAAGTTTACGTTTATGTGAAAATATCATCGTTAAGTCAAGTCTAACAAAATAGTCTAGTCGTCATTTACTTACCTGAACCCCACTCATTTAAAATCTCTCATGATACTCCAGTTGACAGAGTCTCCTGTCTATTTACTCTGTAACTTTAGACCTAAGGATGTACGGTTAAAATGACGAAATTCCAAGGATTTTAGACTTTCCTCCCTTTAAATCTTCCCGTGTACGTCTTATTACGGGAAAATTCTCAAAACCCTTCCCTGTCGAGTTTAAAATTGTAAACTTAGAACCGATACTAAGTACCAGGTTTCACTAGAATCACAGATTAAAGGAAATCACGTATAATCAAAAGAATGCTACTCTAGTCAGAAATACAGTTTTATCTTTATATTACTATTTGGATGGTAACAAAGGTATTAAGTCAAAGAAACAGTTCTCCGATTAACACTTACCTTTATTCATTTTCCTTTTCTAAGTGGTTTCCACAATGTCTGAACTAAAGAAAACTATCGAAACTACAATAAAAATCAACACCACTATTAAGAATGACTTAAAGTAGATGATTTAACTATGTGTTCCAGTCTTACAATTTAAATCGATTGTTGGGTATAATTGACTTCCTGACGACGACGACGACGATTCAGCGAAGTCAGCACAGGCTGAGACACGCTGGGGTATCTGCCGTCGGGTGGTCCCAATGGGGGCAAGGCCCCTAAGAGGTCCGTTCTTGCGACCTCACCCAACGGTAAAGGAAGAGGTATTACCTTCCTTAGTCTCATATTTAATATTAAGTCACTAACATCTGTAAACACACAAAGAAAAAAGAAAATCGTTTACGGAACGGTGAACTTCCAATTTCATCCTACCTCTATATCCGTTCTTTAAATGATCTTTTAATTGTCTTCGAGTCACTTTATAAGACCCTAATTCACTCTAATCTACCTTATTATAGGGTTTTATCATGTTACATTTGATATTCGTGACGTATTTATAAATAACATTCTATAATAATTTCTCTTTAAGTAACGTACTAAAAAATAATAAACGTACTGGAGTTCCGTCAGTCTTCGTTATGAGAAATCGATCATTTTCATTGTGGAAAAACTACATCTCCGGTGTGTATGTCACTTATCTTGACTGTACTAACAATAACTAAAATAACGACATATTTTTGAAAAAAAAAAAAAAAACGGTATACCAATTCTGTCGATCAGGTAGTCTGTTTAAGTTACGCGAAATATCTCGAAACGTTCTCGTGACTTGGTCGACGATATTTCCGCAATCAATGCTACCTTCGTCCGTACCACAAAGACAGAAAACTATCGAATGTCAAATTCTTTTTCGTCTTTATTTCGGGCATTTCCTTATAGTCTTCAAATATGATTGTTAGTGTCTCTGTCGACCGATAAGTTTTACAACGTAAATTAATAGACTTTCAGTGAGAAGTTTCAGAGGAATGACGATGCACATTGAGGAGGGTAGGGTTAGGATAGATAAAGACATAAGTCAAGTATTAAGGAGACAGTACAATCTAAAGGAATAGTTGGAGAAAAGGATAGGTACGTCTAATAATACAGACGAGACACCTAAGACAGTAAGTTAGAATTACAGAACGAAAAAGACTCATGAACAGTAAACGACAATAGAGATGGTTCAAGTTCACCTATTCAACGAGTCAGTACATGTTGAGAAACACTGGGGCACCTGATATCGGACGATCCGAGGAGCCAGGTACCTTAAGAACTCCGTTCTTATGACCTCATCCATCGACAAGGGAAGTTCCTTAGACGTGCTAGGTCCCAAACTTGGGTCCAGAGAACGTAACGTCCGTCTAAGAAATAACAGACTCGGTGGTCCTGTCAGGAAGGGAAAAAATTATACGAGTATTAACACGACTAAACGACTCGACCGAAGTGGAAACGAAAGATAATTTCTCATACCGTTTACTCGAAATTTAGAACAATTTTAATGTCTTAAAAGAAAGAGAGATCCGAAATGAGATTTTAATATGTAAAAATTTTGATTGAGTAAATACCAGGGATCTATTAGTAATACGGTTTACTTTTCACTGAAAAAAAAAAAAAATTCAACTTTCCCCCTTTAAAAAAAAGTTAACACAACGTCGACACTTCTTAACCTCCCAAAAATTTATAAAAAACTCCCTCGATCTGTTCAGACACAAAAAGTGTAACCCTCACTTCCCTGAACGGTAAACTTCACCCAAACTAACTAGACGGATTCTTTTTTTGATGTAAAAGACTGTTTCACAATTATTTGAGAGAGGTCGTTAACATCCAAGGAAAGTTCTAGAAGGGCAAGAAAAAACTTCATTACTTCAAATATCTCTTGATAATATTCCAAGATTAACTTAAAGTGTCTTTATCGGAACTACACTGGGTTTTACCTCCTTCTTTGGATTGGGTGTTTTAGAGTGTGATACTTCGTTGAGAGACGTCTTAGTAACTAATTCTTGAACTTCATCTTTTCTCTCCGGATTGAGAGTTTATTAATCGGGACCAATTACTTCTGAAAATTCTATGCCGTACAACTACAACTATTGAAGACACCCTGTGTCCCTCTACTACTTTTTCTAACCGTCAATAGTTTCTCTTCACAAATAATTTTGTGGAAAGTTCATGGACATCCTATATTATTTTTCGGTAGACATTTCCTTGAATAATTTTATTTCGGATCTACCTTAGTTATTAAAGTGGTGGATGTCGAAAGTGTTTTGAAAAAAAAAAAAATATTTTCAAAAAATGCGTAAAGTACCTTTAGAATGACACATAATATGTCTAATACACGAGAGAGACAAAACCACCTGGTACGATTTTCTCCAAACACTACGTATATGATTGTCTTTCCAACAGTATAAATTCCGTTGGGAGGACGCAACCTTTGTAAGAGGGTACGCAACTCTTGTAAAAGGTAGAGTTCTATTGGTCACCGATGTTCACCTGTGTGTTTGGAATAAACCATCTATTACTTTATTAAAGTGGACACGCAAATGATCACATATCTTTCGAAAAGTAGGTAACAGCGAATTAGAAGTGCTATTAGAATACCCTATCCCTTCCGTTCTTTACCCCAAGAATTAAAAGAATACCTCTTTGACTCTGATTCTCTACTTCGTTGAACTTGTTCCAGTTTGTTTGACTTTGTTCCAGTGTGGTATATATTTACCCTCTCACCCCTATGTTCGATTCATAAAATTGATATATTTATTTATGTGACAAAATGATCATATAGATAATGGAATCTTCGTACGGCACTCACAGTCCACTTTATTACATGTCTCGGCAATCCGGTCCAGGGAAGTGCACGATTCACGAGTCATATACAATAGACAATAACAGTGAAGGCCCGAAGGGACCATCGAGTCGACCATTTCTTAGGGGGATGTTACGTCCTCAGGGGCCAAACTAAGGACTCAGACCTTCTAGGGGACCTCTTCCCTATCCGATGGGTGAGGTCATAAGAACCCGAAGGGACCACCGAGTCTGTCATTTCTTAGACGGACGTCACACCCTCTGTACCCAAACTAGAGACCCAACCATTCTAGGGGACCTCCTCCCGTACCGTTGGCTGACGTTATAAGAACGGACCTCTTAAGGTACTTGTCTCTTCGAACCGTCCGATATCTGAGTGTCTCAGCCTATGCTGACTTGTTGATTTGTGTCGTAACAGTGATGATAACAATAAACTGTCACGGAGAAACCCGCGCTTTTTGTGATAAGTTTAGTGATATACAAATCAACCATTTAAACATCACATTTATTACGGGAGATATCCATAGTATACTGGTAACCATCATAAAACTCCAGGAGTCGTTTCTTTATACTACTTATTACGCCGAGGAAAGGGTAAGTTAGAGAGACACTGTAAAGTCGCCGGACATTCAGTCTCCTACAAGACACATAGACACCGTCACAGTGAAGGTCTAGGAGTCTGTGAACCGAGGAGAGTCCGAGAGGAGAGTTCCTGGACGGTACCCAGTTCTCAACTGTACCCAAACTCCAGAAACTCCTCTACATGCGAAACAGGAGAGTCCTAATACCCAACTTCAGTAGTGTCACAGGGTTCCACAGACGCTAACGAGTAGGAGACATACGATGAACGACGTATATACTAACAGGTCTCAAGACTGAGGACCCCTTCTCCAACCATAAAGAAAACTCAGAGGGAATGTTTATCTCGTACTTGACTTGTCGGTAAGATTTGAGCATTCACCATACCAAATATCACGATTCAACCACGAACGGAACCTTTAACTGGACACGAGTCGACACCTTCATAGACGATACATAGTCGAGACCAGGGTCCCTTGGTTTCCTCGTTCTCTCCGTGGGAACGGATGAATTGATTGTGTCCACTAAGGATATTTATTTTTTAGACTAGTGATTTGAGTCCAATAATAGTACTGGTCCTCTATAGTACTGGTTTTACTTTTAAGAATTACAAGATAGAAATAACAAAAATAAATCAACGATTCAGTACAGAGTGAGAAAACGTTGGGGTACCTGATGTCGGACACTCCGAGGAGACAAGTACCCTGAAGGGTCCGTTCGTATGACCCAAAGACAAAGGAAGAGGTCCCCTAGAAGGACTTGGTCCCTAAGTTGGACACAGAGGACGTGACCGTCCGTCTAAGAAATGGTGTCTCGGTGGTTCCTTCGACCGGGAAGGATAGAAAGATAGTACGAGATTAACCGTCACTTAGATGATAAAAACTAATAGTCTGAATTGTTGTTGTTACTTGTCGATCGCCGACCTAGACGATAAAAAGGGGGATCATACACTGAAACTCACAGTCTTAAGTCTACCATCTTGACTACACTATCTCTGTATCCGACGGTAGTCCCGGAACTTTAGGATTTACCCTTCTAGACCTCTCTCCTCCGGTATTACCCGGAGAAGGAATGAGGAAATCTTGCATATTCGTCTCACTGGGTCTGGAGACGGGAATAGGAATCTTATTTCTCTTGCTTTCTCCCGTCCTTAAGCCCAAAAAGAAAGAAACTAAAATACTTTAATATAACGGAGGAAATGTACTGGAACCTTCCTTTAGGAACGGAAGGGATCCCTCGTGACTGTTCTGTCTTTCTTTAACCTCTCGTAACAACAACAAGTCAACGAGTCAGTACAGATCGAAAAACGGTAAGGTACCCGACGTCGTGTGGTCAGAAGAGACAGGAAGTGATAGAGGGTCTCGAACGAGTTTGAGTACAGGTAACTCAGCCACTACGGTGGGTTGGTAGAGTAGGAGACAGTGGGGGAAGAGGAGAACGAAAGATAGAAAGGTTCGTAGTCCCAGAAAAGGTTACTCAACCGAGTCAGGATAGTTGAGTTTCCTACTTCTTTTCTTTTTTTTTTTCACGTAAGAAAAAAAATGTCCTTGTTCTTTCCCGTAAGAAAAGAGATACAAATGTCTTTGTTCGTATGGACTAATTCCTCCTATCGACAAAGTTTCAGTGAAATAATAAGATTCAGAACCGCACATAAAGGAACAAGATTTTATGAACTTTACATAAAACAACTTTATCATTTACTTATCCAGATCTCTTTTAATCTTAAATTACACATCCGACTCCTCGAACGTGACCACTCACTAGAAGCAGTTGTTTTAACCATAAAGGCAGAGGGTCAATCTCCTCTTCTTTGGTAAAAATCGAGAAGAGTCTGAAATTTTGTATAGAAGACTGAGATAATTACCTAGGTCCGAAGTCACCGTAATATATTAAGTGCTTCGACCACATTTATACTCCCCAAAGGTATAGATCACCGGCAACTTTACCAAGTCAGTACTGAGACTCTTTCAGTGAGACCGAGTCCTCACAAAAGTATTTCTAAATTAGGGGTAGTTTGTGGAAATTACTTTTAGAAGGGGTTTAGTGGTGTATAGTAGTTGCTCACAAATAAATCACAGGTAAACGTTTAATTAGACATGATCTACCAAAAGTTTGTCCAATTCTTCGACCAGGTATGACGGACGACCTTTAACTGTCGTTTATTCTCGGACCCCTATTTTCTTTTTGTCGGAGTTTACTAAAAATAAGTTTCTATTTACCGTGAAATTAACCGTCGGAATACTAACCTGGATTTTTACGACACCGTAAAATTTACGGTATACGTCTGGGTCCACGGTGTCTGGGTGATTATTTCTCTGTTAGAACATAGGAGTCTATTGACGTACCCCCGGGGAACGGACTGACAGTAAATGCCTACACACCGTTCGTCCTGTCCCTGTGGTTTTCTCTGGTTCTCCGACATGTAAAATCACGCAGACAATCTACATCACCCTTATGAGTACTATTCGTAAAGATTTATTTCCAAAATCGGTGTCCTAACTACTTTCGTCCGTGACTTAGAAAACGGTACAGGACTTCTACACACCTAGCGTCCACTGTTTTCTTAGTCAAGGAGAGTTATGTAGCGTTGGACCGATGAATCCATCTTTTTGTATCAGGACTATTATCCATTCGCACCGTCTTAAGTACACAAAACATATTCAAAGGTTCCTGTACTTTAAATATTGAACTCCAAGGAGAAATATTTTTCCTTAGAATTTATATAACGAAGACGTTTTAGTTTTTTTGTCTACTCACACACTTTCATATAACATCCCAGTAAGGGTCCTAAACTTGTTTTGTCCTTGTTCTCTTCCCGTGACTTTACTTTCGGAACAATAGAAGTCCCACTTCGAGAGGAACAAAAACCGCGTCAACGCGTCCAATTCCATACCTCTAATAAAGACATGAAGAACTACCAAATACCAGTATCCGATTAGACAACTAAGTAAGTGAATGCACACAAGACATTACAACTTTACACGGACATTATAACGGGTTCCGGAGCTACATCATAGTTCTGACAGACATATACACCAGTGGGTGTCAAATTTAAAAAATCCAGACCGGGTAATCACGGGAACACAGGGGTCGTCATATTTTGTTTTATTTTGTTTCGCAATCTACTCTTCATCTTAGGTTTTATCAATAAACAAATGCGAACTCTCTTAGACCACTTTCTCTCCTTTTTACGAAGACTCATAAACCTATACTACCGAAACCCACTAACTTTCGAAAGTTTCTTTTATGTTCCGATTTGTCTTAGCTTACCGTCCGATTTAGCGACCCGAAATTAATATTTCGATATAAGGTCCTTTTGCGATGGATTACGTATTATCAAAGGTAAGTCTTAACGTTAAGACCTAACCGAGGAGAGTTTATCTCTGTTTAAAATGACGGAAGAATGCCCACTCTATTTAGTAATCAAACAGTAGTGTCCAAAACTCAGAACTTCTGAACCAATCGAAAATGAACAGAAGATTCTCATTAGGAAACGTTATTATTATCATCTTACCTTTTTTTTTCCAAATCTTTTTTTTGTTTGTTTAGACTATCCATAGGGAACGAACTCAAAGAATATCCAGTACTATTCGATAGACATTAAACGACCCTATTTTGATTTAATGTAGAAAAGGTGTAATAGTCTAAGAACGATAAAAATACTCTAATCTTATCTATACCGGTCCAAATCTAGGGTTTCAACTAGGAATGAACATAAATCCTAATCAAGTCAAGTCAAGTCAGCGAGTCAGCACAGCCTGAGAACCGTTGGGGTACTTAGCGTCGTGCGGTCCGGAGGGACAGGTAGTGGTTGAGGACCTCAAGTGAGTCTGAGTACAGGTGACTCAGACACTACGGTAGGTCGGTAGAGTAGGAGACAACAGGGGAAGAGGACGGGGGTTAGGGAGGGTCGTAGTCTCAGAAAAGGTTACTCAGTTGAGAAGTGTACTCCACCGGTTTCATGACCTCAAAGTCGAAATCGTAGTAAGGAAGGTTTCTTTAGGGTCCCGACTAGAGGAAGTCTTACCTGACCAACCTAGAGGAACGTCAGGTTCCCTGAGAATTCTCAGACGAGGTTGTGGTGTCAAGTTTTTATAGTTAAGAAGCCGCGAGTCGAAAGAAGTGTCAGGTTGAGAGTGTAGGTATGTGCTGGTGACCTTTTTGGTATCGGAACTGATCTGTCTGGAAACAACCTTTTTATTACAGAGACGAAAANGTCGAAATCGTAGTAAGGAAGGTTTCTTTAGGGTCCCGACTAGAGGAAGTCTTACCTGACCAACCTAGAGGAACGTCAGGTTCCCTGAGAATTCTCAGACGAGGTTGTGGTGTCAAGTTTTTATAGTTAAGAAGCCGCGAGTCGAAAGAAGTGTCAGGTTGAGAGTGTAGGTATGTACTGGTGACCTTTTTGGTATCGGAACTGATCTGTCTGGAAACAACCTTTTTATTACAGAGACGAAAACTTATACGATAGATCCAACCAGTATTGAAAGGAAGGTTCCTCATTCGCAGAAAATTAAAGTACCGACGTCAGTGGTAGACGTCACTAAAACCTGGGGGGTTTTTATTTCAGACGGTGACAAAGGTGACAAAGGGGTAGATAAACGGTACTTCACTACCCTGGTCTACGGTACTAGAAACAAAAGACTTACAACTCGAAATCCGGTTGAAAAAGTGAGAGGGGAAAGAGAAAGTAGTTCACCGAAAAATCAAGGAGAAGTGAAAGACGGTACTCCCACCACAGTAGACGTATAGACTCCAATAACTATTAAGAGGGTCGTTAGAACTACGGTCGAACACAAAGAAGGACAGGTCGCAAAGAGTACTACCTGAGACGTATATTCAATTTATTCGTCCACTGTTATATATCGGAACTGTATGAGGAGGAGGATAAACCTTGGTCAGACAACAAGGTACAGACCAAGATTGACAACGAAGGACTGGACGTATGTCCAAAGAGTTCTCCGTCCAGTCCGACAGACCATAAGGGTAGAGAAAGTCTTAAAAGGTGTCAAATAACACTAGGTGTGTCAGTTTTCAAAACCGTATCAGTTATTTCGTCTTTATCTATAAAAAGACCTTGAGAGAACGAAAAAACTACTAGGTCACTTACAACCGTTAAACTAGGGACGAAGGAGACGGAAAAGATTTAGGTCGAACTTGTAGACCTTCAATTCCCAAGTGTATGACGACTTCGGACCGATCCTCTTAAAACTCCTAATGAAATGATCACACACTCTACTCACGTTAACACGTCATCAAACTCGTAAGAAACCGTAACGGAAAGAAACCCTAACCTTACTCTCGACTGGAAAAGGTCAGGACACCGGTGACGACTCAAAAGGTTTACACGACCGTATAACTCACGTCGTGAAAGTGTCGTAGTAGAAAATCCTAAACTTTCTCGAGTTGACCTTAAGGTAGTGGAGGTGATCGAAACAAACATCACTACGAAGGATTCCGGGTGAACTGAAGTGTAAAGTCCTACAGACCGAGATCCACTCATTAGTGTGGTAGCACTAATAGACCCAGTACTTCTGTAAAAAACATGTCAAAAAGACACATAAGAACGGTGGAGAAGAATTATAGAAGACGAAGAGAACCTAGACATGGTAAAGACAGGAAATAACTCGGGTAGAAACGTACTTTACAAGAGAACCATAGAGATTAAAAGAACTTCTCTAGAGATCAGAAAGGGTAAGATAACAAAAGGAGATAAAGAAACGTAAATAGCGATTCCTTCCAAAAGAATAGAGAGGAACGATAAGAAACCTTGAGACGTAAGTTTACCTATATAGAAAGGAAAAGAGGAAACAAAAAGTGAAGAGAAGAAAAGTGTCGATAAACATTCCGGTGGAGTCAGTCGGTAAAACGAAAAAACGTAAAAAAAAGAGACCATACCAGAACTAGAGACAAAGGACATGTTACAGTACTTGGAGGTAGGTATCAAGTAGTCCGTTAGATAGATAGTCTAGATCAGGGAATTTAGATGAAGAGTGAAGGTGACACATTAGTATTCCCTAAACTAAATCCAGTATGGACTTACCAGATCACTAAAACGGGTGAGAGAAGTTAAATTCAGACTTAAACCATCATTCCTCAAGTACTAGACTCGGTATCAGTCGAGGACCAGAAAAAAAAAAAAAAAAAAAAACGACTGACATATCTCGTAGAGGTAGAAACCGACGTTTCTTATATTAGTTAGACTAAAGGAACAACCGGTAGACTACTACAAATACACATCTCAGAAGAGAATACAACAACCTTCTCCAACAAACGATACTGGTCACACAAGAGAACCGTTTGGAGATAATCGGAAACGGGACGAAGTAAACATGAGATTCCGGTTCAAACGGACAATAAGGTCCACAAAGAACTGAAGGATGAAAACGTCAGGTCAGGGGCCATTACTTTTCCTGTAGAAAACCCTCACAATCAAGATTTTCGAGAACATCCAGAAGTATCATGGTAAGTTGTAGTTGAAGAAGTCGTAGTGACCAACCCCGTATCTGAATCTAATGACGTTATAACTTACCAAATGGAACCTTTACTTGTCTTTAGTAAGACAGTTAAAGCTCTAACGTAGGTTCATGACGTGAAACCTGAAAACAACTCATACTACCGATGAGGTAAATAAGATTCTCTAAGGACCGGTGTCATTATCTATATTACCAGTAGACTCAATTTAAGTGGGTAAGGTCAGGTAAAAACAAGAGACTAAGGATCTTACAGTTACAAGTGAGAACAGTAGAGGACAACCTGGTGAAGATTAAACGGAACTAAGTACCTGGATTGTAAGGTCCAAAGATACGTTATAACGAGGAATGTCGTAGCCTGGAACGAAGATAGTTGTCAGTGTAGGTGTGGACCCATAACAAAAACGAAACCGAGGTAGGGAAGTAAGAAAGACCTCAATAAAGAGGTGACTAGAGGTCATCGTATAACCCGTGGATGGCTGGACCCCTCAAGTAAAAAGTCACAGGATAAAAAACGGAAAAATATGACAAGTACCCCAAGAGTTCCGTTCTTAAGACTTCACCAAACGGTAAGTGAAGAGGTCACCTGGAGTAAGACAGTCTGGAGAGGTGGTACTAGACAGGTAGAACCCACCGGGGTGTCCCGTAGACTTCAGACTTCCATCTGAACACTTCACTGTAGTAACAGTTTGAAGAAGGGGACAGGTCGGACAAAGGAAATCAAAGAACTTTCGTGAGGAAATGAGAGTACGGATTCTTATGGGTCAAGTAACGACGAACAACCCTTACGGTGGATTCGTTTAGGTATCGTTTTCGTCTGATGTAAATCACGAAACATAAAGACAAACTCAAAAACTCCTTACCTTACTGTTTTGTGTCCTCTTCCCTATTTTCACCACCTATACAAAGATATTGAAAGTATAAATGGTACCGACTGATCGTTCGACTTTTCACTTGAAAATTTAATTCCTACCTTATTAAAAGGTGTCAAGAACCGTAGTTTAGTCGTGTTACGGGAAGGAGATTCACTTAAAACAATCCGTCAAACTTTGGTTCGACACATGAGACCGTACCCAACTGTAAACGGGGGACCAGTCCCAGTCCGTAAGACACTATGGTCTGTCAGTTAAAGTTCGTAACGACCTCGGTGTTTTACTCGGTAAGCACACTGTTCTCTTTGGAATCTTTTCCGTCCATTACGTCCTACGATCCCGAAGAGAACCGTAAAAACGTCGTCCCGGTTTCGGTCTACGGTTCGACAAATAGGTAGACGACAACTGAGGTGAGACTTAATCAGTTTGTCCCGTATGGTGGACAACGCATACTTTGTCAAAACTTTACTCATCTGGTAGAAAATATTTCCGGTCTGTGTCTCAGTATTATGTTTCTAGTGGATATAATTATAATGTAAAACCATAAGTTTCCTAAAAAAGAGTCTTGTCGTACGTCTCGTATACGAAATTTTTCTATCGTTTAACTGACGGGGGAGCCGACCGGGGGGTAAATAAAACTTTTGCTTCACCGACTTACTTCACCGATTACACAACTTCAGGGTCGTCCTTCTATGTCCTCTACTGTGACCTATCTTTGTTCCGTTCTATTCTTTCCTGTAGTATTCATAAATCTTGGAATAATATTTACTCTCTCGGTAAGTTCCTAAATTCGTACCTTCGATACTAATGAAAACATAAAATCACTCATTTGAAAGTCTATTTGTAATAGAGTGACCTTGGAGTTTTATTGACGTCGTATTCTTCCAGACTGAAATAAGTGAGGTAAAAGCGTACTCCTTTTTGACTCCGAAGTCCTGTAAGTTAGCGAACTGATTTCCGTGTGTCAATACATCACCTCTCTTATAACTCGGACGTCCAGACTAAGGTTTAGGACGGTACCCACCAGTGTCTTTTGTAGGTCATCTTCTCTTTAAGGTTAGGTTCTCCCGTCTGATACGCGTTTACGGGTTGGCATTAACTACTTTTTCTGCATAACATTTTTGTCTAGTTCCCTCTCTACTCTCGACCGTCATGACTACAAAGGTTGACGTAGTGTGAGTGTGTGTCTTCGAAGGTGCGACGACAGTGACACACCCCTCCTTTTGATTCCTCTGAACACGTAGCAGTCAACAGTGGGGGTCCACGTGTGTTTAGTATCTTATAATAGGACTTAGAATCCCTCTTCGGATGTGGTAAAAACATCTTCGTTTATTTTTCTGTTCAGAAGATGAAATAAGGGTCTGACGAAAAGGTCCCGGTTGGTAGATGAACTTACCGTTTCCACAGGTGTTCCCTGACTTTTGAAAATAAAAGTCTGTTTGTCTAAAGACCAAGAAACAGGACAGAAAGATTCTATTGTGATACATCCTGTAAACCCCCTGAAGGAACCACCAGATCACCAATCCAGAGGGTGGAATGTGACGACTCCCGTACCCAAGTTAGGGACCGGAGGGACCAGCCCCTTGATTCTAGTGTGTTCAAAACACTCCACCGTTTTTTTTTTTTTTTTCGTTTAATTTTTTTTTTTAATACTCACACCGTATCATCCCCACCCACCGAGATCAGGGACCCGACCCTGAAGTCTGAGTTCGGTCCACTGTCCCTAGTTCGGACAGTCTGATCTAGGGCCTACCCCTAGATGTGTGGGAGTCCTTCTACGAGTCAACCACCCACCTGTCCGTGACTCACCTCAAGACCGGGATCCCAAAAGTGAATTTCGCTTTCAAGAATCTTATGTCTCTGTTACAGACAGAACCTAATACGTACACCTCCCTATACGTCCCAATCGCCCCTTGTCCGGGTACGGACGAGTGAGTGACACATGGGACGTAAAATTCATAAAGACCCATTCTCTTGTTGTAGTCCTTAGGTGACGAAGACACTGACGACGGACCACTAATGTAGTCTCTTTAAAAGAAACGAAGGAAATATGTCTTTCTGAACTTCAGTCACATAACTTCTAGAAAAAGAAAAAAAATAATGAAACTGTATTTCATGTCAGATAGTTTATATTACACAGTGAGTCAAAACTTAACCATAAGATGACGAACTTTAGTGGGGAGTGTTATACTTCATACCTTCCCCCATGTCTTGATGTAGACTAAAATATCGTAATTTTATATTTAACATCTTTGTTGTAATTTCCACTATGATTCTCAATAAAGACTTGGTATCCAAATGTCTATCGAACATAAACGAAAATATATAAAAAAAGAACTTAAAAATTTTTTCAAGTGTTACTCGTATATAATGAAAACTTTCGTCTTTTCATTTATAATAAAGTTTTTAATGTTGTATGATAGTTTGTTAGAAGGATAGACAACCGTCGTCTCTCCCGTCTCTGATAAAAACAGGAAAATAAGAACTGTAGTACAATATACTTACCCGAGTTAAATTTCTACCATTCTTCGGAGAGACTCTGAAAGGTTCGTAATGAGACATTGTATAAAAGACCAAATGTCAGATCAAGTTAAAGGAAGACTTACTACAAGAACTAAAAAAGACCGTAAGTTTATGTCATATAAGGGACAGACATAGTATAGTCCTTTACGAAGAAACAAAATAGACCTAGATCTCAAATAACAGAGTTTCACCGTAAGTCTACCGTTTCGTCAATGTGACGGTAAAAACAAAGTACCCTTGTTACTGTAATGAAGATTCTATCCGACTTTTATTCCTTAATTGGGAGAGTTTAGTACTTTTGTTACTTTTTACATTCTTTGTCTGTTTATAAAATCTTAATTTAAGTTTAATTAAAACGTTACCCTGAAGGGTCCACCACGTCACCATTTCTTAGACGGACGGTTACGTCCTCTACGTTTTCTACGTCCAAACTAGGGACCCAGTTCTTCCAGGGGGCCTCATCCTTTACCGTGAGAAAGATCACAAAAACGAACCTTTTAAGACACCTGTTTTCTCGGACTTCCCGATGTCGGGTACCCAAGTATTTCTCAGTCTGTGCTGACTCGTGCATGAGTAGGTGTTAAAATGTTAATTTATGACAGTCTAAGGGACCATCGAGCCTGTCATTTCGCAGACGGACGTTGCACCCTCTGGGTCCAAGTTAGGGGTCCAGCCCTTTTCAGGGACCTCTTCCTTTACCGTTGGGTGAGGTCATGAGAACGGATCTTTTAAGGTACCTACCTCCTCGGACCACCCGATGTCAGGTACCTCAACGTCTCAGCCTGTGCTGACTCACTTAAGTGAAAGCGATAACAGTCAATATATGTACTTAAACAGTTTTAAAATACTTCCTTAATTATTATCCCCATACTTTGACATAGTGTTATATGTCTCTATAAATATTAATCGTCTTTAATCATCTTTTTATTCCGGTATTAGAAGTTCCTTTAACTCAATCTCTTCACTCTAATAATCACTAAAACTTTGGTCTCCTCGGACCGTCCGATGTCAGGTACTCAAGTGTTTCTCAGTCTGTACTGACTCGTGCATGAGTAGGTGTTAAAATGTTAATTTATGACAGTCTAAGGGACCATCGAGTCTGTCATTTCGCAGACGGACGTTACACCCTCTGGACCCAAGCTAGGGGTCCAGCCCTTCTCAGGGACCTCTTCCTTTACCGTTGGGTGAGGTCATGAGAACGGATCTTTTAAGGTACCTACCTCCTCGGACCTCCCGATGTCAGGTACCTCAGCGTCTCAGCCTGTGCTGACTCGCTTAAGCGAAAGCGATAACAGTCAATATATCTACTTGAACAGTTTTAAAATACTTCCTTAATTATTATCCCCATACTTTGACATAGTGTTATATGTCTCTATAAATATTACATTAATCGTCTTTTTATTCCGGTATTAGAATTTCCTTTAACTCAATCTCTTCACTCTAATAATCACTAAAACTTTGGACTAAAGTAAAATTAACTATTATAACAAGAATACCCAAAGGGTTCACCGTGTCACCATTTCTTAGACGGATGGTTACGTCCTCTGTACTCAAATTAGAGACCCAGTCCTTATAGGGGACCTCTTCCTTTACCGTTGGGTGAGGTTATGAGAACAGACCTTTTAAGACACCTGTCTCCTCGGACCGTCCGATGTCAGGTACCTCAGCGTTTCTCAACCTGTGCTGATTCGTACGTGAATGTGTGTGTGATAACAAGAATACCGTCTTTTTATCCTACAGTCCTTTCATATGTATGACCTGTGGAAAGATTGGTTTCATAAGGTAGGTAAAAGAGTTCGATTTATATAACGAACTTGAAGTAGGATCCCCTCATCAACCACGGATGGGTTATGGGTAAAACGGGAAAATAAAAGGAGATTCTTCACACTAAATCACGTCGATTAATGGTATTCCTTATCGACTAGGAAACGGTCAAGATCCCCATTTTCACTAAACAAGTTATACAAACAGTTACTAATCTTTACCCAGAAACTATATTAGACCCAATGTCGTATACTCTTTTCAAACGACTTCCGAGGACCTTTTCAACTAGAAAGATAAGATCCTTTGAACCTTTACTAAAGAGAAAAGTTGCAAAGGGACGTCTCTACACTCCGGGTCTGAGTCAATCCTACGACTGGGTGTTTCCTCAAATTTCATCTTTTAAGAGAATTAATTCAGTTTGATTCCAAATTGGATGAAACCAGAAAGTATAAATTCGGTCAAATTTCAATCTACGGAAAAAAAAAAAAAAGAGAAACGACATCTTGGGTAGGATTGTCCATCTATATACTACTTTACAGACCGTAAGAATTAACAGACTTTATATTTGATATTAGGATTCCCGACCTCGTTACACTTTTTTTTTTGTCACTTAATAATGTAAAAATAGTATAGTTTCATTTTTTAAATAAATTAGTTCGTCAATGTATTTAACCTAAACTCGAAGGTTTACTCATCAAGGTAAATTAGGATAAATTTTTGACACAATTAAAAGTCATAAAAGGACAGATATCAAGTAATAAATGGTCACTATCGAGATTTAACGAAAACAATTTTGTATAAAATAGATGTAAATTGTTATATACAGTCGAAAAAGTCTTCTGTTCTTTTACTTTGTAGAGACACACAGAGTCACCTAAAAACTATATAGTCTTTTAAAAGTTCCGTATTTATATCTACATTGATCTCACTTCTAATTTTGTGGGAGTCGTAGGTCATATTTCCCACTAGTTTTTAATAAAACTTTATTTTGGACTGTTTTGACTTTTATGACTCTCCCGTAGGATATCTAGACCCTGTTTGTAGATTCAGTATCCTTTATCTAAAAGAAAGTTAATAATAAATTGTTATTAATCAGTTACCATCAATTGTGTAACGACACAAAGATGAGGTGACTAGTCCTCAGTTATGGTACATCTTTATAATTCGACTATACTTTCGATTTTAGTCTCTTTTGAGATAACAATTACAGACAGGTCGTGAGAAGATCATGAACGAGAGGGGAAAGAATACCCCTTTGGGCAAGGTACATCAGGTAGAGTACGATAGAGGGGTCCGGCCTTCACATCCTTTTACTGTCCAGTTACTCTCATGGAGGGTGACGGTGACATAGTGTCACGGTGTATGTCTTTACTCAGGTCCATGGTTGAATGGTCTCACCAGGACTTTCCAGTCCTGGTAAATATCAGTGATGTCTACCCTTATGGTCTGGTGGACTGGACGGAGAACTCTTTGACATACGTCCAGTCCTTCGTTGTCAATCTTGACCTGTACCTGGTTGTCTGACCAAGGTTTATCCTTTTCCTCATGTAGTTCCGACATATAACAGTGGGACGAATAAATTGAGGATACGTCTCATGTAGTACTTTTTACAACCCGACCGACTTCGTGTTCGACCTTAGTTCTAACGGTCCTCTTTAGAGTTATTGGAGTCTATACGTCTACTGTGGTGGGAGTACCGTCTTTCATTTCTTCGTGATTTTTCGGAGAACTACTTTCACTTTCTCCTCTCATTTTTTCAACCGAATTTCGAGTTGTATGTCTTTTGATTCTAGTACCGTAAACCAGGGTAGTGAAGTACCCTTTATTTACCCCTTTGTCACCTTTGCCACAGTCTGAAATAAAAAGACCAGAGGTTTTAGTGACGTCTACTACTAACGTCGGTTATTTAATTTTCTGCGAATGAGGAACCTTCTTTTCAATACTGGATGGGTCTGTCGTGTAATTTTTCGTCTCTGTAATGAAACAGTTGTTTCTAGGTAGATCAGTTTCGATACTAAAAACGTCATCAGTACATACCTAACCTCTTCCGTTACCGTGGGGTGAGGTCATGAGAACGGACCTTTTAGGGTACCTACCTCCTCAGACCATCCGACGTCAGGTACCCCAGCGATTCTCAGTCTGTGCTGACTCGCTGAACTGAAAGTGAAAAGTAAAAGTATGTGACCTTTTCCTTTACCGTTGGGTGAGGTCACAAGAGCGGACCTCTTAGGGTCCCTGCCGCCTCGGACCACCCAACGGCAGATACCGCAACGTGTCCCAGCCTTTGCTGACTGCGCTGAATCGTCGTCGTTATCGTAGTCGTCGTCGTCGTCGTCGTCAGGGAACCTGACGTTCCTCTAGGTTGGTCAGGGAGGATTTCCTTTAGTCAGAACTTATAAGTAACCTTCCTGACAACGACTTCGACTTTGATGTTATGAAACCGGTGGACTACACTTCTCGACTGAGTAAACTTTTCTGGAACTACGACCTTTTCTAACTCCCGTCCTCCTCTTCCCCTACTGTCTCCTACTCTACCAACCTACCGTAATGGTTAAGTTACCTGTACCCAAACCCATCTGAGACCCTCAACCACTACCTGTCCCTCCGGACCACATGACACTAAGTACCCCCGTCTCAACCTGTGCTGACTCGTTGACTTGACTTGACTTGACTTGTACAACTTAGTCCAACAGGAACAGAATAGACATTGGTTTCATCTTAAAATCTTTAGTAAAAAATGGAGACACTGAGTATTAAATAGGAGGTAAATGTCATTTTATATCTACAAAGGGGTGTTAACCTTTTTAGTCGTCTTATGACATACAATAATCTGAGGATCTCTTATAAAAGACAGAGTAGGTCCCTCACTTTCTTTATTATCCAAAGAGGATGATCTCGATTTTTATTTTGTCACATCCGTAAAAAGGGATTACTAATCAAAAGAACTAGACTCTTGTCTTGACTTTCTCAAGTCTCCATTCTAAGAAGGAACACTCTACATAAAAGGAGAGTGATCAGTAAAGTGTCTACAGAGACCCATCCACGACCTTCACTTGAAAGACACTAAGTTTTCCGATGAAAAAAGAGAAGGAAATTATTTCACAGTAATCTTATAGTCTTCAAAGTGGATTCCTTAGTTTTAAGTTTGTCGGTAATACAAGGTGTGAAACTTGACACGTCGAATAAGATGAACATTCATCGGAACTTTACCAGTCTGTATCTTCATAATTACGGGACAAGACGACACCTGTTCTGTTACGGGTGTACACAGTATGACTTACAGTGTTTCAGAGAGACACGGACGAGTCACTCTCTCTGTAGACCATTGTAAGTTGTATTTTTCTATAAGAAAAGGTTGTTTCTTCGTTTTAACCTTTATTTCATATATACCCCTATTTCCTCTGTAAAGATCGAGTTTTGTATCAAGACAACCCCCTACAATAAGGACCCCTTGACTAGAAACAAAATGGACCAGGATTTCGGTAAGTAGTCCTACACGGTCTCGAGATGACCAATAGTGTGGAAAACCTGATCGCACATGATGTACAGCACACAAACGAGTCAGCGAGTCAACATAGACTGAGAACCGTTGGGGTATTTGACATCGGGTGGTCTGAGATCATACATGGTGCATGGATTCCCGAAGTCGTATCGACGACCAGACGACCTCCTGTCCTCCCATAGCTTTTAGGTTACTGTCCTAGAAAAAACAAAAATTAAATAAAAATCAACCTTATATCAACGAAAGGTTACAACACAATCAAAGACGGTATGTTGTTAGACTTACTCGATATCCGTATACATGCACGGGTGGGAGCACTCGGAGGGAGGATGGCGAGGGGGGTAGGGTGGGGACATCGAGTAGTGTCTCGTGTCTCAACTCAAGGGACACAATGTGCCGCAGAAGGGTGATCGGTAGACAAAATGAATACTATTACATGTACAAAGTTGCGATGAGAGAGTTACGCAGGGTGGACGAGGAAGAGGACGACACTAGCGTTCAGACACAAACGTAAAGGTAATAACGGGGTTCCTGAGGTGGGTCCTCTATAGTACTAGTCGTCGCTTGTAACATGTAACATCCCCAAAACTCCCGGACCCTTCGAATCTAAAGTATAAGACGGAGGGTATTGAAGTACGTTGTACAAGCACATAGAAAATAAAGGTCAGTTCATTGAACACAAGAAGAGGAAGATAATTGTGGTCAGTGAGGTCACAATAGAAACACTGTCATGGTTAGGTAGTGTACCCACCATTCCTCTGTATGACATTACTCTACAAACCGTCCTTCGTGAAAGCTTTTCGTACCGAAGGAATGATACCATATCTACCATGTCTAGAACGACATCTGTAATCCTCGGTAGTCCCTTCTCCGTGACTCTATACTAATTTCTACAAGAGGGTTCACCGATACAACTGTCTTTCTCCTCGACTGATAAGTCTTAAATCATTTCCTCTGAACGATGATAAGCCTATGACCCACGCTTTGTACTTGGTCCGATCCAGTGACCCCTTTGTAATTATTATAGTTAATCTCTGATCTGGTATCCCGTCAAACTTACCTTAAAAGAAATAATCTAAAGTGACTAAGGTTCTACGTGTAAAAAAGTATGAAATCATAAAGACCTTTACCCTACACAGAATGTTTGTTCCCGTACAATAGAAAATAACAGTTACGAAAAGAAGTAAGAATCTTCTTGAATTTTTTTACAGAATATTGGTCACCGTACATTCTTTTTATACACTGATGGGTTACTCTGTCCAAACCATATCGTGGTTGAGGTGAGATTAAATTCTAATGTCGTGGTTTAAATATCATAAACTTTATAAAGTATTCGACACATATCATATACTCAACTTCCAACTCAATAAAGAGTTTATCAGTAAGGTCAAGAAAGAGATTTACGGGTGTAGATCTCTATGTAAGTGTAGAATAATAAAAAGAGTAATCCGATATGAGATTCTATGGTGTTTTAGTACAAATAAAGTAAGGTAACTTAAAGACCGTGTCTAAAATAGAGCTAATAGGTTACGACTTCCTAGGATAAATTTAGTGGAAACTATAGTGTGATCTCTATGATTCGGAGACGATATGATCGCAGGAAAGAAAGAAGCATGTTTCTTATAACGTAACCAGTGTCAAAGGGATTAATACCAATTTCGTTTGATACATTTACAAAACCGGTTCTGCCTCTAAATTGTAAGAAAAGTGTTTTATCAAAAGAAATTTGATTATGTTTAAGTAAAAAAGATTAATTAATAACTTCATTCTCAATATTTCCTTACCTCCCTTATACGATATTCCATTAAAATAGTGTTTTTTACACGAACTTTTAAAGTCACTTAGTTTACTACATCAGTGAATTACCGATTTTTACAAGAAAATATTTATCAGTACCGAAAAGTGACAATTCATACTCCATACATTATATATCTCAATAAATAATTGTGATATGTACATGTATAAATTATCATTTTTCGATAGATAAAATCTTTATTTATTGAAAATGTCGATGTGTTTTAATTAAAACAAATAAGGACGAATATCATGACAAGATTTTTTTAATATGTCTACTATACTAATTAATTTTTTTATATATATACGACACACATAACAAAGATGTATGTGACAACTACGCCATAGTCGGTAATTCGATAATGCCGGAGTATTCCTCGACTGTAAATGTCAAAAAGTAAAAAATAGTGGAGTAACAATCTAGAACTAGAGACGTCGAACAATCAAAATTACTTTTTCTTTCTATTATATTATTTTATACCTTTGAATGACAAACGGAATCTTTGATATTTATAATTAGATTCTTTTATTTCAATCTGAGGAATACTTCTGACGATATTATTACTTTCCAAAACCATAATATTTTTTACAATGTAATTCCCAAGAGAGTCTAGTAACTTATTTCGTCTTGACTCACGAAAACTCAGAAACCCCTGTCGAAAAGAGAAAGAATGAAAATTTACATAAGGTAATACAGTGAGAGTCAGAAGACGGGTAGCAAAATATGACACCAAAGAGGGTAGAGTGAAGTAGTAGAGAGGTGACAGGTGGTAAAGAACCAGAGGGAGTGATTAAGTCAGAGTAGCTCCACTTGTCTCCATCAAGTATTCGAGGTGTTCCAGTCTCCGACACAGAGAGATGATTAATAGGTGAACTAGGACTACGGACACAGTAGTAACCGTGTACGTTTCGTTGTTTTAACGAACTATCGACTTTATTAAAACTCTAACCACATATAGGTTTACCCGTGACAGAAATCCATAAAATTCCGTTCAGATTTGTCACAGATACTGTAATTCACAAAGAAACCAATAACGAAAATAATAGTGGTAATCATACGCTAACAAGATAGACTCGAGTAAGGAACTTTGTCTAGTACAACAAAAAAAAGGAACATAAAGAGATCTATTTGATCAGTTTACAACAGTGAGGGAAAGACACTTTCACACGTATGAACTAACGAACTCTGGATGTTTACCAAAATGTTCAATCTCTCCCGAGGGTCTGTACTCGTATCTTAAACTCAGTAGATTCTACATAAAAGTTTCTCAATGGTTTGCAGACCCCCGAAGGAGTCACCGAGTCACCCATTTCTTAGACGGACACTACACCCTCTAGGTTCTCTACATTGAAGTGAGGGACACAACCCTTCAAGGGGAGCTCCTTCCGTACCATTGGGTGAGCTCCTAAGAACGGACCTCTTAGTGTACCTGTCTCCTCGGACCACCGACGTCAGGTACCCCAACGTGTCAGTCCGGACGACTCCTCTGACTCGTCCGTACGTTCGCGGTCTGTAGACTACTAGTGTAACTTTGGGATTCGTACCTAATCTTTACTGACATAACGAGTTCCGTTTATCCTAAGTGAAAGAATCTGTCCAATGATAAGGACTCTTTTCATGGTGTTTAAACCTTTATCCTTGTTGTCGTCGTTGTTATTATTAGTATTTCGGTCCTGAAATGAGTCGTAGAGAGATGGAAAAATACAGAACTTATTATATCTTTTAACAACGGTAAAGAACATAACTACACCATTTACCCTGGAACAATAATATAGCATAAAATATTGTGTGATTTCCCAAATAAATCGTATTATTTTATCTTTATCCACATGAAAATCTTTAAAGAGTTAATATAAACAAAATATAGTTGTAACAGAAAGAGTGATCATTTTTGTTTTGTTGTTTTTAGAATGGTCACGAAAATACAAGTATTCACAAAGTTTAGTATGACAATTTTCCCATTGATTTAACCGTGATTGTTTTAACTAAACCCGTATTATACGAGGAAAAGAACCGAGATTGTTTTCTAGACACGAATATAGTCGGGGTACCCCTGTACCTCACTCTTCTGTTAGTCTTCCTTTTTGGGGAAACTGTCAAATGAAAAATAAAAGTAAAAGGAGTCCAGAGTGTCTGATAAAGGCCATCATAATGGGGGATCGTCAATTCGTTCAGTTGAAAGATCTAGGAGGGGGAAGATCAACCCTCTGGAAGTCAAGTCAAGTCAGTGAGTCAGCACAGACTGAGAAACGCTGGGGTACTTAGCGTCGTGCGGTCCGGAGGGACAGGTAGTGGTTGAGGGCCTCAAGTGCGTCTGAGTGCAGGTAGCTTAGCCACTACGGTAGGTCGGTAGAGTGGGAACCAGCAGGGGAAGAGGAGGACGGGGGTTAGGGAGGGTCGTAGTCTCAGAAAAGGTTACTCAGTTGAGAAACGCACTCCACCGGTTTCATGACCTTAAAGTCGAAATCGTAGTAAGGAAGGTTTCTTTAGGGTCCCGACTAGAGGAAATCTTACCTGACCAACTTAGAGGAACGTCAGGTTCCCTGAGAGTTCTCAGAAGAGGTTGTGGTGTCAAGTTTTCGTAGCTAAGAAGCCACGAGTCGGAAGTAGTGTCAGGTTGAGAGTGTAGGTATGTATTGGTGTCCCTTTTTGTATCGGAACTGATCTACCTGGAATCAGCCGTTTCATTACAGAGACGAAAACTCATACGATAGTCCAACCAGTATTGAAAGGAAGGTTCCTCATTCGCAGAAAATTAAAGTACCGACGTCAGTGGTAGACGTCACTAAAACCTCAGGTTTTATTATTTCAGACTGTGACAAAGGTGACAAAGGGGTAGATAAACGGTACTTCACTACCCTGGTCTACGGTACTAGAAGTAAAAGACTTACAACTCGAAATTCGGTTGAAAAAAGTGAGAGGTGAAAGTGAAAGTAGTTCTCCGAAAAATCAAGGAGAAGTGAAAGACGGTATTCCCACCACAGTAGGCGTATAGACTCCAATAATTATAAAGAGGGCCGTTAGAACTAAGGTCGAACAGGAAGAAGGTCGGGTCGTAAAGAGTACTACATGAGACGTATCTTCAATTTATTCGTCCCACTGTTATATATCGGAACTACATGAGGAAAAGGATAAACCTTGGTCAGACAAGGTACAGGTCAAGGTTGACAACGAAGGACTGGACGTATATCCAAAGAATTCTCCGTCCAGTCCACGAGACCATAAGGGTAGAGAACTTCTTAAAAGGTGTCAAATAACACTAGGTGTGTCAGTTTTCGAAACTGTATCAGTTATTTCGTCTTTATCTACAAAAAGACCTTGAGAGAACGAAAAAGGTACTAGGTCCCCTATAACCGTTAAACTACAGACCAAGGAGACGGAAAAGATTTAGGTCGGACTTGTAGACCTTCAAGTACCAAACACATAACGACTTCGGAAAGAACCTCTTAAAACTCCTAATGAAATGATCACACACTCTACTCCCGTTAACACGTCATCAAACTCGTAAGAAACCGTAACGGAAAGAAACCCTAACCTTACTCTCGACTGGAAAAGGTCAGGACACCGGTGACGACTCAAAAGGTTTAAACGACCGTATGACTCACGTCGTGAAAGTGTCGTAGTAGAAAGTCCTAAACTTCCTCGAGTTGACCTTAAGGTAGTGGAGGTGATCGAAACAAATATCACTACGAAAGATTCCGGGTGAACTGAAGTGTAAGGTCCTACAGACCGAGATCTACTCACTCGTGTGGTAGCACTAATAGAACCAACACTTCTAGAAAAAAACATGTCAAGAAGACACATAAGAGCGGTGGAGAAGAATTATAGAAGACGAAGACAATCGAGGTATGGTAAAGACAGGAAATAGTTCGGGTTGAAACGTGCTTTATAAGGGAACCATAGTGATTAAAAGAACTGTCCTAGAGATCAGAAAGGGTAAGATAACAAAAGGAGATAAAGAAACGTAACTAGTGACTCCTTCCAAAAGAATAGAGAGGAACGATAAGAAACCTTGAGACATAAGTCTACGAATATAGAAAGGAAAAGAGGAAACGAAAAAGGAATAGAAGAAAAGTATCGATAAACATTACGGAGGAGTCTGTCGGTAAAACGAAAAAACGTAAAGAAAAGGTACCCCTACCAGAACTAGGGACAGAGGACATGTTACAGTAATTGGAGTCAACTATCAAGTAGTCCGTGAGATAGACAGTCTAGATCAGGGAATTTAGATTAAGAGTGAAGGTGACATATTAGTATTCCCTAAACTAAATCCAGTATGGACTTACCAGATCACCAATAGGGATGAAAGAAGTTAAATTCAGACTAAAACCGTTATTCCTCAAGTACTAGACTCGGTGTCAGTCGAGGACCAGAATAAAAACAACTGACATATCTCGAAGAGGTAGAAACAGACGTTTCTTATATTAGTTAGACTAAAACCACAACTGGTAGACCACTACAGGTACACATCTCAGAAGAGAACACAAAAACCTTCTCCCACAAACGATACTGGTAACGTAAAAGAACCGTTTTGATAATCAGAAAAGGGACGAAGTAAAACATAAGGTTCCGGTTTAAACGGACAATGAGGTCCACAAAGAATGACCCAGAGTTTAAGAAGAAAGTATTTTAGTATTATTATTGTCATTGTCGTTATTATTACGGATAAAACATCCCAACAACACCCCAATTCTCCTCAATTATATATATTTACGAGGGATGGTTACAGACATTGTTGATCGTGAGTCAACCATAGACTATTATTCATAGTCATTTAGAACCGATGAATAATTATCGTCATATTATTATTAATAATAAAAGTGGATTTTATAAAAGATGACCGTAAAGACATCAGAAACGTACACACGAGCCAACACAGAAGGAGAAAACTCTGGGACACCTGACGTCGGGTGGTCCGAGGAAGACAGGTGTCTTAAGAGGTCTGTTATTATGACCCCACCCAACGACCCAACCAAGAGGAGGTCCCCTAGGAAGATTGAGTCCCTAGTTTGGACACAGAAGACGCAGAGGACGAAACCTGTCGTCTGAGAAATGGTGACTCAGTGGATCAACGAATTATTTTTAATCTCGAATTAAGGAATTTTATTTTAGTAGAAGAACTTTAAAAAAGTAATTTTTTATTATAAAATACACTGAGTAATATACTGAGTAAATAAATACAACTCTCCAGTTATATCTGATTTAATCTATATAGACTTATAGATACTTATTTCACTAAATTTCAAAATTCAGAAGTGACGTTGGTCTTTTTGGAGGACTTGTTAATTGGATCTAAGTGCATTAAACGTCCAAAAACGAAAAAGATTACAACCGGAAAAACGAGTTGGTTATTTTACACGAATAATAAGAAAATATAAAGACAAAGTCAAGTAACAAGAAAACGAGAGTCCACCTCTGGTTAAGTGTAGGTTCATGAATTACGTCCGTATTATGGAAAGTCCACAGTATTCTTTCCTATTAATTGTAAATGTAATTGTAAAAATAAATATAAAATTAAAATGTTGGGGAACTCCGTCCGTAATAGAAGTAAAATGTCTCCTTCATTGACTCCAGATTCCATTGGTTTATCATTTACCATCTCAATCCAACCTTAACTTCAGTAGACTAAGATCCCCTCACGAGTAAAGAAATTCAATGTCTCGTGTCAAGGGTCCTTATATGTTTGCAAATCGGTGCCCTTGAGGTCTCTTGATAAGAAACCAGTCTTTATGTAAAAGGATTCTTTCGGAAGGAGTCGCTAGTTACGTTTCTTTATCTCCCTTTGTTGTCTTACCCTTTCTGATCTCTAGGAAAGTTCTTTTAATCTCTATGGTTCCCTTGTAAAGTACGTTTCTATCCGAACTATTTCCCGTCTTTACCATACCTCGATTGTCTTCGTCTTCTATAATTCTTCTCCACCGTTCTTATGTGTCTTCTTGACGTGTTTTTTCTAGAAGTGCCGGTTCTATTAGTGCTTCCACACTAGTGAGTAGATCTCGGTCTGTAGGACCTTACACTTCAGTTCACCCGGAATCTTTCGTAGTGATATTTGTTTCGATCACTTCCACTACCTTAAGGTCAACTCGAGAAAGTTTAGGACTTTCTACTACGACACTTTCACGACGTGAGTTATACGGTTGTTTAAACCTTTTGAGTCGTCACCGGTGTCCTGACCTTTTCCAGTCGAGAGTAAGGTTAGGGTTTCTTTCCGTTACGGTTTCTTACGAGTTTGATGACGTGTTAACGGGAGTAGAGTGTGTGATCATTTCATTAGGAGTTTTAAGAGGTTCGGTCCGAAGTCGTTATGTACTTGGTACTTAAAGGACTACAAGTCCGACCTAAATCTTTTCCGTCTCCTTGATCTCTAATTTAACGGTTATAGGTGACCTAGTACCTTTTTCGTTCTCTCAAGGTCTTTTTATAGATAAAGACGAAATAACTGATACAGTTTGGGAAACTGACACACCTAGTGTTATTTGACACCTTTTAAGAAGTTCTCTACCCTTATGGTCTCGTGGGCTGGACGGGGAACTATTTGGATATACGTCCAGTCTTTCGTTGTCAATCTTGGCCTGTACTTTGTTGTCTGACCAAGGTTTATCCTTTTCCTCCTGTAGTTCCGACATATAACAGTGGGACGAATAAATTGAAGATACGTCTCATGTAGTACTCTTTGCGACCCGACCTTCTTCGTGTTCGACTTTAGTTCTAACGGTCCTCTTCATAGCTACTGGAGTCTATACGTCTACTGTGGCGGAATACCGTTTTTCACTTCTTGGTTTCTCGGAGAATTACTTTCACTTTCTCCCCTCACTTTTTTCAACCGAATTTCTAGTTGTAAGTCTTTTGATTCTAGTACCGTAAAACAGGGTAGTGAAGTACCGTTTATCTACCACTTTCTCACCTTCGACACCGCCTGAAATAAAGAAACCCGAGGTTTTAGTGACGTCTACTACTAAAGTCGGTACTTTAATTTTCTTCGAATAAGAAACCTTCCTTTCAATACTGGTTGGATCTATCGTATAATTTTTCGCCTCTGTAATGAAACGGTTGTTTCCAGGCGGATCAGTTTCGATACAAAAAAGGTCATCAGTACATACCTACACTCTCAACCCGATATTCCTTTCGACTCGTAACTTCTAAATTACGAAAACTTGACACCACAAACTCTTCGGAGAACTCTCAGGGAACCTGACCTTCCTCTAGGTTGGTCAGGTAGACTTTTCTTTAGACAGAACTTATAAGTAACCTTCCTGACAACGACTTCGACTTTAAGGTTATAAAACCGTTGGACTACACTTCTGGACTGAATAAACTTTTCTGGAACTACGATCCTTTCTAACTCCCGTCCTCACCTTCCCCTACTGTCTCTTGCTCTACCAACCTACCGTAGTGGCTGAGTTACCTGTTATCAAACACATTTGAGACCCTCGACCACTAACTGTCTCTCCGGACGGTACGACGTCAGGTACCACAGAGTTTCTCGACCTGTGCTGACTCGCTGACTTAACTCGACTTGACTTGACTTTACCAGTTGGTAGAATTTACTTAGACGAAGAACCATTCGTATACCTTTACGTACGTAAACACACACCTAATCTCCGTTTTCGTAACAAAGACTACATACACTACTATGATTTGTGAACCTAGTAACAAAGACAAATACTACCGAGAACAAATACTTAGACGTTAGGACTCCAGATGTTTCTGGACTTTGTACAACTTTAGAGTACAAAAGGGGAGAGCCAATCTCCATCGAAACAGATGTGTCCGTTTATTTTCCAGTTCATTAATAGAAGTCTTAAACAAATTACACCATTTAGTTGTACTTTATAAAATCGTAGAGTTCGAGGAAAAAAGGAAGTGACACCCATAAATTTGAAATTACTTCACTTATGAAAGAATCGGGAGACACACTAAAACTATGGTCCTGACTACTCCTGTATCACTTTCGCTAAGATTCTCTCTCAAAGTCTTGTTTTCTATATTCATACTAGGTGTGTTGGTATCTGTAAAAGTCAGACTCTTTGTCCTTAGTCCCTACTGTAACCTGAGTCCCGGTATAGTAATGTAGTAAGTCGAGTCACAGGATGAGACCCAGTGACTTGGGTTTAGAGAAGAAGTGTTCCGGGGGGTTTACAGAGTGTTTATAGGTTGAGGTAGACAGATATGTAGACTGACGAGGTAGAAAGTCCGGAACCCACCTCGACGAAGGATGGTGGTCGGGGTGGTAATAGAGACCCGGACTGGTCGAAAACTTCATCAGGTAACGTCAAAAGGGGGTCTTGTGGAAACATGAGAATTGGGTTCAAGTAGGGAGGTCCCAGGAGGACGTGGACCAGTCACAGGGACAAAGACGAAGGGACCCCCGGAGGTAACGAACAACGTTGAAGATCGAAATACTTACACCCAGTAAGATCCCACCTCTGTTCCACCGTCGGTATCTAGTAACAAGACCTCATTAAATTCCAAGGACCAGAAACCAAAAAGGGTTTCTTACTTTGGGAACCGAAACGGTGGTTTACACAGACTCCACGTCGACCACCTTCTCCGTCCGTTTCCTACCCCCAATCCTTATTAATCCCTTCCTCCGACATACATATACACATATGGGTGTTGTCATCGACAAAAAAAAAAAGAAAAAGAAGAGTAAAAAAAGATCAGATCTTCATCCCACCATCGGTCATCAAAGTTTGGAGAAGGAAAATCGGAATTCGGACACCAGAGTGAAAACCGGTGTATAGAGAAACTTTTTTGTTTTTTGTATCTTTTACATGGGTAGTGTGTAAATTTTTATCTGTAAGTAGTAAAAAGTATTAGTTGACTTTTGAAAAACTCTCATATATTAATGGTCATATAATATTTATCAGTGTAATGTTTTAGAATTCAAAGTAGTGAGAAAATTTACATAAGATTCGTTATGTTTTATATTCATTAAACTATTGGTATAGATAATTTTATATATACATATATTAAACATATACACATACATATATAATATATATATTCTATATTAGAAACCTTCTACTATGTTAGTAACCTTAAAAATGTAACGAGAAAAAAGAGGAACTCGAACATGAAAGTAAGGTGAAATACGTTTCTTAAAATATGATTACATTATATGAAAATACGAACTTTCTGAAAATAACTAGTGAGATAGTATGAAGAGACGTTGTTTCTAGTAAATATTTAACTTTACTAAAAAAGTATATTGGTTTCAGAAATTCATAATTCATAATTTATAAAAATGGACGGAACTCAATACTAATATTTGTAATTGTATGTTAACTGATTTTGTCATATTTGTAACATATTTGAAAATGTATAGTAATAATGATGTTTTACAGTTTAATATGGCTACCTACTCTCTCAACTAATCCTACGGAACTAATTTCGTTGTCATTTCAACAGGATACGACGGTACCTTCTAAATATGGAACCCTCCGTTACCCAGTATTCTCCCGACACTGAAGAAAAACAGTACACCTTTCGACCAACTCCCACTTTCCCTTCCTCCCTCCCTCTTCCCTCTTGGACTTGAAATCACTAAACGTCTAATTCAAAGTCCATTTTATTTATGTCTTCAACTCTTATACCTTTAATAAAGAAATTTAACGACGGAAAAGTTTTACTACACAAGGTAGGTAAACTTCTCGGGACGACATATAACGTCAAAGAATTTTAAATCAAAATGAAGAAGGAGATACAATATTCGTTTCTTCGAGATAAACCCAGAGTAGGGTGGAATTCCCATATTCGTTATAAGAAGAGGACCGATGTATTACCGGTTGCCTTGAAGACAGCCGAGATAATAGTAAGTGACCGGAAAGGAGTACGTAAGAAGTCCCAGGGGATTAAGAGTAATAAGGTGGGACTTTCAGAGACGGAAGTCATTCGATACTGATATGTAAGTAATTCCATTGTTTATACTTATAAAGACGGTACAAATACTGTGAGAGTTTTTCTAAAATATTTCAATTCATCTGTATTAGACTAGGAGTTTGTCGAAGGTTGTATCGTCGTCTTTATTCTATTTACATCTTCAGTGATCCGTCGTTACCCCCCCGTGTCTCACAGTTTCATGTTCACACTGGGATCTTACCTGTACACAAGTTAAACGAACCCCGGGTTAAATGAGAACAGATCTTTTAGGGTACCTGCCTCCTCGGACCACCCGACGTCAGGTACCCCAGCGATGCTCAACCTGTCCTGACTCGCTGAAGTGAAAGTGAAAAGTGAAAGTGAGTAACCTCTTTCTTTACCGTTGGGCGAGGTCACAAGAACGGACCTCTTAGGGTCCCTGCCCCTTCGGACCACCCGACGGCGGATACCCCAGCGTGTCTCAGCCTGTACTGACTTCGCTGAACCGTCGTCGTCGTCGTCCCGTTTAAATTCTTGTGTTATAGGATTACACACAGACATCTTGTGTAATATTCAGAAAAACTTTTCTTTTACTCTGACAATCAAAACAAACTAACATAATCACAACTTCAGTCCATTCTTTTTTTTTACACTTATATACTCTAATTTTCTTTTCTGTGCAAAGAAAAGATATCTCAAATAATTAAGGAAGTTTCTAATAATATAATTCCTTTCGGTCCTCGGCATACTCATACGTTAAGAAGGGTTGAACAAAAGAAAAGAAAGACTTTCCACAGATTGGTCTGTTCACAAACTCCTTGTTGACCTTTTTAGAGAAAATCCTTTATCCTTCTCCATTCCTTCCTTTTTATAAGACCCAAGTCTACCGGTTTCGGTGTTATAGACCTTAAACAAACGTCTGTCACTACCGGAACCGTTCTAACAAGTACTTGCATCGACCCGAGACCCTACCTACCGGAACACCAGGTACACTCTACACCTAACTGTCACCTCTGGCTCCATTTTCTGACTCCGTCCTTCTGTATCATTTGACGTGTTCTCTTTATTTTTGATGTGACTCCCTCAAAGCCACACCAACTTTACGCTTGTCGTTTTCTATATTTACTCGTAAACGTCGTAAATTTTGAAAAATAAACGAATTAACGGACAGAACCCAGAAACAACGAAACGTGTCCGAAAGACATCAACGCCACTCACCCTCGATGAGAAGTAACGCCCCACGTCCGAAGAGAACAACGTCAGTATCCGAGATCTACAGGTCTGGCGGGAGTCATCAACATCACGTACCCGAATCAACGAGACACCGTACACCCTAGAAGGGGCTGGTCCCTAACTTGGGCGCAGGGGACGTGACCGGTCATCTAAGAATAGGTTACACGGTGGTCCCTTCAGGGTCTTAAACTTTGAAGACCAAGTGAATTACAACTCCCAGAGAAATTTTTAAAATAGAAATGAAAACACTACATTTAATTCTATAAATTGAAAGAAAAGGAAGGCTAAGACATGTAAATACAAGTCTATTATGTCTTGAACAGTAGATTTTCAATACCTTGTAAACATACTTTTTTCTTTATAGACAAATTAAAAAAACTGTAAAGGTAACAATTACAAAAAAAAAAAAAGTGTTTCATCTCCGTTGTAGTGATCCATAAATAGATTTCAAATTTTAAACATATGACTGTACCACATACCCTATCACTTAAAATTACAACTTTTTATTAAGGAAGTTTAACATCATTTAATTTTTCTTAAGTGTACTTATTTCACCGTCGTAGTAAAATTCTTAGTCAAAATATTTGATTTTATCTCCTTTTTCATCTGTTAAATTTAGTTTTAACTTAAAAAATCCACCAAACGGGGTAGTGAATAAAGAGATCAACGAATCCACATGGAAATCCAACCTATTCTGTATAGGAGAAGAACAATGGTCTGTCGTTGAGGTTATAAAATCCATGTGGAAGAAGTCACGTAACGTATTACTAAATTATATTTAATACCGAAATACACATAATGATACAGTTTTACTAATTAGATCAATGTGGTTAGTTTATTTTTCCTACTTTAAGAATTAACCAAGAGGAATATTTTCTGTTCGTCCGTTTTGAACTTCGTTAAAATTCTAAACCTTTTATTTTATCAGTTCGTCTATATCGTTGAACTACTGTGTCATTAAACTGTCGATTACTAGATTGCTTAGAACAACTTTGAACTGTACTGTAAAACTATCTTTTGTTGGATTGGATGAACGATCAATAACTCATTACCCAGTGTTACCGAGAACTGTTACTTATGAAAAAGAACACTACTTGACTATAACCGATTCTTTACCACACTACTAATTTATTCAATAGAATTTTAGTTCAAGTCTAGTTGTCATTAGTGTCGTTATTATTTATCATTACCGGACATCGTCATAATTTACACACTGTCATTGAAGTGTAGGTCATGGAATTAGGATCGATAAAAACGGACCATCCTTAATAGTAGGGTAAATCTCCACCGTCTTGTCCAAGTTTACTTATTTTACTGAACAATTTCAGGGTGTCATCCATCTGAAAGATTATAAGACACAGCGAAAAGTAATTGACGTTCAGTGACAACCAGAACTGAAACCTCTTACACATTTGAGACTTCGTTCCAATTACCTAGTACGAAAATAAAGTCCAATTGTAAAAGTATAGTACCTTTTAAAGGAATGTAATGGGATATAGAAACACAAAGAGTCTTAAAACACAAAGCATTTACAAATTACCTAAGTTAACAAATACCTAAGTAACCTTTAGACGTAAAGAATCTGACCTTTTTCTTACTAAAACTAAACCGACTAAGTGTGTTTTACATTTATAAAATTTTATTTCATAGATAGAAATTAGAAAAAGAAAGAGAGAGACATAGTAGATGGTAGATAGATATGTTTTTTATTAAGATCGAAATCTAAAGTTCCGAAAAAAAAAAGAAGGACATCGTATTAAAACATTAAAGACTCGTATCAGTTTCGTGAAACCACACTTTCTCGGGTTATATCCCACTCTTTTGATACAGAAGTCGATTAACACGAATCTTGTTACACATCCGTCGATAACCGACTAACTGTTCTTAAGATAAGGACTACTAAGAAAATTTTTGATTTTGCTTGTTTCAAACCTGTATACGGTGTTCAGACTTGTACCTATTATATGTGAGTAGATGAGTTAAAGAACTCTAATTAATATTGGACGACAGCTCACTTTAGTCAGGACTTATAAGTAGCCTTCCTGACTACGACTTCGACTTTGAGGTTATGAAACCGGTGGACTACACTTCTCGGTTGAGTAACCTTTTCTGGGACTAGGACCCTTTCTAACTTCCGTCCTCCTCTTCACCTACTGTCTCCCACCCTACCTACCTACTTTAGTGGCTGCACTACCTGTACTCAAACTCGTAAGAGACCCTCAACCATTTCATGTTCCTTCGGGCCGTACGACGTCAGGGACCCCAGCGTTTCTCAGCCTGTGTTGACTCGTTGACTTGACTTGACTCCCACTTTTTTTTAATTTCTAGAACCGAAGTAGATACCATGTCTATCCTCTCTTTACAAATAATAAATATTGGTTAGAAAGAGAGTCGGTTTCAGATATTACAAAAAAGAACCTTTATCGAAACATTGATCCCAATACCATTCATCATAGAACAATACCCCTGACTAAAAGGTGGTTTACTATATAAAAAACTTTCCATACACAAGTTTGATGTCCACATTAATGGTATACTCTTGGAGATCTTAATGACCCGTGGGTGTTTTCAAATACTCCCTCGTTTGTCCGTATCTTAGCATAGATAAAGAATCCCATCATCCAGGATAACTCTTCAAACTGAAGCACCAAATCTTAGAATTGTAACAACTAAATTGGTATATTTTGTAAAAGATCTCTTTCGAACCCCTAGAATAAACAGACGAGAGAGGACGGTTTACCGAACCACCTCGAGATTGTATATTAAAATGAAGTCACTGGACACCCTACAAGGATCTCAATGGTATATCCAGGAAACTTTCCTAAAACTGATAACGCACCTTAGTTTCGGAGACCCGAAGGGACTACCGAGTCCGTCATTCCCTAGACGGACGTTACGGCCTCTGGACGCAAACTAGGGACTCAGTCCTTATAGGGGACCTCTTCTCTTACCGAGGGGTCAAGGGATAAAAACGGATCTCTTAGGGTGTCTGTCTCCTCGGACCACCCGATGCCAGGTATCTCAGTGTTTCTCAATCTGTGATGACCCGCTGATTGTGTATAGTTTCAGTAATGAAGACAAGTAAATAACTAGTATCGTCAGACCCTTTACCCCGGGTCCTGATGATCATGAGTGAGATCCTTACTTAAGTGTTTCAACTTCTGTTCCAACAATTCCCTTCCCCACTCTCGATGATTCAACGTCCATGTCAATCCGTGAAAAATATAACTTAAAGGATTTGTCTAGATACTCCATTATAATAATAATTGTAATTGTAAACATCGAGACTATGGAAGAGTCTCGAGACATAGGTATATAGGTAGTCGAATATCCGTAAATATGGTGTGTAACATATAGAGTGTGCGATTTCGGAAAATTGACGTACCTAGTGTTGTTTGACACCTTTTAAGAGTCTCTACCCTCATGATCTGGTGGAATGGACCGAGGACTCTTCGGATATACGTCCAGTTCTTCGTTGTCAATCTTTACCTGTACTTTGTTACCTAACCAAGGTTTAACCCTTTTCTCATGGAGTTTCGACATATAACAGTGGTACGAATAAATTGAATATACATCTCATGTAGTACACTTCACGACCCGACTACTTCGACTTCGACCTTAGTTCTAACGATCCTCTTTATAGTCATTGGAGTCTATATGTCTACTGTGGTGGGAATTCTGTCTTTAACTCCTCCTTGATTTTTCGGAGAACTACTTTCACTTTCTCCTCTCACTTTTTCGACCAAATTTTAAGTTGTAAGTTTTTTAATTCTATACCGTAGTCCAGGGTAGTAAAGTTCCGTCTCTCCACCCCTTTGTTACTTTTGTCACTGTCTGAAATAAAAGAACCCGAGGTTTTTGTGACGTCTACCACTGACGTCGGTACTTTAATTTTTTGTGAACGAGGAACCTTCCTTTCGATACTGGTTGGATCTGTCGTGTAATTTTTCGTCTCTGTAATGAAACGGTTGTTTCTAGGTATATCAGCTGCGATACCAAAAAGGTCATCAGTGAATACCTACACTCAGGTCAAGTCAAGTCAGGGAGTCAGTACAGGCTGAGAAAAGCTAGGATGCCTGACGTCGTAAGGTCCGGAGGGACAGGTTGTGGTTGAGGATCTCAAATGAGTTTGAGTACAGGTAACTCAGTCACTACGGTAGATTGGTAGAGTAGGAGACAGCAGGGGAAGAGGAGAACGGAAATTAGAAAAGGTCTTAGTCCCAGAAAAGTTTGTTCAGTCAAGAAGCGTAGTCCACCGGTTTCATGAACCTCAAAGTCGAAGGCATAGTCAGGAAGGTTACTTATAAGTCCTGACTAAAGGAAATCCTACCTGACCAGCCTAGAGGAACGTCAGGTTCCCTGAGGGTTCTCAGAAGAGGTTGTGGTGTCAAGTTTTCGTAGTTAAGAAGACGCGAGTCGAAAGAAGTGTCAGGTTGAGAGTGTAGGTATGTACTGACGACCTTTTTGGTATCGGAACTGATCTACCTGGAAATAACTGTTTCATTACAGAGACGAAAACTTATACGATAGATCCAACCAGTATTGAAAAGAAGGTTCCTCATTCACAGAATTAAAGTACCGATGTCAGTAGTAGACGTCACTAAAACCTCGGGGAGGGGGAGTTTATTTCGGATTTCAGTGACAAAGGTGACAAAGGGGTAGATAAACGGTACTTCACTACCCTGGTCTACAGTACTAGAATCAAAAGACTTACAACTCGACATTCGGTTGAAAAAATGAGAGGAGAAACTGGTTTTCCGAGAAATCAAGAAGAATCAAAAGACGGTATTCCCACCACAGTAGACGTATAGACTCCAATAACTATAAAGAGGGACCTACACTCTCAACCTGGTATTTCTTCTGACTTGTGTTTTCTTGACTACGGAAACTTAGTTAAGTTCACAACCTCTTCTGAGAACTCTCAGAGAACCTGTCGTTCCTCTGGTTTTTTCAGTCCGAATTTCCTTTAGTTGGGACTTACAAGTGTCCTTTCTGACTACGACTTCGACTTCGAGGTCATGAAACCAGTGGACTACGTTTCTCGACTGAGTAACCTTTTCTGAGTCTACGACCCTTTCTAACTTCCGTCCTCCTCTTCCCCCGTTCTCTCCTACTCTATCAACCTACCGTAGTACCTGAGTTACCTATACTGAAACTCGTTTGAGGTCCTCTATCACTTCCTGGCCTTTCGGACCATATGATGTCAGGTACCATAGGGTCTCAGTCTGTACTGACTCGTTGGCTTCTTGTTATTAGAGTGTCCGTGATATTTGAGTCCTACCAGGTTTGACTGAGATTGGTAGGATCGGAGAGGTACGTGTTATGTTAGATAGAGACTCAGGACTATTAATATTTGAATTTACAAAGGACTTACCGACTAAAGATAAAGGTAACGGTGGTGAGACGATGTTTACTGATAATAAAAGTCGACCTGACTACGTCGTCAAAAGACAGATCAAAGCAACGTAAAGAGGAGCACCTCCTGGAGACGGAAACACTATAGGGAGGATGAACACTCAGTGACGTAGACATTATCCCCACTCAATACGGGTCTCAGGCTCAGGGGTTTTGACTCTCTTATTCTGCAGGTGTCGTTACGTTTTCGTACTGCCCCAAAATTAAGATCGAGCTCGATCCCGAGGGCGGTATAGGTTGCGTCACCTCACCTCGTTCCTCGGGACTCGAGTCTAAATGTCGTCATAAATATCCAAAATCTTGTCTCGCAACCGTTCCCGACTAACCGACGTCCTCAAAGGATCATAAATGATTAACCGATTAGAAATAACCGACGTCCCCAAAGGACCATAAATGATTAACCGATAACCGACGTCCCCCTCAGAAAAAAAAAAAAAAAAAATTAAAATTTTAGAAATTAAGAATGTACACAAGGGTTTGTACTTGTGGGGAGGGTGGAGGGAGGGGTATTGTGGAGAGACCCAGTAGGGGTACGAACCTCGTCCCCCTCAGAAAATGTAGGACTATTTGAGTTTGGTCCAATGCCCCTCATAAGACTAATCTGTTCAGGACCGTAGGTGCCCCTACTGGAGTGACCCGTTACCGAGTCGGAAAGGGCACTCAGGATGGAATCAGGGACTTCGGATAGTACCGCAAACAATCCAGGGTTGTCCCACCTCGTCCGTACGTCGACAATCGTGAGGTGAGTCACTCTGGTAATCGCACCTCCAATCTCCACGGCGAGACGGTTATTACTCGAGGGTCACCAGGAACACCGTCTCTCTCGTCACTCTTCATCTAGTCCCCGAGAGACCGGTCGGTAACTGGACCCTCTGGACCTCTGTCCGACTTCCGACACAGGGTGTAACGGGGTCTCGGAAAAGACCCTCGTGGGTGACCGGTTCGGGTTCGGAACTTTATCGTCTCTTGCAGTGGGGCAGGGGTAGAGGTACCGGATTTACAGTCACAGACAGAGATACCCAACGTCAAGTCCCTCCGGAGTCGTTGACCTTATGTCCCTGTGACGATAATTTGATTGTCGAAATTGGTCGTAACCAGAGTGACAAAGTTTAAAGTCTTCTAACGATGTCTACTCTAGTCAATAGACGGGGCTCCTCCACGGGTCTCCAGTCCCATTCATCGTTCTTGTGACTTGTAGTAATGGAGTCCAAGTGGACACACCAACCCCGATTAAAGGTTCTTCCCGTTAAAAACACTCGACCCTTAAGTGGACCAACCATAAACGACGACGACGACGACGATTCAGCGAAGTCATAAACGATTTTGTACTTAAAGACAACCAAGATATGATTGTTAAGAGAGGTCAAACTCACTTTTCGAACTCCCGACCAACCCAGGACTCAGGGACCGAGGGAGTCACTACTGTTGCCCCGTCCCGACCCCCGGACCGGGACTCCCGTGGTGGTCGACTCTAGACAGAGGAATCGACCTGGACCCGTGACCACCCTCCTGAGTCTGACCCACGAACTAACTCCGGGCGTTTTCGGGTGTGTCCCTGGGGGAGGAGAACCGGCCCCGGACCGGAATCCTTCCACTTTCAACTCATAACCGGGAACGGGAAAGAACAGTCTTACCTCTTACTATCTCCAAATCTCCTCGTAGTACTGACTGGAAGCGGACTGCGGTTCTTCTTCGAAGACTTCGGGAAATATGGAAAGGATATATCCCCGAAATAATCTTTGAAAACCCCTTAATCTCCAAAAATTCCGCACTCGGAAGTCCCAAAACGTACCAGGACGTTATCTGGAAAGAGACGAGGTTTGTGGACGTAAAACCATAATAAACCGGAGTAACACGTAGTCCGTGTGTCTAAACGTAAACTATCGCATACACCCAAGACTGATCTGGCACAGAGACGACGTGGTTGGATGGAACTGCACCGGTAAAGAAATATGGAAATCAACGTCTGGTAGATAAGACGATCATAAGTCCAACGAGAGTCTCGACAACTTCAAAACCACATAGACACCCTCCTCCACTCGAGTCCTACACGGATGAAGTGGTAGAACTAGACCTAGAGACTATCGTGTTCAATAAAACATGCTAAAACACCTCAAGTAAAAATTACATTATCTCGACAGGCAAAGTAAATATCGATCATAAAGATCGTTCATAACAAAAAAAAAAAATTTATTTTCATATCGGACTTAACATGTAAAGTCAGAAACTACTTCTGGTACAACTAATTATAAAAACGAATCCAGAATCGTACCAATAAGAATATCCTTACTATGAGAATAGAGAATCCTGGTAACGAACCTATTTGTGAACACTCCACAAAATACAAAGTAGAGATGAAGATGTCAAGACTGAAAATAGGACAACAGGAGAACCAACCTCGATATTGAGTCTATGGAAAACATCTCGAAAAGAGAACTGAAAATTTTATTCCTTGATAAGTGATTAGGTACTGGGGTTTTGTGGGGTGTTTTTACTTGGTTACTCCACTAGTTGAATGAAACTGTAACTCTCTCTGTTCACTTGTGAAAAACACGTAAAATTCCTTAGATTTGATCAAATCGGATCATAAGAATTATTCATCGACTTTATCGTACATATCCCCTTTTTGTAATTCCCCCTTTTCGAAATATTAGGTAATTAAAAATACAAAGTGCTCATTTACCGTAAAAGAAACCCAGAAAATTACCATGTTTTAGGTATTATCATCTTGTTTTAATCAAAAACTTACGAACAGCTAACAGAAACCTTTTTAACATTTTAGAGTCCACATAAACCTTAAGACAGGGTATGACAATACACCTTTGTATGACGTAAAACTTATACATAAGACATACTTTATAGTAATTTAACATACGTATTTAATTCGTTAACCCTTTAACTTAAAGTGTTACCTAGTGACTAAAATTTGATATCTTAAGATGGAACCTGATTTAATTTTTCATTAGTGAACCACAAAACTGTAGAACAATCATTTTGAAAGAAATGATTTATGGTCGTACCGATTTAAGATCTTTTGTTAGAAACGTTTCAGGACGAGTATTCTCCTTTCGTGATTGTAATAAAACACTTTCATTACAAAAACTTTAATTATAAAAATGTGTTCGCACCTCTTACACAATTATACGTCAATTCAACTCGGAAAAACAAATAGTGACGAACGTAAAAACGAAGAAAATTTCGTTAACATCTCTTATAAAAACTATTAAAGACACTGATGTGATGTTTCTAACTTTTACTTCCTTTCTTTTTCTCCACACTTCAACGGCAAAGAGAATATCCAACTATAAAGAGGATATTCAACTACAAAGGGAATTAGGTCGGGTCAATATCGACTAGTAACCAGGTAGTAACCACTGTCCTCACCTCCTAATCCTCCCCTTACGAACTCCTTCTTTGGTCGGTTCTGGTAATTGTCAAGTCTTCACTAAGGTAATAAAGACGACATTACTAAGGTAGGAGTTACTAGAGGACGTCGGGTTTCAAGGTACACGACTTGTATTTGTATTTTTGTCAATAATTGTAGATACGACGGTTTTGTCAACAACCTACCGTTAACTCATTGAGGTGAGGAAAAGACATTTTCATGTACGTAAATGGAGGTTTTTCATCTCTTCCCTTAATTGAACTAATACTAGAATATCTTCCTTATTTTTTACTCGTCTGTAATAAAAATTGAACGAAAATTTTACTGACTAGTCGTTCCGAACATAAAACAAAGTTAAGAGAAACTTCTGTTAAGGTGTTACAAATTTAAGAAATTTTAAAATTTCACGTTTAAAAACTTAGAGTTTTCGTATTAAGAGTTTCTAAAGGAATTAATCTAATAACTCTCAAATAGGTCATATAAATATAAAACATCACTACTCTTTTTCTACGTCTATAACACCCTTCTTTTCTCGACTATCGGTCTCGTGATAGAACACATTGTCCACCACCCCGGTCGATAAATTTTACAGTTTCTAAGTCTTTGTGGACAGTTTTGAGTATCATTTATAACCCAGTCTTTGTGGAGAGTTTTGAATGTCATTTATAACCCACGACCGGGTCAACACTGACAAGATGTCTACTCTACATCTATGACCCTTCTCGATAAAGATTCTTTTTTTATAATTGAAGATATTACTTTTTGAGTACCAAGAGATCGTGGGGTCTTGTTTTATATTTAGGAGGGTTTTCTATTTTCGGGGAATTTTATACTAGAACTAAATATAATGACTGGAATAGAAGAGGATGATTTAAAGACGGAAGATAAAGGAACGGGATTGAAACGGGTACGTTTTAAAGGTCGGTGTGATTTGGTGGATTACAAAAATCATGAGAACACTTGTGTGTATTTCTTCCAATCAGTGAGTCAGTACAGGTTGAGAAACACTGGGGTACCTGATATTGGGTGGTCCAAGGAGACAGGTACCTTAAGAGGTCCGTTCTTATAACCTCACCAATCGGTAAGGGAAGAGGTCCCATAGAAGGACTGAGTCCCTGACTTAGGTCCAGAGGACGTAACGTCCGTCTAAGAAATGGTAGACTCGATGACCCCTTCGTACTGAGGTAAGAAAACGTATGCACTATGTGAAGGGGATCTGTCGACAGGTGGGAAGAGGTACCGAAGGGAGTACCGAGTCAACCATTTCTTAGACGGACGTTAGTCCTTTGGACCCAAGTCAAGGGACCAACCCTTTTAGAGGACCTCTCCCTTTACCGTTGGGTGAGGTCATAAGAGTGGACCTCTAAGGGTACCCGTCTCCTCGGACCTTCCGATGTTAGGTGCCCCAGTGTCCACAGCCTATACTGGATCGCTGATTTAGTTGGTTGTTTGGAGGTACACTCAGTAGAAACCTATGTTGAGTTCACTGAATTGTACGTGTGTCAGAACACTTAGTGAATTTTCTATCGTTCTGGGATCCGAAAGGACTTAACGGTCCGGTCAAATCAGTCGGTAACCACGAAAGTATGATGAAAAAGTGAGAATATAAACAAGAAGTAAGACACAAGTAAAATTTTTTAAAATTAGATTAAATAAATGAAAACGAACACGACGTAGAAGTAACGACGTGAACCGCAAAGACATCAATACCTCTCACCACCGACGTCAAACAATACCACACGCCCGAAGGGTCCCCGAAGAAAACGACGTGTCGTGTCTAAGACTTCGGGTCCGAAGTCGTCAACACCGAGACCAGAGATCTCGCGTCCGAGTTGTCAACACCGAGTGTCCGAAATCAACGTGGTGTTGTACACCTTAGAAGGACCTGGTCTTTATCTTGAGACACAGGGACGTAACCGTCCACCCAAGAATAGGTGACGCGGTGGTTCCTTCAGTACAATTGAGAAAATAACAGTGAACGGCGTCACAAAGAAATGACAAACAAACGTTGAGACAGAGGAGGTACTTGTATCTTGTGTATTTAAATCTTCCATCATTTTACACACCTGAACACTGGACCTTTAATCTTGTTTCTGGGTTTAATGTTTAAGTCCCGTTTCGAACCGATTACTTGTAATTCGGACTCAATTTTTATACGGGTACCCTTGAAAGTTTGGATTTCTTTCAATTAAATTTAAGGTTAATCTCTGAATAAGGTCAAGAACAAGAAGATTCCTGACGACTCTAGTTATCTGTGTACCAAACTGACCTGATCTCCTTCATACTAATCTGGTGGTTCCGAGTAGGACTAGTGGAAAGATGGTACGGGTGAATATTACCGTGTCTAGGGGTTTAGGACTTGGGTTCTCTTTGATGTAATAATAAAATTTATTACTTTGGACTTAATGGTGAGTCGAACCCGTAACTTCGGAATAGATATACTTCGAAGTCTTTTCAATTTGTTTAGAGATGGACAAATGGTTTTAAAAATAAGTAGTCTATATTCTCTAATTAGGGATTCATTTTCCCTAATTATCAATAATTAAAACTTAGACAAAAGACCATGAAACTTCCCCTTACTATTTTCTAGTAAAAGGTACTTGAGTAAAATAACAATATTCTTCGAGTTTACTTTCCGTATGACAGTCTTATTATCTTGACCCCTACAGATTAAACATTTTACGACAGAGAAAAAGTCAGTATTAAGAGACATCTTTATCCTTAAGGTTCTAAGGATGTTTCTATCCTTCTCCGTAAACACTGGAGATGAACCTGGGGAACATGAGATGATGACATCTTATGTAAAGAGACCCAACCACCTAAGGTTTGAAGAATATATCACGTTGGAATAATAAATTTATAAGACACACAAAGAGGACGATAAGTAAATAAATACATATTTAGTATATTAACTTGATTACCTTTCATTCTCCTACCATTTTAATCTGATTTGTTAGAAAATCTCTAATACAACAAAAGAAATTGTATCAAGGTTAGGGTTTCTTTTCGTTAACTGTTTCTTACAAGTTTGATGACGTGTTAAAGTGAGTAGAGTGTACGAACGTTTCATTACGAGTTTTAAGAGGTTCGATCCGAAGTTGTCATACACTTGGTACTTGAAGGTCTACAAGTTCGACCTAAATCTTTTCCGTCTCCTTGGTCTGTAGTTTAACGGTTGTAGACGACCTAGTAGCTTTTTTGTACTCTCAAGGTCTTTTTGTAGATGAGAAGAAATGACTAATGTGGTTTCGACAACTGACACACCTAGTGTTGTTCGACACCTTTTAAGACTTTCTCTACCCTTATGGTCTAGTGGAATAGACGGAGGACACTCTAGACATACGTCTAGTTCTTCGTTGTCGATCTTGACCTGTACTTTGTCATCTGACCAAGGTTTAACCCTTTCCTCATACAGTTCCGACATATAACAACGGGACGAATAAATCGAATATACGTCTCAAGTAGTACACTTTTACGGTCAGACCTACTTGGTGTTCGACCTTAGTTCTAACGACCCTCTTTATAGTTATTGGAGTCTATACGTCTACTGTGGTAGGAATACCGTTTTTCAATTTTTCTTGATTTCTCGGAGAACTACTTTCGCTTTATCCTCTCACTTTTTCGACCGAATTTTGAGTTGTAAGTCTTTTGGTTCTAGTACCGGAGACCAGGGTAGTGAAGTACCGTTTATCTACCCCTTTGTCACCTTTGGCACCGACTAAAATAAAGAAAACGCGAGGTTTTAGTGACGTCTACCACTGACGTGGGTACTTTAATTTTCTGTGAATGAGGAACCTTCTTTTCGATACTGTTTGGATCTGTTACATAATTTTTCGTCTCGGTGATGTAACGACTGTTTCTAGGTAAATCAGTTTCGATACCAAAAAGGTCATCAGTACATACCTACATTCTCAACCCGGTGTTTCTTCGGACTCACGGTTTCTTAACTACGAAAACTTGACACCACAACCTCTTCTACGAACTCTCAGGGAACCTGACGTTCCTCTAGGTTGGTCAGTTAGGATTTCCTTTAGTGAAGACTTATAAGTAACCTTCCTCACTACGACTTCGACTTTGAAGTTATGTAACCGGTCGACTGCACTTCTTACCTGAGTGACCTTTTCTGGGACTACGACCTGTTCTTACTTCCGTCTTCCTCTTCCCCTACTGTCTCCTACTCTACCAACCTACCGTAGTGGTTGAGTTACTTGTGCTCAAACTCGTTCGAGGCTCTCAACTACTACCTGTCCGTCCGGACCGTACGACGTCAGGTACCCCAGTGTTTCTCAACCTGTATTGAATAACTGACTAGACTTGACTTGACTTGTATCGAGTAAAGTCACCTAAATTTTGGTAATGAGTTCACCAGAAAATCAAATCTAAAATATCTGACTGTAAAACCGTCTACTCTCACAGCAACGAAACCTAAAAATTACACTAACAACCTCTCGACATGTTCCTCATCCCTACGACCGGGTCAACAATGACAAGTGAAATCTAGTATCATAAAGGTTAGGTTCTAACTAACATACTTAGGAAAATTTGACACACAGGTAAAGCACAACCAACTAACGAAATACGATGTGTTGGTCACCCGAAGGGACTACCGAGTCAACCATTTCTTAGGTGGACGTTACGTCCTCTGGACCCAAGTCAGGGAACCAACCCTTCTAGAGGACCTCCTCCCGTACCTTTGGGTGAGGTCATAAGAACGGAACTCTCAGGGGTACCTGTTTCCTCGGAACACCCAATGTGAGGTACCCCAACGTTTCTCAGTCTGTGTTGACTCGCTGATGCGTGTCGTGTGTGTGTTGGTCATGGAATTACATTGTCCTGTCCACATTTGACGTTATTACAGTACCATACGACTTTTCCTTAGCTTCTCTTCCACAACGATGACGACGGAGGTGTGCTATCCTAAAGACATCAAAGGAGTCCTATGGAGTGGGGTGATGTACCGTTGGGAGAAGGAAGACTAGATACTTGGTTCCTTCTACGGTAGTCAGGTAATTACTAATCACTTGAAATTTACAAAAATATTTGTATTCGTATGTAATTTTATGATTATAACCAAAGGGACGTGGGGTTACTTCATTAGGAGAACGGGTGTAGTTCTCCTTTCACATGGGTTTAAATCTCCGATGATGAGATACAATATCTCTGAGTCTGTGTCATCCTCGATACAAGGAGTTATACTACTGACCTTTATGAATTTTAAGATCTTCTTTATTTTGCTAACAAAACAGGATTTTCTTTCGTGTCCCAAGTCTTCTTCTAAAAAATTTTTCGTGTTACATTTTTTTTTTTTTTATTTATTTTTATTTTTCGTGTTACATAGACACAGCGGTAACGACGGAACGTTTATCCAACAAGTCATGACAGAAAGATCTAAGGTACATATACACAGTCATTCACTATAAACAAAAAGAGAAAGACTGAATGAAGTGAGAAAGAGAAAGACTTAACGAAAGATTGTCCGAGATCTAAGTAGGTGGAGTAATCCTGGTTGAGTTTATATAAGGAAAACACCGCTTCATTATCAGGTCACATATATACATGGTATATCTCCTCTTACTCTCGCACCCTGTTTGGCCTTCTCATCGTCCCTTTGTATATGTAGTGGGTACAGTTTGTCTATCGGTCACCCTTAAACGACGTACTGTGTCCCTCGAGTTTAGTCCAAGAAATACTATTGGATCTCCCCACCTAACGCACACTCCACCCTCCCTCCAAGTTCTCTCTTTCTGTATACATATAGATACTGACTAAGTATAACTATATGCCGTCTCTGGTTGTACCATAACATTTCGTTAAGAGGAGGTTAATTTTTATTATTTCTATTTATTTAAGTTTTTATTTTTTAGTCTTTTTCACGTTATATACTGAGAAATGTTTTATATATTTACATATAAATGTAAACACCTAAAACCTGGGGTGAAAACTTTTCTACGCAGAAAGGGAAAGAATCACACGATAAGAACTTCATGACAAAACGAAAATAACGGTGTTAGTCGTCATTTAAACTGAAGACGACACAGGGATTATTCACGTCGTTCTTATTTTAAACTCCTTGTAGTATCTAAAATTTAGTGTAAACGTTTTGATATCGATTAAATCAATAATACTTGACGTATTTGTATACTAAGGTTTTACCATAAATATTTTCAGGAGGTCCTAGGTTTTTCATTTACTCATAGTGAGTAAGACACTCTTAACTGCGACAACATGAAGGTCCCAGTACCTTCCGAGATCAGGTATCATCCGTTGGATATTTACGACCAACTTATTGTCTTTCTCATACAACACAATTTCTCTTTAGTAAAACATATCATTCAAGGACTTTTAGGTACAGTCAGATTCCTTCTCGTTACACTAATTAAAATCGAATCCTTTACAGCTATTTGTTATTCTATAGGAAAATATTATTTACTCTTTTACATCCGATTTCCTGTCTTATCAAAAAATTGATACTTTGTCATTCATATTAACAAATCATTTTGTTAACCTTTGTTTACCTTTGTTTTGGGTGTAATACACATCGTTTACACTATACTATTCTAATTACGCAGGAAATCTTACAGACCTGTTTATCTTTTGTCACGTGAAACGAAAAAACATGTGGTTTTCATAAGAACCTATAAAAGTCCATTTAGTTCGATGATGAACTTGACAAGAGAGTTTCGTAGTGGTATAAAATAGTTGAAAATTTTGATCTCAAAGAGAACGACTTCAATTTACTTGTGATACAGACACCCCTCCCTTCTTACCCCACCACCACCTCTATTTACTCCGTCGATCACGCACACCAAAATCCAGGAAATGGAACTTTGTGTTCGTTCCTGTGGGATCTCGAAGGATTTTGTGACTCTACTATTTCGTGTCTTAACAGACACATTTACTTTGTCAGATTGAGAAAAAAAATCGGTAGATAGGTCGTAAGTCTGTAAATAAGTTAGTGTGTAAATAGACCGATCGAAAATAAAACACAGAAAATATAATGTCCGTAACATAACCAATCTTGGAACACCTAGTATCACTAATGCATCTGAGAGGACTTGAACACGACACGAATCGGCGAATCAGCACAGACTGCAAACCACCCACTGGAGTACCTGACATCGGGCAGTCCGAGGAGACAGGTATAAGAGGTCCGTTTTTATGACCTCACCCCACGGAACGGGAGGAGGTCTCCCTAGAAGGGTTAGATCCCTGTCTTGGGTCCAAAGGGCGTAATCTCGTCCTAAGAAATGGTAGACTCGGTGATCCCTAGAATTTCCTGGACATTGCAACACCCACTAACACCGTTCGACCCACTAACGTCGGAGCAAGACAAAATCCAACAATGTCGCCTTAACCTGGAGAAATATCGTTTGAAAATTCTCTAACCAACTTTATCTTTTATGGAAAATTTTCGGTGAATATTGGGATTCCATTTAGTACCTGAGACCTACTAATACTACACAGTCTCATCCAAGTAGAAACCACTTTTTACATGGTAAGACCACTCACTACAACTATTACCCCCTTCAACACAAACACGCCCTTCATCCTCTTAAAGAAGAGAGAGGAAAGTTAAAATAACATTCGGATTTCGACGAGATTATATATTTCCAAAACTTCTTTGTAAGTCAACGTTTACCAAATACCATCTATTTTCATATACTCGTTTGTAGTCGAAACAACAAAATATTGACTAAGGTATCTGTCGTCTACAAATGACGAAACCGTAGATGTCATTACTGAAAATGGGTCACTGGAAGTTTGAATCGGCGTCATGTAAATAAATTTAAGAAGTAATTTTATATACATTCTCTTTACTTCTAGTCTGGTCCTCCGAAACTTCCAAACGATACGAGATCAGACAACTTAGAAATGATTGTAATAACACATACCTTTTCAAGACGAACCACACTGTAAAGGTATAAAGTCGGTCTCAAAGAATTTAAAAAGTCAGGAGTATTTTATATCAAATTCAGAAATACGTAATACATACTAAGAAATATTGTAGATTAAGGGGGTGGGAAAGTGGGATCTCATATTGATATTTATCGGTATTGTAAATCTGGACCGATAACTTGTTCATACTCCTTTTAAATCTAGGTTTACCCTCAGTAACGAAGTGTAAAGTACTAAGTCACACGTTAGATACAAAATTTTACAGAGAAAATGACAATATTTATACGAGGGAAGACGAATTAACACTGTAGGAGTCCTTGTTAATAACGGTTGACTTAAGTATAATGAAATCGTATTCATTGAGATGTCAAATTTTACTCACTTCGGTATTAATATAATATCTACCCTACAAATTTTTTTGAAAAAGAAGTTTCAAGTCGAGTCAGTGATAACTATCAGTACACCCCGAATAATACTTAAATAATTTCGACCAGTTATTTTCAAGTTAAACGTTAAATTTTAAATCTTTATAGTCTTGTTCGATATAAACATAAGATTTCTATAATAATTTCAGTTTTAAAACTCCCCTTTTTCGGAATTTAAATAGTACATTAGTATTTTCGAGAAAGGTACGAATATATGACGGTGACTGAAGTCTTTAAAATTTTGCATAGTCTTGGTGACCGTATCCTTTAGAAACGGAGAACATGACCACTATACTCACTTTATGTTTGTCCCTATGATCTTCCTAATTTACTCTTTTGTGTTCTTTCGTATGACTGAAGTCATCTATAGTCACCTTACTCACTAATTCCATTTGAAAATTGACACGACAATCTAATTAATTATCCCCCTTTAGTTCCTTCCCAGGTTTAGTTACTATTAACGTCATTGACCGTTTTGAGTCGAGGTTGTGAAGTAATTCGAAGATAAAAATTACCCCTAAAGAAGTAAAGGTGACCTTACTTGTTCAGTCATACGTACTGAATAAGACACGACTTGAAACTACTTAAAAAGATTCGTGTAATTTTTACTCAACGTAGGAAGAGAATTAGGCTCTTTGGGGGATATGGATGTGACTATTTGGGAGACTACGTGTACATTCTTCCGTCCTATTACCCGTACTTCCTGTTGGTAGATATACATATATATTTTATATATAAAAACGAACAGTCATTATTGAGACTTGACGGATGTCGTAAGTAGCACGGAGAATTTTCAGTCCATAACATAACTTAAGTTTTTAAGAGAATACGACTCGTCCCTTTCCTTTTTTTTTTTTTTAGTTTGTGAAAGACTTAACCCGGGTTTATAGGTTCCAATTAAAAGACTCTTTCGACGTCGCCGATCTATTCCGGTAGGGGACGTTTAATCAAAACGGACGGACCTAATGTCGATTTAAATACGTCGAACGGAATAGGAAAGCCTTCGCGGAGACTTCACAGCATTAATTGACCGTGTGTATTTCACTCGTGTAAAAGACGAACCACCGTCGGTAAGGAGTAAAGTAAAGTCAAGGTTGGGTTTACCTTTCCATCAAAGAATAAAAATGAGAATTTTTGTGTACTTACGTAAACACACACACACACTCGTGTGTGTGCGTGCACGTATGTGTGTGTGTGTGTGGGGGAGGTTATGAAATGGTCTTCAGAAACTTTTATTAGAATTTTGTCGAAGTCTTGTCTCAAACTTTAAAATTTCCCCATTTCTTATGACGACTCTCTCGTCCCTCTTTAAAATCGTATTTTAACTTTATTTTTCTTTTCAGTGTAAAATACTTCACAGACCTGACAAAAGAAAAAAAAAAAAAGAAAAATTGATCTTTTTAAAGTAAAATTGGTCAACGAAACACATAAAGAACCAATTTATTTACTTTTTCTAGTGGTTCTATATTACTTTTGTTGATACTATGTATAGAGAAATCAAACATAAAAGTTAACAGTAAAGAAATTATATGAAGTATGGAAGGGGTTCGGGTAGGGGTTCAAAAACTCCTAATGTTACATGTAATTACATTCGGTTTTTCGGGTTTCTTTTGATAGTAGTCTGTGGAAAGAGTCTTTACACCGAGACAGATAGATTTCTTGTGGAAGACAAAGAGACTTGTGTTCCGACTTCGTCAATCACAAATAACTTATAGTTATCTTCGGAAACAGTCTTGACAGGGACCGTAGAACAAACTGAAACCAGTCGAGGACCTTTTATGTGATCTATTAAGGTCACGAGAAACGAATTGTATGAAGTAATTCCTCAAAAGACCAAAACAAAACTTGTATTTTGTAACCTAAATGTCAGACATCTTAAGGTGTTACAGGTCCAAGTACCTCGGGTACGACTCATACTGTGGTCTAATCAGTATTAGGAGTCCTCGGTTCTCTCTAAAAGACAGAAGGTGCGATATGAGACAAGGGCTAAAAGAAACCGAACTCAAGGAGTCTCAATAATACTCCTAATGTACCCAATTGTATATTTTACAAATCTTGACACGGACCGTGTATTGTTCATAAGTGATTTACAATCACAATAATAAGACATAGGAGTCATCCTGTGGTGAAGTCACAGCCGAACACCGACTCAGGAAAGAATGAGTAAGTACATCGTCAACGAAAAAGAACTTACTCAAGAATAAAAGTCGTCCCCTTTATATGACACTAAAACGAAGAAAAAGACGACTTTGAAGAAGGGGAAGACTTTTTTCGTCTCTTTTAGTGAAGAACGAGAAAGATCAATGAAAAAGGAAGGTTAGAAGGAGGGAGAAAGACGGCGTTTAGGTCCCACAGTAAAAGTGAGATAAAAGGTCCATAGGGGACACCCCGGGAGATCTTGAACAGGAATAAGAAAGAAATAGTAAGAATGTTGAGAACGGGGGATGGAGAGACTAAGTAAAAGACCTTTACAAACAGAGAGTTCAATTGGTGAGTACTCTTAGTCTTCTACCGTCTCAGAACACGTATCCCTTTCGTGAACCACCACGGAATTCTACCTAAAATAGACTAACGTCTTCAATAAATTATGTCCCATCTTTTATAAAAGGAAGGAATAAAGAAGGATACCCTTTCAACAGTGCGACGTAAAGAGCAGTGTACTTTATCTCATAAGTGAAAAAGTTGAGATAACGTACGACATTTCTGTTAGTTATTAAACGTTCAGTAGTACACTTATATGTCTACCTATCAGATAAGGTGAATGGAAGTTTTATAAAAGGTTAATTACCATGGAACTCGAAACTCTTCCTTTACCGTTGGGTCAGATCACAAGAACGGACCTCTTAGGGTCCCTGTCCCCTCGGACCACCCGACGACAGATACCCCAGCGTGTCTCAGCCGGTGCTGACTTCACTGAATCGTCGTCGTTGTCGTCTCGAAACTCTGAGAGGGTCCCTTCTCCTGACATAGACACAAGAAAACCCCATACACCCACTCTCCCCTGAAAGTGTGAAACTTCTGAATAATTTTGACTCCTTCAATTTGTCTGTGTTACAAAAGGTTACCCTTTGTCTGAGTAAATCCTATAAACTCACAACCTAGACCAAGATCAGGTTGGGTGGTTGAACACCTCACTAACCTTTCACGTCAAGTGGGAATTTATTACGACCCCAATCCCAATCACTGGGGAGGAGTGAGGGGTTAGTTTATGGGTGTACATTGAAATATCAGTTGGAAGGAGACATGAGGTACCAGGATGTAAACACGTAATTTGGTTGGAGTCCTAGTCCATCATGAAATCATAAATGATAACTTTTTTTATTGTAACCCAAAGGGACCATCGAGTCGACCATTTCTTAGACGGACGTTACGACCTCTGGGGTCAAACTAAGGACTCAACCCTTCTAGAGGACCTCTTCCCTATCCGATGGGTGAGGTCATAAGACAGGACTCTAAAGGTACTTGACATATCAGGTACCCCAACGTTTCTCAACCTGTACTGACTCACTGAAAGTGATAACCTCTTTTTTTTTTTTTTGACATATTCACCCGGACGTGTCAAATTCGGGTACAACAAGTTCTCAGTTGACATTTACATTGTCCTAATAGGGCTTTCGACTCCGATTTATCCGACAAGTGAAACCGTAGTTTTACCGTTAGACAAATTCGAGATCCTCCATCCAAAGTTTGATGGACCGAATCTAGAACCATAAGTTCATTCTCATGAACTTACTGTTTGTGATATCTATAAGGTCCATCTCAGACCTCCGTCGGTCCTAGTACTCTAATTCCACAATAAGTCAAAAATGATTGAACTAATTCCTTTAGTAAAAGACACTTTGACATTAAGACTGAGAATCCCACCCCCAATTAAGATTAGTTCTGGGTTACCTGAATAAAGTTGAGGACGAAGACCCTTTTGGACCGTTTTACGTGACGTCATCGGGGCTCCGTCCTTTCCCTCACGAAACTTCAGTCCTAGAGTCTCGACCGTACCTTTGATTTAATACCAACTCTTGACTGAGATTGTCAGTCACCGATTCGGGTGTTCGGGAGTCCCATGCCACCAATTCCGACACTAACACTACCTCATCCAGGATTGATAGTCGACAAACCCGTGGAAGTAAGTACACATCCTAAATACCTTGTCCCACATGTGGAAGGGACTTTGGGTTACTTCGTTGTTTGTTATGTAACTGTATGCAAGAAAGAGGAGGACGGGGATCTACAAATAACTACAGAAGATCTAAATTCACATTTCACCGATAAATTACATAATTTAATTATGATATCGGACGTAAATATATCCTAAGGAACCACGGAGTCTACCATTTCTCAGACGGACGTTATGTCCACTGGATCCAAGTTAGGGACCCAGTCCTTCTAGGGGACCTCTTTCCTTACCGTTGGGGAGGTTATAAGAACGGACCTCGTAAGGTACCTGTCCCCTCGGACCACCCGATGTCAGGTACCCCAACATTTCTCAACCCGTGGTGCCTCACTGATTGTGAAGTGTATATAAATATATAAAATCTGTTTACACACTAATAACCAGTATTTTGTTATGTGTATGTACCAAATTTTTAACTTTTTATCCCCCGAAGGGACCACCAGGTCACCAATTCTTAGACGGAAAATTACGTTCCCCGTGGTCAAACTTGGGGCCAGACCCTTCTAGGGTATGTGACACCTCGTTGATTCGGTTACTTGGTGTTGATATCTCGGGTACGAGAATTCTCGGACTCTCGACGTTGAGGACTCGACACACGACGTTGATGACTTCGGACGTACGGGGATCTTGGAAACAAAGTGTTGTTCTCTCAGTTAAGGATCCGTCTAACTATTCTTCGGACCCCAGGAGCTCCTCCTCTTACACCAGACCCCGAGAGCTCCTCCTCTATGCCCAGACCATAAGAGTTCTTCCTCTTTTCCTGTTTGCAGAAAAAAAAAAAAGAGAGAGATGTAAGGAATCAGAATCAGTGTATTTCGTAAAAAAACAAAAGAAATAATGTGTTGTGTTGAGTCGAATTAGAGACATGATATACTGTTATTACATAGGACGAACTCCTGTCAAAGAGGAAGAACTTTTGAAAGACTGATTAGGAATAGAATTTTACATTTAACACCCTCACCCAGATCATTCTCGAAATGTTGGAACTCTGTAAGAAAACTAAATAACATTATTGGTTAACTTTTCACATATTGAGGGAAAAGATTCTGATCACTCCCGTCGTGACAGGGGAAAGATTACAGATACAGTCCTTGAAGGAGACAGGGAAAAGTCTGAAATTATTTTGAGACGATGTGTTTTCGAGAACTCACTAGTTCGAACCAGGAAGCAGGGTTTCGACTTAGAAGTCTCTAATGTTTAGACTGTGGCAAGTGATAGTTCTTCGGTAGTTTTACTCTTCGGACGTATAGTGGAGAAGATCGACGTTTGTCTCTTTCGGACGTCCGTCACTGTTTCTGGGTGGTGTCGGTTTTGTTTGTTTTTTTAGAAAATTTTTTATCTCTTTATTTCCTTGATTTTTTTAAACACTAAGTTGGAACACTTTTATATGAAACGGTATGAAAGAGAATGGTGAAGTTGATAAATCACACACCCTTTACGTTCACAATCAGAGAGTCAGTACAGGCTGAGAAACACTAGGGTACCTGACATCGGACGGTCTGAGGAGACAGGTACCTTAAGAGGTCCGTTCTTATGACCTCACCCATCCGTGCCGAAAAAGGTCCCTTAGAAGGGGTGGGTCCCTACCTGGTACCCAGGAGAATGTAACGTCCGTCTAAGAAATGATAGACTCAGTGGTCCCTTCGGGAATCACACACTAACTTATGGACAAAGTGACGACATTATTAATGAACCTGGATAATTTCTGTAAAACTTTGGGTACATATTGATCCTGTCTGTCGGGTACGATCAAGAAAGGAATACATAAGAGTAGAACTTACTATAGATTTCCATTAGTTTCCCCCGAAAATTTACGGTGTTGATACGTATTTTCACTTCACTTTCACTTTCACTTTTACTTCAGCGAGTCAGCACAGGCTGAGAAACGCTGGGGTACCTGACATCGGATGGTCCGAGGAGACAGGCACCCTAAAAGGTCCGTTCTCACGACCTCACCTAACGGTAAAGGAAGAGGTCCCCTAGAAGGTCTGGGTCTTTAGCTTGGGCCCAGAGGGCGTAACGTCCGTCTGCGGAATGGCAGACTCGGTGGTCCCTTCCGTGTCAGAATTAAAATAACTCATATCATCGTATACCTTACTTAGGAGTCTAACTAGATTTCGCTCTTAATCATATTATGAGGTTTAGTCACTAATACACAACGAATTCATAAACTATTAGAGGAACGGGTACATTCGTCTCCATCTTGAACGAACGGAGGAAAATTTTAAAACGATTGAAGACTTCCATCCTTGAAGACTTCCGAAGTCGTTATGCACTTGACACTTGAAAGTCTACAAGTTCGACCAAAATCTTTTCCGTCTCCTTGGTCTCTAGTTTAACGGTTGTAGGCGACCTAACACCTTTTTCGTTCTCTCAAGGTCTTTTTGTAGATAAAGACGAAATAACTGATACGGTTCTGGAAACTGACACACCTAGTGTTATTTAACACCTTTTAAGACTTTCTGTACCCTTATGGTCTGGTGGACTGGACGGAGAACTCTTTGGACATACGTCCAGTCCTTCGTTGTCAATCTTTACCTGTACCTTGACAGTACACTCACATACAAGGAACCAAGAAACAGAGTAGTGTTGTTTCTAAACCTCCCTACCTGTAATTTGGGAGCCGTGCAGTGTCGAGAGCCCAGAACCTGTTTGCCACAATATCGAGAATCCGTTTAGTCACAATGTCGAGATAAAATAAATTTTCTATCGTCTTCTTAGGTAGGAGCTTCGTACTCCCGCACGGTTGGGTTTCTGAGTTTCTCTTCTCTCACCTCCTCGCGAATCCCCTCCCTCCCTCTCTTTCTCGCGTGTGTGCACCCTCTCTTTCTGTCTCTCTTTCGCGAAACCGAGGAGGAAAATATACAAAAAAAAGGAGGTGGACCCGGACGAGATACGTTTAACCCGAATCGGTCCTCACGACAAACAAGATGGACTTCAGAAGTGAGACCAGGAGTCTGGAAGGAAACTGGAAGGAAACAAGATAATCGATGGCGGTAAAACCTGAGGAAAAGGGATAAGATGGATGGATTGTCTTGTTGTCTGACCAAGGTTTATCCTTTTCCTCATGCAGTTCCGACATATAACAGAGGGACGAATAAATTGAAGATACGTCATATGTAGTACTCTTTGACACCCGACCTAATTCGTGTTCGACCTTAGTTCTAACGGTCCTCTTTATATTTATTGGAGTCTATACGTCTACTGTGGTGGGAATACCGTCTTTCACTTCTCCTTGATGTTTCGGAGAACTACTTTCACTTTCTCCTCTCACTTTTTCAACTGAATTTCGAGTTGTAAGTCTTTTGTTTCTAGTATCGTAGACCAGGGTAGTGAATTACCCTTTATCTACCCCTTTGTCACCTTTGTCACAGTCTGAAATAAAAAAACCCGAGGTTTTAGTGACGTCTACCACTGACGTCGGTACTTTAATTTTCTGCGAATGAGGAACCTTCCTTTCAATACTGGTTGGATCTATCGTATAAGTTTTCGTCTCTGTAATGAAACGGTTGATTCCAAGCAGATCAGTTCCGATACCGAAAAGGTTACCAGTACAAAAAGGTTACATACACTCTTAACCTGACACTTCTTTCGACTCGCGGTTTCTTACCTACGAAAACTTGACACCAGAACCTCTTCTGAGAACTCTCAACCTGACGTTCCTCTAGGTTGGTCAGGTAAGACTTCCTCTAGTCAGGACCCACAAGTAACCTTCCTGACTACGACTCCGACTTTGAGGTCATGAAACCGGTGAAGTACGCTTCTCAACTGAGTAACCTTTTCTGAGACTACGACCCTCCCTAACTCCCCTCCTCCTCTTCCCCTACTGTCTCCTACTCTACCGACCTACCGTAGTGGCTGAGTTACCTACACTCAGACTCACTTGAGGTCCTCAACCATTACCTGTCCCTCCGGACCGTACGACACTAAGTACCCCAACGTTTCTCAACCTGTGTCGACTCGTTGACTTGACTGACTTGACTTGACTTCCATCCTTTCTTTTCTTCTTATTGTTTAGTTTTCTTTTGGGTCACTACCTAAACCTCACGGTATACTGAAGAACGTATAAAAAGGTACTCCACCGAGTCACCATTTCTTGGACGGACGGTTACGTCCTCTACACCCAAGATAGGGACCCAGTCCTTCTAGGGAGTCTCTTCCTTTACCGTTGGGGGAAGGTCATAAGAACGGACCCTATAGAGTACCTGTCCTCTTCCTCGGACCCCCGATACTACGTACCACAACGTTTTCTCAGACTGTTCTGAATCGTTCATTTGTTGTTGTTGTACTGGAGAACTGAACTTAGTCCGAAACTTGACTCGACTCGTTCTTATGTAAAGTTAGTTGATCAAGAGTAGGTCAGAATCAGAGAGGTATATCACGTCCCTCAAGTTGAACCACGAGACACGACTGGAACTACCCACACCTATACCCTCTCTCCCTCTGGGTTCTCCCTCACATATGCACATACATATGTCGTCTAAGTGAAGTGACTTGACGTTTTTAATTGTGTTGTAACACATCGGTAATATTATGGGGTCAAATTTTTTTTTTACAAACTAGTAAAACCCTACCTGTACTCGTAACCACAATCTATAAGAGTAAACAACCGACACTGTCTTGACTTCGGAAGAGACAAGTGACTTTTGAGTCCCTTTAAAGGGGTTTCTCGTGTCTTAGACGTGTTTGAGCTTTGTGTAAATTTTAGATAATCACAAAATCCACTAAAAATTTTCCACATAATTAAAATTATTTTGGACCTGAGTGATTTTGGTCGCTCGTTTCTGGATATAGATTTTTGGACTTACCTTTCAGTTAATAAGTATCTTCCTCGTGTCCTAATTAACCAAAAATTGTTGTTTTTATTGTTGTTACTGTTCTTGTAGTAGTGGAAACCTTTCCAACTCTTAATTAAAAACACAACAGATCCTCATTCATGTTGACTTGAGTCAAATCTTCGTCTCTTTTTTTGATTACGAATTTTTATCTGACAGATTTCGGACTAGTAAGAAATTTTATATATATATATATATACATACATACAAACATATATATAATAATTTAATATCAACTAAATACAAAGTCCATATGTCGTTCACTAATACAAATATATATATATATGTGTGTGTGTATACATGTATATATATGTATATATGTGGATATGGATAAGAAATCTAAGAAAAGGTAATATCTAATAGTACTCCATGACCATATCAAGAGATACGATATATCATCCAGGAATAACAAATGTGTCGTCACACATAGATAATTAGGGTTTGGGGTTAAATAGGACGGGAGGAAAAGGGAGATCCATTGGTATTAAAACAAGGGATACAGACAAAATATTTATTTAATTAGACATAGAAAAAAAAAAAAAATCTAAGGTGAATATTCAATATACCATCAACAGAAAGAGACAGAAGTGAATCATTGTAAGAGATCCAAATAGTGCAAAGGTGTTTACCGTAATAAAGTAAGAAAAATACCGACTTATCATAAGGTAACATACATGTATATGGTGTAGAAGAAAAAGGTAAGTAGACGACTACCTGTAATTCGAACGAGGGCACAGAAAAAAATTTTTAACTTCATATCAACTAAATATTATAGTACAATAAAAGTCCACGTCTAAGATACAGAACCCATAATATTTATCACGGTGATGGTTGTGACCCCACGTACATAGAAAAACTTAATGTCAAAAACAGAAAAAGTCTATACACGGGTCCTTACCCTAACGACTTAGTATACCATTGAGATAAAAAACAAAAAATTCTTTGGAGGTATGACAAGAGGTATCACCAGTGTCGTTTAATGTAAGGTTGGTTGTCACATCCTCCCAAATAGATATATAAGATTTTATTATACATGAATCCTATATGTTGTACTACTAAACTTTATGTATGCGTCACTTCGGACGACGACGACGACGACGACGATTCAGTAAAGAACAAGAATTAAACGAAACGTATCCTACAGTACATAGATCAAGGGAAGGAGAGACAGACAGAAGACCGATCTCTACACTCCCAGTCCACTATAAGTCCAGATAAAGTGACTACACTTGTGAATAAGATACATTATTCTTTTACTTTTTGTTAAAGATGGAAGGGACACCTGTCTCCTTATCGAAGAAAAAGAAGGTTAACATTAACCTCCCGTTTTATCTAACTCCGCTCCCAGAGACTGGACCTTTTTGACCTTTCCCAACGAGTCCCACTTCGGTGGACGGTGAGGGTCGTGATCGGGGCGGTGGGGTAGGTGAGGGGAGAGGACACCGTCCCTAAGAACGACACAGTGGAAGTCGTCGATGAGGGTGAGGTCGAACTTCGTCGACGAGGAGGTCGTCACTGGTACGAACCTTTGGTGAAGACGGTCGTCACCAAGAGTACTGACGCTAGTCAGATGACCAACGAAAGTCAGTCGACCTCACTTAAGTCCGTCGCCGAAACTTCGTCGAAACTATGTCCGAAGGACTAGAAAGTAGAGACCCTGTTAAATCCTCTAAATTTCACTAAAGAGAACGTAACACAAGGGGACCACTCGGTCTCTTATTTCTTAGAGGAACGTTACGACCTCTGGACCCAAACTAGGGACCCAGTCCTTCTAGGGGACCTCTTCCCTTACCGTTGTATAAGGTCATAAGGACGGACCTCTCAAGGTAGCTATCTCCTCGGACCACCCGATGTCAGGTGCCCCAGCGTTTCTCAACTTGTGTTGACTCGCTGATTGTGAAGAAATAAGAACGTAAATGTTAATATAAGGAGGTCTTGGGTGAACGAGTCTGGCGAGTGAGAAGTAGGTATCCGACACACGACGAAACCTTTGTACCGACGGACTGTACCCCTTTCACTTTTCACACCTCGATATAAAACTACCGAGTCTTACTAGATTTCGTTTTTTTTTTTTTTTTTTTTCTTACTAGATTTCGAACACAAACACGACCAAATGTCTTTGACCCTAGGAACAAATACTGAAGTAGTGGGGGAGGGGGGTGGAGGAATGGACAGAAACGTGTCTTAATTACCGAACAAGATGAACGATAAGCAGTAGGAGACCAGAGAAACAACCATGGGTCAGTTCATAAGACCAGACAGGAGCGAGAGTAGGAAGAACGTCCTACTTCTAACGAAAGAGACTAGAAGTCCGTATCGTTCTCAAGTCGATTCACAGACCCAAGTCGTAAACGGAAATCCGGTACCCAGGACGAAGACTTTCCGTCGTACTTTGTCCTCAGAACGGTTCTGAATGTCATGTTACAAAATATCTAACACAAAAACCTTGGTATTAAAGTTATGTTGGGTGGTCAAAACGAAATGTAACCATATTGGTAAACCGAAGGACCTGGAAAAGGAGTTGTTCTTTCGCACGATAAGATTTCCATTTAAGACCATAAGACCAGAGGAATAAAGGGTTTATCTTTTATAGACCTCCGAAACAAAGTTACAATTGAGAGGACCATGTAATACTAAAGGATGGGAAGAAGAGAGGGACGAGACTTCAGAACCGTTATTTCATCGAAGAAAACGTAGGACCTATACCCCGTCCGTAAGATTAGAACTGTTGCTACTCCTCTTATTACGGTAAGTACCACTAACTATTGACAAAGAAAGAACAATATTTGTGTAGTAGAGTAAATTAAGAAAGTTCAAAGGAATTACATACCCGTTTTACTCTCAGTCTCAACTTTAAGACGATATGTACTTAAATTTTGTAAAGAGAAAAAAGAAACATATAGAGCGTAGTCTCTTAAGACCCAGTCTTACGTTTAATTTAAGGAACTCTTTTCAAGGGGTTCCATTTATACGTTTACACGAGATTAATACCAGTACATAATGTATACTTATACGGGAAGGAACATTGTCTTGACCAAAGACAATAATCTATAAAGGTACATAATTTATAAATAGTAACGAAACTATTCAATTACACGACGTTAACTAATAACTGGGAAAGAAAATGATAAAAAAAATTGGAATTGTAACACTACAAACGTATTAGAATAGTGACATCGATATAAACCAATTTTTCTTCAAAACCAATATAAGATCCACAACTTTTTGTAAGTGATTGTAAGTGATTGTAAATAATTTTGACAATTATTTACTTATTTTACCCTCTATTTATGGATTTACTATACATCTTTAACCTTTTAAATCGTTATTAGTACTGTCACCTCGACGTTGAAAGCTCCTACAAAACATATCTTACTAATAAAACCCCATAAAACACTCCTAGTTTCTTTCGTGTTTAGGTACAGACTTTATTATGAGATCACTTTCTGTACTGACGTACATTTTATATAGTTATTGGTCACCTTTCCTATATTCAAAAACTTATTCTGTTCATGAACTCAAGGATGAGTAAAGAAGGTGAAATGATAAAGACATTGAAATCTCTTAAGTAATTGATGAAAGAGTGGAAAACCCTTTAAGTAAATGACCAAAGAGTGGAAAGATAAAATAATTTACCCTGGTTATCATTATTATATATACAGTGTTCAATAAAACTCTATTTTATATATTTTCACGAATTATTCTTGACCAAATAAATAAGTACGTAAGTCAAATTATAAACGTTTCGTCACGAGATCCGTCTCACCCCTGATATTTCCTCATGACTTGTTTCACTATCTTCGGGACCTGTACTTTCTCGAACGTAAAATCAAGTTTCGTTATTAAAATTCCGATTCAAAACGGGACATAATCTTTATTGACCTGAAATAAAGTATCAATAAAAGGGATTTCGGACTCCTTTTCAAATTTTCCAACTTCTATAAACACAAATACATCATTTTAAGACACAATATTTTTCGAAGGTGTTACAAATGAAAATTCTAATAAAGCGTGTACATCTATTCTCCCTGTTCTTGACCTAAACCCCATAAACATTTAATTCTATCACTTCGGTAACTCTTGGAGATTTATCTCGACGGATGAAACAACGAAGAACTATATTTGATATATGAATTCTTTACTGACCAAATTTTATACAATAGAATTTTATTGTCTGACTCACACTGACAGGTCGAGAGAGTTTAAGAAATTCTATCCTGATTTTGCGGAATAGAAAGTTCTTTAACGAAAACAAAGTTGACTTTTTATAGACACTACAGTGTCACACCATCTGACATAGTTTTTACCCACGTAATTGTAAAGACGAGGGCGTATGAGAAAAACAGGGAGGGGAGGGTTTTCCATCTCGGACAATTCCTCTCAGGTAGAGGAACTTAAGTCCACTCGGGGACTGGTGGCGACGTTTGCCTTACTCCATCTTTTCTCCAATACACTAAAGGTTCCGCTCCAAGATTTTCACTTCGTCGAAGACGGACGAAGAGAGCGAGTAGAAGAGAGAGAGGACAGAGAGAGGAGTAGGAGAGAGGGAAAGAAGTGGGGGGAGAGAGAGTGTAGGAGAGAAGAGAGAGGAAGAGAGAGAGAGGGGGTAAGAGGGAAAGAGAAAAAGGTACGTCGAACATTCTCCAGGCTCCTAAGGATCGACACGGTCGGAGGTTACAAACGCCAGAAGGACTTTCAACTCGAAAACCAACTAATGGTGGAGGAGGGAAGGACACCTACGACTCACCTCATCTCTGTTAGACAGAGTCACTTTGTGATGGATCTAAGGTTGAAACATTCAGTCCATTTATGACGTCTACAAAATCCGGTGATTACAACCCCCATCAAACAATACGTTGGCATCTATTAATCTTGTAAGTCATTGGGTCGACTGGTAAGATAAATCGGAGACAGTCAAATATAACAAAAGTAATGAGAACGTATTAGTGAATCTGTCCCCGAAAGGGCTACCGAGTCACCATTTCTTAGACGGACGTTACGTCCTCTGTCCTCTGCACTCAAACTAGGGACCCAACCCTTCTAGGGTACCTCTTCCTTTACCGTTGTGTGATGTCATAGGAACGGACCTTTTAGGGTACCTGTCTCCTCGGACCACCCCGGATATCAGGTACCCCAGTGTTTCTCAGTCTGTACTGTCGGTGATTCGTACATACATACGTTGATGTTCTATTATGTACGGTATTTTTGGACAAACGCACTCTAGATGTATTTAGGAACCGTAACCTATATGACGACACATATACACCCTTTGATCACCATAATGAACTATGTATGTCAAACGGTCTTACCAGGAGACATTGAAACTTAGAACTAATATACATTCATAATTACCTAATACAATAATCAATGTCACTAAACCCGATGTTCATTGTCTTTTAAGTTGAGTTTGACCGACTCAATAGGGCAAATTATTTTTCGATTCTCCATCCTACAGAGTCTAAACCGAAGTAACTTGAACTACACAAACGATCCAAAATCTGAACGGAGGAGTCTCAGTGTTTTTCCGAAAACATCAATATTCATGGTGAACGTCTGTCCTTTTATGAGTCAATTTCTTCTGAACGAAAGGAGGACATATAGAGAGAATAAAAACGTCTTCGGATACCGTCTGAAGAGAAGTCTCCAGTGACTAGTCACAGTCAGATTACTAGAACCTTCATGGAACTCTTTAGTCCGTCAAAGTACATTTTAGAAGTCCTAAAATGATCTCTAGTAAAACATAGTATCGTCAAGGGATTTTCAATCCCTTGAAAACTTCTATTTTAGTCTAACACATTTCGAATTAATGGAAATCCCAACCTGTCTTTCTTGTAAAGGAATTCTCGATTTTTACGTTTCATGTTAACTTAGTAATTACACGTATTTGACCTCTGTCTCTAAGATGACTGAAGTCCCACGATCTTGTTGAAAAGAGAATCAAAATTTTAGGAACAAAATCTGATATTTCTCCTTGATGCTATGAGATAGTTTTTTCGTTTGTCACTATGTCGACTTTATATACCGACAATTCGTTAGCGTGACTACCTCTCGAATAAGGAATTTTAACAGACAGTACTGTATTGATAATGGATTTATCGATTCGTGGAAAGTTGGGACCCCTCTAACTCTTAAGTCACGGTTTTTGAAATTCTATTGGTTTTGAAATTGTATTAGTTTGTTACTATAATATATTAACTGTAAAATATATCAAAAATTCTTTGACTCAAGTCATCTGAATGAGAATCTTTAGTCGAACCAATAAGACTAAATTTTATATGTTAATAGTTAAAAATAGACACAAAATGTGATTTTAGAACGATCTAAATAGATATTATAACTTCGTAAATACTCTTATATACTAAGTAGTATGATTACAAAGTAAATAATTTATATTTACAATAAAAACTTGAGTTTCTAAAACATCATTCATTTTATTAAATTTACAAAATGTTAAACTTATGTAAATTAAATACACACACACAATCAACGAGTCAACACACGCTGAGAAACACTGGGGTACCTGACGTCGGACTGGGGTACCTGACGAGAAGACAGGTATCTTAAGAGGTCCGTTCTTATGACCTCTCCCGACGATAAGGGAAGAGGTCCCCTAGAAGGACTGGGTCCCTACTTTGGACCCAGAGAACGTAACACCCGTATAAGAAATGACAGACTCGGTGGTGTCTTCGGGTGTAAATTAAATGTTTGTGTCTAATTTTACAAACTTCAACGAATTGATTCAAACATTTGCCACGGTTTGTAATTTGTTTACCGGAGGTTTGGGTTAATAATTTTGATCGTTATAATAGTAATATTAATATTATTTAGATATTCGACTCTCGAACTCTTGATCTAAAAATTTATACACTGAACTGATTTTAGAAATTTTTAGTTTCATTTACATCAATGAAACATCGTTTATCAAAAAAGACTACTCTTTTTAATGGGAGTTCAGTCATTCTTTGAGTAAAATGTGGTTCCTGACTAAATGTACAAGTGAGGATTTGGTCAGAGACCGTTCACATTACACAGGTGTCACTAAGTCTGAATAGCAAAGTAGTGTCTCCGTGGAGGGATAAGACCAAAGGATCGAAAACGTTTTAGTCGAGTAGGTAGTATTCGTCTTGAAGTACGGTACAATCGTCTTTCTAGAAAGTGTTTCTTTAAGAAATTAAAGTAAAGGCTCATAATTGTGATACTGAGAAACATCTAGGAGCTACAAAATGAGAAAACCTGTTTACATTGAGAAACTATTAAGGACCCAACGAAAGTACTTTCGATAAAACTAAAAGTTTACATCGACAAAACTCCAAATCCATAATTTCCAAAGAAAAGGGGTTGAGTGACTCATAAACTCCAAAGTAGAAGGGACTCATAGTACTCCTAAGGGAAGGGACGGTTAGTACTCCCTTTATACCTTTCCTCACGACCTTACACGGTTATATTTACTCTCCGATACTAACGGAAATCCCGAAGGGACCATCGAGTTGTCATTTCTTGGACTGACGTTCCGTCCTCTACGCTCAAGCTAGGGACCCAATCCTTCCAGGGACCTCTTCCTTTACCGTTGAGTGAGGTTATAAGAACGGACTCTTTAGGGTACCTGTCTCCTCGGACCGTCAAATGTCGGGTGCACCAGTGTGTCTCAGTCTACACTGAACCCCTGATTTGTTGTCCTTGACTCCACATGCCTAAGAGTAAACGACCGTCCACTTGAGAAAGGGGGAATGAAAGACGTTTCGTAAGAATATTTACCTTCAAAAAGAAACTTTAAACTTAGAAATTAGAAAATGTTGTGCCAACTTGTTTAAGTGTCAAGAGGACCTTCCCTTCTTCCATCCACTCCCCCATTCCTCCACACTGTCACGGACGGTATTAGAAAGTCTTTCTATTCGAAAATAGGAAACTGTAACAAATAAACTGACATTGATATATTCCGAAAATTACTATAGAAATATAATTACCAATTCCGTCAATTTAAGGATAGAGGATTTTCTTCCCGATTTATTACAAAATATTATTTTGTGAAGATAAAATCCTCATTTCAGTAAACCTATAAATTAATCACGATTACCCCGTTGAAATGGTCTGTTAGGTGAGATTCTTTTTCTCTACGAGTTCATAAATAACCATCTTAATGAACTTATACTGTTTACCCTTTATTTAAATTTTTCTTTGTGTCTTACTTTAAATTTTTCTTTGTCTTACCATTCTTGAAGTGTCCGATTGATTACTATATTAAATGATTACTATATTTCATAAAAAACAATAATAGGTTAGTTATTAAAAAAGAAGTCACGAATGTTTTTTATGGTTTTTTAGTATCAATTTTAAAATAATAGACGGTCCTATGTCTTAGATATTTAAATTTTTCTATTGAGTACTATACTCTAACTTACACCATTAGTAGTATAATCGACAGATCCGTGTATCATATCTCCTTAAGATCCTTTTCTTTTGTGAAAGTCGACTTCACTGTTCCCTACCTAATGTCACATTCGGAGAGAGAACTAATGACCTATTGACGGAGGATCTGTATACGTAAACCTAGACCGTAGTCAATCCTTCGGTAATAGAGTCTTTAAGATACACTGTCTGTTGGGTCTCGTCTCAATGAATTTTGTCGGTCACAAGTACTGATTGCCCAAATCACAAACCATAGATCATTCGTCATAAAAAAAAAATAAATTGACCAATTTGTTCACTTATGTCTTACTTAAATCTATCATAACCTAAACTTACCTAGGACTTTCTACGACCCTAACCTTTAACAACTTTTCAGTTGATTCTTGAACCACTCGTATCTATGTGTCGATCTCTTTAGGTGTCTGGTAGTACCCCCTGTCACGTACCCGCTTAAACCGATCTTTTGTCCTGACTGACACTTTTTATCCCTCTCAATCATTTTTAGTTCAACTCCAGGTCAATTCTACGATACTGAAACAGGACGTACCAACTCTACCTGTCAAGAACTATTTTAATACACCATTCTTTTAATAAGTCCGTCATCACACTCTATACTTAAATTCCTTACTCCGGTTAACATTTCTATCAATTTAACTAGTTTTCTTTCTACTAAGTCAGACTCAATTCTACCATCGATACTTTGCTCTTTCCATGTAAGTTCACTTTACACCACCTTTTAACTCAGAGTTATTCAACATAGTCTCAAAATCGTCCTCACTTTTCATATACTTTGAAACTGGGAGCTACCATTCCACTTCCCACAATAATGACTCTTTTTCCTCCTAATAATTACACCCTCCTTTGATGGTGTCTAAGTCTAAATTTATAAAACCTAAACTGTTATCATTATACCACTAACGTCGGTACTTTAATTTTCTGTGAATGAGGAACCTTCTTTTCAATACTGGTTGGATCTATCATATAAGTTTTCGTCTCTGTAATCAAACGGTTGTTTCCAGGAAGATCAGTTCCGATACCAAAAAGGTCACCAGTTCATACCTACACTCTCAACCTGACACTTCTTTCGACTCGTGGTTTCTTAGCTACGAAAACTTGACACCACAACCTCTTCTGAGACCTCTCAGGGAACCTGACGTTCCTCTAGGTTGGTCAGGTAAGACTTCCTCTAGTCGGGACCCTAAAGAAACCTTCCTTACTACGACTTAGACTTTGAGGTTATGAAACCGGTGGAGTACGCTTCTCAACTGAGTGACATTTTCTGAGACTACGACCCTCCCTAAACCCCGTCCTCCTCTTCCTCTGTTGTCTCCTACTCTACCGACCTACCGTAGCGACTGAACTACCTGCACTCAGACTCATTTGAAGCCCTCAACCACTACCTGTCCCTCCGGACCGCACGACGTTAAGTACTCCAACGTTTCTCAGCCTGTACTGACTCGTTGACTTGGGTCGACTCGACTTGACTTATACCATTCGTCGAAGATCTACTGTGGATTATTAGGGATGAACGAAACTGACTCTGGGTACTCTTTATTTATCAGAGGGTGAGTCACACCCGACTCGTGATTTCATGAAACAAGGATTACTTGACTTATGCTCTCCTCTCTATCCTACGGTGAAGACTCTGACACGATTCGGTAAAAGTCAGTGTCGGGATACCTACCATCGGTCGGTCCGAGAAGACAGGTACCCTAAGAGGTCCGTTCTTATAACTTTACCAAACGATACGGGAGGAGGTCCCCTAGAAAGGCTGGGTCCCGATCTTGGGTTCAGAGGACTCCGAGGACGTAACGTCCTTCTAAGAAATGACGACTCGGTGGTCCCTTAGGGGAGACTCTAATCTAATATAGTTATTTTTGACTCTGAATGTAGAACCACAAGACAAAACGTGAGTCTAACCAACAGGACCCCTTTCGACCGTCAGAATCTCTCGTACATATTGTTCTTTGTTCTTTGTCTAGATATAGTCGCTCGTGTCCTGACTCGAACCTTCGAGTAATGGGAGGAAGGGGTCAACTCGAAAGTGACTCTAGTCTCGAAATCGACTGTACGACAACCGACAACAACAAATCAGCTATTTAGTACAGGCTGAGAAAGCACTGGGGTACCTGACATCGGGTGGCCCGAGGAGACAGGTACCCTAAAAGGTCCGTTCGTATGACCTGACCCGATAGTAAAGGAAGAGGTCCCCTAGAGGAACTGGGTCCCTATCTTGGACGTAGAGGACTTGACCGTCCATCTAAGAAATGGTGGCTCGGTGGTCCCTTGGGTAATCGACTATATCGAATCGAACTTATATCGGGGTACTGTCTAGAACTCGGTCCCCATGGGTCCATTCGATTTATACTTAAGGGTTGTGTTTTTTAGACACTTTATTACGTACAAACAACGAAATTCAACGATTTAAATCCCGATTGAAAATATCAGTAGTTATTAGTGTCATTAATTTTACTATGACAATTAAACTAACCCTAATTCAAATAAGTATCCAAACTTTAGTATACTGAAGTAAACTTTCAAGTCCCCTTTAAACTTCGGAACTATATAATACACTACATATATATATATGTGTATGGTTTTGACCCGGTATTCCTATGACATAAATTCTATCTTGAGTTCCTTTTTTCCATTAGTACTTTCTATACCAATTGTACTGTACTATGTTATTTTTATTAACCGATTTATACCATTTTATTAACATAAAAAGAAGTGTAAAAGGTTCATTATGTGTCCTAATGATGCATCTCCTAATGATGCCGTTAACTTGTTTACTATGAGACTAGTTGACAGTACTTATCAAAGTAAGTTTTATGTCTACAGGCTTATAATCATTTGATTTCACTTTTACTTCAGCGAGTCAGGACAGGCTGAGAAACGCTGGGGTACCTGACATCGGGTGGTCCGAGGAGGTAGGAACCTTAAGAGGTCCGTTCTTATGACCTTACCCAACGGTAAAGGAAGAGGTCCCCTAGAAGGGATGGGTCCTTAGCTTGGGTCCGGAGGGTGGAACGTCCGTCTGAGAAATTGGAGACTCGGTGGTCCCTTCGCACTTACATTTATAGTGGAGACACTGTTCGACCGTATTAAGTACATTAAATCAAACGACCAAGGTAATCTGGTATAATCACTGTATCTTAAATTTTCTTTGAGATTCCTAATATCTAAATAGCTTTAGGGTTTCCCCATAACAAGTGGTTCATGGTATTCTATACTAATGACACACAAAACACGTTTATCTAGTAGAATCTGGTGCTCACTCCCTAACTGATAAAACACCCTATAAAAGTTAAAAGAAAAGTGACTAGTCTTTATTATTAAACTATAGATTTTTTACAGTCTGGAGAGATCCACCAAAGACTACCCTTAATTCGAGATTGGATACTCTCACGTTACCCTTAAAGACTTGAACTTAGTCCCGGTTGTTAGGAAGTCGATGTGTCTCTATCACTTAGACACCATCGTTAAATTTGTCATAGAAAACTTATAGTCAAATAATTATTAGTGTTAAGAAGGATTAAACGTATAATAAAATTTCTGTGGGTCTACCCTAAGACACCCTAAGGTATTTTCGCGTCTCGACGAGTCCGAAGGGTCCACCATAGTTACCATTTCTTGGGTGGACGGTTACATCCTCTGTCTTTTATATCCCCAAACTAGGGGCCCAACCCTTCTAGGGGACGTCCTCCCGTACCGTTGTGTGAGATTATAAGAACGGATCTCTTAGTGTACCTGTCTCCTTAGACCACCCGATATCGGGTATACCAGAGTCTTTCAACCTGTGCTGACTACGTTGACTCGCACACGTGTGTCCCGACCAGATTTAGGTGCGTAAGTCAATAAAAGTGTATATTGAATGCATTTGTGAAAGAAAGTATCTACAGATACTTGAGACACATTCTGAATTAATTGCAATTCGACTTTCCAAGTGTGAGAAGTAAAGTACGACTAGACGAGTTTATTGTTTGTGGTGACCCATGAAAACATATACCTTTTTACAAAAACTAACAAATTATTAGATGTTAGTAGAATATTTTTAGTCAAATAAGATAATTTTAAAATATGACTCTCTAATTATTTTATTTTCGAATTTAGTTTATTTCGTTCACTTTCATTTTGAAATCAACCTATGGAATTAGACACTTTCCTTTTAACGGGAGGACACCTTTACTACCTATTTTAGGACACACGGTTACTATATTTAGAAGTACGTTTGTTTTCGACTATTAATAGTCAGAGATTTATGAATTTTAACATGGAGAGAGTCTAGTACCGACCCACACATTATGTATAATACCGACTCTTAGAGGACAATTAAAAGTAATACTCCGTCGAATTTTAAACCATACTCTTTACGTAGTAGTCTTATATAAGTTTGAGTGAAGACGGTTAACGCATTTGTACAACTTTGACAATATAGTAGGATTTAGTAAACTTCGTTGTAGAAATCAAAATCATTTATGACGTAGAAAATTTTTGACTTAAGTCACTCCTAAAAATTATAAAAATTCGTGTTCATTTAGTTATGAAGTAAAGAGAAATAGTTAGAAAAGTGGATCCCACCCCCTCTTTCGTAGGCTATATGGTTGTGACGAAATTTAGTCACCTACCTATAAAACTAAGAATCGAACAAATGAAGGACTAAGATGTCTAAGACTGGGATACTAAGTGAATGGAAGGAGGACACTTAGGTTTAGAAAAGATCTGTGACACTTTTGTCTATATACTAATTATTTAGAACTTTATTTATACACTTATTATATTTTACAAAAGAAGAATGACTTTTGATTCATCGGTGTTCCGTCTAGAACTTTCACTCTCTCTATCCCAGAAATTTACCAAGTCAGTCAAGTCAACGAGTCAGCACACGTTGAAAAACACTAGAGTACTTAACGTCGTGCAGTCCGGAGGGACAGGTAGTGGTTGAGGACCTTAAGTGAGTTTGGGTACAGGTGGCCAGTCACTACGGTAGGTCGGTTGAGTAAGAGACAGCAGGGGAAGAGGAGGACGGGGGTTAGGGAGGGTCGTAGTCTCAGAAAAGGTTACTCAGTTGAGAAGCGTACTCCACCGGTTTCATGACCTCAAAGTCGAAGTCGTAGTAAGGAAGGTTTCTTTAGGGTCCCGACTAGAGGAAGTCTTACCTGACCAACCTAGAGGAACGTCTCTAGAAGAGGTTGTGGTGTCAAGTTTTCGTAGCTAAGAAACCACGAGTCGAAAGAAGTGTCAGGTTGAGAGTGTAGGTATGTACTGGTGACCTTTTTGGTATCGGAACTGATCTGCCTGGTATCAGCCGTTTCATTACAGAGACGAAAACTTATACGGTAGATCTAACCAGTATTGAAAAGAAGGTTCCTCGTTCGCAGAATTAAAGTACCGACGTCAGTCGTAGACGTCACCAAAACCTCGAGGTTTTTTATTTCAGACTGTGACAAAGGTGACAAAGGGGTAGGTAAAGGGTAATTCACTACCCTGACCTACGGTACTAGAAGTAAAAGACTTACAACTCGAAATTCGGTTGAAAAAGTAAGACGAGAAAGTGAAAGTAGTTCTCCGAAAAATCAAGGAGAAGTGAAAGACGGTATTCCCACCACAGTAGACGTATAGACTCCAATAACTATAAAGAGGACCGTTAGAACTAAGGTCGAACACGAAGAAGGTCGGGTGTCAAAGAGTACTACATGAGACGTATATTCCAATTTCGTAAGATTTTTGGAATGACTAGTACAATCTTTCACCTATCAGTTCCCGGTGAGAGGACAAAAAGAAACACGTATGATCTTTTTCTATGAGAGAAAACCGTTTAATCAAGGTACCCGAAGACCGAACTCTTTATCTACTGTGGTGCCATATTTAAAAAAAAATCTCACACAAAGAGACCCGCCTACTTCAGGGAACATTCCTATGTTCTTCTAACATCAGATTTAATATCAGGGAGAAGGGAGGAACCGGTTCTCGGGACCTGTCATTTATGAGACACGTTTGTAAATACACCAGGATACTTACCACCTTTTCTCAAATCAAAATCTCCCTACCTTCTCAATAATCCTTCTATAAAAGGTTTTTCAACAGTCGTATGTGACAGAAGTCGTGAAATTGTCAATTCCGAGAACGTAAATTTCATTGTCGTTGACTAAAACCAATTATGTCCGTTATAAATAACCTTATTATTTACCATGAAGTGTCATACTTCCTTTTTTTAATTAGTCGAAAACTTCTCTATTCTTAGTCCCGTAAAGTGTCTAGTTCCATCATCTTTGTTTGACCCAGAGAATACTGGGTCTCGTCGCAAAGAGTCCAGAGTCACTTTAAGTCTTATAGGAACCGTTAAATTTTTTAGAACTACGAGTTCGGTGTAAGGTCTAGTCAATTTAGTCCCAGAGAACCCACCTGTGTCCGTAGTTATTAAAAATTTTAAAGACTCCACTTTGATAGAAATTTTAAAGTGAACCCCACTACTTTCGGTCGACTAAAATTAAAAAAAATACGGTAATGTAAATTTAATATGGAGTAATGACCTACCGTAGAGACTGAGTCACCTGTACTCAGTCACCTGAGACCTTTAGTCACTTCTTGTCTCTTCGGACCGTAGGACTTCAAGTACCCCAGTGTTTCTTAGTCTGTCCTGACTCACTGACTTGTTGTTGTTTATGGTAGTATGAGTTTTAAACTTAAGACTCAAATCCCCCCTTCTCTTAGTATAACAAGTTCGAACCCAAAGTATGGGTGGTGAAGAATCTGTCCTCTCCCTCTCCATTGGACTTGTTGTCTTCTGGGACGACACACATTTCCCAGACCTTTTATCTTAGTCTTCCTTACCTCCGACTCATATATTTTGGTTGACGTCAGAGGATACCGATCGAAACATTAATTCAATACATAACTTGTTCTCTCTTCTCGTTAACCTTTTAAGAAAGTAAATGTCACGAAAGTCTAAAAAAGGATAGAGAAGAATTCCTAATACAACCCTTATATAAAAAAGGAAAAAAAATCCTACCAACGATGACAATGACATTTATCATCACTTCTTCCTTAAGTACCCCGGACCTGAGGTAGAATCCGGACAAGTACGACTAGTACGAGCCGGTGGAAAGGTTACCTGAGACTTGAGACACAAATCACGGATACCTTTTTTTTTTTTTTTTTTGGGTTTTGTTGTCTTCCTATTCTGGGGGAGGTCTGTCCCCTTGGGACTTCTAGTATAGATCCAATGAGTAACGGATTCTCTTTTGTATGTGGGAATCTTTTGTATGTTAGTGGGAAAGGAGGTCTGTCCGGTATTTAAAAAGACATAGATAGCCTCACATTGGAACCCGAATAATTAATAACCGATTAACAAACTGACAAACTCGTGTACTCGTGTATCGTGCACTTACTGCCCCAATGACCCTAACATAAAAGGAACCAAATACATTTAGAGTTCCTTACACCCCACCACCCAAGTCTGTACACGTGTACCCCATATTTTCTAAAAGTGTTTACGACCAACCCCAGGAACCGATTCGCCTCTGAGACGGAACCCGGGCGGCCACATTATTTGACGTGAGGTGATGGACGTAACAGGAAGACTCACTCAAACAAAGGGCCTTACGCACCGATGTTGTAACCAACGTACCCGGCCCTTATGAAGAACGAAACTCCTCTGTCCAGAGTAAACTCCGGGGGGGTTCAGAAACACCGAACTTAGAGGATCTCTCCCCTTCCGCGGAGTGGGGAGACCTTCTTAAACCAGAGAATTACGGGCCAAAGAAGTGAAACCGTCCATCACTTGCCGTCGTTCCCTTGACTCGTGAGTCCACCCCTCCTCGGGTGGACCATCCCACCTTCTCCCCCGGACTAGTGTGGGGACCCTCCCAGGTCTCCCTCTGTGTATCCTTTGACCAAATCCAACCGTTGTTATCGACGAGCCGTGATTCCAGTCGTCGGCACGGCCCCTATTTCTTTCCCTTGAATTCCAAATTCTTTCGGTTAGTCCTCCACACAGGTGCGACAGGATCCCTTACACGGCTCACCAACGGTGTCCCAAAATCTTTCTCTCATAGGTTAAGACACACGAGCATAAGACGGGAGGAGGTCCTCCATGGGTAGACGACACTGGGTAGTAGAGGGGACGGTCACCTTTGTCCATCTAACCGAAGAGCCCTTCCGGGACCGTACACCCTTAGGTCTCCATTCTTTTACCCTCCTTCGTTTAGATTCCGGTGACATAACCTCTTATACTAATTCTTAAATTTCTTTCCTAGACTACCTCTGATGTCGTCCTTTTACTGTGGGTCGACTGAGACGTGGGAAACACTTCAGCTTGCCTAAAGGTACCCTCAACCGACCGGTGGTCTCCCTTGATACCTGAATTGAGAGTATTTCCGTCAGATACGATATCAATACCCTTTCGGGCCTGTGGGGTTAGTCAAGGACATGTATCTGAGAGCCGACCCTTATTGGGTTCTGTGACGGGGGGGGGGGGGGGGGGGGGGGGGNGGGGGGGGGGGGGGGGGGGGCCGTTACCCGGGTAAAAATACGAGTACCACCCCCTCCTTTTTAGGACTACCGGGTTTTCCATTGCTTCCTGCTCTTCCTTTAAAATGTCCTGGGATTTCCTTTACTTGAAGGGGGTGGTCGCATGACCTACTACTTGGGCGGTCGATCATAGTGGCACCGGTGACCTTCGGGGTGACCTCCTTGGTCGGACTCTGGTCATTCGGAGGACCTGAGGAGTTGCCAGGGCTGTCGAGGTGTCCAACATCTCGTTTGGGGGAGGGAGGGGGGAGAGACGGGGGGGAGGGGGGGGTCGTCCGAGGTCGGAGTCGACCTCCCTGTTACTCGGGTGAACTGAGGTGGTGGGGTCTACGACGGTGATGCAAAGGATTTGAGATGGACGGTGAGGGCCATTCATGAGGCCCTGTTCCCCCTCCTTGGTGACCTTAATTTGTTTCCGAGGTGAGACGGTTTCTTGGTCTCCTTTCTTATGGGAACGTCTACGGGGAATCTCTGCAGGTTGTTGGAGGTTACTATCCCCTTCTGCCATTAATAGTGGTTCGAGGACATCGGATAATGATAGTCGGGAAAAGTAGTTGGCTATATGACTTGACCGTCTTTGTGTGGGGGAGAATGAGCCACCTTGGGGTCCCGTACAGATCTGATAACCTCTGATAAAAGGCGTGGGTAACTGGTTGGACCCTACTATGTTACGTTAATGATCGTAGGGAGAAGTCATGTCTTCTCTCTATATCCTAGTTGTGACTCCGCTCCACCTATCTCGTTCGGAAGGGGTGACTGTCTGGATTAACCCCGATATTATGTCTCCTCCCTTTTTAGGTTAATCTATGACCTGTCGCTAATATGTTCCTGAATTTTCCCCTCGGACCTCCGGTTACCTGTACAGTTTTGGCCGACCTTATCAAGTCTTCCCCTTACTCCGTGGAAGACTTAAAATACTCTCTGAAACACTCCGGATGTCAGAGATATGTGGGTATCTCGGTCTTCGATGGCCGAGGCTCTAACAATAGTTAAGCCGTAAATAGAGCGTTCGTACAGGAATGTATTTTGCTTTCGAAGTTTTCTGACTCCCTCAAGATAGGTACGGATCAAGAGTCGACTAACTTTGTCGTCTGTTCCACAAGGTTTTATCCCTACACCTTTATCTTTTCTTTATACTCTTTTCCATATGCTCGTCTCCTCTTGTCTGCTCTCCAAACGTTACAACCGACGACTCGAACCTTTCAGAAGGTTTCTGAAAAAGTGGCGGTTTCCTTTCTTTGGGAGGAATCGAAGGTCCAGTCTTGTCGGGAGGTTGGTCAGGGTCGTCTCCGAAGGCCGAGGTAATGTCGGTTTAGTTACGCGGACTACGGGACCCAAGTCAGTAACCTTTTTGCTCACGGGTCTTTCTTCTTCCCTCTGATTTGGGGAGGGTCAACGTCTTGAGTGATTGTATTTCTGACTTATCCCTACGACCCCGAGTTTCTGTAGTCCAGGGACTCTCGGGTACCATTGGAATTTTTAGCCCCTGGTCATCTGTGGCCTCTTCTTAACAGGCACCATTGATTCGGACACCGCGGTGACAGATTTTCCTGGCGGTGGCGTTGACCCCAAAACCCTCTTCTTTACTAATTCAGTAAAACGGTCGGATCCTTTACAGTCTACTCCCCAGTGACTCAAGGAGATATAGGGACTCACGGGTCATGGGGACGACCCCTCTCTGAATGAGAGGTTCGACCCTCGTGTTCACTTAAAGAGAGGACTTCTCTCCGGGTGAAAAGTTCACCCGTGTTGTTGGATGAATGAGAGGGAGAGACACGGGGGAGTTCTACTTACCTCCAATGTACTCAGGGGACCTCTATCTGTTCTGTTCCGTTGTCTCAACCTCTTTTCCGATTGAGTCGACAAGGGACTCCAGACTCGGCTTCTATTGGGGGGACCCGATCAGTCTGTGGTTCGGGGACATAATTATCTTGAGTTTGGTCCGCGGTGGGGTCACTCTTTCTCAGTTATGGGTTATGGGTATCTTCGGGCTTGGCCCTAAGACGGAGTATAGTTATCCGATTTCGTCCGTCCGTAGAACCACCTTACAGTCAGTCGGACCTTGTGTGGTTAGAATGGACATTTCTTCCTTCCCCCTGTTTTGATATCCGGACATGTCCTAGAGTCTAACCAGTTAGTCCGATGACATTGAGACGTAGGTTGATAGGGTTTGGGGATATGGAATGAATCGGAGGAGGGTGGATTTTGTTCCTAGATATGAACGAACCTGGAGTTCTACGGGAAAAAACATATACGGATCGTGGACGTAGTGTTGGGTAGAAACGGAAACTTACCCTCCTGGGTTAGTCTCCGTTATTCGTCGTCGAGTGAACCTGGGCGGAGGGTGTTCCGAAGTTCTTACGGGGTTGGTAGAAACCTCTTCGGAACCGGAGTCTGGACCTTCGAGAGGTCGGACTTTCCATACCTACAACCGAGGACGTTATACACCTACTGGACTCTGGACCGGAGACTCTGGACCCTTCTTACAACCCTTCCCTGGGTTCGCGAGGAGGTTAACGACCGTCTCCGTTCTATGACTCATAACTCCCTTGTTTCGTGTTTAGACGTTCCTCCTCCATTCCATAAACTTCAAACAGGATTCCCTTCCGTGTTCCAACGATCTGGTTAGATCTTTTCTTCATTAAGACTCCGCGGGTACGGATTCTGAGCCACCGTTCAGTCCCTGAAGGATTCCCGGTGCCCTAAGACGTCCTAAACCTAAGGTTCCATAAGAGTTTATCGGGTCGGGGATAAACTTGAGGACTGTCCCGGACTTCTCTTAGGTCATTTAACCGGACTCTTTGTCGTCTTTCGGAAACTCCTCGATTCTGATCGTTAGTGGAGGTAGGGGTAGAACCCTAACGGTCTGGAGTGGTTTGGTAAGTGGAATATACACTGGCTCTTTCATTTTGTCGGTACCCCCAAAACTGAGTTTGGAATGCTTACACCCTGTCCGGTCATCGAATGGAAAGTTTCACTGAACTATTGCAACGGTGACCCACCGGATCAACAGACGCTCGTCACCGGTGTCAACGGAATGACCATGCACTTCTGTGTTTCGACTGAAAGTCGGTCCTAGACTAACATTTCTAGGGTATACTTCAGTTATGGGACGAAACTCCTCTGGGGGTGTTTACCGACAGTTTAAGGACCTAATAAGTTATGGTCCCTGACGACACACTTTTGGGGTTGGAGACATAGCTCGGAACGGTCCCAAATTTGGGCCATTGCGAAGAGAGTTGTCCTCTTCCACCTGGATGGGTGTTGACGTTTCTTCAGAATCTCCTCAAGATACGATCGGCAGGTCTGGAGGCTCTGTCCGGTTAAAGTTTAGGACTGACCTGAGACATATGACTACCGTGGTCGGACCATTTCGATCCTGTCGCTGATAGTCCGATACGACATCAGTGTCTCTCCCGACAATAGCTCCTGCTGAGGAATAGTGTCGTGACCAGTCGGGTTGCTGGACTCAATATCCGGAATCAGGTCCGCGACATTAACAGTTTCCCATTCTTTCACTTGTAGATGTGGCTAAGGGTCATACGAAAGCGATGTGAGGTACATGTACCCCGGGATATGGCCCTCTCTCCGGAAGATTGCCGGTTACCTTTCCTGTAATTCTTATTCCTCCTCTAGGACTGAGACGATCTACGACAGACCTCGGGGTGCCTCCATCGTCAGTGCGTGATGGCACCTGTGGTCTTCCTTCTGTGGGGTGTCCGAGCTCCTTTATCCGACCGACTACTCTGGCGGTCTGACCGTCGGCTCCTGTTTCCTTAGACCCCTTTAGGGGTCCTCTTGTAAACAGAATCGACTCGATGACCTCAACCGGGATCTGAGGGGCTGTATGTGACTCCGAGTTTTGGTTGATCGACTTCACGTCCCTCGGTGGTTTTGTCTCTTTGCTACCACCCTCGATGGTCCACCATTCGATAATCACGGGCTTCTCTATCGGGGGAAAGACCACTCGATTCGAGTAGCATATTGAGTGGATCCTGTACTGTTTAACCTCCTTAACTAGACTTCCATAAAAGACGAAGGAGTGGAGAGAAGAAATACATCTTGTCTTAGGGTTTTAACGTTACGGACGTTACCGTGGGTTGAGGTCATGAGAACGGACCTTTTAGGACACCTGTCTCCTCGGACCACCCGACGTCAGGTACCCCGACGACTCCCAGCCTGTGCTGACTCGCTGAAGTGAGAGTGAAAAGTGAAAAGTGAAAGTACGTAACCTCTTCCTTTACCTTTGGGTGAGGTCACAAGAATGGACCTCTTAGGGTCCCTGTCCCCTCGGACCACGCGACGGTAGATACCCCAGGGTGTCTCAGCCTGTGCTGACTTCACTGAATCGTCGTCGTCGAGAGTCCAATTGCGACGAGGTCCCACGTCTGGTTTTGGGGGTCCATAGGTTGATTTTCCTCGGGTAGGGAAACTTGTAGACCTTTACCTAAAGTGACTCTACTTTGGTATAGCGGTAAAAACAATGGACAACCAAAACAATACATGTAAGAACCCTACCCACCTCCGGAAGGGGTGGGCTTGGTTTTCTCGTAGTCTTCACCGAGTCTCGGACGAATCCCTTTATCAAGGAGCTAAACCTAAGGGGTGGTCGTATCCTAGTCTATTGCCGGGTCGGAAGTATAACCTAGACTATGTTGCTCATTCATTTCGGTACTTATATTTTACCTTCAATGCGTGACGGATGACCGGAGTCTCGAGGCCTTACCATCTCGCTTCATTGGCCTGTGATTTCCTATACGAAAGCTTTACCTAATATCTCTGACTAACAAGGACCTACCTAGATGAAGGGTACCGGAACGAGTTTGAGTCCTACTGGGGTACCAGGGTGTCGATGAGAGGGATACTTTAACATATACCCTCCGGAGGTCATCGTTGACTATATAAAGTCATTCTCCTCTACCCTATAGTGTCGTCTACCTTGTTGATCCATTCTATTAATTAGTTCATTGATTCAAACACGTTCTTTCTTATGACAAAGGGAACCCCCTCGTTTACGTACTCAAATATGGTCCCCTGGTCCATACTCACTTTCTAACCTTTGTGCTGTGTGATCAGGGAACTAACTTTCCAGGTATATGACAACAAAATTGGTGGGGATGGCGTCAATTTCAACGTCCGTAACGGGGAACCTAGGTAGTGTGGTCTCCCTTCTTCCGTATGGTACGACTGGGTCTTCTACGAGACTCACCTGGTGGGTCTTCCTGGGCCGGTTGGGTACCCTTTGGTTATAGGACTTCTCCTTCTTCTTTTGCTCCAGGACCTGCTCGTGAGAGATCCTACCTCGACTCATTTGCTGAGGACGATGAGCCGGAGTGGTTGCGTTAAGACTCGGACTGGTGACAAGGACGTGTCTCGTTACAGAAGTAGAGTACCCGTGTAAGGATGCACCTAAAGGTGTTAAGGAGGTTGACAACCCATACACCCCGATACGGGGACAGTTATTACCTGCCTGAGGACACCACCCATAGTGGTGAAGCAATACCCCTGAAATATGGTGACACGAGGAAGAACTTTGTTGTCTTTCCTTGAAAGGAAAGAGAGTGGTTAGTATTTGAAATAAACGAGAGGACCACATTCTTTTTCGGTAGTTACCCGGCCCCTGTATCTCAATGTAAGTTGTACTTGTGATCAGAATGCCTCCAAGTCAAGTCAAGTCAGTGAGTCAGCACAACCTGAGAAATGCTGTGGTACTTTGCGTCGTACGGTCCGGAGGGACAAGTAATGGTAGAGGGCCTCAAGTGAGTCTGAGTGCAGGTAGCTCAGGAACTACGGTAGATCGGTAGAGTAGGAGCCAGCAGGGGAAGAGGAGGACGGGGGTTAGGGAAGGTCGTAGTCTCAGAAAAGGTTACTCAGTTGAGAAGCGTACTCCACCGGTTTCATGNGGAAGGTTTCTTTAGGGTCCCAACTAGAGGAAGTCTTACCTGACCAACCTAGAGGAACGTCAGGTTCCCTGAGAGTTCTCAGAAGAGGTTGTGGTGTCAAGTTTTCGTAGTTAAGAAGTCGCGAGTCGGAAGAAGTGTCAGGTTGAGAGTGTAGGTATGTACTGGTGTCCTTTTTGGTATCGGAACTGATCTGTCTGGAATCAGCCGTTTCATTACAGAGACGAAAACTTATATGATAGATCCAACCAGTATTGAAAAGAAGGTTCCTCATTTGCAGAAAAATAAAGTACCGACGTCAGTGGTAGACGTCACTATAACCTCGGGGTTTTTTATTTCAGACTGTGACAAAGGTGACAAAGGGGTAAATAAAGGGTACTTCACTACCCTGGCCTACGGTACTAGAAGTAAAAGACTTACAACTCGAAATTCGGTTGAAAAANTGAAAGTAGTTCTCCGAAAAATCGAGGAGAAGTGAAAGACGGTATTCCCACCACAGTAGACGTATAGACTCCAATGACTATAAAGAGGACCGTTAGAACTAAGGTCGAACACAAAGAAGGTCAGGTCGTAAAGAGTACTACGTGAGACGTATATTCAATTTATTCGTCCCACTGTTATATGTCGGAACTACATGAGGAAAAGGATAAACCTTGGTCAGACAACAAGGTACAGGTCAAAATTGACAACGAAGGACTGGACGTATGTCTAAAGAGTTCTCCGTCCAGTCCACCAGACCATAAGGGTAGAGAACTTCTTAAAAGGTGTCAAAGAACACTAGGTGTGTCAGTTTCCGAAACCGTATCAGTTATTTCGTCTTTATCTACAAAAAGACCTTGAGAGAACGAAAAAGGTACTAGGTCGCCTACAACCGTTAAACTAGAAACCAAGGAGACGGAAAAGATTTTGGTCGAACTTGTAGTCCCTCAAGTGCCAAGTACATAACGACTTCGGACCGAACCTCTTAAAACTCGTGATGAAATGATCGTACACTCTACGCATGTTAACATGCCATCAAACTCGTAAGAAACCGTAACGGAAAAAAACCTTAACCTTACTTTTGGCTGGAAAAGGTCAGGACACCGGTGACGACTCAAAAGGTTTACACGACCGTATAACTCACGTCGTCAAAGTGTCGTAGTAAAAAGTCCTAAAGTTTCTCGAGTTGACCTTAAGGTAGTGGAGGTGATCGAAACAAACATCACTACGAAAGATTCCGGGTGAACTGAAGTGTAAGGTTCAGACCGAGATCTACTCACTAGTGTAGTAGTACTAATAGACCCAGCACTTCTATAAAAAACATGTCAAGAAGGTACATAAGAACGGTGGAGAAGAATTATAGAAGATGAAGACAATCCAGGTATGGTAAAGACAGGAAATAGTTCGGGTGGAAACGTACTTTACAAGGGAACCATAGAGATTAAAAGGACTTCTCTAGAGATCAGAAAGGGTAAGACAACAAAAGGAGATAAAGAAACGTAACTAACGACTTCTTCCGAAAGAATAGAGAAGAAGAATAAGAAACCTTGAGACGTAAGTCTACGAATATAGAAAAGGAAAAGAGGAAACGAAAAGTGGAGAGAAGAAAAGTGTCGATAAACATACCGGAGGGGTCTGTCGGTAAAACGAAAAAACGTAAAGAAAAGGTACCCCTACCAGAACTAGGGACAGAGGACATGTTACAGTACTTGGAGACAGGTATTAAGTAGTCCGTGAGATAGATAGTCTAGATCCGGAAATTNAAAAGGAAAAGAGGAAACGAAAAGTGGAGAGAAGAAAAGTGTCGATAAACATACCGGAGGGGTCTGTCGGTAAAACGAAAAAACGTAAAGAAAAGGTACCCCTACCAGAACTAGGGACAGAGGACATGTTACAGTACTTGGAGACAGGTATTAAGTAGTCCCTGAGATAGATAGTCTAGATCCGGAAATTTATATAAAGAGTGAAGGTGACATATTAGTATTCCCTAAACTAAATCCAGTATGGACTTACCAGATCGCCAAAAGGGATATAAGAAGTTAAACTCAGACTTAAACCATTATTCTCAAGTACTAGACTCGGTGTCAGTCGAGGACTAGAACAAAAACAACTGACACATCTCGAAGAGGTAGAAACCGACGTTTCTTATATTAGTTAGACTAAAGCCACAACTGGTAAACCACTACAGGTACACATCTTAGAAGAGAACACAAAAACCTTCTCTCACAAACGGTACTGTCCCTTAAAAGAACCGTTTTGAGATAATCAGAAACGGGACGAAGTAAGGCGTAAGGTTCCGGTTTAGACGGACAATGAGGTCCACAAAGAACTGAAGAATGAAAACGTAAGGTCAGGGGATATTACTTTTCCTGTAGAAAAAACCCACAATCAAGATTTTCCAGAACATCCAGAAGTATTTTGGCAAGTTGAAGTCAAAGAAGTCGCAATGACCAACCCCGTATCTGAACCTAATGACACTATAACTTACCAAACGGAACCTCTGCTTGTCTCTAGTAAGATAGTAAAAACTCTAACGTAGGTTCATGACGTAAAGCCTCAGAAAACAACTGGTACTACCGATGAGGTAAAGAAGACTCCCTAAGGACGGACGTCATCATCTATATTACCAGTAGACTCAATTGTTCCCGAATATGGAGTATATAATTTTTATTTTTCCACTCCCCGAGGGAATGTTTTCTCCCTGTCCGGAGAGCCATGGGACTCTTTATGATGGTCCAGACCCTACTTATAAAGACCTACTGAGAACTCTTTTCTGGCAACTAATGAGGGTGATGATAAACGACCCTTCTTTTTCTTGTGTTTCAAATTTCTTAATTTTACATACCCAATAAACAGGGGACCTGTTACATTTGTTTAGAAACTTATATAGATAGTGGGGTTAGCCAGACAAGTCACCGGGCTAAGACTGACCTTTATATTAAGACCTTAGGCAACCCATCGGGGGTTACCCTGGGTCACCGAGACACCCGAATTGAATACCGGTACCAATGGTCAATCGACCCATCCCACAGCGTGTGATCCTAAACGAAAGCGGGTACCATCATACTTCGGATCGGATGTGGTTGCAGATCATTTGGACGGGATAGACGTACGTTCTACCTGTGTTAGGCACAAGGTCACCATACTGATAGAGCGACGGAACAAACATGGAAGATATCCCTGTTGCCTATAGTACCAATTCCATCTCCGGAATTGATTAAAGTGATTTGTCCGGGAGAATCCGTCATGTTTTCGGTCAGTTCGGAACTTGCTTCTTGTTTAAGTCTACTCCTTCCGTCATTAAGTTTTGTCCTACCGTAACCTGTATGAGCGTTGTCGGGCCCACCCCCCACCCCCCCTGAACGTGGTATTATTTCAACTTACAACACATATTTAGGGACTAGACAGAACTTTACATAGATGACGGAACATCCTATACGTTTTAGTTCACTTCCGGTACAGACTACTTTTATAAGGGAAAACCTGAAGCCAGGACACGACCCACTTCCCTCTGACCACCTTTTGATAACAATGACAACAATATTAACAAGATTAGTATGACGAAACACCCGGGACGAAGAATGTTACAGAAGACTTTTAACATTGGGTCACCAACAATCGCAAGAGAGTACACCCACCAGCCTCCCGATCCCATGTTATATAGAGTTACTTACTACGAGCAATGTCTTTGATTCTCGTAGTTCTCTCCCCTTATTTCTTCCTTAAGTTTCCCGGACCTGAGGATCCGGAACAAAATTCACAAGTACGACTAGTACGAACCGGTGGAAAGGTTACCTGAGACTTGAGACACAAATCACGGATACCCTTTTTTGTTTGTTTGTTTTTTAGGTTTTGTGTTGTCTTCCCATTCTGGGGGAGGTCTGTCCCCTTGGAATTTCTAGTATAGATCCAATGAGTAGCGGATTCTCTTTTGTATGTGATTAGTGGGAAAGGAGGTCTGTCCGGTATTTAAAAAGACATAGATAGTCTCACATTGGAACCCGAATAACTAATAACCGATTAACAAACTGACAAACTCGTGTACTCGTGTATCGTGCACTTACTGCCCCAATGATCCTAACATAAAAGGAACCAAATACATTTAGAGTTCCTTACACCCCACCACCCAAGTCTGTACACGTGTACCCCATATTTTCTAAAAGTGTTTACGACCAACCCCAGGAACCGACTCTCCTCTGAGACGGAACCCGGGCGGTCACATTATTTGACGTGAGGTGATGGACGTAACAGGAAGACTCACTCAAACAAAGGTTCTTGCGCACCGAAATTGTCATTGTACCTAAAAAGAAAAAATTCTTTGTCACGAACCTACTTCCACCCACCCCCACCTACTCGAAGACTCAGAATTACAATGGGGCAAGAGAAAAAATACTTTCGCAGCGACTCCGGGATCCCTACTAGACATGCGACATGTTGACACTGTTATGTTCTTGTCCGTTGCACTGTTGAGACCAGACTAAACTTTTACTTTTGAAACGTCTCTGATAAAGTACAGATGTAATATTATCAAAAGGTTTTAAGGAGGGTCAAAATAGGGATATGGTATCTTTGGACGTTTCGTTATTATCATCTTTTTTTTTTAAATAACTTCCTCTCTATCTTTTCTCCACCGAAAACTATAAAGAGAAATCCCAAGTCAAATTTCAGAAAGAGAACTAAACACTTTCAGGGTGTTCGTGAACCTCTAAGATTCAACACCCACGGGTCGTCCTGAAAATTTGGAAAGAAATGGGAGAAGATCTAGTACGGTCAAAATATAATTTTTGGATTTAACTTATTTGAGATGTATCGTATATTCCTTTTCCTCCAGTGATTAAATGATATAGGAATCGGTGTTTTATTCGACGTTTATGTTTTGGGGAAGTCGATTTTCAATTCACAGAGGTCTTCGGGACGAAACTCTTTCTTTTTTTTTTTTTTTTTCTTTTTCCTTTTTTCCCGCCCTACGCTCCCTAAGAGGTTGTATTTTCGGAAAAATTCGTCTTCCTGTTTCCTTCGTGTCCTTCGTAATCCGGAACCTCTTGTTCAATAAGTAGTACTTCCCAAGACCGACCCTCTTGTTTCTTTTTCTGGACCCGTCCAAAGTCTTAGGGAATACGGAGTTCGACCGAAGGATCTTGTCACGTGGGACTAAAACTCAAAATCTGGAAAGGTTGTCACTCGTGAACAAAATTCACAACAGTCAGTAGATCAATCCTTAGTGTTCGGAAAAGTTTACAGAACATTCACCATTGTTAGAAATCCTGTCCTCATTGATGTGTCGACTTCACTGTCTAAGTGGAAGAGACCCAATACTTCTCAAAATATGAAAACCCAAAATGAAGGGACTTCTTAGTATCTCTTTACACTACAATAACACATATTGACGCACATTACCCTCTTTATAGCTATTGGAGTCTATACGTCTACTATGGTGGGAATACCGTCTTTCCCTTCTCCTTGATTTTTCGAAGAACTACTCTCACTTTCTCCTCTCATTTTTTCAACCGAATTTCGAGTTGTAAGTCTTTTGATTCTAGTACCGTAGACCAGGGTAGTGAAGTACTGTTTATCTACCCCTTTGTCACCTTTGTCATAGTCTGAAATAAAAAAACCCGAGGTTTTAGTGACGTCTACGACTGACGTCGGTACTTTAATTTTCTACGAATGAGGAACCTTCTTTTCAATACTGGTTGGATATAACATATAAGTTTTCGTCTCTGTAATGAAACGGCTGATTCCAGGCAAATCAGTTCCGATACCAAAAAGGTCACCAGCACATACCTACACTCTCAAGCTGACACTTCTTCCGACTCGCGGCTTCTTAACTACGAAAACTTAGTTACCACCACAACCTCTTCTGAGAACGCTCAGGGAACCTGACGTTCCTCTAGGTTGGTCAGGTAAGACTTCCTCTAGTCGGGACCCTAAAGAAACCTTCCTTACTACGATTTCGACTTTGAGGTCATGAAACCGGTGGAGTACGCTTCTCTACTGAGTAACCTTTTCTGAGACTACGACCCTCCCTAATCCCCGTCCTTCTCTTCCCCTACTGGTTCCTACTCTACCGACCTACCGTAGTGACTAAGCTACCTGCACTCAGACTCACTTGAGGTCCTCAACCACTATCTGTCCCTCCGGACCGCACGACGCTAAGTACCCCAACGTTTCTCAACCTGTACTGACTCACTGACTTGACTTGACTTGACTTGACTTACCCTATGTATATACTGGTCAAATACCTATTTCATTTTAGAGAGAGTTTTCATATGAATTTTTTTATGTGTAACCATCCCTCCTTCGTAGAGGTTTAATGTTCATCGGTTTTTAATTCTCTTTCTCGATATTGTGATAATGGTTCAGGTTCGAGTGAGTCGAGTGACGTCTTATACGGTTATTTAGGTCATCTACTACACTACTCCGTTCCTTATGTTGAAATAAACCTTTCTACTGACTGGTTCTTCCACCATCTAATTGGATATATCGTCCAGGAAAATACCTAGTCTCTACCCTCTCCATTCCTTTGATTCATTTTTCTGGTGAATTAAAGAACGTTCGTAGAGGATCTTACTATTCGGAATCCGTCCCCCTACACAATCAAAGTGAAGGAGTGTCAGGAGGACGTCCACCCGACTGAGTCCAAAAGAGGGACTCGCCCGTTAATACATGTGGTTGATATTGTTTTCGTCGTTCTATTCCCAATTTCAGTATCATCTAGGACATACTTAAGTTTTAATTGGGAATGTCTATTTTGTGGTCCTGTCTTTGAAACTTTTCACAATCGTTCCTCTCTATTCTTTCGGCAGGAGTCACTAGTTACGTTTCTTTATCTCCTTTTGTTATGTTTCCCTTTTTGATCTCTAGAGAAGTTCGTTTAATCTCTATGGTTCCCTTGTAAGTACGTTTCTACCCGACCTATTTCCTGTCTTTACCATACCTGGATTTTCTTCGTCTTCTATAATTCTTCTCCACCGTTCTTATGTGTCTTCTTGACGTGTTTTTTCTAGAAGTACTGGGTCTATTAGTGCTACCACACTAGTGAGTGGATCTCGGTCTGTAGGACCTTGCACTTCAGTTCACCCGGAATCTTTCGTAGTAACGTTTGTTTCGATCGCCTCCACTACCTTAAGATCAATTCGATAAAGTTTAGGACTTTCTACTACGACACTTTCACGACGTGAGTTATCCGGTCGTTTAAACCTTTTGAGTCGTCACCGGTGTCCTGACCTTTTCCAGTCAAAAGTAAGGTTAGGGTTTCATTCCGTTACGGTTTCTTACGCGTTTGATGACGTGTTAACGTGAGTAGAGTGTACGATCATTTCATTACGAGTTTTAAGAGGTTCGGTCCGAAGTCGTTATTCACTTGATGCTTGAAGGTCTACAAGTTCGACCAAAATCTTTTCCGTCTCCTTGATCTCTAGTTTAACGGTTGTAGGTGACCTAATATCTTTTTTGTTTGTAGATAAAGAGGAAATAACTGATACGGTTGCGGAAACTGACACACCTAGTGTTATTTAACACCTTTTAAGACTTTCTCTACCCCTATGGTCTGGTTGACTAGACGGAGAACTCTTTAGACATACATCCAGTCCTTCGTTGTCAATCTTGACCTGTACCTTGTTGTCTGACCAAGGTTAATCCTTTTCCTCATGTAGTTCCGACATATAACAGTGGGACGAATAAATTGAAGATACGTCTCATGTAGTACTCTTTGCGACCCGACCTTCTTCGTGTTCGACCTTAGTTCTAACGACCCTCTTTATATTTATTGGAGTCTATACGTCTACTGTGGTGGGAATACCGTCTTTCACTTCTCCTTGATTTTTCGGAGAACGACTTTCACTTTCTCCTCTCACTTTTTCAACCGAATTTCGAGTTGTACGTCTTTTGATTCTAGTACCGTAGGCAAGGGTAGTGAAGTACCCTTTATCTACCCCTTTGTCACCTTTGTCACAGTCTGAAATAAAAAAGACCGAGGTTTTAGTGAGTCTACCACTACCATCGGTACTTTAATTGTCTACGAATGAAAAACCTTCCTTTCAATACTGGTTGGATCTACCGTATAAGTTTTCGTCTCTGTAATGAAACGGTTTTTTACACACAGATCAGTTCCGATACCAAAAAGGTCATCAGTTCATACCTACACTCTCAACCTGATACTTCTTTCGACTCGTAGTTTCTTAGCTACGAAAACTTGACACCACAACCTCTTCTGAGAACTCTCAGGGAACCTGACGTTCCTGTAGGTTGGTCAGGTAAGATTTCCTCTAGTCAGGACCTACAAATAACCTTCCGGACTATGATTTCGACTTTGAGGTCATGAAACCGGTGGACTACGCTTCTCAACTGAGTAACCTTTTCAGGGATTAAGACCCTCCCTAACCCCCGTCCTCCTCTTCCCTTACTGTCTCCTATTCTACCGACCTATCGTAGTGACTGAGCTACCTGTACTCAAACTCATTTGAGGTCTTCAACCACTACCTGTCCCTCCGGACCGTACGGCGCTAAGTACCCGAGTGTTCCTCTGTCTGTTCTGACTCACTGACTTGACTTGACTTGAATTCATTTTACTCCTTCTTCTTTCTGTTAAGACCACTCCATGGCGGATTGGGGATTGGACTTTGTGGACGAAAGACATACTGTCTTTCTTTGTATGTATTACTTTGACTTTTAAAAATGATTGTTGAGTTTAAACCTCTCTTTACCAGAAAATTTCACTTATTTATAGGGACACTTTTAAGTCTCTTTTTGTAAACTTTCACTTTTACTTTTTTCATTCATCTGAAAGGATAGATGGAGACTTTTTAGTCACAAGTGATCCCGGTTTTAAAGAATCGTCATCCTCTTTCTCGACGTCGGGTATTCTCGTTCTACCTTTAGAATGTTACACTTGCACAACGTCTTTCCCCTTGGGAAGGTACCGGACTCTCAACCGAGAACAGATTATGAACCTTTTCTTAATAGGTTCCTCTGTGTGTACGACTGTGTCTTTCTTTAAATTATCCCTTCCCCGGGGGTCTACCTCTATTCCTACCTCTTATTCCTTTGGGTCCTCATGACGAGACGGTACTCCGAGTGGTAGAGTCCAAAATGCCACTACCCCAACCAAAGTGTAACAGAGACCGATCAGTAAGACTGAATACCAGGAAGGACCACTTCGTACGGAACGAGTCGGTTCTACCTGTGGTCGTTCCTCCTAGGACCCTCCAACCTTTCTGTACACCGAGAGGAAAACTGGATAGGATTTAAGAAGGTGAACCACTACCAAACAATCAAAGTACAAAGAATGGTCCTAGAGGACAGTATTGTATTGTACGTGTACCAATGATACCACGGACCGGTCCTACCCACCAAAGTCTGTCCAAAGGGGATTGTTGACCCGAACTATACGTCACAAACACCGTAAAGTTCACTTACTTCGTTCAAATCTTTGAGTCGTTTACGACTGACAGGAGGGTTGATTTACGATGAGGTAGTAATAAGAGAATCTAACGTCGTTTTATCTATTCTTCATCATCGGTCTTAAGGATATTTTCACACCTTCTCCACCTTTGTACCCTATATGTTCCCCGGTTAACAGTATCCATTTCTTCTTTCGTATATTCTCTTAAATGAGTATGATATAATCTCTTAAGGGACCTTAAGAGAACACAGTTGTTGGAGTCTATACACCTACTATGGTGAGATTACCATCTTTCACTTTTTCTCGATTTCTCAGAGAACTACTCCACTTCTTTCTGTCACTTTCTCGACCGAATTTTGATTTATAATTTTTTCGAACCTAGTGCCGTAGGGTAATGAAGTGCCGTTTATCTTCCCCTTGTACACCTTCATCACTGTATAAAGGAAAAGAATCCGGGATTTTAGTGACGTTTACCACTGGTACTTTAGTCTTCTACTAACGAAGAACCGTCCTTTCATATTGTTTTGATCTGTCACACAACTTTTCTTCTTTGTAATGAGACGACTGTTTCCAGGTATATCAGTTCTAATACAGAAGAGTCGTCAGTGCATGCCAACACTCTCGACCTGGTGTTTCTTCCGTCTTACGGTTTCTTAACTACGGAAGGTTGATGCCACGACCTATTCTGAGACCTTTCAGGGAACCTGTCGTTCCTTTAGTTTGGTCAGTTAGAATTCCCTTTAGTTGGAACTTATGAACAACCTTCCTGACTACGACTTCGACTTTGAGGTCATAAAACCAGTAGATTACACCTGTCGGTTGAGTAACCTTTTCAGGGACTTCGACCCTTTCTAACTCCCGTCTTCATCTTCTCCCGTAGTCTCCTATTCTACGGACCTACCATAGTGACTACGTTTCTTGTACTTGAACCCGTTTGAAATCCTCACCCATTCCCTGTCCCTCCGGACCGTACGACATCAAGTACAATGACGTTTTTTCAACCTGTCTTGAGTCCGTTGACTTGTTATTGTATAATCTCCTTCGTCCTTAAGACCCATTTATTCGGTTACAAATTAAGAGTCGTTCTACTCTACATTTCCATGTCTCTGACATAATCAATATAAAAAAGGACACTGTTTGGTGGTAATGAATCACCGAATTTTATTGTTCGTAAGTAAAGTAAATATCAATACCTCAAACTATTTAACCGGACACGAGTCAATCCGTCAAGACTTAAATTGATCCGAATCTAAAGTCAGCCAACAGTCAACGGTCTAGTAGACCCCTGATTAACCAAATTCTATCGAGTCGACCCTGATAAGTAGAACTAAGGTATACTAGACAGTGGGAAGTCGTCCTATTGGGGTCCGAACAAGTGTAAGACCGACCTGTCTCCACTTACTCTCCTTAGTCTTCATATGTTTCAGAAAACTCCGGATCAGAAACTTGTGCAATGGTATAAGGAAACTAGTTTTTTCGGTGTACAGGATTGATTTCAATTCCCTACCCCTTTATCTAACGGGAAGAAAAAACCTCTTTGACGTTTCAGTGTAAACTGACTTCGTAACTGTCCCAGTCCTTCTAGGTGACCTCTTCCCTATCCGATTGGTCAGATCATAAGAACCCGAAGGGACCACCGAGTCGACCATTTCTTGGAGGGACGTTACACCCTCTGTACCCAAACTAGGGACCCAACCCTTCTAAGAGACCTCTTCCCTTTCCGATGGGTGAGATCATAAGACCGGATCCCTTAGGGTACCTGACATATCAGGTACCCCAACGTTTCTCAACCTGTGCTGACTCGTTGAAAGTGAAAGTGAAGTGATAACTATATCCCTCTGATACGTTTGTGTCATAGTGTTTTTCTAGTTTATTTTTCTCTGTAGTGTTGGGATAGTCTAGTGGGTCAGTTTGACATTATTTTGAGTTTATTGTTTTCTTTTGAAGGGTTCTATGTTATATTTAAGACACTGAGTCTATGTTACCTTTCTCTTCTTATCTTAATTCGTTATTACTCTTCGTCATCTTATTCCTCGTTTCACTCTATTTTTTTTTATCTTTTATTTTATTCATGTTGTCGTTTGAGGTGATATCTAGACTGTTTATCTTTGTCGTTTTTATGTCATTCCTTGATTTTACTTTAGTAGACGTAACTCCTTTCTACTAGTGTCACTTTCCTCTTCCTTGTTTTTTGTTTTTGAATAGTTTCGTACCCATCTCTGTCGAATGTTTATACTTCCTGTTTCTTTTATTTTATATTTCAATTAACTATATGGACTACATGTCTTCAGTTGTTTATTTGGACTTTTTTGTTCGTGTTAAGACTTCTTTTTAAAGGGACCCATTACCGAAGAAAGTTGGAAGAGATTCATACAAGTTACAACCTTCTGTTACTTTGAAGATTTCTAAAGATTTCTTCCTCTGGACACTAGTTTCTTATAATGGGTATAAGTCGATTCATAAATAAAACCTTAATTCCGTTATCCTTTCGTAAAGTTTGTACCTTCTTGAGTCCCCTATATTTGGGGGGTTTAATAAGATGTTCTTTACTTATTTGACTTTAAGTTGAGTAGTACTCTGTTTAGGTTTATTTCTTGAGTCTTTACTTTTTCATCATCTTACTGACCAGTCTAGTAACTTAGGTGAATTTAAACCCGGTGTAAATTGACCCACTTAATACTCATCTCTTGTCTTTTTTGTTAGAATGTTTAAAACTGTATCTTTTTATTATATTATTGTTTTATTATATTTTTATTTATATATTAATATTATTATATTGATTGTTATTATAGACACGAATAGGAGTATGAAAATAAGAATTGTTTGACATTAGTTATGACAAAATTTTCTTTGTATGTTTTTATTTGTGTTGTATAACTGTAGGAAATTGTTACAAGAACCAATATCTCTAGAAATCTTTGATCATAATTTCTTCATAATTAGTCGGTCAAGAAGTCAATCGAAAGAACATGACTTCAGAATAACTAATTTTATAGAAAGAGATGGTTTATTATTACTTGTAAACAACTTATATACGAGAGTCATACAACGTAGATTATTAATAAAATTAGGAATATTGTTGGGATACTTTTGCGAAAATGGCATGGGGGACTAAAATAAACACTCTTTTGACTCTGTGTCTTCCTCATAAATTGAACGTGTGAAGTGAACTCTTAAAACTCCTAAACATGTTTTCGATTCAGTCCCGAGAAATATATTGCTATCTACCTAGGATTATAATATGACAAAGAGATGGTTTGATAAATAAATCGATTGATAAAAAACCATTATCGTTGGGTGAGGTCATAAGAACGGACCCTTTAGGGTACCCGTCTCCTCGGACCGTCCGATATCAGGTACCCAAGCATCTTCTTAACCTGTACTGAATCACTGATTTGTTGTTGTCTTACTCTCTATAGGTCTTACTGTACAAGATTCAACAACTAATAAAGACCCACCACCGTAAAGGAAGACATTTTTTAAAACCACTTAGCGAACGTAAATAAAAAAACGGTACTTTTATATAACTAAAATATTCCACGGTTATGTCGATAATAAAAACCTTTTTACTATACCAATAAAAGAAGGATAACACATATCATTCACTTGTATGACTTTCTGGATTAAATACTGTTTGAGACTAGAACTGGAAAACCGGACTGAGACAAAAAAAGTCTCGTAAAATAATTTTATGTATACATCGTTAATGATCTTGTGTTTTACACAAAATAAAATTTTAACTCTATATCACATCTACGTCATCCGAAAGGACCACAGAGAATAACTCATTTCTTAGACGGACGTTACGTCCTCTGGACCCGAACTAAGGACCCAACCCTTCTAGGGGACCTTCTCTCTTACCGATGGGTGAGGTCATAAGAACGGACCTCCTAAGGTATCTGTCTTCTCAGACCACCTGATATTACGTTTCTCAGTCTGTTACTAACTTACTGAAAGTGTACCCATGTATTTTACCTTTTTAGAATGTACATACATAAGTAGGATTTGGTACTTTAAAGAATAACACACCTATTAGACATGTCTAAAGGGACAAGAACACTTCCTTACTACCTTGATAGGACCACTCTAGAGAGACCCTGGTTCTATCTTTCTTTGAGGTTTTAACTTCACAAATGTCAGGTCTGAATATGTCCCTTAATTTTCCTCAAATTATCAGTGGTTTCATAAACCCAACCTTGACGCATTCCAAATTTTTTACTTTTACTCCGTTAATAAAATCTTGATGTCTCATTAACGTAAACACGAAATGTTGACTTCTATTTACTCCGACAAAGATAGTAAGGTCAGACCAACTGGATATATATCGCCCAATACCTTAATCTTGATAACACAATTTACTGTATATATGTATAAGTTTATACTTATACATATACGTATATGTACATATACTAACACTAAACAGTGACTAGAGAGTCAATTTCTTAATCTTTGTGATCCTCTATATATGTTTGTACACAGTTCCTTAAATATAAATAATATCCCTAAACTGGAATGTGTTAAAACTCTCGACCAATTCGTTAAAGAAAGACGGTAAAGTAAGATAGGGACCACTAAGAGTTTCGTTCTTACGACTTCACCGAACAGTAAGGTAAAGGGTCACCTTGTGCAAAACAGTCTTGAGAGGTGGTACTGGGTAGGTAGAACTTACCGTAATGTATCGTACCGAGTATCAAAGTAACTCAATCTGTTCAGACACTAGATACACTAATCAAACCAATCAAAAGACACTAACACCAAAAAGTAAGACAGACGGGAGACTCCCTATTACTATTCTCCAACATCTTAACCTGTCCCTTGTTACCTGACCAAGTTTTGACCCTTGTCTCATACAGTTCCGACATATAACAGTGGGAAGAATAAATTGAAAATAAGTCTCATGCAGTACGTTTTACGGTCCGACCTACTTCGTGTTCGATCTTAGTTCTAAGGGCCCTCTTTATAGTTATTGGAGTCTATACGTCTACTATGGTGGGAATACCGTCTTTCTCTTCTCCTTGATTTCTCGGAGAACTACTTTCACTTTCTTCTCTCAATTTTTAGACCGAATTTTGAGTCGTAAGTTTTTTACTTCTAGTATCGTAGCCCAGGGTGTACCGTTTATCTACCCCTTTGTAACCTTTGTCACTGTTTTAAATAAAAGAATCCGAGGTTTTAGGGACGTCTACCACTGACGTCGGTACTTTAATTTTCTACGAACGAGGAACCTTCTTTTCGACACTGTATGGATCCGTCGTTTTTTCGTCTCTGTAGTGAAACGACTTTTTACTGACATTCCAGTTTCGATACCAAAAAGATCATCAGTACATGTCTACACTCTCAACCTGGTATTTCTTCCGACTCGCGACTTCTTAACTACGAAAACTTGACACCATAACCTCTTCTGAGAACTCTCAGGGAACTTGACGTTCTTCTAGTTTGGTCAGTTAGGATTTCCTTTAGTTAGGACTTATAAGTAACCTTTCTGTCTACGACTTCGACTTCGAGGTTATGGAGCCAGTGAACTACACTTCTCGGTTGAGTAACCTTTTCTGGAACTACGACCCTTTATAACTTCTGTCCTCCTTTTCCCCTGCTGTCTCCTACTCTATCAAGAACTTACTGTAGTGACAGAGTCACCCGTACTTAACTCGTTAGAGGTCCTCTACCACTTCTTGTCCCTTCGGACCACACGACGTCAGATACCCCAAAGTCTCAACCTGTACTGACCCGGTAACTTGTTGTTCGTCAAAGAAATTCCAGAAATAGAAATTCCAGGAGTAGACTAGACCTCGAATTTCAAGTGTTTCGTCCGTCTAGACTCCCTTCTACCCGTACTTCACCTCTATAGATCTTACTCGTTTTTGGACGTTCCTACTCGACCTTAGGTACTCCTACCTGACTTTGTGTAGTCAAGAATAACAGAGACTGAAACCATCATCATATCCGGGACATCTTCGACTCCGGGAAGCAGTTCTTCGATTAGTGTATGGGGACTAGGTCCTCAACCTCTTCGATTCCCTCCCAGGTCCACCTCCATCTCATGGACGTCCGAATCGACTACGGAGTCTCGTTCCACTCAGTTGGGGAACTATCATTTCACCTACTTAATGTTTTCCTGATGAGAAATGACCACGGTAGTTCTAGAGGGTGTTCTTAGAGACTCTGGACGGAATTGTCTTTATATGTCCTGTCTCAAGATCCTTTACATCAAGTCGAATCGGTTCAACTGTACTTAACTTTTGACATGTTTTGATAGTATACTTAACTTAACGACAGATACTGTCCGTCTTTTTGAGGTGAATTTCTCAATTAAATAAAAATTAGTGGAGGATTGTGTAATTCAAGTAAGTCTCTAGGACGAAAGACGAAAAGTTTATTTACTATCTGGGCTTCGACATAAAAATAACGTATTAATAAAACTCAATGATCTAAAACTCGAGGGGATCTTTTTCACAGACATAGTACATTTTTTAATGGTATACTTACTCTAGTACGAACATAACGAGAAGATGTAGTCAATTATAGTACATATGTTTTACATCTGAACACGAACTGAAAGATTATAGACTTTCCACATTTCTATAACTATACATTAGAAACCTTGCATACCTTTAACACCGATCTTTTATACTACGTTCTACTTTCCTTTTTTTTTCTAACTACTATCAAGATAAAAAAAGAAAAAAGGAACCATTTAAATCCAAACTCCTTTTTCCCGAGTGTCGTCAGGAAAGTAAACGAGAACAAAGAAAAGTAAGTATATTATAAATTTTAAGTGGGAACTTCTAAGTCAAAGTAGGTATACAGATGTATATTCCCTTTGTTTTACGATGGTAAATAACGTATCAAAGAAGAATTAAAATAATAAATATGTTGTCGATTGTATCGTCGTAAAGAAACATAAGAAGGACTACTAAAGGATATAGTAAGAAAGTCCGAAGAGAGAAATACGGTTAGAACGAGGTTGAATTGAAGTAGACAAGACTTATTAAAGTTAGAAATGAATACTTTTCGAAACCATTCCGAACAAACGAAAAGATATACTCTTTTACTGACACTACTGGACTTTTCAGATCTTCACAACCAAATACTTCACGGATAAAGTCTCTCGTCCACAGACAGAGTTACCACGTCAGTCAGTAGAATTTTGTGTAAATTTTTCGTCTCTAATTATATTTTCCTACTGTTACGTATCAGTTAATTTAAATTCGTATCCTCTCGGAAGGACTTTAATCTTAGAATGAACACACCATCTCTTCTCGGTTCATCAGTAGATTTTTATCTAACAGTCGTAACTTAGGTGTAGGGGTGAAGAACGACTCGTGAAACGTTCGATACAATTGGGTAAGGTCTGTTGTCTTAAAATAACGTAAACGTATTAATCAAATCGGGTAAGGTGTTTCTTAAAATCCACCAGACGTTTTTAGGTTTTTACATGTTTCCTATATTAGTCATATCTCCTTTACTTGTGATGGTTTTATCGTCTCGTTATTTACCTTTTAGTCTAATTACGTATCTTTCCGTGTACGTTTAAAGGTATCATGACGAAATTCATAGATGACCTTTTTCGGTTACACTAGTCAACATGTGAAGTATACCAGGTATATCCTTCTATAGGTCGACTGTTGATAGGTCTGACTTCTATAAGTCAGAGAGTTACGACTCTGATGTCCACCTATCCCGTGTACATACGGGAACATTAAGGTTCTAAACTTTCCAAAGTAAGGAACAAATCAATAAGGTCCTCTGAGTGACTTCATTCCCCGACGTCATGAAGTTTACCATGAAACATGAGTCACTTGAGACTCTACAAGTGTCCCACTATCTGTCCCCTACCTCGTCTGGGATTTAAGTTCACCTTAATACCTATATAAAAACTAATTTTAAAACTAAAACCTTAAAATATAAACTAGGTTCGATGACCTAATAACGACCGACTCCCTTCTATTCCCCGTATTGACTTACCTTTTATTCAGTGGACAAGAGAATCGTACAGTTTGTTCCGAAGTAGGAAGTTCACTTCTCCGGTACAACCCCGTATTGAAGGAGCGGTATACCGTCACATTAGGTCATAAGAGAGAAGGATACACGTCTCTTTGTATGACAGAAAACTCCCGACCGTACCTTCCCCGTTCCTTCATAGGAGAAAGGGATATTACTGTTAAAGGTCTTCAACGTGTACCGTGAAAAGTTTTCAATGTATAAAGATGAATATAGGGTGACCGTATTAGAATTGTTTTATTAGTATAGGTTGACGTTCCTTCCGACTCTTTCTATTAGTACTAAGTTCCACCAGTATACGGGATAACTTTTATTACCCCAGAAACAGATTCCCGAATGGATCACCGAGTCTACCAATTCTTAGACGGACGTTACGTCCTCTGACCCTAAACTAGGGACCCAGTCCTTCTAAGGGGATCTCTTCCTTTACCGTCGGGTGAGTTCATAAGAACGGACTTCTTAAGGTACCTGTCTCCTCGGACCGTCCGGTGTCAGGTACCCCAGTGTTTCTCAGTCTGTACTGACTCACTGAATTGTGAAAGTGAAAAGTGAAGGAACAGATTCCTTTTTCTCTATTACCTGTAAACCTTTGACAACAGATCAACGGAGACAGTATTCCCTATGTCAGGTCTCAAACCAAAATTCAAACTTTATGGTTAATATATCCTCCTCTCCATTAACCTATAAGTTACTTCCTTTTGTCTCCGACACCTAACCACTCGGTATATACACAATAAATGTTAGTGTGTTAACTTACTCTAATCCGTCACTTAAATATCTGGCTTCTCTTCTCCTCGGTTTGAAGACTCTATACCCGAAGAGATTATCGTCAGCTACTCTCTTAAAGGTAGTACCCTAATTTCTCCTCACCATTCACACCAAATACTCCTTTTGACCCTTCACCATAGTACCCTCAGTTTCCTTCTTTCACAAAGTTCTTCCTCTTTCACAAGGTGTCACAGTCAACGGTGAATCTCTAAACCATATCACTCTTACCCCTCGACTGTTAACCGAAATTGTCCTACTTCTAGTGCCCACTACTTGTTTTCTCACCAAAATTACTTTCTCTTCCCTGTTATCGGACTGATATCACTTAATTCTTCACTCCTTCTCCTATATTGTGCATGACCTTTGTACTGATATCTAATTTACACCACCACTTTGATAGACGTCTCTTCCTTAATCCCTCCTCTCACAACTTTCTCGCTTCTCGTGCCTTTTCTACATTTTATCAGAGCTTCTCACTTTTTGACTAAAGTACTCATTATGTATCTCCCACCGACCGTCTTGACCTGATTTTACTCTATACATATTAATTAAGACCATACAAAAAGAGGTCAGTACAAGTTGAACAACCTATTTATTCACCTCAACCTCAGTTCAACCTGAACCGGTCTTTATCCTAAAAAGATTCGTTTCTTCCTTTCCTTATTTCACCACCTCCTTAAAATGTCTCCTCACTTGATGTCACCACAAAATAATGTAGATTTGACCCATTCTTTCTTTTCCTCTCCTTTATTCTGTTTAATGGCTGTAACTTTTCACTTCTTCCGTATTATTCCCGGAGAATCTTACACCGAGTCGACCACTTCTTAGGTGGACGTTACGTCCTCTAGACCCAACCTTTCTAGGGGACCTCTTTCCTTTCCGATGGGTGAGATCATAAAACCGGACCTCTTAAGGTCCCTGACATATCCGGTACCCCACCGTTTCTCAACCTGTACCGACTCGTCGAAAGTTAAGTGAATCTTATAGGTATGGTATTAGGAGTCTTAGAAACCTTTAGAATACAATACGTCGTTTTCCCTGAAACGTCTACATTAATACTAGTGTCTGGAACTCCACCTCTCCAGAAGGATCCAATAGACCTACTGAGGTTAGGATGGTGTATTTACGAATTTTCAAATCTTCGTCTCCCCTCTACTTCACCTCCCTTTCATTTTTTCTATACTTCTTACTCTTCCTGAACCGGTAGACTACGACCAAAATTTCTATGTCTCACCCGGTATTCGGTTCCCCACTCAATGGAGGTCTTTGACTCTTATTCGGTACGATTGCAGATCGTTTCTTTTCCCTAGAGTCAGAATCCTAACGTACCTTGTCTTAAAATGGACGTTGGAATTACTCGAACCGCCACCTTAGTAGGGTTCTCGGAAGTCATTCTTTCCGTCAGGGCGGTTTTTGGAGTGAAACGCAGAATACACTGTGATCGTCTCTTGGTCGACTCGGTGTGACGCGAGTCTAAAGACTGGATGTCTTTGACTCTATTACTTATCTACAATAAAAGTTGGTGATATAGACACCATTAGACAATATCGTCGTGATCCTTTGAGTATGTCTACTCCTAACAGTTAACTAACCTCCATAGTCACCCCTTTGTCTACCTCCATTCGCAAGATGTCATTCATTTAATCTTTCTATATTCTAAAACCAGACTTTCACCCTATGATCTTTAGTTATAAAACGAACACCACACGAATGACTACTGTATATAACCGTCTCTATCCCAGCCTATAATTTGACAACCTCCACCTCAACGGATCCATCAGAATCTACCTATCACTGTTCGTCTTATTCCCATATTAGATCCGTGATTTCAATTTTTTATTTTTATTTTTCCTCTGATTAACTGGTCTCCAGTAATATCTTTACGTTGTTCCTTATGATCACCACCCTCCCAACTACCTTACAGGAACTTTGTTCAATCTCGAAAATTCCTTCTTATTTCTACAGTCAATAGTCTTCTTTCTCTCTTTATTCCTTCTGTAAAGACTCACGATATCACATACCTATCTTTTTTTTTTTTCCGGGACTTAAGATAAACGACTTCCTGTTTATCTAAAAAGTACCTATTGGTCAAAAGTTAATATTCTTCCATTTCTCTTTAAATCCCTTCTCCAACTCTTTCGTTACATCGTTCCACCATCTCAAACTTTCTATCCTTTCCTGTCTTTGACCCAGTCACACCCCTCACATGTCTATACAAACATTCACTCCCTACTCGGTCTTCTGAACCTAAAGAACAGAACGTCACTGATGTTGTTTAATCCTTCATTCCGAAGTCAAGTTAAGTCAGTGAGTCAGCACAGGTAGAGAAACACTGGGGTACTTGACGTCGTGCGGTCCGGAGAGACAGATAGTGGTTGAGGTCCTCAAGTGAGTTTGAGTACAGGTGGCTCAGCCACTACGGTAGGTCGGTAGAGTAGGAGACAGCAGGGGAAGAGGAGGACGGGGGTTAGGGAGGGTCGTAGTCTCAGAAAAGGTTACTCAGTTGAGAAGCGTACTCCACCGCATTCATAACCTCAAAGTCTAAGTCGTAGTAAGGAAGGTTTCTTGTGGGTCCTGACTAGAAATCTTACCTGACCAACCTAGAGGAACGTCAGGTTCCCTGAGAGTTCTCAGAAGAGGTTGTGGTGTCTAGTTACTTCATGTTTGAAACTACCAGGAAAACTTCTTCGACTTGTTAGTAAGATTACATCAGAAAAAGAATGTTCTCCAGAAAATCCGTCATATAACACTCACTCCGTCGTCATGTCGTCCCCCTTACGGGACAGAATAGTTTGGTACATACTGAAACCTCCAAGATAAATGTCTACCGTCGTCCGTCAATACAACAACAAAATCTCTGGAACCCTTCAGTTGTGAAGTCCCTTGGGAGATGGTTCCCAACCGTACTCTCGCAATCAATGAGTCAGTACAGGTTGAAAAAACGTTGGACTACCTAACATCAGGTGGTCCTATGAGACAGGTACTTTAAAAGGTCCGTTCTTATGACCTCACGCAACGGTAAGGGAAAAGGTCCACTAGGAAGGACCGGTCCTAAGCTTGGTCTTAGAGAACGTAACGTCCGTCCAAGAAATGGCAGACTCGATGGTCCTTTCGGATGTCCAACTGTACTTGCACTTCGCATTCAGTCAGTCAACACAGGTTGAGAAACGTTGGGGTACCTGATATGTCAGGTACCTTAAGAGGTTCGGTCTTATGATCTCACCCATCGGAAAGGGAAGAGGTCCCTTAAAAGGGTTGGGTCCCTAGCTTGGGTCCAAAGGGTGTTACGTCCGCCTAAGAAATGGGGGACTCGGTGTTCCCTTCGTATCATATATCTTTAATCTGAACAAATATGAGGGAACTGAAAGGTCGATCAGTTTTTACTTTTGAGATAGGACATTAAAATATGTGTTACTTTTTTCACAGAATTTTAAACGTATGGATAAAAGTTTTAGACAACACATAAAGTTTATGTCTCCAAGATGTAATGAAGGTTTATCCTTTTCCTCATGCAGTTCCGATATATAACAGTGGGACGAATAAATTGAAGATACGTCTCATGTAGTACTCTTTGCGACCCGACCTTCTTCGTGTTCGACCTTAGTTCTAACGGCCCTCTTTATAGTTATTGGAGTCTATACGTCTACTGTGGTGAGAATACCGTCTTTCCCTTCTCCTTGATTTTTCGGAGAACTACTTTCTCTTTCTTCTCTCACTTTTTCAACCGAATTTCGAGTTGTAAGTCTTTTACTTCTAGTACCGTAGACCAGGGTAGTGAAGTACCCTTTATCTACCCCTTTGTCACCTTCGTCACAGTCTGAAATAAAAAGACCCGAGGGTTTAGTGACGTCTACCACTGACATCGGGACTTTAATTTTCTGCGAATAAGGAACCTTCCTTTCAATACTGGGTAGATCTATCGTATAAGTTTTCGTCTCTGTTATGAAACGGTCGTTTACAGGCAGATCAGTTCCGATACCAAAAGGGTCACCAGTACATACCTACACTCTCACCCTGACACTTCTTTCGACTCGTCACTTCTTAACTACGAAAACTTGACACCACAACCTCTTCTGAGAACTCTCAGGGAACCTGACGTTCCTCTAGGTTAGTCAGGTAAAACTTCCTCTAGTCGGGACCCACATGAAACCTTCCTTACTACCATTTCGACTTTGAGGTTATGAAACCGGTGGAGTACACTTCTCAACTGAGTAACCTTTTCTGAGACTACGACCCTCCCTAACCCCCGTCCTCCTCTTCCCCTGCTGTCTCCTACTCTACCGACCTACCGTGGTGACTGAACTACCTACACTCAAACTCATTTGAGACCCTCTACCACTACCTGTCCCTCCGGACCGCACGACGATAAGTACCCCAGCGTTTCTCATTCTGTGTTGACTCGCTGTCTTGACTTGACTTGACTTGACTTGTAACGAAGAATCTCGGTCAAAAGAAATATTGTTATGAAGGTAGGAAATGAGTGAAAGATTTCTTGGTCCAATTTTATCTAACTAGTGCGTATGGAAGACAGGATTCCTCTTTCAAAATAGAAATTAAATCCTTCTTCGGTAAAAGATTTATACTGAAGGGGAATCATCATTTCTTTGAGTCACTTCTTCCTATATTGAATTATAATCATCTACAATTAAGAGATTCATTTCCTACGAAATTGCAAACACTCTCGAGTAAAAAGTCAGGCATTGAATGGCCCTGAAAAACAAAGGGAGGACCTTACAAATATCGGGAGACAAAGTTACCACTACTTATTGAGGTATTTTCACATCAGTCCCGTTCTTTCTTCTCTACGTTAAGTATAAGTAGTCGTTTGAGGAGTAGACTTTAGTGAATATAGTGGGCAGTATAACTAATCACAGGTTTCTTGACTACTGATCGCTATATTGTCCATATATTGAATTCATCATGTTTTAGAATGTATTGTATGCTACTGTCATTCTATTACACCAAAAACTTATATATACTAAACCTGACTTTACTTCATTATCTTCTAATCTATAGTCGTCTTATATAAGAAAAAAAGGGGAATCTTGAGGTAAAATCTCAATCATAAGTCCTTTGACATTAAACACTCGTTTTTATTCGGCTTAACAAACCTTTTTTTTTTTTTCTGACGTTTTAACAAGGGTAGTATACCGGTAAAGTGAAGTTTTATTGATGTGGTACCCTCACAGAATCTACGACCAATTTAACGAGAAATCCTCAGATCTACGGGTGACTATTACGTTTCTACGACACACAAAGTCCCGACACAAATTCTTTGACAGAATATGGATTACTCCCTTCACAAAAGGTGAAGACACAACGTAACCCTACTTTATTATCAGTAAATGACGGGACCTTTATTGGAGTACGGTAATGAAATGAAGAGTTTACTATATGGACCGAGTGGTGATAATGAGTGTAAAGTAAACCTTGAGATTCAAGTCCGGATAATTATTATTTAAGAATAATTGGAAAAGATTTCCTGTTCCCACTTTGAAAGGACTGTCGACCTAACTAAAGGTATAAAACTTATAGCAAGGTAACTAGTTAGAGAAGTCTTTCTGAAAGTTCCTTTCTGGTTCATAAAGTTAAGATAAAGAAAAACAAAGTTGTAAATTAGAGGGCGCAAGAAAGTGAAGACAATCATAATTCAGGTAACAGGTTGTGTCTATATTTTGCAAAACTTTAAGTATATTTTAGTACTTGACTATAAAGATTATTAGTTGTCGGTTCCCTTTACACGATGTCTACAAAAATTGTATAACTTAAAATCCTCTTTTCTATAAAGGTAAAGTTTTGACAGTTTCTCTACACTTGTACACTCTATATACCTCTCTTATAGAAATTAATCCTAAAAAGTATGGAACTTGAGAGAGAGAAGATTTAATATTTGATTCAAAACCAGGTATATCAAATAAGGAATAGAAAAATGTGGGAAGTCCAAACACGTCGAGTTGGTACTATCGGACCTCGAATTAGCCATGCCCGTAGATGGAAAGGATGTAACACGAACAGTCGGATAGAAACCCATCGATCAATAGAGTGACACTTACTAAAGGTTCGGAGAACCTCCTCTCTCAGTTTACATGTCAGTCATCTGAAACCTACTCGACTTGTAGGACAAAGTTGACCACTACACCATTTAATAAAAAGTCGAAGTCAAGTCGGTTCTAAAAAGTCTCGGACTATTACCATGACATTCCTACGGTCTAAAAGTCACGGTGGGAATAGCATAAAAGGGTCCTTTCCACGAGTGACTATGAATCAAAAATAATTGTCGGATTACTGTTCGGATGTCAGTTCTGTTAGAAACGTAGATAAACACACCATGGATAAATCGAAAGTTCCTTGAGTCTTTCTTCCGATTGTTAAACATTCAATCAGTTATTCTTTGTTTAAGTTGGATAAAAACGAAAACGAAGACCCAGTATCAAACCATTTATCATTGTCGTAAATCTCAATAAACAAAAGATTTCGTTTTGAACCTATAATAGACAAATATAATTTTTATTGTTGGTGTTGTTGACCTTATTTAGGAGGACTTATATTGTTTCATCGTGCCATTATCAAGTTACCTTTATAACCGAAAATGACTATTCCCAAAATTTTAATAGTCGAATGAACCTTAGTACTTTGTCAAAATCGAAAAAAAAAATCTTTCTAGTATCTAATGTCTATTAAAAGTACCGGAAGATTTGTAAAGTTATTATATAAAAAAAGTCTTTCATTTCTTACATAAAATTACAAATCTCTTAAGACCCGGTATTACTAAAGTCACATACCACTACATTGTTTAACGTGATGTATAGTCTCCACTGAGTCGGACCCCGAGATCTTTGTTTTAGTTTAACCTACTCTACTTTAAGACTGAACGGTATTGTTCACGAACACCGACACGAGACGGGTTTCTTTATGGACGGAGTAGTCCGATTTTTAACGGGGGACACTCAACCACGATTAGAATAAACCTACACAAGTAAAACGGAACCGGACCCAATAAAAGTTGGTAAATTTAACAAAGTATTAAGGTTATAAAAAGAAAAAATTTTAATTTTAAATAAATAAAATTAACCTCCGATTAATGTTATAACATAACCAAAACGGTATGTAGTTGTACTTAGACGGTACCCACATGTGTACAAGGGGTAGGACTTGTTGTGAGCGTGGAGGGAGGGGTATGGTAGGGAGGCCTAGTAGGGTCACGTGGTCGGGGTTCGTAGGACATAGGACGTGACTTGGACCTGACCGCTAAGTAAAGAATACACTATAATATGTACAAAGTTACGGTAAGAGGGTTTAGTAGGGTGGGAGAGGGAGAGGGTGTCTCAGGTTTTATGACAAAATATGTTGACACAGAGAAAACGACAGAGCGTATGTCCCAATAACAATGGTAGAAAGATTTAAGGTATATATACGGAATCATATGACATTCCCACAAAAAGAAAGACCGAATGAAGTGAGACATATTAGCCGAGGTCAAAGTAGGTGGAGTAATCTTGACTAAGTTTACATAAGAAACATTACCGACTCATTATGAGGTAACACATATACATGTTGTCGAATGAATAGGTAAGCAGACGACTACCTGTAGATCCAACGAAGGTACAGGACCGATAATATTTGTCACGACGCTACTTGTAACCCCATGTGCACAGAGAAAGTTAAGACCAAAGGAACCACATATACGGGTCGTCACCCTAACGACCCAGTATTCCGTCAAGATAAACATCAAAAAAATTCCTTAGAGGTGAGACAAGAGGTATCACCGACATGATCAAACGTAAGGGTGGTTGTCACATCCNATTTGTCACGACGCTACTTGTAACCCCATGTACACAGAGAAAGTTAAGACCAAAGGAGCCACACATACGGGTCGTCACCCTAACGACCCAGTATTCCGTCAAGATAAACATCAAAAAATTCCTTAGAGGTGAGACAAGAGGTATCACCGACATGATCAAACGTAAGGGTGGTTGTCACATCCTCCCAAGGGAAAAGAGGTGTGGAAGAGGTCGTAAATAACGAACATCTGAAAACCTAACGTCGGTAAGACTGATCACACGTTACCATGGAGTAACACCAAAACTAAACGTAAAGAGACTATTACTCACTACAACTCGTAGAAAAGTACACAAACAATCGGTAGACATACAGAAGAAACCTCTTTACAGACAAATCAAGAAACCGGGTAAAAAACTAACCCAGCAAATAAAAAGACCTTAACTCGACGTCCTCACCGAACATATAAAAAATCTAATCAACAAACAATCAACGAAGTAAACGATAATAAAAGAGGGTAAGTCTCCCGACAGAAAAGTGGAACGAATACCAAAGGAAACAACACGTCTTCGAATATTCAAATTAATCCAGGGTAAATAAATAAAAACGAAAATAAAGGTTATAAGACCCTCCACCCAGTATCTCCTAGGACGATACTAAATACAACCTCTCACAAAACGGATACAAGAGGAGATTCTCAAAATATCAAAGACCAGAATGTAAATCTAGAAATTAGGTAAAACTCAAATAAAAACACACACCACAATATTTCACAAGGTCAAAGTAAGAAAACGTTCACCAACTGGTCAATAGGGTCGTGGTGAACAATTTCTCTAACAGAAATTAGGTAACATATAAGAACGGAGGAAACAGTTTCAATGCCACGGGTATCCATGTACCTAAATAGAGACCCGAAAGACAAAACAAGGTAACTAGATATAAAGACAGAAATACGGTCATGGTATGACAGAACTACTGACACCGAAACATCATCTCGTACTTCAGTCCGTCCAACTAAGGAGGCCAAGGTAAAAAGAAAGAGTTCTAACGAAACCGATAAGTTCTAAAAAACATAAAGGTATGTTTAACTCTTTAATAAACAAGATCGAGACACTTTTTATGGTAACCATCGAAAAATTCTAACGGAACTTAGATATCTAACGAAACCTATCAAATAAGTAAAAGTGATATAACTAAGAAGACTAAGTACTTGTGCCATATAAAGAGGTAGATAATCACAGGAGAAACTAAAGAAAGTGTCACAAAATATCAAAAGATATATATCCAGAAATCGAAGAAATCCATCTATATAAGGATTCATAAAATAAGAAAAGCAACGTTACCCCTTACCTTAACAAAGGAATTAAAGACAAAGATAAAAGAGTAATAATCACATATCCTTACGTTCCCNGTAGATAATCACAGGAGAAACTAAAGAAAGTAGTCACAAAATATCAAAAGATATATATCCAGAAATCAAAGAAATCCATCTATATAAGGATTCATAAAATAAGAAAAGCAACGTTACCCCTTACCTTAACAAAGGAATTAAAGACAAAGACAAAAGAGTAATAATCACATATCCTTACGTTCCCTAAAGACACACAAATAAAATATAGGACGTTGAAATGATATAAGTAACTAATCGAGATCATTAAAAGACCACCTCAGAAATCCCAAAAGATACATCTCCTAGTACAGTAGACGTTTGTCACTCTCAAAATGAAGAAGAAAAGGTTAAACCTAAGGAAAATAAAGAAAAAGACGAAACTAACGACACCGGTTTTGAAGGTTTTGATACAATTTATCATCACCACTTTCACCCGTGGGAACAGAACAAGGACTGAAATCCCCTTTACAAAAGTTAAAAAGTGGTAACTCCTATTACAAACGACACCCAAACAGTGTATATCGAAGATAATACAACTCCATGCGACCCGACCTTCTTCGTCTTCGACCTTAGTTCTAAAGGTCTTCTTTATAGTTATTGGCGTTTATACGTCTATTGTGGTGGGAATACCGTCTTTCACTTCTCCTTGATTTTTCGGAGAACTACTTTCACTTTCACCTCTCACTTTTTCAACCGAACTTCGATTGTAAGTCTTTTGCTTCTAGTACCGTAGGCCAGGGTAGTGAAGTAACCTTTATCTACCCCTTTGTCACAGGGTGAAATAAAAAAACCCGAGGTTTTAGTGACGTCTACCACTGACGTTGGTACTTTAATTTTCTGCGAATGAGGAACCTTCTTTTCAATACTGGTTGGATCTACCGTATAAGTTTTCGTCTCTGTAATAAAACGACTGATGCCAGACAGATCAGTTCCGATACCAAAAAGGACACCAGTACATACCTACACTCTCAACGTGACACTTCTTTCGACTCACGGTTTCTTAACTACGAAAACTTGACACCACGATCTCTTCTGAGAACTCTCAGGGAACCTGACGTTCCTCTAGGTTGGTCAGGTAAGACTTCCTCTAGTCGGGACCCTAAAGAAACCTTCCTCACTACGATTTCGACTTTGAGGTCATGAAACCGGTGGAGTACACTTCTCAACTGAGTAACCTTTTCTGAGACTACGACCCTCCCTAACCCCCGTCCTCCTCTTTCCCTGCTATCTCCTACTCTACCGACCTACCGTAGTGACTGAGTTACCTGCACTCAGACTCACTTGACGTCCTCAACCACTACCTGTCCCTCCGGACCGCACGACACTAAGTACCCCATTGTTTGTCAGCCTGTACTGACTCACTGACTTGACTTGACTTACAATTCCATACAAGGAAAATAAAGACGAAAGACCTCTCAAAAAAAAAAATAGTATTTACCTACAACTTAAAGCAGTTTCTGAAAGAGACGTAGATAACTCTATTAGTATACCGAAAATAAAAAGTTCAACAATTACACCACTTAATGTAACTGACTAAACGTCTATAGTTTCTTAGGCACGTAGGGATCCTATTTCGGGTGAACCAGTACTACATATTAGAAAAATTACATAACAACCTAAGACTAACGATCTTAAAACAATTCCTAAAAACGTAGATACAAGTAGTCACTATAACCGGACATCAAAAGAAAAAAACACCGTAGAAACAGTCCAAAACCACGATCCTACTACCACCAGAGTACCCTACTCAAACCTTCAAATGGAAGGAGACGTTAAAAGACCTTCTCAAACTCATCCTATCCACAATGGAGAAGAGATTTAAAAACCATCTAAAGTCGACACTTCGGCAGACCTGGATCCGAATACAAACGACCTTCTAAAGACTAATGTCAAAGTTAAAGGCACGAACACTACACAGACAATTTTAAAAGATAAAGAAGGACTAAGTCAAAAGATTTCAACATGAGAAGATTCTTAACAGGTAAAGAAGGTTCAACAGGTAAAATAACCGTATATTAACACTATCATCAGAGAATACTAGGAAACATAAAGACACAACAGACAACACTAGAGAGGTAAAAGTAAAGATTAAAATAACTAAACTAAAAAGAGGGAAACAAAGAACTACTCAGACCGATTACCAAACAGTTAAAATAAATAGGAAAGTTTCTTGGTCGAAAACCGAAACAACTAAAAACGACACCAGAGAAAACAAAGAAAACGTAAATAAAGACGGGATTCAAAATTCTAAAGAACGGAAGAAGATTGGGACCCCAAGAAGTAAAGAAGGAAAAGATCAACGAAATCCACATCTCAATCCAATGAATAAACTGAAAAAAGAACAAAGAACTCCATACAGACACAACGATACTTCAAAGGGGAATCGTAACGAAAATGTCACAGGGTGGCCAAAACCCAAGAACACAAAAGTAAAAGTAAGCAAAGATACGTATAAAACTAAAAAAAAACCTAAAGAGGACACTAAAAAACCAATAAGTCGTCGCACAACAAGTCGGAGGTATACAACCTTAAAAATTTCAAAAAGAGGACATTAACTCTATATTAGAATGACGTAACACCAGTCTTTTCTACGAACCTTACTAAAGTTAAAAAAACTTAAATGGTTCCGATATAAATACCGGGTCCTACACTAGATAGGACTTCCTCCAAGGCACATACGAACTCTTTTTCCACTTTAAGTAACAAAACCCCACTATACAGGATATCTATAGTTAATCAAGATTGACCAGATAACATAGTAAATTTCAAACACAAAGGAACAAATAAAAGACAAATCAACTAGATAGGTATCCACACTCACCTCATAATTTCAGAGGGTGATAATAACACAATAACGATTAAAGGGGAAAGTATGAACAATCGTAAACAGAATGTATAACTCCACGATAATACAACCCACGTATATATAAATATTAACAATATAGAAGAAGAACCTAACTAGGAAACTAGTAATACATCACAGAAGAAACAGGAAAAAGTGTCGGAAACAAAATTTCAGATAAAATAGACTATACTCATAACGATGAGGACGAAAGAAAACCAGAGATAAACGGACCTTATAGAAAAAGGTGGGAAGTGAAAGTCAGACATACACAGGGGACAAAACTCCACCCAGAGAACATCTGTTGTATATATCCCCAGAACAAAAACATAGGTAAGTCGGTCAGAAACGGAAAACCGACCCCGTAAGTTGGGTAAATACAAATTCCATTAATAACTATTCATACTAGGTAAACAGTAAATGAAATAACAAAACCCAAGACCAAATATATGGGAAAAACACAAAGGACAGATCTCTTATAGGAAATCGTAAACAACCTCTCGACCAAATCACCAAGACTTAAGAGAGTCGAAAACGAACAGACATTTCGAAAACTAATGAGGAAGTATAAACTTACTCTGGGAACGACCCATGTCATTAGACATCAATAAAAGAAAGCAGTGACATTCGTACAGAACGGTAAGGAAGGACCGGACTTCTTAAAGATAACTTTCTAGTCGACAATAGGAATACCCTTAGGGGAACACACAATAAACAACGAAAAGGGAACGACGAAAATTATAAACAAGAAACACAAACTGGAAACAATTAAACTAATTATACACAGAACCTCACAAAGTGGAACCCAAATAGGACAGACCCTGAGAGACCCAAAGAACCTGCACCCACTAATAAAGGAAGGGGTGAAATCCCTTCAAAAGTCGATAATAGAGGAGTTCATAAAAGAGTATCAGAAAGAAAGACAGAAGAAGACCCTGAGGACACTAAACTTACAACCCCATAAATTGTAACAAGACCTCCAGAGACTCTAACAGGAGTAAAGAAAATTAATCAAAAAGAAAAAAGGAGAGACTAAGTAAATAAAGATGGTAAGATAGAAGATGAAGTGATTAGGATAAAAGACGGAGAAAATAAGATGATAAACAACGGAGGTCTCATATAAACTAGAGTAAATAACGTAATAAGTAATATATAACTGAGAAAAAATAAAGAAGATCCAGGAACAATTTGGAAAGAACGTAGAAGAGTTAGGAACAGAGGTCCGATAAATAGACACTAAGGTAAAACTAAAGTTCTAAAACCTATTAAAAGTGATAGTAATAAAGCTTAAGAAATAGTCCATCTCTTTGGTCTCTAGTTTAACGGTTGTAGACGACCTAGTATCTTTTTTGTTCTCTCAAGGTCTTTTTGTAGATAAAGACGAAATAACTGATACGGTTTCGGAAACTGACACACCTAGTGTTATTTGACACCTTTTAAGACTTTCTC